>CM035136.1:23570827-24770827 GCA_020205605.1 Panax ginseng | reverse complement strand
TCAATTGAAATCCCTCATCATTCTTACTTTCTCTTTTCTTAATACGAATTTTTTTTTAATCCGTATCTTAACATTTACCACTCTTTTCTGAGTTTACATTGTACCATTTCATAGTACCTTCTCTTTATAGCGTCAAGCTATATCATTCCAATCACTTAACATATCATATGTTATTCAACGATTTAATCTTATCACGTCGTGATCTTATTTCGTAATCATTTCTCCTTATATTTACGATCGTTTTATTTTACGATCTTCGTATTCTTCTCTTTAATCATATTATATTATGATTTTATTTGCACTTTTCATCTTATAGACATACTCTATTTATTTTCGCTTTTCATCTTTATTACTGGAGTCAGGTAACTCCAGATTCTTATCTTTATATCTCTTCAAGATTCTTCTTTGAATCTTATTTATCTTCATCTTTACTTAATAATGAATTTCCAAAAATTCATCTCTTATCACTTAAACTCGATCTGCGTTTATTTGTGACGCCCCCAAAATAGGTATACAACACCCATTCTGAGTCGCCAAAATACATGGTATAGAAAGCAAACTACAACTTTGACAATACAGATGTCGTGTAGAATACGACAATACAACTGTGAGTTTGAATACAAATATCGTCTTCTAGACAATATACACACCCAAATAAGTCCTCATTAATTATTCATACACTATTTTACGTAAATAGTGAGGACAAATTAAAACATCTTCCTAGAACCATCACTCCATACCCCGACTCGATCCTCGCTATGTTCTCACCTCCCGAGAAGAAAAATGGAACAAAAAGGAAAAGGGTGAGCTCAACTAGCCCAGAAGAAGAATATTATGACTAAGATAATATACAACAAATTATCGTTAGTCTTCAACGGGGAAAAATCTAATAAAATACAATAGACAACAAGTTTTAGATCAACAAATGCGTGAAATAAGAATCCATTAGAAGTCACGTAGAGAAAGAATTCTACCGCCTTCTAAGGTTTAAAAGTCCATCATCAATAGTTTATCCCTGTAATAACAATCAATATACATCTTTAATCATCTTTGCACCATGTGCCAAAAGATATTCATTCATATCACCAAATTGGTCATGTTCATCTCAACACTGCTCATCTTTGCACTATGTGCCAAAGATATTCATCGATTAATCGCTCATCTTTGCACCATGTGCCAAAGATATTCATTTATATCACCATTTAGACCGAGGATGATGAAAAACATTTTTAAAGAAACGAATCCAAATTGAAACAAAATGACAAGGATTAAGGATTAAGGATTCGTACTTTTGTTTTACCCATGTCCAAAAATACTTGAAAATAATCATATTGGTGTAAAATTCAAGAATGATAAAAAACATGGATACAATCAAAGCTAGTATCCATAATAGATATTTTGGACAAAAGAAAAATTTTTATTTTTTTAATGAATAAGGTAAAGATTCGTGAATAAAGGTCTTGAGTATACGTGAATAAGATCAGTATACGTGAATAAGTAACCCCATACACTAAAAGTTCCAAATTTGATAAAAAAATTCACCAATACTTGGCATAATGATATTGAAGAAAAATATCATTTAAGAAGAAAATAATACCCTTACCTCAAAATAACCGCATCTTGATTGAATTTTAGATATAGTCTTGTAAACCCCAGAGAGTATAGCAACACTCAAAGTATATTCACAAGAATACGCTCGATAATTTAGAGAGGAAAAGAGAAAACTTAGTTTCGGTGTGATTTTCAATTCAACTTAGCCTCTATTTATAGGAAAATGTTAGAACGCCAAAGGAGACTAAATTAATAAAATATATTATTATTTACCAAATATTCAAGCCCACCACCAAGGAATCTGATTTTAGCCACCAACCACATGTTAAAGATGCTCACCAACCTTTGAAAAACGTTTTTCTTGAAAATAATAATTACAATTTCCAAAAATCAATTATTTCGGAACTCCGAAACATCAATAATTCACAATAAATATCCCTTTTATCGGAAAATTCAAATCAAGAACTTTCCATGGGAAATTCCATTCTCTACAACTTTGCGAGAAGAAAAATTTTCCAAATTCCAAATGTAAATCAAAGAAATCCACAAAGCAGGCGATTTTACGATCTATAATCAATTTTCTATCAAGAATTGTGTCCACCGACACACAAAACATATGTTAAACATTTAATGCCACAAAATACTCTACCTCCTCATATACTCATATATCCCACATTCATTATAAAAATATCACCAATTAATATATTATTAAAATAATATATTTAAATGAATTATTTTATCGAGAAAAAGATAAAATATTAATTTTCAACAATTGTCACATTAAAAATTTTCTCCATCTATATCCACATAAAATAAATATTTTCTTTATCATAATAATCAATAATTACTTATTTAAAAATAATATTACTGTAATCACAAGATCGACTAAACTGCACTGCTCTCAGGAAAGAGGGCTTTCCAATAAGGATTTCTCTTCTTGGCAAAGCAATTAGGTGACCAAACCTCTCCTTAGATGTAACTTTCTAGACATTGCCAATAATGTTATCTCGATAATATTATTCAAATAATATGAATTATTGATTTGATAATGGAAAATACGTGTAATGACAATTATTGAAATAAGAATACAAAATATCAACGCAAAGAATTATTGAATCAATAAAATATAATATTGAACAAGAATTCATCGTAATAATTATTGAGTAAGTGCCTTCACGTAAGGATCAATAATTCAATAATATTGTGCAATACCGTGTCTTCTTTATGTAAACCACGCCAGACATCAGTAAATTTTAACCACTGTGTAACCCAACAATTGTTAATTGTAAGAATTTACGTCGCTATTTATAAAACTCAATCTTTGTCATATTCCTTCATCCAATAGCTTTTCAGTTATGGGGCCCACTAATGATCGCTAGGTTTGTATTTGAGATTCCGGACAAAAAGAATATTCCACGCACCAAACGAATATTCCCCGACAATAATGAATATTTTATAACCACTTGCTTATTTTGTAAACTTTGCACATTTCACCCATAACCAAAGAATTATATCAAATTAACCCTTATTAATTTAGAATAATGAATAAAGGAAAATTCAATTTTATTTATAATAAGTTGGGGTCTTACAACCTCCCCTCCTTATGAAATTTCGTCCTCTAAATTGACGACGCACGGTAGTATATCGAAAAGGTGAGGTACCTCGCTTTCATCTCCGATTCCAACTCCCATGTCATTTCCTCAATTGCATGGTTTCTCCACAAAACCTTAACTTGTGGTATAACCTTCGTATGCGTAAGACATGCATGCTCTTCCTATCCAAAATCTCAACAGGTATCTCCTCGTAGGTTAAATCTTCAGCTATCTCGTCTGGTTCTAATGCAATAATGTGGTTCGGGTCTTTCACATATTTACGAAGCATAGATATGTGGAATACATTGTGAACACGAGACATACTTGGAGGTAACGCGAGTCTATAGGCTACGCTTTCCTATTCGGTCAAGAATCTCAAATGGACCAACAAACCTTGGATTGAGCTTTCCTCTTTTCCCAAATCTTGTAACTCTTTTCCATGGAGCAATACGTAATAATACATGATCTCCAATATTAAACTCCACGCCCTTTCTATGAAGATCAAAGATAACTCTTTTGTCGATCTTGTGAAGTTTGAATACGTTGTCGAATCATTTGGATCTTTTTCGTAGTCGTGCGTACTAATTCGGTCGTCCCAACAATGTTGCTTCTCCCACCTCGCCCCAAAGATATCTTTGGAGAAGCGGCATTTTCGCCCATACAACGCCTTCTCAAATGGAGCCATGCCTATACTTGCTTGATAAACTGTTGTTGTAGGAGAATTCCACCAAGGCTGGCAAGTACTTATCCCAACTTCCTTTGAAATCTAGAACACGAGTCTTAATAGATCTTGAGGGTTTGAATAGTCCTCCTCTCGATTGTCCGTCCGTTTGAGGATGGTATGTTGAACTAAATCAGAACTGCGTGCCCATAGCTTTTCTCGCAAGCTAACCAAAAATCTTGAAGTGAATCTCGGGTCACGATCCGAAACTATGGATCTTGGCATGCCATGCAATCGCATAATCTCATTCACGCATATATCTGAGCAAGACGTTCAAGGGAATAAGTTTTCGTATAGGTAAGAAATGAGCAGACTTGATTAATCTATCAACAATAACCCAAATCGCATCTATGCCTTTAGAAACTTTGGGAAGACTCAGCTTGAAATCCATTGTAATGTGTTCCCATTTCCATTAGGAATCTCAAGTGGTTGCAATGGACCTTTTGGCACTTGATGCTCCGCCTTTACACGTTGACAAAGTTAAACATCTTGAGATAAACTCCGCAATCTCTCTCTTCTTCATATTGTTCCACCAAAATGTATGTCGAATATCATGATACATTTTGGTACTCCTGTGATGGATTGCAAACGGGTGTTGTGTGCCTCCATCATGATTTTATGCTTCAGTCGTAATCGTTAGAACGCAAAGTCTAGAATTGACTCAAGTATTCCTTCCTCATCAATTCTTGCTTAGGAATAGCTCCTTCTTGTACTTTCTTCTTCATACGCGATCAGCCCTGTGTCCGAGTAGCTTGGAGTAGCTTTTAACTTTATCGATTAAAGTCGGTTCTACTTGTATATTTGCCATCATTATATGGGTCCTCGGAGTCTTTAATTCTACCTCCATCCTTTGCAAGTCATACAAAATGGGCCTGCGTTGACAATATCGCACTCAGACTTGCATATGATCTTCTACTTAATGCGCCAACCACTACGTTCGCTTTTCCAGGATGATATTGAATAGTGTGATCGTAATCTTTTAATGACTCCACCAACGTCGTTCGCATGTTGAGTTCTTTTTGGGTGAAGAAATATTTGAGGCTTTTATGATCCGTATAAATCTCTACTTTCTCCCCCATGCAAGTAGTGTCTCCATATCTTCAACGCAAACACTCATCACGCCGCTAAATCCAGATCATGAGTAGGATAATTCCTCTCATATTCTTTGAGTTGTCGTGAGGCATAAGCTATGACTTTCCCATGTTGCATGAGAACACATCCCAACCCCTTGCCGAAGCATCATCAGAGATAACAAATCCATCCGAACCAGATGGTATTGTCGAAACAGTCTTAGAAATGAGTCTCCTCTTGAGCTCTTGGAAGCTCTTCTCGCATTCCTCGCTTCCATAAGAATTTTGCATCCTTTCGAGTCGGTGAGTTAAGCTGAGTAGCGATTCGAGAAAATCCTTCCACAAATCTCCGATAATAACCCATTTAAGCCCGTAAAGGCGCGTCTTGGCCACCAAACTTGGTTGTTCTAACTTTGTATTGCTTCAATCTTCACGGGTCAACAGATACTTCTTATTTTGACACCACGTGCCCAAGGAATGCTACTTCCTCAAGCCGAACTCGCGATTTCTTGATTTTGGCATAAAGCTTCAGGTTCACGAAGTCTTTGTAGTACCGACTTCAAATGGTGCTCATGATCTTCACGGCTTTTGGAATAGATGAGGATGTCATCAATAAAGACAACAACGAATCGATCCAAATATTCCTTAAATACACGGTTCATCATATCCATGAAAGAAAGCAGGGAGCATTAGTCAATCCAAAAGACATGACCAAGAATTCATAATGCCCGTATCGAGTCCCCGAATGCGATCTTTTGAATATCCTCGGTTTTAATCTTCAAATTGATGATATCCAGAAGCTAAGATCAATCTTTGAAAAGAATTGCGCTCCTCAGAATCGGTCTAAGCAAGTCATCAATGCGAGGTAGCGGATACCTATTCTTGATGGTGACATGGTTCAATTCTCGATAGTCAATATAAAGTCGCATACTCCGTCTTTCTTCTTTACGAATAAAACAGAGCACCCCAAGGAGACGTCGTATTGGGGACGAATGAAACCGATGTCTAATAACTCCTGTAGTTGGACTTTTAACTCGAAGTTCAATAGAGCCATTCGATATGGGGTTTTAGAAATGGGCTTTGTATCGGTTCAAGGTCAATAAAGAATTCAACATCACGCTCGGGGTAGACGGGAAGCTCTTCAGAAATACATCGTGGAATTCTCTAACCACGTAAATATTATTCAAATCGATTTGTCTTTATTCAAATCCATAACATGGGCTAAGAAAGCTTGACATCCGCTTTTCAACAAACGAATAGCTTTTGTGGCTTGATATGATGATGATCGATTTTAGTGGTTTAGTGGTTTGAATTGTATGACAAAGTTGGTTAGGAATATGAAAACTAACAACCTTACGAAAATAATCAATTTTGGCATGATGAGTGGTTAACCAATCAATTCCTAAAATCACATCAAAAGCAAGTATCTTTAAAGAGATAAGATCAACAGTAATGTGATAGTGCTAACTTGGATCATGCAAGATTTATAAACCGTAGATGTAACGAAGGTTTCACCCAACGGAGTTTCAACAGATTAAATCAAAATCTAATTTCTTCGGAGTCAAGTTTAAACGTTGAGCACAAGCAGGAGAGATAAAAGAATGGGTAGAATCGGTATCTAGTAAGGTATAAACTTCGCAAGAATTCAAGATTAGCTTACCCGTGATCACCTCGTTTGGGTTCCTCACGTTTTGTCCAGTCACGACAAACGCCTTCTTCAGAACCATTGATTTTGACTTATCCGGGACCCTTGGAATCACCACTCCTGCTGAACTTGGTTTCTCGATAGTACAATCTCGAGCGATGTGGCCTTCCTTTCCACAGTTGTAACATACCTTGGATTGTTGTGGACAGTTTGGGCTTATATGTCCCTCCTTCCCGCATTTGTAACATCTAACTGGCAAGGTCGTTCTCCTCCCCTAGCATTTGTTGTTGGTCTTTGGTGTCTTTTGTTGATATCTTCCCGCCATTGTTGAATCTTCTCTTTCTAAAATTTCCACTTGAGTCACCTCTCCTATTATCATGTCCACGATTACCACCTGAGTGGTTACCGCCTTTGTCCGTATTCTTTCCTCCTCGCTGGTTATCATCGCTCGATGACTACCCCGACAGGGTCCCTCGGTTGAGTATACTCACTATCTCGCTCTAATAACCGAGCCTCGCTGACAACATCTCGAATACGGAGAAAATTTATGAGAGATAAGGTATTGACGAATCTCGTTTTAGACCTCTCGTAAACATATACTGCGTCATTCGTTCCTCATTCTCCACCAAATGAGGTGCAAAACTCGATAATTCTCGCGAACCTTGCCTCAGATCGAGACACCGTCATGTTGTTCTGTTCGAGTCTAATAAACTCTACCTCCTTCATATGACGAATACTTTCTGGAAAGTACTTGTTATTGAACAGTTTCTAAAATCTTTCCCAAGACATGTTAAGTGCATCTGGCTGGGTACGCTTCACAGATTCCTACCAGTAATCTACTTCACCACGCAACATAAAGGTGGCGAATGGAACCTTCTGTTCCTCCGTGCACCCCAAGACATCGAATATCTTGGTAATTTGCTTGACCCACGTTTCTGCTTTGATCGGATCCGGCTTTCCATGGAAATCTGGTGGTCCCAACTCTTTGAATTGTTTGGCCGTGACAAACCGCACGTTACTATCATTTTCTCCCATATTTTGTACACGAAGTCTCCTCATTCGATTTTTGCATGAACCGAAAAAGCTTCTAAACATCCCGTCGTTCATCATTTGCTCGATGGCGTTGTTCACGGGAGGAACATTGCCACTGTTACAGACGTTTCCTCCTCGTTGGTGAGTACCTAAGGCGTCTCCACGGCCTCATAAACTCCATTGTTAACGTTCTCTCAGCAGCCCATTCTAACATCGCCATAAAACAAGGGTTAATTAAACAAATTAACATATCACATAATATCCTATATTATGACCGACCAACAAATAAGCTTAGGTAGGACACACTACAGCGAAGGATTTACTTGTCTCTCCCTCCTAGTTCTATTCCACGATCTCCGCCAGAGATCATATCCTAAGCTCGATACCAACCGTGACGCCCCAAAATAGGTATACAACACCCATTCTCGAGTCGCCAAAATACATGGTATAGAAAGCAAACTACAACTTTGACAATATGGATGTCGTGTAGAATACGACAATACAACTGTGAGTTTGAATACAAATATTGTCTTCTAGATAATATACACACCCAAATAAGTCCTCATTAATTATTCATACACTATTTTACGTAAATAGTGAGGATAAACTAAAACATCTTCCTAGAACCATCACTCCATACCCCGACTCGATCCTCGCTATGTTCTCACCTCCTGAGAAGAAAAATGGAACAAAAAGGAAAAGGGTGAGCTCAACTAGCCCAGTAAAGAATATTATGACTAAGATAATATACAACAAATTATCGTTAGTCTTCAACAGGGAAAAATCTAATAAAATACAATAGACAACAAGTTTTAGATCAACAAATGCAAATGAAATAAGAATCCATTAGAAGTCACGTAGAGAAAGAATTCTACTGTCTTCTAAGGTTTAAAAGTCCATCATCAATAGTTTATCCCTGTAATAACAATCAATATACATCTTTAATCATCTTTGCACTATAGGCCAAAGATATTCATTTGTATCACCAGTTGGTCATGTTCATCTCAACACCTGTTCATCTTTGCACTACAGGCCAAAGATATTCATTTATATCACCATTTAGGACTGAGGATGATGAAAAACATTTTAAAAAAACGAATCCGGTGAAACAAAATGACAAGGATTAAGGATTAAGGATTCGTACTTTGTTTTACCCATGTCCAAAAATACTTGAAAATAATCATATTGGTGTAAAATTCAAGAATGATAAAACATAGATACAATCAAAGCTAGTATCCGAATAGATATTTTGGACAAAAAGAAAAATTTTTATTTTTAAATGAATAGTCCATGATTCGTGAATAAAGTCAGTATCACGTGAATAAGACCAGACACGTGAATAAGAAACCCTATAATTAAAAGTTCCAAATTTGATAAAAAATTCACCAATACTTCTAAGATAATGATATTGAAGAAAAATATCATTTAAGAAGAAAATAATACCCCTTACCTCAAAATAACCGTGATCTTGATGAATTTCTAGGTATAGTCGATGTAAACCCAAGCACCAGATATAGCAACACTCAAAGTATACTCACAAGAATACGCTCGATAATTTAGAGAGAGAAAGAGAGAAAACTTAGTTTCGGTGTGATTTTCAATTCTAACTTAGCCTCTATTTATAGGAAAATGTTAACGCCTAAAGGAGACTAAATTAATAAAATATATTATTATTTACCAAATATTCAAGCCCACCACCAAGGAATCTGATTTTAGCCACCAACCACATGTTAAAGATGCTCACCAACCTTTGAAAAACGCTTTTTCTTGAAAATAATAATTACAATTTCCAAAAATCAATTATTTTGAACTCAAACATCAATAATTCACAATAAATATCCCTTTTATCGGAAAATTCAAATCTTGCAAATTTCCATGGAAATTCCATTCTCTACAACTTTGCGTAGTAGAAAAATTTTCCAAATTCCAAATGTAAATTGACCGAATCCACAAACCAGGCGATTTTACAGTCTATAATCAATTTTCGGTCAAGAATTGTGTCCACCGACACACACAACATATGTTAAACATTTAATGCCACAAAATACTCTACCTCCTCATATACTCATATATCCCACATTCATTATAAAAATATCACCGTTAATATATTATTAAAATAATATATTTAAATGAATTATTTTATCAGAAAAAGATAAAATATTAATTTTCAACAATTGTCACATTAAAAATTTTCTCCATCTATATCCACATAAAATAAATATTTTCTTTATCATAATAATCAATAATTACTTATTTAAAAATAATATTCTGTAATCACAAGATCGATAACCGTGCCGCTCCTGTGAGAAAGGGGCTTTCAATAAGGATTTCTCTCATCTTGGCAAGCAATTAGGTGACCAAACCTCTCTTAGATGTAACTTTCTAGACATTGCCAATAATGTTATCTCGATAATATTATTCAAATAATATGAATTATTGATTTGATAATGGAAAATATGTGTGTAATGACAATTATTGAAATAACAAAGAATACAAAATATCAACGCAAAGAATTATTGAATCAATAAAATATAATATTGAATAAAGAATTCATCGTAATAATTATTGAGTAAGTGCCTTTCACGTAAGGATCAATAATTCAATAATATGCGGTAATACCGGTGCTATTCTGTAAACCACGCCAGACATCGTTTTTTAACCACCGGTGTAACCCAATGATTGTTAATTGGTAACAATTTACGTCGTTATTTATAAAACTCAATTTTGTCATTTTCCTTCATCCAACCTTTTTCCGTTATGGGCCCATTAATGATCGCTACTAGTGGTTGTACGGAGATTCCTTACAAAAAAGAATATTTCACGACCAAACGAATATTCCCCACAATAATGAATATTTTATAACCACTTGCTTATTTTGTAAAACTTGCACATTTCACCCATAACCAAAGAATTATATCAAATTAACCCTTATTAATTTAGAATAATGAATAAAGGAAAATTCAATTTTATTTATAATAAGTTGGGGTCTTACATTATTCCTTATCATCATCTCTGCGATTATAGTCTAAGGTACACCGCTTAAGGTTTATAACCTACGGCTCGATACTAAATCAGAAGATCCCCAAATCCGGGTCCCAAGAACCATTTAACTTGGTACGTTACGATACTTCATCATCATACATATTCTATCATCTAATGCGTAACAAATAAACATATATTGTTTATTTTACATAATTCTATAACATTTTCCCAGGTTATTAACCTTAACTTAATACATACCTTCAATATCTTAGAAGATTTACAATGCTATTTTCGTCAGAAAATTTAATAGATATAACTGCAACATAATTTAATCTTGCACTTTGACTTTGTTTCTGTCTTTATTCGAGCTTTCATCTAAATCTGAAATTTTTATCATGATATAGCAAGGGTGAGCAACAAATTTGCCCAGCAAGTTTTAAATACAATGAAGATATATCATGATTGAAAAGAATGAATAAGCTTTCAAGTTTTCACCAATATAATAATTGTGAAATAACATGAATCAAGTTTCAATAATTTCATGACTGAATCAATAATGTTTGAAGGTCAACAATGACCATAAACAATTTAATCGAACCTTATGGTAATGAAGGTGATCACCTTTCATACACGATGAACATACGCAATATGCACTAAGGGCTTAATCAATAATCAGTTTAGACATGAATAATCATCAGTAATCATTCACTAACATACTTTGAAATATAACTCGAGTTTGAGTTAAGGAAATTTGCCTGATTAGTTGACTACTGCTACACAGTTTAAGTTAACTTCTTTTGGTAAGACCTATCATTAATAATAAGATTGGTCTTTCAATTAGCATATTCTACTTTATATCATAATATAATTATTTTATCCATAGATTATCTAACACTTACTCAAATATTAGATAACCTCTTAACACATCAGTATTATTATTGTCCTTTGATAATTCTTTAATCACTATATCATATCCATTATGATTTAACACTCGCTTTTTCATTTCGTAAGTTCCTTTCTATAATCCAGTAGAACAAATACTAATATTATAATCTAGATTATTTAAACATAACAATCCAGCAACCTATACTGAAACTATTCTTCAATTTCAGCAACCTGATGTGATGCCCCCAAAATTAGGTATACATCACCCATCTTGAGTCGCCAGATACATGGTACAGAATTCAAATACAACTTAATAATACAACTGTCGTGTACAATACGAAAAAACATAAACTGTGAGTTTGAATACAAATATTGTCTACTAGAGAGTATACAAACTCAAAAGGAGTCCTCATTACAATTATTATTACACTATTTCACAGAATAGTGAGGACTACTAATGCACCATCTAGGACCATCACTGCTTCTCGACTAGTCTCAAATTTACGCTCTCATTTCTCAAGAGAATAAATGAAAGAAAGGGTGAGCTCAACTAGCCCAGTAAGAAATATTATGACTAAGATAATGCAGAATAATTTATCGTTAGCCTTCAACAGTGTTAAACTTATAAAATATAATAACTATCAAGTTTAACTGCAGCGGAACAAGCAATCCATTAGAAGAGTCAAGTAGGGAATAAAATCTACTATCTTCTATGATTTAAAAGGTTTTTCATCACTTTTATCGCTGGGACACAACTTAATAAATAATCCACATCATCGAATCACCCCTACACTACGGCCAAGGATATTCTTTAAGTATCACGACCATTTAATTATCCATGCACTACTACGGTTTAAGATAATCATGTTTTCATCAATGGTCCCGATCATGCCATAAAATAATTCATTTCGCACTACTACCAAAGAGAATCCATAGCCATAATCATACCAAAAACCCGTCCATCAATGCACTATGGGCTAATGAGGACTTTTTTCACATCATTTGTAACATTACTACCATGATTATAACCAATAATCCTCGGTCATAATTATACCAAGTCCATCTATGCACCACTGTGCCACAGATGACTTTTCAAAAAATATAAACATGAGGATGATGACAATGATATAAGAATTCAACAAAACAAGTTCAAGAATTAATTTATTTAGTAACTAATAACGCCCAAATTGTCAACATGATATCGCTTTGTAGAGTAAAATTCAAGAATGCTCGTAAGAATATTTTCATGAAAAGATATCGGATGAAGCGCAAATATCAAGGATATTCCACTAATTTCATGGAGTATAGAAGTCAAAACTTTAACCAACCGAGTATAATAAAGAATGGAATAACAAAATAAATCACCATGCATGCAGATTGCGATTGACAAAGTTATTCCAACAGTAATAATAATTAATCGGAACCAGTCATGCGTTAAGCAAGCATGCATGTGATGTTCCAAATGTAATAATAAAAAGAACGGAATAATAACGAGAAAACACTATGCATGCGGTATTTTGCATAGATAAAGTTATTCCAATGTAATACCAATAAAGATTTTAACTGTGTCCCACAGAAAACGCATGCATGTGATATTCCAAATGTAATAATAATAAAGATTTTAACCAGCCCAACGTAAAACGCATGTGATGATATTCCAATGTAATAATAAAGAATGAAATAATGTAAGAATTTCACCAAGTATAGGTATCCCACAGATACAAAGTTATTCCAATGTAATAATAAAGAATGGAATAATGTAAGTTCTCTTCATGAATAAGAAAGAAAGAATACCCCTTATGAGTACAATAAATAATATTTCCTACCTTAAGAAGAAGAAGAACTGGATATATGAGTAGTGAAGTAGCAGTAATACTTTTTTTTTTCTCTCTATAGTTTATCTCTAGAGTTTCAAGTTGAATTCGTAAGAAATAATGAATGAATGAGCTTTATTTATAGAAAAATGGATCAGATAGTAACTAACTCATGAATATCCAGATTGATTTACTTTAATGACTATTCCATATTTAAAGCAAAATCTTTTAAATAAAATATAATATATTCTATTTATAATCTAATAAAACTAATAACTTTATAAAAGATTTTACTATGCAAATACTATGCAGCACTATGCAAACACTATGCATAATAAAATATAATATATTCTAATTATTGTCTAATAAAACAGATAACTTTATAAAAGTATTTTATTTTATATAAAAAGATTTTACTATGCAAAATACTATGCAGGCACTATGCTGACACTATGCAACACTATGCATAATTAAATATAATATATTTTATTTATAGAATAACTTTATAAAAGTATTCTGTTTTATATATAAAAAAATTTACTATGTAAAAAACTATGCAGACACTATGCAACACTATGCATAATAGAATATAATATATTCTATTTATGGAATAACTTTATAAAAGTATTCTGTTTTATTACATTAATAATACCAATAAAGCAAAACTGAGTGACTTATCACATAAGTATCAATAATCAATACCGTGTGCTATTATGCAACCACGCGTATTACTGTACTTTTACTACCGAGTAGTTCAACAGTATTAACGGTAAAACTTCCGCCGTTGTTTTCATAAAATATTTTTGTCGTTTTTTCAATTCGACAATAATTCTGTTGTGGGGTCCACCAATGATTGTATCGTCGTACAGATATTCCCCGACAAAAAAAATATTCCCCGACCAATCGAATATTATACAACCACTTGCTTACTTTGCAAAATTTATAAATATTACCCACAACTATAACATTATATTAAATCCACACCATAATATTAAAAAAATTATTTCGAGAAAATTAAATATTTATTCATAAAATCTGGGGTCTCACAATCTCCCCTCCTTATGGAATTTCGCCCTCGAAATTTACGTACGTACCTGGTATGCCGAAGAGGTGAGGATACCTCGATTTCATTTCAAATTCTAACTTTTGAGGTATAACCTTTGAGTGTTGAATACGATTTTTCTTATCCAAGATTTTAACACGTATCTCCTCAAACGTTAAATCATCCGCTATCTTGTCCGATTCTAAATTAATAATGTGGTTCGGGCCGTCCACATATTTACGTAACATCGATATGTTAAAAACGTTATGAACACGCGACATACTTGGCGGTAAAACGAGTCTATAAGCCACAGTTCCTACTCGATCGAGGATTTTAAATGGGCCAATTAAATCAAGGGTTGAGATTTCCTCTCTTCGTCGATTCTTGCTTCTAGAATAATGCCCTCTTGAACCTTCTTCTTCACATTCATCAGCTCCGGGTGTGTAGCTTGAGCGACTTTAACTTTATCGATTAAAGTCGATTCTACTCGTATATTCGTTATCTTCATATGGGTTCCTAGAGTCTTTAACTCTATCTTCATCACTTGTAAGTTATACGAAATGAGTCTTTGTGTTAACAACATCGCACTCGTAAACGCATACGATCTTCTACTCAACACGTTAGCTACCACGTTCGTTTTCCCACGATGGTATTGAATGGGACGATCGTAATCTTCAACATCTCGAGCCAACGTCTTTGGCGCATGTTACGTTCACTTTAGTTGAAGAAATATTTAAGGGTTTTAGAAATGAGTTTTGTACTGGGGTCAATACAAAATTCGATTTCACGCTCTACGGGTAGGCTAAGAAGTTCTTCGAGAATACGTCAAGAAATTTATTAACAATAGAAATATCATTCAAAACTGTGACTCTTATCCAAGACTTGGATAGCACGTCACATTGATACCTATCAACTTGCCACCGTTATTCACAACGTCCCCTACGGAAAGTTCGACTTCGGTGCATTCCACACAATGATGTCAACAATGAAAGGACCGGGGCTCTTTACTTATGGCTTGATATGACAATGATTGACTTTAGTGGTTTGGTTGCTTGAATTTGCATAACAGGTTGGTTAGGAATATGAAAGCTAACAACCTTACGGAAAGCATGATGAGTAGTTAACCAATCGATTCCTAAAATCGCATCAAAGGCAAGTATTTTCAAAGAGACAAGATCGACACGTAACGTGAAAGTGTTGATTTGAACAAGATTTATAAATAGTGGAGGTAACGAAGGTTTCTCCCAACTGAGTTTAAACAGATATATCAAAGTCTAACTTCTCCGGAGTTAACTTCAAACATTGAACACAACTAGGTGAAATAAAAGAGTAAGTAGAACCAAAGATTCAACACTCAGATAGACTTCACAAGAGTTTATGACTAACAACCCGCGATAATTTTATTCAGGTTTCTCGTCACGAAAAAAAAACGCTCTCTCTTAAACTACCGGCTTTGGCTTGTCTGGGACATCCTTTGGCATCACTATCCCAGCTGGAATTGACTTCACCATACAATAAAATTTAGCTAGGTGACCTTCTCTTCCGCAATTAAAACACGTTTTGGATTCTTTGCGCATACTGATTTGACGGATGTGTCCTCCCGTCCGCATTTGAAACATACGACCGGTGGTTGTTCTTCTTCCTTTGAAACGGGTGCTGGTGCCAACGTCTTTACGTCATTGTTGAACCTTCTCTTCTTGAAATGTCCATTCTTATTGTTTTCTCCATGATTACCACCGAAGTGGTTACCATTTCTGGCATGTTGATTCCCTCCATGCTTATTGTCACCGCTTTGATGATCAATTATCACCAGTGATATCCTTTTCACGGTTGCTTTCTCTTTTGGTTTGGTTGACTCATTATCGCGCTTCCAATAATCGAGCCCTATTAATAACATCTAGAATACAAACACAGTTTATGAGAGATAAGATATTGACGTATCTCAGGTTTCAAACCTCTTAAAAACATCCGCGTCATTCTCTCTTCATTATCAACCAAGTGGGACGCAAATCGGGACAACTCGGCAAACTTGGCTTCGTACTGTGACACGGTCATATTGTTTTGCTCTAACTTGATAAATTCCACCTCCATGTGACGAATGCTTTCGGGAAAGTACTTGTCATCGAATGCTCTTCGAACTTCTCCCAAGACATCTTGAAAGGCCAGTCGGGTACGCTTTTACTGATTCCCCCGGTGATCCACCTCTTCACGCAACATAAAGGTGGCAAAGGAACCTTTTTGCTCTCGGAGCATCCCAAGACATCAAATATCTTGGTGATCTGCGCTTAACCACGTCTCCGCCTTTTAAGTGGTTCGGCTTTCCAAAAACTCCGGTGGTCCCTCCTTGAATTGCTTAAGCGGTGACCAACCGTGGGTTGCCATTGTTTCCTCCTGCATTATGAGCAGATGAGCCTTCACCGATGTTGCATGAATTCTAAAAAGCTCCTAAACGCATCATCGCTCATCATCAATTGATCGGTGTTGTTGTTTACAGGAGGATTATCACCATCCCTGCTGTGCATATTGTCTTGATTATTGATATGTGGAGAATCAACAGTCTCCTGCGCTCCATTGCTTATCTCAATATTTTCAGATGTCATTTTCAATACTGCCACAAAACAAGGGTTAATTAACATATTATCTCTATACTCTGACCGACCAATTAAATATCAAATAAACTTAGGTAGGTCATACTAGCGAAAGAATTTCCCATCTCTCACCTCCTAGTTCTTATCTCACATCTCAGCCAGGGATCATATCCCTAAGCTTTGATACCAACTGTGACGCCCCCAAAATTAGGTATACATCACCCATCTTGAGTCGCCAGATACATGGTGCATGTAATTCAAATACAATCGTCATGTACAATACAAAAAACATAAACCGTGAGTTTGAATACAAATATTGTCTACTAGAGTATACAAACTCAAAAGGAGTCCTCATTACAATTATTATTACACTATTTCATAGAATAGTGAGAACTACTAATGCACCATAGGACCATCACTGCTTCCTCGACTAGTCTCAAACCACGTTCTCATTTCCTCAAGAGAAAAATGAAAGAAAGGGTGAGCTCAACTAGCCAAAGAAGAAATATTATGACTAAGATAATGCAGAATAATTTATCGTTAGCCTTCAACAATGATGTTAAACTTATAAAATATAATAACTATCAAGTTTAAGCTCATAATGAACAAAGCAATCCATTAGAAGAGTCAAGTAGGAAATAAAATCTACTATCTTCTATGATTTAAAAGGTTTTTCATCACTTTTATCGCTGGGACACAGCTTAACTGTGACGCCCCCAAAATAGGTATACATCACCTATTCTGAGTCGTCAAATACATGGTACAGAATACAAATACAACTTAATTATACAACTGTTGTGTAAAGTACGACAAAACATAAGTTGTGAGTTTTAATACAAATATTATCGTCTAGACAATATACAAACTCAAATTCAATATTATTACATTTATTTTCCACTATTTCATTGAATAGTGAACACTACTAATGCTATCATCTGGTCCGTCACTCCGTTCCCCGACTAGTCCCTGTTACGTTCTCATTTCCTGAAGAGAACAATAAAAGTAAAAGGGTGAGCTCAACTAGCCCAGTAGGAAATATTATGACTAAGATAATGTAGAATATATTATAGTTAGCCTTCAACAGTGTTAAACTGATACAATATAACAACCATCAAGTTTAACTGCAGCGGAGCAAGCAATCCATTAAAAGAATCAAGTAGAGAATAAAATCTACTATCTTTTATGATTTAGAAGGTTTTTCATCACTTTTATCGCAGGGACTCAGCTTAATAAATAATCCACATCATCGAATCACCCCTGCACTACGGCCAATGATATTCTTTAGTATCACGACCACAATTATCCATGCACTACGGGCCAAGAATATTTGTGTATTTAATAATGGTCATGATCATGCCAACAACTGTCCATCAATGCACTACGTTCCAATGAGGACTTTTACCACATCATTTGTAACATTACTACCATGATTACAATCAATAATCCTCGGTCATAATCATACCAAGTCCATCTATGCACTACAGGCCACAGATGACTTTCAACAAAATATAAACATGAGGATGATGACAATGATATAAGAATTCAATAAAACAAGTTCAAGAAAATTAATTTGTCCAGGAACCAATAACGTCCAGATTGTCAACATGATATTTCTTTGTGGAGTAAAATTCAAGAATGCTCAGAAGAATATTTCCATGAAAAAATACTGGATGAAGCGCAAATATCAAGGATATTCCACTAATTTCATGGAGTATAGAAGTCAAAACTTTAACCAACTGAGTATAATAAGGAATGGAATAACAAAAGAAATCACCTGTGCATGCGATAGATCGCAAAAGCAAAAGTTATTCCAATGTAATAATAAATAACGGAATCAGTCCCACAAAACGCATGCAGACGAGGATATTCCAACAGAATAATAAAGACGGAACTAGGTCCAGCGTAGAATGCACAGACAGGATGTTCCAACAAAATAATAAAGAATGGAATAATAGAAGAATTTCACCGATTATAGGGTAGCCCGCGTATACAGGTTATTCCAACAGAATAATAAAGAATGGAATAACGGAAGTTCTCTTCATGGATAAGAAAGAAATAATACTCCCTACGAAAGTACAACAAATAATATTCCTACCTTAGAAAAACTCGGATCTTTGGAATAGTGAGTAGAAGATTTCTTCTTCTTTCTATAATTTCTCTCTATAATAATCTTTCTAAAGCTTTTTGTGAATTGGTGAGAAATGAAGGAAGAATGAGCTTCTATTTATAGAAAAATATAGTTTCGATAATTCGCGTTTTGGGGCTCGAATAATTACAAAGACAATACCTCCAACTTTTCCTTTATTTTTAATTTAGTCATGGAAGTATTATCAAACTTGCACCACCTCCCCTAATAGTAAATAATGTGATTCAATAGTAAATTATGTGAATCAATAGTTCTAGACATGTGAAAATACTAATTACAAAGATAAGTACACTCCATCTATACCTCCATTTTAACTTAGTCATGCAAGTATTATAAATCTTGCACCAACTCCCTTAATAGTAACAAGAATGTGAAACAATAGTATACATATGTGAATAAATAGTTATAATTATGTGAAATAATAAGAATCACGACAAACGCTTCTTCCATGAACCACCGATTTTGACTTATCAAGGGATGTACCTTGAGTCACCATTCTCGTTGAACTTGGTTTTGCTCTGTAACAATCTCGAGGTATATGGCCTTCCTTTCCACAGATTGTAACATACCTTGGATTGTTGTGGGACGGTTTAATGATATGTCCCTCTTCCCCGCATTTGTAACATCTAACCTGGCGCCGTTCTCCTCCCTAGAATTTGTTGTTGGTGCTTTGATGTTGCTGCTTATGTTTTTCCGTCATTGTTGAATCTCCTCTTTCTCAAATTTCCACTTGACTCACCTCTCCTATTATCATGGCCACGATGTCGCCTCGATGATCATTGCCACCCAGATGAATGACTCGTTGCGGTCCCTCGGTTGTACATACTTATTATCTCATTCTAATAATTGAGCCATGTTTACAACATCTGAATATAAAGAAAATTTATGAGATATAAGATATTGCCGAATCTCGGGCTTTAAGACCTCTCGAAACATCCTTGTCATTCGTTCCTCATTTTCGACCAAATGAGGTGCAAACCCGGATAACTCGCAAACTTCGCTTTCGTCTTTGGGAATTTGGTCATGTTGTTTTGTTCCATCGATAAACTCCACCTCCTTCATATGACTAATACTTTCGTGAAAGTACTTGTCATTGAATAGTTTCAAATATTTCTCAAGACATGCCTTTGAGTCTTGGTGGTTGGTACGCTTCACAGACTCCCACCGAGAGTCCGCCTCACCATGGAACATAAAGGTGGCGAATGGAACCTTCGTTTCTCCGTATCCCAAGACATTGAATATCTTGATAATTTGCTTGACCCACGTTTCCGCCTATAATCGGATTCGCTTTCCCTTAAATTCTGGTGCTCTCAACTCTTTGAATCGCTTGGTCGTGATCAAGCGCATTGCTAGCATTTCCACCAGATTCTCGCAGGTACGAAGTTTTCTCAATGCTGTTTTTTGCATAAAATGCAAAAAACTTGAACATCCCATCATTCATCATTTGTTCGGTAGTGTTGTTTACAGGAGGATTATTGCCTTCCTGTTGCACGTTCTCCTGGTTTTTAACTAAAGGTTGTTCCACAGTCTCATACACTCCATTGTTAACGTTCTTAGCGGCCATTCTTAACATCGCCATAAAATAAGGGTTAATTAAACAAATTAACATATCACATAATATCCCTATATTATGATCGACCAACAAATAAGCTTAGATAGGACACACTAAATAATGATTTACTCATCTCTCCCTCCCAGCTTCTATTCCCCGATCTCCGCCAGAGACCATATCCCCAAGCTTTGATACCAACTGTGATAAACCCCAAAATATGTATACAACACCCATTCTCGAGTCGCCAAATACATGGTACGAAAGCAAACTACAACTTCATAATACAATTGTCGGTAAAATACGACAACACATATACATGTGAGTTTAAATACAAATATTATCTTCTAGACAATATCCACACTCAAATAAATCCTCATTACAATTATTTAAACACTATTTTACAGAAATTGTGAGGAGTGCTAAAACATCTTTCTAGAACCATCACTCTGTACCCCGACTAATTCCTGCTATGTTCTCACCTCCTGAGAAAAATGGAACAAAAAGGAAAAGGGTGAGCTTAACTAGCCCAGTAAAGAATATTATGACTAAGATAATATACAACAAATTATCGTTAGTCTTCAACAGGGAAAAATCTGATAAAATATAATAGACAACAAGTTTTAGATCAACAATTGCAGCGAAAAACAACAATCCATTAGAAGAGTCAGTAGAGAAAGAATTCTACTATCTTCTAAGATTTAAAAGTCCATCATCAATATTTTATCCTCAGTAACATCAATCAATATACATCTTGAATCAAATATTCATCTTTGCACTACAGCCAAAGATATTCATTTGTATCACCAAATTGGTCATGTTCATCTCAACACCTATTCATCTTTGCACTACGGGCCAAAGATATTCATTAGTAATCATTCATCTTTGCACTATGTGCCAAAGATATTCAAGAATATCATCATTTAGGACCGAGGATGATGAAAAATATTTTAAAGAAAACGAATCCGGTGAGACGTAAGGACAAATAGTAGGGATTCAGATAATGCTTTTTATCCAAGATCAATAATACTCCATAATAACCAATTTTGAAGCAAAATTCAAGAATAAAGATCAAAACATGGATACAATCAAAGATAGAACCATAATAGACATCTTGGACAAAAAGAAGAAAATTTTATTTTTCGGTGAATAGTGCCGTATACGTGAATAGTAACCCCGGCACAAAAAGTTTCAAATTTGATAAAAAAAATCAGATCAATACTTCAGCATAATGATATTGAAGAAATAATATCATATATGAAGAAAATAACATCCCTTACCTCAAAATAACCGTATTTCCGATTGGTGAATTTGGATATAGTCTCGATGTAAACTTGTACTAAAAAATAAAAACTCACAAAGTACCTAAATACTCACAAAATACGCTCGATAATATAGAGAGAGAAAGAGAGAAAGCTTATGTTTCTGGTGTGATTTTCAATTCTAACTTAGTCCTCTATTTATAGAAAAATATTAGCAGACTTGACCTACAACCTGATGGCTTTACCTGCTACTATTCCCACCCACCATATTTGAAATAAAATTCAGCACATTTCTTCACCAACCACAAGTGGGCCCCACTCAATTCTAGAATTTTCCACCAAAATGCTAAATTCGGATACTTTAACAATTTCTGAACCGGTCACCTCTTAAAATTCATAACAAATCATACGTTCATTTTTAACAGTTCAAAATTTGTGGACATATACTCAACTTATATATGTATAACATATCCAAAAATTACAACGATCCAATGGTGGGATTAAAAATTATAACTCACTTAATATATCTAAAAACACCGGTTTAATTTTTAATACCTCCATTCCGACAAAAATACTGATAAAACACCTCAACATTAACTCCTTTATTTTTAACCACAATAAATATATCCAAAATTTATATCCACATAAAATAAATATTTCCTTATCATATGAATCAATAATTAATTATTCACAAATAATATTATAGAATCACATTTATGACAGTCAGGCCGTTCCCAAGAAAGAGGGGGCTTTCCAATAAGGATTTCTCCTTACTAGCGCGCAATTAGGTGACCAAACCTCTCCTTGACAGAACTTTCTAGACATTGGCAATAATGTTATCTAATAATATTATTCCAAATAATCTGAATTACTACTGATCTGATAAAGGAGATAATGTGCAGTAACGATAATTGAAACAACAATAATATAAAATATCAATGCAAGCAATTATTGAATCAATAAAATAAAATATTGAGCAAGAATTCATCGTGACAATTATTGAGTAGTGCCTTTTCACGTAAGGATCAATAATTCAACAATACTGCGTAATACCAGGTATCTTCTTTGGCAACAACGCGTATTACTTTACTTTTAACCATCGGGTATTCCAACAAGTGTTAATCAGAATAACTCACGCCGTTATTCAATTTTGTCGTTTTCTTCATTCGACTGATTATCCGTTATAGGGCCCCATAATTGGTCGCTACTTGCCGCATACGAATATTTCCTACGAAAGAATATTCCACCGACAAAATGAATATTTTATAACCACTTGTTTATTTTGTAAAATTTTCACATTTCACCCATAACCAAAGTTATTATATCAAATTAATACCTTATTATTCACAATAATAAATAAAAAAAATTTGATTTTATTCATTAAAAAAATTGGGGTCTTACATATATTCTATTTATATAATAACTTTATAAAAGTATTCTGTTTTATATAAAAAGATTTTACTATGCAAAACACTATATCTGTATACTATGCAATACTATACATAATAGAATATAATATATTCTATTTATAGAATAACTTTATAAAAGTATTACATTTTATTACATTAATAATATCAATAAAACAAAACCGAGTGACTTATCACATAAGCATCAATAATCAATACCGCGGTGCTTACTATGCAACCACGCCAGACATCGTATTTACTTTACTACTTGAGAGTAGTTCAACAAGATTATTCGGTGAAACTTCCATCGTTAATTTTATAAAATATTTTGTCATTTTCTCAATCCGACAATAATTTCGTTGTGAGATCCACCAATGATTGTACCGTCGTACGGATATTATCTCTCTAGAGTTTCAGTGAATTCGTAAGAAATAATGAATGAACGAGCTTCTATTTATAGAAAAATAGACTGCATAGTAACTAACTCATGTCCAGATTGATTTACTTTAATCGGCGGTCCATATTTAAAGCAAAATCTTTTAAATAAAATATAATATATTCTATTTATAATCTAATAAAACGAATAACTTTATAAAAGATTTTACTATGCAAACACTATGCGAGCACTATGCAAATACTATGCATAATAAAATATAATATATTCTAATTATTGTCTAATAAAGCAGATAATTTTATAAAAGTATTTTGTTTTATATAAAAGATTTTACTATGCAAAACAATACGCAGCACCTTTATCTTTGGCTTTGGCAACACTATGCATAATAAAATATAATATATTCTATTTATAAAATAACTTTATAAAAGTATTCATTTTGTATAAAAAGATTTTACTATGCAAAATACTATGCGTATATTTTATGCAACACTATGCATAATAGAATATAATATATTCTATTTATAGAATAACTTTATAAAACTATTCTGCTTTTATTAAATTAATAATACCAATAAAACAAAACCTGAAGTTACTTATCACATAAGCATCAATAATCAATACCGTGTCTTACTATGCAACCACGGCGTAGACATCGTATTTTTTTACTACCGAGTAGTTCAACAAAGATTAACGGTAAAACTTCCGCCAGTTATTTTCATAAAATATTTTTGTCGTTTTCTCAATCCGACAATAATTCCGTTGTGGGGTCCACCAATGATTGTATCGTCGCATGAGATATTCCCCCGACAAAAAAATATTCCCCGACCAATCGAATATTATACAACCACTTGCTTACTTTGCAAAATTTATAAATATTACCCACAACTATAACATTATATCAAATCCATACCATAATATTAAAAAAATTATTTCGAGAAAATTAAATATTTATTCATAAAATCTGGGGTCTCACACCTGACATCAAACTAATTTACAATCCAGCAAACTGTTTATAATTCAGCAAGCTGTTTTCTCTAATTCAGCAAGCTGTTTTTCCAATTCAGCAAGCTGTTTTCGTTTTCAAAATATCAAATTTCCAAATCATCATACTATACATTGAATATGACCTATTGAATGTCAAATTAACTTAACTCCTCTTTTAAACTCCTTTTAATAACATTAAATTCATTTACTAATATTATTAATCATTAAATAATATTTTAAATCAATGATTTCATAATACTTTAATTCAAATATTATTAATCACTCAATAATCTCATAACCTAATATTATTAATATTATAACAATATTTTAATCATTTACTAAGCTTATAAATAATTTATTTAATTGTTTACACTTTACCAAATAATACATTTAATCATTCTAAAATGCCATAAACATCCCAATACTTCACGCCCGACCCAAAACATCATCAAAAATCTGCATAAGCCATACTCAAGGGTCTCAAGTCATAAATCGTATTTTTTCATATTTTTGGACATCATATATTTAATTAAATTCATTTATCTATTTAGCATCATTTGGATGAAAAATACCAAATCAGTTCCAAAAAATATTTTTTTCTGGAATTTGACAGAATATAGTTCCATATTGAACATATATTTTTCCTGGAATTTTTAAAATAGATTTACTATATTTAAATAGTCCATAATAGACAAATATTCTCTGATTTTTCATAAATCGAGATTAACTCCAAAACTTCTGACATTTATACAGTATGTTACTGTTATACACATGTACTTCCAGTAAAAAGATTGTAATTTTTGGACTTATACATAGAGAGTTATTTGGGTGGCTTCATAAAAATAGCCCTTCACCGTAAAATCCATAACTCTCAAACCGTATGGCCAAAAATTCTCAAATTTTTACACAACTTGCAAAACTTCTGATTTTAACACTCCAAAATTTTCCAAAATTTTTAAAGCACAAAAAGTGGACGAAAATGCCCCCGCTTCTGACTGGTTCAAAATAGTCCTATTTTCTTTCCAAAAATCGGGATTATTTTGGCTTCCACAACCACTACTCCATGAAAACTCAATATTTTTGAGTGCTACCACTTGGGTTAACTAGTAAACACATATATCTAGCACCCCTCTTTGACGGATCGTAAAAAGGAGTTATAAATTTAAAACAATGGATTTTCAAAGTAAATAGAATTTGGGTTTCAAAACTCAAAAAATTATTTTTCTTTTCCTTTTTTATTCCAACAAAAATCAATACCCAATATGGGTAAATCCATACTTGAATCCGTGAAAAACATATAGATCATAAGGGTTTGAACATCCAAATCAAAAACCCTCTTTTCATCAAATAAGAAAAAAATAAAGGAAATCAAGCTTAGGAAGAAAGAAAAAATTAGTGTTATACCTTTTGCTTCTTCTTCTTCTTCCATCTTCCATGGAGGATTTTTCTCCCCCTTTCTTTCTTCCATGGCTTCGGCCACCCTTCTCTTTCTCTCCCTCTTTCTTCTTTTTCCCGTTCTTCTCTCTTTCTCTTTCTTCTTTATTTTCCTTTTCTCTTTCTCTCTCTTTCTCTCTTTCTCTTCTAATTGCCGATTCTTTTTTTTTCCTCCTCCACAAATTCGGCAAATGTGCCCTTCTTATGGCCACATATTATTATTATTTCTAATATACAATTGCCCAAAATGCCCTTCTTTAATTTGGGTTTAAAAATTAGGCCGACTATTTATTTAATCTTTTGGACTTTCAAATTAAATCTTTGGGCCATATAATATTTACATAGTCCACTCCTTTCCATCTTATCCCACCCTAAATATTTAATTAAGGTATCCATTCCAAGTATATAGAATTTAAATCATCACTCTTGTATATTAAATTCTATAACCCAACTAAACTTGTTTTAATTAAGTTATAAGATTAATAACTTGAGATAATGAAAATATATCTCTTAACTTAATATAATTTTTAATATTATTGTTCTCCCACAAGTGGGCCTAGTTTGAGCTCTTAATGAATCTCATTGAGCTAACAAATTTACTTATTTTACTTACTAACAAAAACTAACTTGGGCTTTCAACCCTAATTAAATTGGGTCATTATAATACTTGTCTCATACATAATATATTGGGCTAGATTAAATAATTTAATCGCCCTTAGTCACTTTATCTACAAGTCGCATGCTTAATTAATTAATTGGGCTCGTTTAAATCATATAACTTCCTTAGTCCATTAAATTTTAATTCACTTGAACTCTAATTAAATTATTGAGCCATGATATCATTAAAATCCAATACTTTTAATTCTATTTTACCTTAATCATTTAATTAGGGTTTTTATTTCTCACACAAGAAATTAAATTCCTTACCTATGCCTTTTTAATTTCATAACACAATTAGACCTGGTTATAAAAATTAATTATTTGAGATACATAAAATAAATCTCTTAATGTTAGTATATAAATTTATATACTAATATTCTCCCATATTATAACCTCTTATGTTATTTAATTATCACACCTAATATATATATTAGGTTACATAATTTAATTCTTAATTCACTTTTATATACAAAATAAATGTATTCACATTATATAATGTATATTTATTTAATCATATACACAATTCACATAATCATAACATATTTCACTTCTCACACTTATTTTGACTTTTCTCTAGAAAAAGTCAATTGTTGACTTTGACTAAAAGTCAACCTTTACACATTTTGTGTTTACTGTCCATTCTGACTAAACTTGACGTTCCGGATGCAACCGAGCAGTCCGTGCTTCAAAATTCTATCTCTAACTCAAATTTTGAGATTTAAATTACTCTCTTTATATTGCTAATCGTATTAACTAACGACTTTATACTTATTCAATTCACATCAAATTTTACAGGTATCATAAAACCTTATTCTTGATATTCATTCAAGTACATATTAATTCATTTCTAGGATTTTGGAATTTTGTAACCTATATTTTCTCTATTCTCATTCGAATAGAAAACCATATAGGTTTTACTTGAAAATTTTAAATAAATCCTTAAATTCTCATCTAGGTTTTATTCTTTAACCTTTATTCTAATCATTCAAGATTTTATAAATTTTCGGGTTATCACGGTTCCTCAGAAAGAGGGGCTTTCAATAAGGATTTCTCCTTATCGCACGCAATTAGTGACCAAACCTCTCATCGATGTGAACTTCAGACATTCATTAATATTGCAAATAATAATATGAATAACTTTGTTTTCTCAATTATTGATTTAATAATAATAAATATTATGCGGATGATGATATCGTGACAATAATTGAATCAATAATATGAGAGATATGATGCAAAGAATTATCGTAGCAATAATTGAGTATAACTAAGTGACTTTCACGTAAAGATCAATAATCAATACCGTGTGCTACTATGCAACCACGCCAGACATCGTATTCTTTTACTACCGGGTAGTTCAACGGTTTTAACGCAGTAACACTTTCGTAGTTATTTTTATAAAAGATAATTACGTCGCTTTCTAACTACGACAATACTTTCGTTGTGGGGTCCACCAATGATTGTGTCGTCGTACAAATATTTCCCGACCAATCAAATATTATATAACCACTTGCTTACTTTGCAAAATTTGTAAATAGTACCCACAAATATAACATTATATCAAATCCACGACATAATATTCAAAAATATATTTCGAGAAAATTAATCTTTATTCATAAAAGTTGGGGTATTACAAAGAGGGTCTCTTCATTGTTGGTTTAGCTGGGCGTCTAGGAGACCTGATAAGATTTAACACACAAACATTAGGAGTATCCTGTAAAAATTCTCTAGTTAAGAAGTTTGGCAAAGAATTAGAGTCTCCTTTAATGAATTCAATGTCAAAATCAAAGGCTGATAATAAGGCTTGCCACCAAGCAAAAATCTATTTAGAAGCGATGTTTTTAACATATATCCTTCTTAAAAACTTCTTTAGCTGATTTACAATCAACTCTAAGAAGGAATCTCTGGTTTAAGAGATCTGCTTGGAATTTATCAATACACAGAACTATATAGCATATCTCTTTCTTAATAATAGAGTAGTTTCTTTGTGCATCATCCCATTTTCCTGAAACAAAACAAACTAAGACTTGTTTAGAGTTTATGATCTGTTTCAGATACCCCCATAACCTTTGTCAGGCATTTGTTTCAACAATTTTTTGAGCATCAGGGTCAGAGAAATGTAAGCATGGTAAAGACTTCACCCGAGACTTAATATTTTTAATGGGTTGGGTACATTCATCTGTCCAAGGAAAAGGCTTCTTATTTAGCCTTTTGTAAAGAGGGGTAGCATCATTCGCCAAATCTTTGTAGAAATCTCTGATGTAATTAACACTTCCCAAAAATCTCTGGAGTTGCTTTTGATCCAAGATTTTATCTGAAAATTTGTTAGCGAAGGTGATGGCTCTGTCAATTGGGATATATTTTCCCTGAGAAATTTTAAATCCCAGAAACCTTATCTTGGTTTGAAATAATTGCATCTTGCTAGCTGAGACAGACCTTCTCTTTTGACAACTGTTTTAAACACATTTAAGTGTTTCTAGTGCTGATCAATGTCCTTTGAGAAGACTAAGACATCACCAATATAAACGATCATGAAATCCATGAATGTATTAAAAATCTCGTTCATAATGTTCTAAAATTCTGCTAGTGCATTTTTAAGGCCAAAACCCAAAACATTCCATTCATAATGTCCAAATGACACCGTAAACGCTATTTTATATTTATCTTCTTCTTTGATCTGGATTTGCCAGTATCCACTCTTCATATCAAATTTTGAGAAGACATTTGCTTTAAGCAGTTTATTTAACAAATCCCTCTTATTTGGAATTGGATACCTAATCCCTCTCAAAACGTTATTAAGAGGTTTATAGTTAATCACCAAACTTGGAACTCCTCTTTCTATTTCTGCAGCGTTTTCAACATAGAACGTCGAGCATGACCATGGAGAGTAACTTTTCCTTATCAATCCCTTTTTTAAGAGATCATTAATTTCATCTTGACAAAGCTTAAGAAACCTTTCATTCATTTGAATAGGTCTTGCTTTAGTAGGAATAAGCTTTTCATTAAATCCTTCTATGTAAGGTAAAGATATGACATGGTTTTTTCTATTCTAGAAAGCAGTAGGATCTGTAGAACATATTTCTTGGCTTAGATCCTCTTGGTAAGCTTTGACTTTGAGCTTAATTTTTTCATTTTTAAGATGCTCTTCAATCTTCTTAATCTCTAACTCTTGCTTGAGAAAGAAAAGAAAATCTTCTTTGCGTTTAAGTAAATGGTTCACTCATTGAAATCGAGGCTCAGAGATAAAATCAAACCTTACTTCTATCCCCTCTGTTAATGCCAAGATCTATTGCCACGTCCCAATCACGTAAGACGTTCTGATCTTGCACAATAAACACGATCAACACCAAAAGCTTGACGGCTTCGACCGTCGAGGGATAGCTCCGGCGTGAGAGTCAGTATAGGCGATCATAAGGTTAACAATGGAGGAAAATAATATCTAGTGTATTGAGAGAGATAAAATTATAAGTTACCTTCGTTCTCTGTATGTTCTTTGCCTTATACACTCAAAACCTGGTTTGTACGCAACCGACCTCCCCTAGCCCACAGCTTTCCGCTGACTAGGCCCTGTCCAATCCTCATTAAATACAATGCAGAGATGACAGTCAAAGTTTATCCCTATAATCATCACCGGTCAAAGCCCAAGTGGAACTATCCTCATCCAAAAGTTCGGCCCACTGCCTTGGCCCAATACTCAATAGGCACAAAATAAAGATATTATCCACCCACTGGGTCGGCCCAATGAACCGGCCCACTACTTTCAAGACCTATTCATCATGTCTAAAGTATTATGGCCCAACATTGCCCCCCAGTTTTTTATTAAATATGATGTTTAATGAAAGAGTATAAATGGCATCGGTCTAGGACAACTGAAGAGCCTTCAACTACCGACCTCTATAGAAGTACCAACTGAAGAGCCTTCAACTACCGAAGTTCAAGCCACCGAATCAACTCCCACTGAAGGGACAAACCAACCTCGCCGAAGAAAGCAAGCTGGCCGAAAACACAAACACCCCCTCACACAGAATTACAACGAGTGCCTCCTGGATATGCCCCTTGACGAACGGACCCGAGTTCTTTGTGCCAAAAAGAGGAAAATCCAAATGACTCCTCCAGCCGTCGAAGAGTTCAACTCTACAATTCCTTCGTCCGTGACACTGATGACCACCGGTTCGGCAACAGCTCCATAATGGACCTGATCGACGAGGGAATGAAGTACCAAGCTAAGGTAAGCTGCTACTTAACTTATCCAATTACATCTCAGCCTATCAATTTAAACTTATTCATTAACATTGATCATCTGCAGGCAAACGCTGTCTTCGGGCGCATCCGTCCCAAATACAAAGAAGCCAAAGAGGATGCCGCTCGAAGAGAGAATGCCATATTTAAGTCTGCCTTGGCGAAGGAACGAAGCAATCTTGACATTGCTCTCTTCAACAATGAGTGCCTTCGGAAATATCTTGCCCAAACCCAAGAAGATTTGAAGACGTCCAAGGCCACTCATCGAGTTATCACCGATATAAATGTCGATCTGCTTCAGAAAAATGAAATTTTGATGAAGAAGATTGAAGATCTGGCCCAATCCAACACAAGCCTGGCGAAGAAAAATAACGATATCCAAGCTAAAGAAGCAGGGCATCTGGCATATCGTCATAAGTTTGAAGAGGAACTTCAAGAACTCCGAGTTCTCAGGGACTTGGGCCCACCACTGACTAACCAGCTTCTAAAGGAGATTGAAGCAAAGTACAGGAAGTCTGCTGAGCTGAACAATGAAATTGTCCACATGTACTCTGAAGGGTACGAGGTCTGTCGAAGTAAATACAAAGCCAAACTTGTAGTGGCCAAAATAAACCTGGCTCTCCTCGACTCTTCGGACAACGAAGATAATAAGGAAGCTTAAAGATACCACTTCATCCGTAGCTTTAGGATTACCTGTAAAGACATATCTCCTTTGTAAACAGTTAGATATCAATGAAATGATTAACAAGTTCTTATCCTTATTACACCTTTGACCATTTCTTGTCAATAATTCATCATCAATCAACTTGAAAAATGTATAATCTTAAACTGTTAGTCAATAACTAAGCAAGTCATATAACAGATAAGATCAAGTAATAATGTGACCCGAACTCAACACTTAAACAAAATCAGGTAATAAACTAATGCAATACGTATTCGTTATCGAAGTGTGAGGTGGATCTGCATCAAAGGGAATTTGTTTACCACAAAGGGCCTAACAACCCCACAGGATTCCACCAACCAGATAAGCTACCATTGAATGGTCAGCGAGTCCACCCGAACCTCCTTGCACCGATGACATTTGCCTACCACGAAGGGCTTGACAAATTCACAAGGACCACCTGCCGATAAGACTACCATCTCCACCCGAACCTCCTCACATCGATGAAGTTTGCCTACCACGAAGGGCATGACAAATTCATAAGGACCACCTGCCGAAAAGGCTACCATCGAATGGCCAGCGAGTCCACCCGAACATCACACCAATAAAGTTTGCCTACCACGAAGGGTTTGACAAATTCATAAGGACCACCTGCCGAAAAGGCTACCATCGAATGGCCAGCGAGTCCACCCGAACCTCCTCACACTGATGAAGTTTTCCTACCACGAAGGGCCTGACAAATTCATAAGGACCACCTGCCGAAAAGGCTACTATCGAATGATCAGCGAGTCCACCCGAACCTCCTCACACCGAGGTGGAATCTGTACGTGCCTGTTTGACTATGGATGAGCTGCCGAAGTCCTTCATGAATGCTTCAAACCTTGATCCCATGAACTGGCATCTGTTAACCTGACCCCTAGGCAATGGACCCAGTATGAATACCCCTAGACAGCAAAAGATATAGGAGATAAAATCGAATATAGCATTTTTGGTGGCTGATGCAGGATCGAACTATTCAGCTGACACGTCCTCATAAACTCATCGAAGGATATCCTCAGCTTCGTATGGAGCCAAACAACTTAATAATGGAGAAGAATAACCTCTTCGATAAAGATCACCATTAATAAGCACAAAATGGGCACTCTTGTACTTCACTTTTTTAGCCAGAATTTGATCTGAGGTAAGAACGCCATCGAATCAGCGAAGGTGTTCACTACAGTAATAGCCATCTCTGACAAGGCATTAGTAATGGAGTCATCATTGTGATCAACTGCTCTGAATCTGAACCTGATAGCCGGTTGCACAAATTATCCAAAGAAGAATACCCTGCTTCTGCCGAAGTACCGCATCGGCTATGTCGGACTCTTCAGCTTCTCGCTAACTATCTTCAGCTTATTTCATCATCCCGAAAGACATGGCTTACATAGTAAACCAGGTGCTGCTTACCCCCATCTTTACGCACCAAAACTGTTCCCACTGCCAACGAACTAAATGCCAAATACAAGTATAATGTTTCAGTAGGAGCGAGATTCACCAACAAAGGCACCGAAGAAAAATAGTTCTTTATTCTCTAAAAGGCGTCTTCATATTCTGAAGTACATTGAAACGACTTAGTATTCTTCGGCCATTTCCACCCTAACTTGCAGCATTGAACGGATTTCTTCGAAGACGAGTACCACAAGGCGGTGTCCCCTCAATGGATTCTCGGGAGTGTGACTTCTGGATCTACTTCGGTGGAGAATTCTATCACTGTGGTGAGAATACTCAAGGCCGTGTACCTTCTTTGTATGCTCAGGTGTGTACTCCCTGGATCTGCTTCTTCGTCTACTTCGACCATAATTCCGAAAACCAATAGGGCAGAGTACCCTCTTCGGTCAATCAGGAGAACGGCTGTTGGGTCTTCGTCTACATCTGCTTCGACCATAATCCCGAGAACCAATAGGGCAGAGTACTCTCTTCGGTCAATCAGGAGAATGGTTGTTGGGTCTTCGTCTACATCTGCTTCGACCATAATCCCGAGAACCAATAGGCGTAGTACCTCTCTTGATCAATCGGAGGAGAATGGGTTGTTGGGTCTTCGTCTACATCCGCTTTCGACCATAATCCAGAACTAATAGAGGCGAGTACCCTCTTGATCAATCGGGAGAATGGGTCGTTGGGTCTTCGCTCATCCAGAGGTCGACCTCGAGATGTATCTTCGAGTGCATAGGCTTCTTTCCGTTGTTTCAGAAGAACTTCTAAAACTTTATAATCTTCTTCGGCCATCTTGGCCAACTTGGACGCTATGTCAGTCTGACCATCTCGGTGTAGGGTTCTAAGTAGTGTGCCTTCTACCCTTTTCTGATCCTGATCATATTTTTTGCTAGCAACATAAGTTAATCTTCTTCTGGCATCACCATGGACTCTCGAACGAGAATCTTCCGAAATAGCCCACGGTTGTCTCTCAAGGGTAACTGTTCTACTCTTCACCATAACTTCCGACGTAGAACAGTTAAGAGTTGTCATTGAACATGTCAAGGACACTAGAACACAGCCCTCCTTCTAGCGCCAATGTTAACGCCAAGATCTCTCGCCACGCCCCAATCACGTAAGGCGTTACGATCCTCGCATGATAAACACGATCAACACTAAAAGCAGCGGCTTCGATAGTCGGGGATAACTTCTACGTGAGAGTCGGTATAGGCGATCACAAGGTTAACAATGGAGGAAAATAATATCTAGTGTATTGAGAGAGATAAAATTATCAGTTACCTTCGTTCTCTGTATGTTCCTCGCCTTTATACACTCAAAACCGGTTTAGACATGAACCGACCTCCCCGCCCTGACCTTCCGCCGACTAGGCCCTGTCCAATCTTCATTAAATACAATGCAGAGATGACAGTCAAAATTTATCCCCATAATCATCATCGGTCAAAGCCCAAGTGGAAATATCCTCATCCAAAAGTTCGGCCCACTGCCTTGGCCCAATACTCAATAGGCACAAAATAAAGATATTATCCACCCATTGGGTCGGCTCAATGAACCGACCCACTACTTTCAAAATCTACCCATCATGTCTAAAGTATTATGGCCCAACACCCTCCTTATTAGTGCAAATTAAAAACAAAGAAAAAGATTAGGCCAATATATACTTAATTTGTGGTCGTATTTCATTGCGCAATTCTTGTGCCTGCCAAAATTTTGTAGTTCGGCGCCGAAGTATAATCCAGCAGCAGATATTTTCTTGCTGACATGGAATCTAACTTGTCGTTCGAGGGCATTTTTGTAGACAAACAAAACCTACAAAGGACATTTTCGTCAACAAAAAGAATATCTGACTGCCGCCTTAAACGTCGTTAGTTTTGGACTACCCAATGCTAAACTTCTTTGACCGGGGCCCACAAACACCTAAAACCTTTAACCCGGCCCACATCGTACCACGTGTCCCAAATCGGGTCTCAAAAAAGAATCGCTTCAGGATCCGGCTCAAACTGCTTAGCGCCATCTTTTTGATCTTCCTCCACGTCACCATCCACGTGGCGTCTTACATGGCACACCTAGGGGTCTCCACATTGCCACGGCATCAAGTCGGAGGAATATAATATCTTCTCGGACAAACGTTTCTGTCTGCCTCCGCTTTTCGATGCGATGTTTTCTCACCCAGTGAAATCTCGTCCGAAATAACTCAAGAGCAAACCCTAGAATTGTTTTGAGCTGAATTTAATTGATTTAGGTTTTAGATTTTGACTGAAATTTTGAATTATTGAGCTTAGTTTGAATCTCTGGGCTTGCTGATTTGCACGATTTATATGGATTGAGTCGTATGGTTTGAGCTATATTATTCATCAATTATGTGTAGAAGGTAATATATACTTAATATTTCTTATCCATTTATTTGGATTTACATTTCTCATTGGTTTTTAACTCTCAAGAATTTGTTTTTTCTTATTTAGTAGTTTATTTTTGAATATAGAGCTCCAAAATTCGATCTCTATTGTTTGGTTTTGGTTACGAGAGTAAGAAAATTGGATTTTGGGTGGTGTTGTCTTGAGATGATCTTGAGGCTAATTTTGGAAGAGCCAAAATTTTTGTTGAAACTTGGAGAAATGATAATTCTCCGATGCTTCATTTCTTGAGTGTTAATTTATGGTCTTGTATTGAATAAGATAATTGTTTTGAAAGGAAGTGCATCTTGTGGATGCTTGAGAATTCTTTTCCTTTTATCCATTGAATACCGTAATTTAGTGCGCTTCTGGGGTTACATGTTGATTTTGATTACTTTGGATTGAGAAATTATATGGAGCATACATATTACTCCAAGACTATCTTTTTGATTTGGGCCATCCCAAAATAAGAGGCCTCTTCTGAAAATTAAGGTATCAAGTCTAAAAAATAATAATGAGAATTATTTTGGATCAGTAATAAGGCATTTGTCATCCTGCCCAAGAACTTGGCATGAGAGAATTTGTGTTTCTCTCTCTCTGTGGAATTTGGTTGCATATGTAACTCTCGTATACAGCACGTCATAATTGTATCAGTTATTGATAGTTGTGGTTTGTGTGTGACTTTTTATTTTTGATAATCTGGATCGTTCTGAATGTAGGACGTGTTGAAGAGTTTTATGTTGCAAAAGGTTGGTTTCTTGAAGACAACAGTATGTGCAACGTCTTCTCTTATGAATTAGAGAGTGTTTTGCCTAGTCAATCAAGTTCCATAGTCATTATTGGTCTATTTGAATCTTGTTGATGAGGAGTGTTGGGGTGAGTTCTAATGCTCCGAAAACTAAAGGGTTGGCAGAACTCAATCGTCATATGCGAGATGAAGGCAGGGAGGTGAGAAATGGAGTTGCTGGAGGGCAGGGGCTCTCGGAAGAAGACGAGTCAAGGATTAATGAGGATGGCGAAGATGTAAACAGTAGGTGCATAGTCCAGGTGCAGCCTGTTCTGCAGAGACAGCAGCAGCAGCTTCAAGGGCCAGTGGTTCGATGGGAGCGGTTCCTTCCTGTTAGGTCTCTCAGGGTTCTGCTGGTAGAAAATGATGACTCAACTCGCCATGTTGTCAGTGCATTGCTTAGAAACTGTAGCTATGAAGGTCAGTAACTTCTTATGACCTAGTATGATTTATAAATGATGACTCAACCCGCCATGTTGTCAGTGCATTGTTTATATATCATACTTGAAGGGGCTGTATTTAATCTTATGGATGTGTTGACCTTGTTTTAATGAATTCAAAATTCTTTGATTAATCTCTTGATCCACATACCTTTATCTAAACATCTTTGTTGAATTATATATTTGATGTCCTCTTTAATTAATAATTTATGGTTTGAAAAATGAGATCATTGTTCTAAAAATCCCCCCTAGGTCCGTAATCCTCGCCTAGGCGCTAGGTGGTCCTCTACTACTTTTATTTGGCTAGGCGCCTCTAGGCCCCACCTAAACAGAATTAGACATCTACTTTGAAGCTCTACAATACTTAAATGAATTTGTCAAGCCTTAAAAGATTGTTTCTTTGGTAATATTTCATGTAAAATTTAAAAAAATTACATATTATATGTTTTGTATAGTATTACAAGTCTATACAATAGAAAAATAAATAAATGAGATCGCCAAAAAAGGCGCCTACTCCGCCTAGGAAAACACTAGGCGCTAGGTGCCCCTTCCGCCGCCTAGGTTCGCTTAACGATTTTTAGAATACTATGAGATATGTTTTTGAAATTTGCTTATAGTTGATACTTTCTATAACAACCCGCCGCCTAGGTTCGCTTAACGATTTTTAGAATACTATGAGATATGTTTTTGAAATCTGCTTATAGTTGATACTTCTATAACAAGGTGTTTTTTTTCATTAGTATCCAAATTAAGAATATTGATGCTTTGAACAAGATTATTCCATTTATGCTGTTGAAGAACCTGGTAGCCTGTATACCTGGCTGCACTATCAGGACCATCACATATCATTAATCCTATTTCCCTTTGTCCCAAATCCCAATTAAGATGTTCTCACTGAAATCTCATGCATATTAGTATTCTAAGGAGAATAGTCCAAATATTCTCTAATGTTTCAGTTTTACCCTTCATGGAACCACCTTTTTTTTATAAGTATTATTCATAAGGTGCCAAATGGAACGCCTGTCCCAGTACGCCGCAGAAGATGCAAAATGCAGGCAAATCCATAATTACACAGCCTGCAAAACAGAACCCAAACCCCTTGACCCTTGTACATCAAGGTCACCCCCTCACTCAAATGTTCCTCAACCTAAACTCTACCAAAAAGTTGATAAATGAAATCATAGAATTTGGATAAAACTTAATTCTGCCTACAATACAACAGTCTTAAAAAAAAAAGAAATCTAACACTCTAACCACCATGTGCTTCTCTCCCACCAAACAGTAACCGCCTTCATGAAATTGATATGTTTATGGGGTATGTTGATTTGACCATTTATTGCTCCCATATATTAAAGACCATGAGTAAAATGGTAATATTACTAGATATTGTACAATTGAGGAATCAAATGTTACATTTTTTTGCAACTTCCAAGAAAGAAATTGAGGATATCTTTAATGGGACGGAGAAACTTCGCATATACTAGCAAGTTCTGCTGTATTCCCAGATTGGAAACTAACTTAAGGTAGTAGAAAACTGAGGAAATGCTTCCAAAATTCACGATAGTTCTCTCCCTATTTAACTGGGATTAAGAAATTACTCATTTATTAGTCAAGAATAATACTCCCTCCGTCCGAAGAAAAAGAGTTCGCTTTTTCTATGGACATTTTCTTTCTCGAATATTAAGATTTGTAGGATGCACGTCAACATGATTTTTTTTCAATTTTAATTTTTAATCTTCACGTTTAATATAAAAAGTTATCATCACAGAGAAAATTATATCCAAGCGTTTTCTATGTGAACCTTAATATTTGAAAAGAAAAGTTCAACATATTTGTGTTCTGTTTGCTCGTATTGATATTATCAATTTCATGAATTCCTCCTAGATTGATTTTAATCTAGTGATTGTGGTCAGTGCAATGATAACCCTAGTTCATTCTCCTTTATGAAAGAGTTCTTTGTCTCCCTTTTGTTAATCATAGATATCTAAGTGCTTAGGCATGTTGCATTTGCGGATTTTCTTCTTTCATTTGCAATGTTCTAAAAGGCGGGCGGCCGAGGGGGGCCTGGGTGGGATTTTTTATTTTATGGTAATTTTAATATTTTATCTTACATTTATCCAAACAAAATAATAATATAAAGCAAAACAATCTATAATAAAGATAATAAAGGTCTTTTCTTAAAGTTCAAACACATATCTATATTGCTAATGTCAAAGTTCAAACACATCCATATTGCTAATGTCAAGTTTAAACACAAACATGCAATTGTTCAAAGTTTAAACATATTTTTAACGTTTTAGTTTTATTTATAAATAAGATTGCTATTAAATAATAAATTTTAAAATTTCAAGAATTTAATTCAATATTAAAACTTAAGAAACTAAACATAAATTTAAGAATTATAAAATAGAATTAAACTAAATATTACAAATGTATCCTCATTTATATAATTTGAAGTTGGTACAAGTTCAAAAAATTACAACTATAATAAAATTATCCATTTTGACTTGATATTGTTCACTTGTTATGATTTGATATGTTACAACCTGTATTATGAATATGGTAATCATTAGAAAAATAAATATATCAAGATTTGGTTTGGGTAGTTATTAAAATAAAAAAAATCTCTCCGCCTAGAACCCGCCTAATTTTTTAGAGGAATTTTTTTGTCGCCTTGGGCCTAGGTGAGGCACCTGGGGGCTGCCAAGGGGGGGCCTAGGTCCTAGGCGGGGCGTCAAGAGGGGGCCTAGCGCCTAGGCCTAGGCGGACCTAGGCGGGAATTTTTAGAACAGAGTTCATTTGTCTTATGTGCTCGCTCCGAGTTGTGGCCTCTGAAGGAGTGTAAAAGGTGTTTTTCTTTTTCAAGTCGTCCTCTATTTGATACGGCACTTGAACTGCTTCACCCAAGTTAAAGAGTCTGCTAGATAATAGCTTCTCAAAATCTCGGGATTTAGTCCTCTTTGGTACATATAGATAAGCACACATCTTCAACTTAAGGGAACTCGGATTGTTCGGCAAGACCATAAATAATGTTATAAATTCTTTCACAGACTTGCTTCCTTGCACCAACTCAGAAGATATGGTCGTTCCTTGTTATATGGAGGCACAAAGTGATAACTAATAAAACAACTTTCATGCCTTCCCATCTCCTCAATGTTACATAATGAGTCTTCTTATAATGAGTCCATCAAATAAAAAAAAATTCAACTATATTTTAGCAAAGAACTACTTCCTCTCATCAGTCAAGTAATACCAACGTTGCATCCAATCCAAGAAATTCTCTGGGTTGTGCCTTTAATAAAATCTCCAACGCTTAGTTTTGCTCTAATTTCAGCTGAAGTTAACTTAGGATTATGACCGACCTTTAGGACCCTTCAGAGTGGAAAAAAGGTTACTATAAATATTTATTAGCAGGGCCTCAGAATGCTACAAGGTGAAGGAACAAGAGTTGTCACGATAGAAAAGAGATATAAATGACTATAATGAACCAACAATTCTCTCTTCTTAAATTATAATGGTACATATTGAATGAAAGAAGTTGATTTCAACTTGTTACATTGAATTGTCTATACAATGAAACTTTCAAGCCTATTTATAGGCATTAGTACAAATTAAATTATACACGAACACACATGGAAAGGAACTAGGATAGGTTGGCACGACACACGGATGTGTTGGCACACATGTATGTTTAGAATATCTTCTAACACCCCCCTCAAGTTGGTGTATAGATGTCTCGCATACAGTACCCAGCTTGAAACAAAATGGATGAAACAACTTACTACTAAGACTTTTAGTCAAAATATCAGTAAGCTAATGTTCTGCTTTGACGAAAGGTAAGCAAATAAGACGACTAGTTAGCTTTTTTTTTAGTGAAGTGTATGTCAATCTCAATGTGTTTCGTTCAATCATGTTGTATCAGGTCATTTGCAATACTAATATCTGTTTTATTATCACAAAATAACTGCATATGCCTTTTAGTTGCAACAACCAAAATATTTAGCAAAGTTCGAAGTCACATTAGTTCACATATACCGAAGGTGATAGCTCGATATTCTGCTTCGGCACTGGATCTCGCCACTACGGATTGTTTCTTAGCGAAGTAACAAGATTGCCACTAACCAATTAGCAGTAACTAGATGTAAAACGAAGATCATTTATAGAGGCAACCCAATTCGAGTCGGAGAATGCTTCGATTCTCATATGACCATGTCGTGTGAACAATATACCTTTCCCAAGAGCAGACTTGAGTTATCTTGAAATTATGTAGACAGTTTTCATGTGACTTTGTCAAGGATCATGCATATACTAACTTACTATTTTCACAACATAAGATATATTACGTCTAGTGTGAGAGAGAGATCAATCGTCCCACCAAACGTTGATATTTTTCTTTATCAATCGTAAGTCTTGAGACACCTACTAAATGATGATTAACTTGAAGGAGAATCAACAGGCTTACATCCCAACATGCTAATTTCTGTTAGAAGATCAAGTAACTTCAATACCAATGAAATATTTTAAAGGACCAAGATCTTTGATCTCAAACTCTCTAGCCAATCTTGCTTTGAGATTAACTATCTCTTCTCTATTATCCTCTGTCACCACAATGTCATCAACATAAACAAAAAGAATGGTAAGCTTATCCTTTATTTGTTTGACAAATAGAGTATGATTTGCTTGACTCTATTTGTACCTAAATCTTATCATTTCTTTGTGGAATCTACAAAACTCAGCTCTAGGAGATTGCTTCAAACCATACAGAGCTTTTCACTAGTTACAGACCTTACCCTCAGTGGCAGATGAAGCAAAATTTAAAGTGAAATTTTTTACATACTCTTTGCAACTATATGGTTGGATTGTAAAATGAAACTCAAAACTACTTTGTATTTAATGTGACCTTAGATAAGTTATCTAGGTTGGATTGTTATATGAAGCTCAAAACTACTTCGTATTTAAAGTGGTCTTAGATAGTTATCCAAGGCCGACCTTAGAAATTTTTTACCAGTTTAGTTTTCTTCTTGCCTTTCTACTTTTATTCTTACATATGAGATTCAGTTTCAGCTACCTCAACTAATTTGGAATGTAAGGCTGCGTGAGTAGAGCTGGGTTTATTATGAAAGGGCTGGTTTTATTATAAAAGAATAAATTTTATAGGAGAAAATGGAGAATACAATTATAGGGGAACAACAGTCCACCCACCCTGAAAATAATGGAAAACTGAAATACTCGAAAGAGAATAGCTCTCTAATCTCTACATGCGTTACGTAGAGCTGGGGTTTATTATGAGAGGTCTGGGTTTATTATAAAAGAATAAATTTTGTAGGTGAAAACGGAGAATACAAGTATAGGGGAACAATAGTCCACCCACCCTGAAAATAATGGAAAACTGAAATACTCAAAAGAGAATAGCTCTCTAATCTCTACAAAGATCAGAAACAGAAATTTCCCTGAAGACAGACACATGGTCCAATAAAAAAAAGAAAAAAGAAGATCCTATCTTTCAACAAAAGAAAGATAAATAGCCATCTTTAAAAAGCTGAGCACTACTCAGATCAAATACCTCATACTTTATACTGCTTCCTTGAGCAATTTTCTGCCTATCCCTCCTAATATCTTACGTATGATACAATACTAATCTTCTCACCAGTACACCCAGTGTTCGAAAAGTCGGCCTAGTCGGCCGACTTAGTCGGCGACTAGTCGGGAAAGTCGCCCAGTCGGGTAAGTCGGTCAGTCGGAGTAAATTAAAAAATCGGAACAAGTCGGAAAAATCGGAACAAATGGGGGCGGATGAGGTCCTTCTACCTAGAAGAAGTGATATAAATGTGTGAGAACTAGATGAAGACAAGTTTATGTCGGAAGATAATGACAACGAAGAGGAAGATGAGGATTATGAGTTTGAGTCCGATGGAGAGCAAGTCTTGGAGTGATATGGAGAAGAGGAGGAGGAGGAATGATTTGCTATTGATTTTGTGCTACTTAGTTTCATTTGGTTAATTGGTTTTAAACTTAGAGTATCAAACTATTTGGTTTTACTTAGTTTCCATGTTTTTATTTGATGATTTGTGTTACTTATGTTATTCTACTTACTCATAACTTATGAAGGAGAAAGGATAATATATATTTTTAAAAAATAATTGAAAATCCGACTAGCCGATTAATCCCCGACTAATCCTCTAGTCTCTAGTCGGTAGCCAACCGACCTGTGACCGACTAGCGACTTTTAGAACATTGAGTACACCTTAATTCGACGTTTGATATGACCAAATCATCTCACAACTGATTTTCCCTCATCTTCTCCTCAATCAGTATTACCTTATATTTTCTTGCATAGTCTGTTACAAGCTTTTAGGATAAAGGAGGAATTTGCGTTGCAATCCGGGGATTAAAAAAGAAGCAACTTCTTTTAAAAATGGATTATAGTTGATATGTAATAATACAATATATAATGTATTAGATCAAATAAAAGCACTGTTAGTAACCTTTAAAGGAAATTATATATATATTGACTTATCTTAATTAAGCAGAACTGTAGAAAATATTTGTCAAGGCTAGTACTTGGTACTATGTCCTTAAGACAATTATGCCCTCCGTATGGTGCTTAGAGTTGATAGCACTTGTCTCTCAGGATACAATGACACCGTATACCTTAGCAACACTACAAAAGGTATACACAACAAACCAAAAGAAATGCTCTAATTCTCTCTCAAATTTACTAAGGAAACTGATGAAAACTATATACTAAAATGCTCTATTATACTAGACTGCTTGAAAATTGAATGAATAAAATGGCTGGCCCCTCCTATCTATTTATAGGAGGGTTAGTGACCCTTCGGATGGGTGTCTAGCCCTTTGAAAGGGCATGAGATGCCACTGAATCTAAAAAATTATATACAGGACTCAGACCCATGAGCTGAGCCAGTCACCATTGCAGGGCATGGCATGGCATGACGCGATTGTGGGTTCGAGCCTAGCCTTGGCTAGGTCCTCTCCCTTCCACAAAAGTGGGGTGTCTCTTGGGGCCCAAACCCAAGAGCACTTTTTTTGTGTATAAACATATAAAATATTTAATTCCTAACCTATGTGGGACTTAGTTTTTCCCACATGTATTTATTATCTTTTATTATGATTTTTGGAAGTTAATATCTCATTCATTACTCAATGGATTTGAGCTTCCAAATACTTAATTTAATCTACTCATGGAGTAGAACACATTAATATATAGAATCATTAAAATTAATTAATGACACCCATATTAATTTAGGCTCAAATTCCAACAATCCCCCACATGAATGATATTGACTACCAGCCTTATGCAAATGTTATGCGAGACTACGAGAGAGGCGAGAATTAGAAATCATCATGACGAGAGAGGTAGCTTTTGGCTTTGAACCTTCCTTGTGAAAAATTATCGGGTTTCTTGGTTGTCCGATTGAGCGTGATGTCTTGAAGCTATCCAATCGTTTGTGTAAATCGAGACAATAGTAATTCACACAGAATCTTTCTAGACATTATTTGGTTCTCGTGATTTTGTTCATTTTGGCCCCGAACAATCCCGAATTTATGAGTGCTTTAGAGAAGTATAGCCTTATCCTTCTCATAGAATTGGCCCAGTTCACACTCACATAGGTGATTCTTAATAAGAGTATCATGCCATTCTCCACATGTTTATCAAGATTTAAGAATCATTAAAAGCATAGCTTATCCTGTAACTGCTGCAGGTATCACTATCTCGTATCATAGGAATGAGCAGAAGAAATTAATTTCTTCATAGTGATTTGGTTGAATCATTCACAATTTAGTTGTCCCTTTGAACTTAGATCTTGGGATCTCCAGTCAACTAGGTTAGGTTTCCATCATGATGATCCTTGTTTATAGGCTTTAAACCCATTCCCCTCGAAGTTATTTTTACTTGCTCTCTAGTCAAACCTTTAGTCAACGCATCCGCTATATTTTCTTTCGACTTTATGTACTCAATAGACATAATGCCATTAGAGAGCAATTGTTTTATGGTATTGTGTCTACGACGAATATGTCAGACTTACCATTATACATGTGACTGCGTGCCCTTCCAATTCTTGATTGACTATCATAATGGATACAAATAGGCGGCACAGGTTTAGGCCACATATATCCAGTATTGTGATTGACTATCACAATATCCAGCATGTTTGTTTATATGATTTCCATGATACTGCTCCTCCACCTAGTGTAAACACAAAATCACTTGTAGATTTAGAGTCTTTTGATCGATATCAATTCGCATCACAAGTATCCTTCAAGTCTTCTTTGGATATCTTGAGTAAGTATGATCAAAATTTTGAGTATATTTTAAATACCTTAAAACTCTTATTATCGCTTTCCGGTGATCTTGTCTGGATTGCTTGTAAATCTACTCAATTTATTGATGACTTGTCTTTATGTCGGGACATGTCTGATTCATTAAGTACATAAGGCTTCCAATTATTTGTGCATACTCAGGTTGTGATATGCTCTCTCCTTTATTTTTAGACTAGTGTAGATTTATATCTACCGGTGTTCCCACAGGATTGCAATCATTGATTGAATTTTCTGAGTATTTTCTCAATATAGTGTAATTGTGATAACACTAATCCATTCGATGTTTTAGAAATTTTAATTCCTAATATTACATTCGCAACACCCATGTCTTTCATGTCAAACATATTATTTAACATTCTTTTAGTAGTTTTAATGATATCATTATTACTACCCATAATGAGCATATCATCTACATAAAGACAAATAATAACATACCCATTCTTAGTATCCTTGACATACAAACATTTGTCACACTTATTTATTTTGAAACCATTTGATAACATTGCATTATCAAATTTTTCATGTCATTGTTTAGGTGCTTGTATTAATCCATAAAGAGACTTTACAAGCTGACAAACTTTCTTTTCTTGTCCTGGAACAATAAATCCTTCTGGTTGTTCCATGTGGATTTCTTCTTCTAAATCTCCATTCAAGAAAGTTGTTTTTACATCCATTTGATGTATTTCTAAATTATATATAGCTGCAATGGCTATTAACATCCTAATCGAGGATATTTTTGTCACAGGAGAATAAGTATCAAAATAATCTAAACCCTCTTTTTGCCTGTATCCTTTGATTACAAGTCTTGCTTTATATTTGTCTATAGATCCATCTGCTTTCATTTTCTTCTTGAATATCCACTTATATCCAAGAGGGTTTAGAGCACAGTGGGAGATCTACTAATTCCCACGTATGATTATGCAAAATGGATTCTACTTCACTATTTATAGCCTCTTTCCAATATGGAGCTTCAGGACTCGATATTGCTTCTTTATAAGTTTGAGGCTCATTTTCTAACAAATAGGTTAGAAAATTCGGACCAAAAGATTTTGATGTTCTAGCACGTTTACTATGTCTAGGTTCATCAATATCTTCTAAACCATGATTACTGTCATTAACAGTATCATAAGTTCTTTTATTTGAACTTGTTTCTTGTTCGTTAGAACTTGGCTCTTGTTTCTTTTTATTAGGAAATACTGTTTCAAAGAATTCAACATCTTTTGACTCAATCATATTTTCATGTATTTCCTCTATTTTTGATTTATTAACCAAAAATCTATATGCACTGTTATTATTAGCATAACCAATGAATATACAATCTATTGTTTTCGGTCCTATTTTCACCTTTTTGGGTGGAGGAACCATTACTTTTGCTAAACACCCCCACACTTTTAAGTGTTTATAAGAAGGCTTACGTCCTTTCCATAATTCAAGGATGTAACATTAGACTTCTTTTAAGGTATTCGGTTGAGAATATAATTTGCTGAAAGAATTGCTTCCCCCCACAAATTCTGAGGTAGTCCAGAACTTAATAACAATGCATTCATCATTTCTTTTAAAGTTCTATTCTTTCTTTCTGCAACACCATTTTGTTGTGGTGAATAAGGTGCAGTTATTTGGTGTATTATGCCATGTTGTGAACAAATTTCAACAAATGAAAATTCATATTCCCCACCTCTATCACTTCTAACTATCTTGATCTTTTTATCAAGTTGATTTTCAACCTCATTTTTTTGTAATGTTTAAACATTTCCAAAGCCTCATCTTTACTTCTCAATAAGTAAACATAACAATATCTTGTACAATCATTTATAAAAGTGAAAGTATTTTTACCTTCTCTTGTCTATATATACTTTAAATCACAAATATCAGTGCGTATTAATTCAAGAGGTTCTGTACTTCTTTCAATTGATTTAAAAGAAGATTTTTTAAGTTTTGCCTCAACGCAAATTTCACATTTATGATTAGAGTTAATCTCACATTTTGGCAAACATTCCATATTAATTAATCTACGTATAGTATTATAATTAACATGTCCTAATCTATCATGTCATAAATTAGATGACTCAATCATATAAACAGAAGATGTAATTTTATTAATATTGGAAGGTACAACATTCATTACATTCATTTTGAAGAGCCCATTGCTCATATAACCTTTCCCTACATACATCCCATTTTTAGTTAATACAAATTTGTTTGATACAAAGACTAATTTAAATCCCTTTTGACTAAGAAGGGATCCGCACATGGAGCTCGTTGTTGAGGGTGAGTTCCTTGCCAGATGTCATCTTCAGAATCACCTTTCCTTGTCCAGCAATCTTGGATGAAGAAGAATTTCCCATGTATAGATGTTCTCCATTCTCAATTTCTTAATATGTGGAGAACATCTTCTGTCAAGTTTCTACGTGGCGGGTTGCTCGATGTCACCCACCATTCTCTTGGATTCTCAACCATATTTATTTCTGAAACAACCGCTGAAAGGTTCATTTCAGAAACATCTTGAAGAAGACTATCCACTTCCGTTACATTGGCTTGTGCAGACTTCTTGTTCTGGTCTTTGCGTTTTCGACAATCCTTTGCCCTATGTGTGGGCTTGTCACAGATGTAGCATTTGCCTTGGAACTTCTTATTTGTTCCTTGTTGAGGTCAATTACCAGAGAATTTTCTCTTTTTGAACTTTGGACCTTGTTCCACCACGTTAGCTTTATACTCCACAAAGGTCCTTCCTGTTTTCTTTTCAGAGGCACGGTTGTCCTCTTCTATCCTTAATCTTACGATTAAGTTTTCAAGTTTCATCTCTTTGCGTTTATGCTTGAGATAATTTTTAAAATCTTTCCACATAGGTGGTAATTTTTCTATAATAGCAGCAACTTGAAAAGATTCACTTAATGACATACCTTCTACATGTATTTCATGCAGGATTACTTGTAATTCTTGGACTTGGTTGATGACTGCCTTGGAATCCACCATCTTGTAAATCAAAAACACGCTTGACTCACGAATTTCTTCGTAGTACGGCATCTTCTGTTTTATACTTTTTATCCAAGGAATCCCATAATTCTCTTGCTGTTTTGAGAGAACTATACGCATTATATAATGCGTTATCTAATCCATTAAGGATATAATTTTGGCACAAAAAATTTGTTTGTTTTCATGCATCTATTGCGGCAACAACTTGCCTGTCTGTTTCATCTTCTTTGAGCACAGGAGGATCTTCGTGAAGAAACCTCGCTAAGTTCAAAGTTGTGAGATAAAACATCTTTTGTTGCCATCTTTTAAATTCTGTTCCATTGAACTTTTCTTGTTTTTCTCCTTGGTTCACAGGAACATTTGGTATAGAAGGTGTAGAAGTAGAACCAATTATAATAACAGAATTGGTATCCATATTTCTTGCAAATATATATATAACTAAAAAAAAAGTAATTGTCTTAAGATTGTTAGTAACCTTTAAAGGAAATTATATATATATTGACTTATCTTAATTAAGCAGAACTGTAGAAAATATTTGTCAAGGCTAGTACTTGGTACTGTCCTAAAGACAATTATGCCTTCCGTATGGTGCTTAGAGTTGATAGCACTTGTCTCCCAGGATACAATGACACCGTATACCTTTAGCAGCACTACAAAAGGTATACACAACGAACCAAAAGAAATGCTCTAATTATCTCTCAAATTTTTACTAAGGAAACTGATGAAAACTATATACTAAAATGTTATTATAATAGACTGCTTGAAAATTGAATGAATAAAATGGTTGGCCCCTCCTATCTATTTATAGGAGGGTTAGTGACCCTTCGGATGGGTGCCTAGCTCTTTGAAAGGGCATGAGATGCCACTGAATCTAAAAAATTATATACAGGACCACGAGCCAGGCCGGCCGGACAGCGGCAGCGGTGCGCGCGTGTGGGTTCGAACCTAGCCTTGGCTAGGTCCTCTCCCTTCCACAAAAGTGGGGTGTCCCTTGGGGCCCAAACCCAAGAGCACTTTCCTTGTATATAAACATATAAAATATTTAATTCCTAACCTATGCGGAACTTGATTTTTCCCACATGTATTTATTATCTTTTATTATGATTTTTGGGAGTTAATATCTCATTCATTACTCAATGGATTTGAGCTTCCAAATACTTAATTTAATCTACTCATAGAGTAGAACACATTAATATATGGAATCATTAAAATTAATTAATGACACCCATATTAATTTAGGCTCAAATTTCAACAAGCACTATAGTGCCACTTTTACAATCCCCTTATGTTTATTTGCCCAACTATTAAAGAGAATACGATTTTTTAATGCTAGAGCCTAGAGCATTGCTTTGTTTATTCCTGCATATTTCATTATACACCCCCACACAAATATATGTACGTGTTTAGGTATTTAAAGGTATTTAAATTGACATTTTCTTGACGTAATATTCTTTACTTGCCACCTGTACCATTAGTGAATTGTGTCTGTCTATCCTTTGAATGTATAGTTTTTTTTTTACTTTTATTTTTTAGATACTTTTAAACCTTATTTTGTAATAAATCATGGCAGTTAGGGCTGTATCAAATGGCCTTGAAGCTTGGAAAATCTTGGAAAATCCAACCAATCACATTGATCTCGTTTTAACTGAGGTAGTCATGCCATGTTTGTCTGGTATTGGTCTCTTAGCCAAGATTATGAGCCACAAAACTTGCAAGAATATTCCATTGATTAGTAAGTATTTTTCCCATTCGCTAAACTCAAAGAAATTTGTAGCACATTTTCCGTTGATAATATAAATTATTGATGTTTTAATAGCTACACCTTTTGAGTTTTATGTGCAGTGATGTCATCTAGTGATTCAATGGGTATAGTCTTTAAGTGTTTGTCGAAAGGTGCAGTAGACTTTTTAGTGAAGCCTATTCGAAAGAATGAGCTCAAAAATCTCTGGCAGCATGTGTGGAGAAAATGCCACAGTGTGAGTTATTATAATTGTTTTAATTTTGTATATGCATATATATGTACCAGTTTTGCACTTCGACTTCAAGTTGGTTTTGATAAAACATTGTTAAGGGGACATAACCAGTTGACTATCCACACTAGAAATGGATTTGGTTATTGGTTGATATTCGCATCATTTACCAGATTTCAATTGATAGTTTGATTTACCATGCTAACTGTATAGCCATTCCAATAACAAATTAAAATCCTCATGGGCACACATTTTGCTCTTCTATTCTGCATTAATTTCTCATCCTTTCATCAGTCTAGCTTCAGTGGAAGTGAGAGTGGTACGAGGATTCAAAAACCCTCCAAGTCAAAAAGTGTTGAAGGGTCAGACAATAACACAGGTAGCAATGATGAGGATGACAACTGGAGCACTGGTTTGAATGTTAAGGATGGAAGTGACAATGGAAGTGGCACTCAGGTATATCATTCTCTTAACAAAATAGCATTAGTTTGTGTCCTCACTTTCTCTAATCTTTTATGCATTTGATGCATAAATATCTTCATGCTGTGAACATTTCTATCTTAAAATTAAAAAAAAACACCAGTGCTTCTGATTGGATAATTGATAGGTTTAACCAAAAATATTATTACTATGCTGCTAGTAGTCTAAATTTTATATTCTGCTGACTGATGAACCGAGTAGATTGAGCGTTTGCTCTGATTAATTAGTTGATGGAAAGTCCGGTTACTTTCTAGGATTGATTAGTTAATGGCAAGTTCGGTCACTTCCTAGATATATCTATGTTTCCATGTTTCATTGTACCATAAGAAATCATCTACATTTAACTAATATGCAATCTGGAGAAACTGGGGACTAGTTTAGTTGCATAATATTACACGGAAAATTTCCAAAACATAGGTGTTTATACCTACAAAGAGTGCAAATCCCTCTAAATTCCATGCCAAGTAATGATATCCATTCAAAAAGATTGACTACTATAGTATATGTTGCTTTAGAGAGGAAAGACAAAAACTTTGTTGCTTTCGTGAGTCTGTCACGAACAAAATTCCCAAGAACAATATATTTTTGTAGCCCTAAAGACTGGGAAATTAAGTGTTGGAATTTTCTGTCAATTTCTTTTCTTTTGTCCCAACTAAATTTTCTCTCCCTTCCCTTTATTTTTATCGTAGTGCAACAGTTATGTCAGCTATATCAATCTTGTTTTACCATTTTATGATATCTAATGTCATATCTCTCTTTTCATGAAGTAAGAAAAACGAACACAACATCCTACTTCAATCCTTTTCTTTCTGCATTTAGCTTATGGGATATAACTGCTTCTGAGAGTACATCAAGGGTTAGCGTGAAGCCCATATCTCTTTGCCTTATTTATGGATGAGATAACAAAAGATACATATGATGGTGTCTTGGTGTATGTTGTTTGCTGATGATATTGTGTTAATTGAGGAGACTAAGGAAGGCATTGTTGCAAAGTTGGAGATTTGACGAAGTACATTGGAAGCAAAAGGGTTTCGATCAAGTTGAGTAAGACATAGTTTTTGAAGCGCGAGTTCAACGATATTAGAATAGATGTGGGTAGTGTGACGGAAGGAGGTACCTAAAAAGGATGTATTCAAAAATTTGGGATCAAATATTGTACAAGAGGGAGATATCGATGAGGATATAAGTCACAGGCTTAAAGCAGGATGGCTGAAGTGGTGTGGTGCGTCAGGGTTATTGTACGATCATAAAATTACGATCAAGTTGAAGGGAAAGTTTTATTGGACGACGATTAGGTCAACAATGTTATACAAAGCTGAGTGTTGGGCAACCAAGAAACAACATGTAGATAAGATGGGAGTTGCTAAATGAGAATGCTAAGGTGGATGAATGGACATTCAAGGTTAGACAGGATTAGAACTGAGGTTGAAAGAAGGTTGGAGTGGAGCTGATTGAGGTGAAGTGAGTGAAAGTCGATTGAGATGGTTTGGTCATATCCAATGTTGTTCTGTAGACGACGCACCTGTGAGGAGAGATATACTGTATCAGGAGAAATATGTAAGAAGAGGGAGGGGGACACCAAGACTTTCTTGGGAAAAAGTTGTGCAAAGAGACATGCCGGAGAGGAATATTATGGAGTCCTTGACAAATAGGTAGGAGTGGAGGAGGGTAAGTCGCATGTCAGAGGCCAAAACCTTCCACACTATTTGATATTTATATTATCTCATTTTCCATTTTATTTTTATTTTTTTAAACTCTTGTTTTGCTATTCATTGTTATATGTGGAATTCATTTTCAGCCTACCCCAACTAGCTTGGGATAATTTGTTGATTTGAGTTGAGTTATTATCAACAAGAAGCAAAAAACGGATAAAACCGAATAACCGAACGCAACCGAATTTTTTTAACCGAATTATTTCGGTTTTTTCGGTTTTTTTTTTCTAATTTCGGTTATATCCGATTTATTGTTCGGTATTCTGTTTTAAAAAATAGATAATTCGGGTATCCGAATTACCAAATTTATTACTTAAAAAAAATAATTTATAATACATATGTATGACTCTAGTGACTAGTCTGAACTCTGAAGTCTCTACTCTCTAGTATACGTTGAGCAGTGAGCACTCTGCTAGATTGGTAATGTGAAAAGCAGAAAAGGCATAATCAGCCAAACCCATTTCTTCAGCCCTAAGCCCCTAACAGCTTTATCGATCTCTTCCTTGGCAAAATCGAAGTATCCTTTGAGCTTATACGCAACCCGTTCATTCGATACGACGCGTTGACGCCGTCCATTTGTGTACTATCGAAAAAAATAGAGTATTGTTTGGAAGATGAAGAACGATCGGAAAGAATGGAGTTTATTGAATGATTGAATCCATGAGCCGGTTTGTATTGTTCTGATTTTCTTTACCCTCGTGGGTTTCTACCCCTTTTATTGGTTTCCCTTTGGATCTGATGTGAAGGTGTTTATTATGGGTGGGTAGTTATTTTATTTGGTTGAAACTAGACTAATTTGTTTGGTGCAGGGAGTTGGTCTGGTTTGCCAGAGATGATTACCGTTGTTGTCACGTGGCCGTGTGCTGATGTTGATGATGGGTTAATGATGGGCTGAGTAATATCATTTGGGTTATTCAAATTCTGTTTTTTGGCCTGTTATTTCAAGTTGGGTAGAGATGTTTGCTGACTAATTTGTTTTGTTTTGTTGGGCTTTCATGTGGGCTGGGTTTTATTTGGCTGGTCTAGTTCGGTTATTACCCGAATATCCGAATGTACAATTCGGTAATTCGGTTAGTTCCAAATTTCTGTTAGTATTTCGGATAGTAAAATTATGGATAATTCGGTATTCGGTTATAACCGAATAGCCTATTCAGTTCGGTTATAACCGAATGATCACTCCTAACAACAGCAATAAAACTGCTACTAAGCTGAGCAGCTTACTTTGGCCCCTCCAGTTATTCTTGGGTCCTCCATTCAGGATAAACCACTGTCAAGAGGTGGAGTATGTACAATATCATATTTTTCATTATTCGATAACATGAATCCATGTGCCCTAAGCCCTTCTTTTAGGTAAGAAAGCATGTTTACAAATACACAGACGGGAATGCTTGTGAGAGCTTGTGTGTCCTAATATTTGACTAGACTATTGCGCAACATCTATCGTTGCTTTAGATAATGGATGTCTGAGCCATGCTGTTTTCACATGTGGATGCTTAATGGCATTATATAGGATTGTAGATGTGGTCTATGATGCATTTGCATAAGATAAAGTTAATAATTTTATTTTACTTCGAACATATTAACCATAGGTGGATATTGAAATGAGCAGTTATATGTAATTATTGAATTTGGGGTAAAGTTCAGATAACCACCTGGGGTTTGAGCGCTTTCTCACTTAACCACCTGTAGTCAGTAAAGCTACATTTAAACTCCCGGTTTTTTGAATTGAAGTGAAAACGTCACCTTTTCCATCCAACTTAGCGTGCGTGTATATCGAGGACGTCAAAAAAGCGTGAAAAAGAACAGAATGGTCCAAAAAGATCATTAAATGTCCGAAATACCCCCTTCTTCTTCCCCTTCTTCTTCCTCTGTTTCAAATGCTAACAGGAAACCTCTGCAAGTGTCTGGCGAAGAGCAAACCTGTTTACTTAATCTGACCATGGTATATGAACGAATCTACTATCCCAACCACTGTGAAGATACCTGAATAAAAGGTAAACGAAGTGAATATTGCATCATTTTTTTTACGGGATAAATCAACTTTTGGTATCTGTATTGGGACACGACTTACAATTTGGTACCCGAAGTGAAAAAAGTTACAAACTGGTGATTGTACTCGAAAAATGTTACACTCCGTTAAACATTAGGGACATAACTTACAATTTGGTACCCGAAGTGAAAAAAGTTACAAACTAGTGATTGTACTCAAAAAAAATTTGTAATCTGATGCTTGTACTTTCCAATTTTTAAATAATCGTTAAAATTGATCCAACGGGAGAGAAACATACAGAGAGAGAAGCGAAGTCGACGCGAAGAATATCCTTGATGTTTTGTTCCATCTTTTCTTGCCTCCCACATTCGCATCATTGCTCCACAATGGCGCCGACTTGGGAACTCTAGTGTAATCCATTTATTTATGTTGCATGAATTACAATCTTCTTCCCCGATTTCATTTACGATTCCACTCCAAGACGAGCTCATCCTTTCAATTAAACACTGAAAAGCCTTTAATAAATATATGGGAACAAGTAATCAATAGAGAATCGAGACAAGAAGAATGAGAGAAGAAGAAGGACAGAAGAAGAGAACCTTAATTTTCAAAACAGAATAAAAATGAAACTATAATGTTTAACGGAGTGTAATATTTTTTGAGTACAATCACCAGTTTGTAATTTTTTTCATTTTGGGTACCAAATTGTAAGTCGTGTCCCTAATATTTAACGGAGTGTAACATTTTTCGAGTACAATCAACAGTTTGTAACTTTTTTCACTTCGGGTACCAAATTGTAAGTCGTGTTCCAGTACAGGTACTAAAAGTTGATTTATCCCTTTTTTTTACCCAGGATGAGATAAACATTATGTATCATTTTTTTTAATTTTTTTACAAATTATACCGAATCTTACTATTCAGGTCGTGATTGAAAATCATAGACTACTTGATTTGGTAATATTGCAAACACCAAGACTTGGGGTTTTCTATTTGGTATAATTACGTGTTTATCAAAAGAATTACATTTTATGAAGAAAATGAGCTAATTAGATCGTCAATTATTTGAATATACATATATTTGACTGTGAAACAAACTACTATGGATTGGAATAAAACAGAGGAGATTAGGCTTGGTTGTGTGGAGTAATAAGGGAGCTAAACTGGGATTTTAGAGCAAATCAATAGCTATGAAAAGGGTGTTTTAAAATTGTGCACATAAGGTGCTTGTTAAAATGCTCCAATTAACTGTTTTGACTAAAAACCAAAAATTTGATGGAACTAAAGCTTGGGTTATGTATATACACCATGTATGTGGATAAGTAAAGTGTTGTAACATATTAAATGGAACAAAGGGTAATTTTAAAGCTAAAACTAAAAATGGACTTTTTGGTATGTTAAGCTATTTTGGTAAACTGTTTTGGGCAGTTTAATGAATTTAATTGGAGGTCTAATGTTTTTTTTAGTTGGCTGTTTTGGTATGTTAAGCTATTTTTGGTATGAATTTTGGTATGGGTATAATATGCTAGTATATTAACTGCAGCTAAGTATCCTTGTTTGTCTTCTTCCCCTCCCCTTTTTGTTAGTCTCTGGACACTTGGTAGGACATGGTTTTTAAATTATTTTTAAGACATAATTGTGATGAACATTTTGATTTCCTTGCCCTTTTAATTTTTAGCTTTCCGTTCTGCCTTGTATTATTTGATATGTATGGGAAGGCTCCAAACAATATTGTGATTTACTGGTTTATGTATGATGCCAAAGACGACGCGTGAGATGGATTAGTGAGTTTCGTTTATGTGAGGAGAGAGGTAGAAGAAATATCAAGAGAAAATGTGATGTATTGTGTGTGGATTTAATAGATAAATTGACAAGAGATGGTGATGATGTACTGTCAACTGTTTTTAAATCCCACACCAACTTTGTTATTCCTCCTTTTATGTTCTTCCCTCGCATGTTCTCTCATCTGTCGTTTTCAATATATATAAGGAGGGTAATTAAGTCTTTAGCCAACTCAAGTAACAGAGTTAAGACAGAAAGCATTTATTCACTTCAACTCAAAAAGTCGGGAGTTTAAATGTAGCTTTACTAACTACAGGTGGTTAAGTGGGAAAGTGCCCAAACCCCAGGTGGTGATCTGAATTTTACTCTTGAATTTGAGATGTAGTTTTGAAAGAAAAAAATTGTTACATCTTCAGAAAAAGTAACACCAGCATATTGCTGCTTCCGCATAATAGTAATAACTATATACGTACACATATATGCGATAAATGTTGTATTATATTTGATTCATATTTCTTAGATGCACATTCTAACACAACCCACGGATTGAAGCCAGTATATCTCCTAAAAGCAATTGTGTGTTCTTGTTTCTCAGATTTCTTGGTCAAAAAGGGTGTTAGAGGTTGACAGAACCCAACCATTGTCACAATGGGACCAATTGGGGGATCCGCCTGATAGCACTTGCGCGCAGGTTATTTGTTCAAGTTCCGAAGCTCTTACCGACTACTGGGTACCTAAGACTGCTACTACTGAGTGCAACGAAGAGGGTGATGAACTGGGTATGTGAGCCTCTATTTTCATTAGTTCCTTGTTTACAGTTTGTGTCTTTAGTTACCTGTTTCTTTAGTTATATCTAAACTAGGCAGCAATTTACTCTTCAGACAATATTTCGATGGGCAAATACTTGGAGATAGGAGTCCCTAAAAATCAAGAATTACTGCTTGAAGAACCAAGTAGAAAGGTATGGAAGAGTGTAGCAGGTAATAACAAAAATTTTGATTTAGAATCCAAGGAAGATAACAAGAAATTAGAAGAAGGTAGAATGGAGCTCAACAGTGAAGCAGAAAATGGCGAGTTGAGGAAGGAATCTTCTGATTGTATGGCTTTCATTACCAACAGTAGTAACCATCAGATGGAAAGTGTCACCAATGAATTTGACCTGTCCAAGATTACCAATATCAAAGGTAAGACCACAAATGAAGCTAAGAAATTACCTTCGCTTGAACTTGATTTGAATAGACTGAGAGATGGAGAGACCTGGACCAGTGCTTCAGAGCGAAATGTTTTGAAACATTCAGACCTTTCAGCCTTCTCAAGGTATGAGAACTTAAAACCTTCAAATAAACAAATGAATTTGCCTAGTATCTGCAGAACATCCTGAAATTCAACATTTCATTTGATTTGTTAACATGCAGGTATAACACTACTTCAAATGCTAACCAAGCTCCAACTGGGAATGTAGGCAGCTGCTCTCCTCCTGATAATAGCTCAGAAGCAGAAAGGACTAGGTCACTGCACAACTTAGAATCTAATTCAAATCGCACTCCTAATCAGCGTTCCAATGGCAGTAGCAACAACGATGACATGGGATCAACGACTAATAATGCATTCTCCAAGCCAGAAGCATTTAATGATAAGCAACTGTCCCGATCATTAGTCAATGCTCATCCCTGTTCTGCTTTTCAATCAGTGAAAAACAGCCATACACCGTACAATCCGCCTGAAATACAGGATAAGGCTGATCCTGCAACAGCTCAAGCAAGGACTACACACCAGCAGGACCGAGTCCAGCACCACCATCACCATTACCACCATCATCACCACCATGTTCATAATATGCAGAAAAATCAGCAGCTTTCAGACCATAATAATTTGTCTTTGAAAGACAAGGCTGCATCGGCATCACACTTTGGACCATCCAACGTGCTAACTGCACCAAGTGAAGGAAATGCTGCCAATTATAGTTTAAATGGAAGTGCTTCTGGTAGTAATAACAAAAGCAACAGGGAAAACGGTAGCAATGAGCAAATTGCCAACAATACAGTTGGAACAGCAGAAGAAACTAACATGGCAAGTGATAATGGAAACTCTGGAAAATGTGGAGCTGAAGATTTAAATGGCAGTGGAAGCAGGAATGGGTTAGATCAGAACCGGGCAGCACAGAGAGAAGCTGCTTTGAATAAATTCCGTGAGAAGAGGAAAGATAGATGCTTTGAGAAAAAGGTATAGTTTGGTCTTTGATTGTTGACTAATCTCCAATTTGCATCCTAAACTTTAATTTAGTCTTGATTGTTTTTCTTTTTAAATATTAAATTGGAAAGTAAACTAGTACTGGAAGTGGAAGCTTGTTCGACTCGATCTCTCAAAATTAAACTTAATGGTGAACTTTGCATTGCGGATTAGAGACTGGTTTAGCTCTCAAAGAGCTCTTGCAACTGCCTAGATATTACACTTTCACACCCTGCACAAACACCCAGTGAAACACTAGTATACAAAACCCATGAATATTGTAGAGATCCTCTTTTGGAGACACCAATTGGTCATTCATAGTTCTTACTATTCCAGTCCTTCATAAGTTTTAAGCAACATATAACATCGCATGGCCTGGTGTTGATCAAAATGATGAGAACATTGGGGGTAATAACCTGTGCTACTGACCCATTTATGCTCAGTTTCTGATAAGTCACACCTTGCCCTGGTGCAAAGGGAACACAGGGTCAAGCACCGAAAGAGGAGTTGGCCACGACCAGAGACCGGTCTGGATAGATACACATCTAAAGTCAACTCTCCAGACCAGGTGGTTTGCTCAAGCTAACTTAACCATGAGAGTGTGGACGATGGAGCAGCATAAGGTATACACAGATGGGATGTGAAAAACTGAATAGAGTATCGGACTTGCCAGGCTCGCCAAGGTGTAGCATTGACATAACCTTGACTTGCGTTATCTGAATATTGAAATTGGGAGAAAAGAATGACTAGCATTTCTGATTTGAGTGACATCATTACGGTACCCGTGAGAGCCTGTACTTGCCACATGTCCTTGTACATGTCTGACACGAGCAACTGGCATTTGTCAGCTATAAATAGGGTGTCACTGCGACAGTAATAACTGCTACATATGTTTCACCAATTTTATTATACTTTGGCGTTAAGATATAAGGTATAGTGGGATAATCAAATTCCCTGTCGAAGACCACTCATCAAAGTAGAAATGCTGACAGACATGTCTGGCAGCTGGTCACTCTTGCTCTCATCAAACTAGTCCAGCTTTCTCAGTGTTCGTATAGAACACCTTTACTAACCAATTTTATTCAACTATCAACCTACATTTATTTTATTCCTGTTATATGGAGTTAAAACACTTTATTCCTATTTATTGAAATACTGACACAAACAACTAATTTCCATCTTGTCATCAGGTCCGATACCAAAGCAGGAAGAAACTGGCAGAACAGAGACCACGTGTTAAAGGGCAGTTTGTCCGACAGGTTGTGAATGATGTCAAAATTGAGGACCCAAATAGCTAACCCGGCCTTCTCACCTGATAATGTGTATGGAATGTTACATGAAGGTTAGCAGTAATTATGTAGAAAGGGGGAGAGCATTTTGCATCTCATGATAGAAATGTTGGCTTGTAGAAAAATTAATATTAGAAGACCTAATTTTCATTGAGCTAGACTCTTAATAAACACCTTTTCAAAGTGTACTTTTTATGTGCTCTGTTCATGTGACTATGATGGTATTGGACAAATGGTGGTAACCCTCCAAAAAGGGTGCCCTTCCCGAATAAAATTCTTCAATTTGGTTTGCAGGATGTTTATCAAATTTGATTTCTACTAGTGGGTACTTGAAAAACTCTCTACATGTCCATTTTCACTTGCATCTGCTCATCTGGTGATCTGGATAAAAAATGCTCTGTAGTATGAGATTGCACCTGACTTTGACAACAAAAATGTCTACCTCTATTCACTCATTTATATTAATTTCATGCTTTAAGGACCAAAAGCTTATTATTGAATCATTTGCAATAAATTATCATATTCCCCTTGAAATTTAAACCTCACAGGCAGCCATGAGTATTTCAGTGTTTTGGAATTTTTGTTCACTCAACATTTTTCAGTTTGTAGTACATTACTCAATTGAAATCTTTTGGATTTAACAAATTCAAACAGTAGAGATGAAAATGTATAACCAAGACGCAATCTGAAATAATTCTCAAAAGAAAACAACAATTAAATCTAGAGACCAGATTTCGGTATAGATGTCATATGGTACAGGACAATTTCCCCTCCTGTAAAACATGTTCTTCATTTGTTTCTGTTCAATTTGATCACAAGAAACTTAATAATACATATAGCACAGCTAACATGTACTATATTGGTAATAAAAAAGAGAACTAACTACATCACTTTATCTGTAATAATTATATAGTTGTACAATCTAAATTCCGAGGATAATCAGTTGCAGTCTCTTCAAGTTCGACTCCCTGGATAGAAATACTCTGCACAACTCTCCTTCAGCCTGAAATGGAAGTTGCACATCTTGTTCCTTGAGCTCCCCAAGCCATCAGAAATACCTTTATTTAGAACCGTCAACTGCATGCAACAAAGAAAATGAAGCAGAGTCTTGAGACGGCCACAAAAAGAAAACACGAGGCAAAGTTAAAAACATAAGATGTCAGTAGGAAAGCAGTTCTTTACTCCCTAGTCAGTTCCATAAATAATGTCGATTCTTCTGTATGTTCGGTCAAAATATGGGCAACAGGCATTTTTGCAGTTAACTAATAACTAGAAAATGATGTTAATTGTAACTAGAAACTGGTAGGGCTCTTAGGTTTCTAGAAAATTTATCTTTAGTCTTAGTAAAGCAAGGATGTCTAGTAAAATCTTTATGTAATGATGCAAGCAAGAAAAAGTAAGGGAGACTATGCTTCTTTCTCTTTTTTGAAGTACTGTCGTCATCATATTGGATAGATGCTGCTAGAGCTGAAAATGACTCGAGCCAAGCCAGGCTTTGGCTTGCCTCGAGCTCAAGCTCGTAAAAGTTAAATGAGTCTGGACGGGATTTAAACGAGCCTGGATTTAGTGTACGAACTCCGCTCCTTTAGTAAACTAGTTGAGCTCGACCCAAGCAAGCCGACTCGACCCGACTCGTTTAACGTTTTTATCATAAAAAATAAGAAACTAATTAAATGTTAAACGAGCCAGGCCTACACGAGCAGGGTCTAAATGAGCCGGGCTCGAGCCGGACACCCCACCATTCGAGCTCAGCTCGTTTAACTAAAAGGGAAACTGAGCTTTTTTGAGCTCGACTCGATTAACTAAAAGGGAAAATGAGCTTTTTCGAGCTCGGCTTGTTTAAAGACAAGAAAACCCAGGTCCAGAGTTCATAAATGCAAACAGTAATTCAAAGGAAAGTTATAACATCCATTATCCAATGTTGGTCTCACCAAGGCAAGGTGTGGGAGAAATGCCCAAAGGTATAAAGAAAGGGGTCTAACATTCAACATGACAGGCTAAGCAACAATTTTATTATTAATATCAACAAAACTACTTTACACTTGATATTATCAAAACTAGGATCACACTATATGAACAATGATGACCGTTCAAGTGATCTCTGTGCAGGAGTGATATTGGTAATATAGCTGACAAACCGAAACAAATTTAGACATGCACTAGAAACGTGATTTCAGAAACATAACTGATGAAATTAGAAATGTACGAACATGTAGTTAACAGGCTCAACACAATTAACATTACAAGTCGTTGCAAGTTTTCAGTTCCTTTCTCTTATTTTTATAAATTTCCTTTTTGAGATGAGTATACACTCCAAAGTCCCAACTAGGAGTTGAAAACTGCAAGGGTTGGCAAGATACGCAAAGCACTTCTGGTTGAAATCTGAAGTACAGTACCAAGAAAAGTACCTGTCCATGCACATCAGCTGCCAAACCAGTGGCCAATGGTTCTGCTTTTAGCAAAACATCTGCAAGGTACTCCATTTGTAAAAGAAGGGTAGCTCTTTCTGTGGCTGAATAGATATCCTCATGAGTAAGAACAACAAATGAACAACCCTGTTTAAGAAAAAAGTTAAAGAACTTGTCCCAACCAACAGAGTCAAATTAAGAAATGGTGCACAATAAAAAAAGTTATGAAGTTAGTAAGCTAGTTGACATAATGTCTTACAAATTGTGTTGTTAACGTGTGGCAGTAATGCAGAAAGTCTAAGACATCATTTGAAGAGCCATTAGCAACAACCTCCATAAGACAGATATCATCAATCATAATAATAATGTTTCTGTTGCTTTCAGATAACAAACTAACTTCAACAGCTTTGTGAATTTTCCCATATAAAGCATGAAGCCCACCTTTACCAGTTTTTCTTCCAACTCCATCTGATCATGAAACAAATTAACAAATCACAATGGACTTTTGTCATTGATTAAACCTAATGCATAATAAGAACAGAGCACACATACTTTGGATATATATCTGGTTATTAAAAAACAAATAAATGGGATCTTAAAATTATTATGCTATATATAGCTGGAACGATACAGTGTGTTGCCATGTAACACAAGATAAAACCGTTCAGTATGGGCACACTGAAAAAAATTAAATTAGATACTTCTTTGTATATATTGGACATGAATCACTGAAGGTCCTCATTGGCACGACAATGGAGTTTAAAAAATTGTAACTCAAATGAATGTCTTAAATATTAAATTCCAAATTTCAAATTGCAACTCAATTTCGCTTCTAAAAGAATTAAACTGATTCAAATCGTCAATAGTCAATACTGTATCAAAGTGCCAACCACAACCTAGCAGTTTTAAACAATATGCTTTCTGCTATCAAGTACAGTGAAAAGATACGCAACTAAAGTGCTTTACCTGATATTCTCACCTGGACACTCCAGCATTAACATGTCAAAGAATAATAATCTTTTACTGTCCCTTTGAACAACTAAGTTGCAACCCTGTCATATAGCAACAATTACAGATACATGTCAAAGTCATTCATGAAAAAGATCAGTCCCCAAAAAAATTCATGAGATTTCTATAATATCAACATGCAAATATATGACAAAACCGAACACCTATAAAAATTATAAAACAAAAATAATGTTGTTGTAGGACCTCAATTCATGATCATCACCATTTACTTGCCAAGCCTGGCATTCAATAGGGACTGTCATGATTGGATTCACAGTGTCTAATGGTACACCATAAATAATGAATAAAATCCTTAAATTCCTGCAATTTTGGTCCAGAGGATGGCAACCCTGGGGGTCTTAATATAATCAATGGCGTATTGCATTTCCAGATTAGAATGGATCTGAATATAGTTTCAACCTCTATCAATTACAAACATTCTCGAGTATCATGTGCAAAAACTAATTCATTAGAACAGAAGTGCTAAAAATTAGATTTATAACAAAAGATAAGCTTCACCTTAACAAAAATTACAGTAATGTTGATCATTTATTCGGCTGCTCACTATACAAATGGATATCTATAGAAGATGGTGGGCAGAATCGGAAGAGTAGGTGGTGTTATTTTTGTTCATCTCACACCCTCACCCGTGAAGGGTACAGGAAGGCAGAGCCAATACAGATCTGACCTTTGGAAATATTATGCATAAGGTCATCATGTTTTCGTGCTTTCTTTTTAATAACTCATATTCTCATTCTTTTAATTATGTTAAGATTTAAAATCCACTTATCACAAAGTTCCAGGTCTTAACATATGCATATGAAGCATTAATGCTTTTCCTATCACACAAAAATTAGTTTTCTCTGGAATGGTGATAGGTCAGTGAATAAACCAGAATCAATAGAAGATTATCTATAAATAAGAATGTAAAACAAGAAATGCCAAGAATAGCTTACAGTTAGTAGCCTACAGTAATTTCAGTACTTACATTTTGAGAGCTTAAGTTTCAGCTTCGACTTTATAATCAATAAAAAAAAATCCAAAATCAATCGTCACCAGTAAAACTGAAACTCCTACTTTTTTAGATAAAAATAACCTCCTTCAGTAAGCACTAAAAACAACTTTTCACCCAACTGAATCTAGTCATCTACCAATCATTCATACTAACTACACTAATCCACATAAATTGCCTTATGAGCATCTCTAAACTTCACATAAAGTTTAATTAACAAAAGCCTCGTACATATACATACAAATATCGAAATACAGAGAGAGAGAGGAGGTAACCATTTTTCGGAGTATGCGATCGTAGTGAGAGAAAGGTTGGGCAAAGGCAACGAAAATGAGGAGGGAAGAGGAGTGAGGAGAGAGAAGGCGCTTAATTAGGTGATGAAGTACGAATGCCCCGCTGGTCTCAACGCAATCTTCAATCAGAATCACTCCATTCCTTCCGATCGAATGGTCACCAATGGATTCGTCCAGCAGATTCGAACATCGATCCATTTCTATCCAAGCTCAGCACTGATAGGGTTTAGGGTTTTTGACCAAGATTACTACTCCCTTCGTCCATTTTTAAATTTTGTATGTAACTTGAGAATTTTAATGAATTATTAAATATTAATGGTTTACTTTTTAATATTAATTTAAGTATTAAATATTTTTTTTATTTTTTTTCTTAATAAATAATATTCGTATTTTTTAATATAAATAATTAATATTATATAATTATTATTTTAATATTTGTATATAACTTTAAAATAACATTAAGAAACAAAGGGAAACTAAAATATTCCAAAAAAATATTGTTTCTTGGCTCAAATTATCGGAATAAAATATAATAAGCTAAACACTCATTTAGTTTTTTTCAGTTGCAATTCAAGTTTAGTGATTTTTTATTTATTTTTGATAATGTGAAATATTTCGTAGTCAGACTAATTTCTTCACATCGGATCAGATTTTTTATACCGCCTTCGATTTCGAGGTCCGTGACTCTTTCAGGCTTAACAATTGTAACTGATATGATTCAATCATAGAACGTTCGTATTTACAACTCGCCCCGAAATCTCATTTAAATCATTGCGATAAATGTCGGGGTTTTAGTAATTTTATACTCTAATTTTTTAAAATTATTATTTTCCTACCTACCTGGTTATAATTCATATTCTCAAAATTCGATTTAAAAACTCGCAAGCTAAATTCTTATCAAAATTTTAGTACAGATTTATTATTAAAGATACCATATATCATTTATCACTAAAAATTGAATAAAAATAAATATCAATTAATAATTAATATTCCATTTGTCCAAATTTATTTGTTCTAATTTTTATTTTGATTTGTCCAATCTATTTGTCTTCTTTCTATTTTAATAATACTTTTGACATTGTGTTTTCAATACTATCCTCATTTAACTTATAAAAAAAGTTCATTGAAAACCACGACATATATTGAAAAAAATAGTAAACTGATATTTTTATATTATTTTTTGATATTTTCACATGTATGGCCCACATATTAGCTAATAAAAATTGGACACATCAACTAATATGTAGGCTCTACATGTGAAAATATCAAAAAATAATGTGAAAATATAGGTTTCCAAAAAATAAACAATATTAACTTTCATATTGGAAACACAACCATACTCTTTTTTGTTTTCTTTCTTTCTCTTCTATTTTATTATTTCAAGAAAGAATTGAGAGATTAATTAAACAAAAAAGATAAAAATAGATTTAAGATGAGTAATTCGTGTATTTTTAAATTAAGGTAAGTAAATTTTGACAGAGGAAGTATATATTAGTTGACCCTTTGTATTTTGTATTTAGTTTTAAAGATTCATGAACCTAATTTATTATAATTTATCTCATTTAAATTACACTAATTCATTATAAATAAGACTATCCCCTCTTTTCTACAAGTTCAATATGAATCAATATGATCATTTGAATCAACTATTCCCTCTGTTCTAAAATTAGAGATACAATTTGACTTTTGAGAATATTAATGTGACGTCCCCAAAACAGGTATACATCACCCATCTTGAGTCGCCAGATACAAGGTACTGAATACAAATATAACTTAATTATACAACAGTCGTGTAAAATACGACAAAACATAGGCTGTGAGTTTTAATACAAATATTGTCATCTAGACAATATCCACACTCAATGGAGTCCTCATTACATTTATTATCACACTATTTCACAGAATAGTGAGGACTACTAATGCACCACCTAGGATCATCACTCTGTTCCCCGACTAGTCCCCGCTACGTTCTCATTTTCTGAAGAGAACAGTGAAAGAAAGGGTGAGCTCAACTAGCCCAATAAGAAATATTATAACTAAGATAATGCAGAATAAATTATCATTAGCCTTCAACGGTGTTAAACTGATAAAATATAATAAACATCAAGTTTAACTGCAGCGGAACAAACAATCCATTAGAAGAGTCAAGTAGATAATAAAATCTACTATCTTCTATGATTTAAAAGGTTTTTCATCAACTTTATCGCTGAGACTCAGCTTAATAAATAAAATCGAATCATCCTTGCTCCACGGCCAAGGATATTCATGTAATCATCAATGGTCATGACTATACCGAATAATCCCTGGTCATAATCATATCAACAACTGTCCACCAATGAACCACAGGCCATTGAAGACTTTTACCACATCATTCGTCACATTACGGTCATGATTATACCGAATAATCCCTGGTCATAATCATACCAAGTCCCAAGTCCATCTATGCACGTAAGCCAAAGATGACTTTCAACATAATATAAGCATGAGAATGATGACAATTCAATAAAACAGGTTCAAAAATAAATTTTAAAGATTTATAAGTTAATTTATCCTGAACTCAACAACGTCCAAATTGTCAACTTGATACTGCTTTGTGAAGTCAAATTCAAGAATGCTCAGAAGAATATTTCCATGAAAAGATACTGGATGAAACGCAAATATCAAGGATATTCCACTAATTTCATGGAGTATAGAAGCCAAAGCTTTAACCAACTGAGTATAATAGAATATATGAAACTGCAAATGGATTTTCGCCCGCCATGTGGTAATCCACGTAGACAGATCATTTCCACAATTTAATAAGGAATGAATACACAGGATCATTCATCATGCATGTGGTAATCCACATAGACAGGTTATTCCAATAGAATAATAAAGAATGGAATAACAGAAGGATTCACCATGCGTGCGATAGACTGCACCGATAGGTTATTCCCAATAGAATAATAAATAATGGAACCAGGTCCCGGCAGAAAGCGACAGATAGGATATTTTGATGAATAATAAATAATGGAACTGTGTCCGGCGTAACGCATGCAGACAGGATATTCTGACAAAATAATAAATAATGGAACCAGGTCCGGCATAAACGCACAGACAGGATATTCCGACAGATGCGGTACTTCGCATAAACAGGTTATTCCAACAGAATAATAAGAATGGAATAACATAAGAATTTCTCCAAGTATAGGGTATCCCGTGTATACAGGTTATTCCAACAGAATAATAAAGAATGAAATAGCAGAAGTTCTCTTCATGAATAAGAAAGAAAGAATACCCCTTATGAGTACAAGAAATAATATTCCCTACCTTAGAAAAACTGAATACTGAAGTAGTGAAGTAGCAGAATACTTTTCTTCTTTCTCTCTATAGTTTCTCTAGAGAGTTTGGTGAATTAAGTAAGAAATATTGAAGGAATGAGCTTTATTTATAGGAGAATGGGTGAATAGTAACTAATTCATGAGCGGTCCAGATTGATTTACTTTTAAAGCAGACGGTCCATATTGGTTTACTATTAAAACTTAAAGCAACGGTCCATCTTGATTTACTTATTAAAACTTTAAACCAATGATCCATATTGATTTACTATTATACTTTCCACCAAATGGTCCATATTGATTTACATTTATTATATCTTCAATCAACGGATGCGAAAAATTAGCACATCTTCTCATGGAATAATATTGTACCCAAAAATGATTTGGACCGAACGAAATATATCTTACGGGTGAATAGTACTCGTGAATAGTAATTAAAGTGAATAGTACTCTGACACGAAAAAAGTGTCGAATACCCAATTGAACAATATAACCTCCGGACATCAATTATACTAACACAAATAAGTCCAATACAATGGAACTATAAAATTCATCTTTAATCAACACGAACTTATTCATCATTAATATTATAATTCACAATATTTAACAATCGTGTCGTTCCTGAGAAAGAGGGGCTTTCCGATAAGGATTTTTCTCCTTATCGACGCCATGATTAGGTGACCAAACCTCTCCTTGACAGAACTTCTAGACATTGTCAATGTTGTAAATAATAATATGAATAATTTTATCATCTCAATTAATGATTTAATAATATATCATATTATGTAGATGATACTGTAACAATAATTGAATCAATAATATAAGAGATATGATGCAGCAATTATTGTAGCAATAATTGAGTATAACTGAGTGACTTCTCATGTAAGCATCAATAATAAATACTGTGACGCCCCCAAAATTAGGTATACATCACCCATCTTGAGTCACCAAATACATGGTACAAAATACAAATACAACTTAATTATACAACTGTCGTGTAAAGTACGACAAAACATAAGCTGTGAGTTTTAATACAAATATTGTCAAATGCGGACAATATACAAACTCAAATTCAATATTATTATATTTATTTTCCACTATTTCTTTGAATAGTGAGGACTACTAATGCTTTATCATCCGGTCCCATCACTCCGTTCCCACGACTAGTCCTCGCCACGTTCTCATTTTCAAGAGAACAATAAAAGTAAAAAGGGTGAGCTCAACTAGCCTAGTAGGAAATATTATGACTAAGATAATGCGAATATATTATCGTTAGCCTTCAACAAGTTGTTAAAGCGATACAATATAACAACTATCAAGTTTAATCTGCAGTGAACAAGCAATCCATTAAAAGAGTTAAGTAGAGAATAAAATCTACTATCTTTAATGATTTAGAAGGTTTTTCATCACTTTTATCGCTAGGACTCAGCTTAATAAATAATCAACATCATCGAATCACCCCTGCACTACGGCCAAGGATATTCTTTAGTATCACGACCACAATTATCTATGCACTACGGGCCAAGAATATTTGTGTATTCAATAATGGTCATGATCATGCCAACAACTGTCCATCAATGCACTACGGGCCAATGAGAACTTTTACCACATCATTTGTAACATTACGGTCATGATTACAAGAATAATCCCCTAATCACAATCATACCAAGTCCATCTATGCACTACAAAGCCACGAGATGACTTTTCAACAAAATATAAACATGAGGATGATGACAATGATATAAGAATTCAATAAAACAAGTTCAAGAATTAATTTATCCAGAACCAATAACGCCCAAATTGTCAACATGATCTTTGCTTTGTAGAGTAAAATTTAAGAATGCTCGAAGAATATTTTCATGAAAAGATCTTTGGATGAAGCGCAAATATCAAGGATATTCCACTAATTTCATGGAGTATAGAAGTCAAAACTTTAACCAACTGAGTATAATAAGGAATGGAATAACAAAAGAAATCACCAGGCATGCGATAAACCGCACAGGCAGGTTATTCCAACAGAATAATAAATAACGGAATCAGGTCCGGCGTAAAATGCACAGACAAGATATTCCAACAGAATAATAAAGACGGAAACAGGTCCGGCGTAAAACACACAGACAGAATATTCCAACAGAATAATAAATAGGGAACCAGGTCCGACGTAGAACGCACAGACAGGATGTTCCAACAGAATGATAAATAATGGAACCAGGTCCGGCGTAAGCGCATGCATGCGAGGATGTTCCAATGTAATAATAAAGAATGGAATAATAGAAGAATTTCACCAAGTATAGGGTAGCCCGCGTATACAGGTTATTCCAATAGAATAATAAAGAATTGAATAACATAAGTTCTCTTCATGGATAAGAAAAAAATAATACTCCCTACTTTAGAAAAAATGGATACTTGAATAGTGAGGTAGCAGACTTCTCTTCTTCTTTCTATAATTTCTCTCTATAATAATCGCTCTAAAGCTTTTGTGAATTGATGAGAAATGAAGGAAGAATGAGCTTCTATTTATAGAAAAATATAATTTCGATAATTGTACGTTTTGGGGCTCAAAAAATTACAGTACAATACCTCAAATTTTTCCTTTATTTTTAATTTAGTTATGGAAGTATTATCAAACTTGCACCACCTCCCCTAATAGTAAATAATGTGATTCAATAGTAAATTAAATGAATCAATAGTTCTAGACATGTGAAAATCTGAATTACGATATAGTACCTCCATCTATACCTCCATTTTTAACTTAGTCATGCAAGTATTATCAATCTTGCACCAACTCCCTAATAGTAACAAGAATGTGAAACAATAGTATACACATGTGAACAAATAGTTATAATCATGTGAAATAATAGCAATCAATTGCTCATTTATCCGATTAAATACTTGGATTGGTCAATATAACCTCCGGACATCAATTATTATCGAAATAATTGTCGATTTTCACTAACACAAATAATTCCAACACAATGAAACCATTTTATCAAAAATATAAATTTTGAAATTTGAAGTTTGACTTTTCCGAAAAAGTCAACCGTTGACTTTTTGACCAAATAGTGAATTCGAGAAAATTTTGTGTTTATAGACTATTTTACTAATTTCATCGTTTGGGACTCAAATATCACGTCAGCGTCTCCAAATTCAACTCCAGAACACAACTTCAATTTTAATAACATTCATCATTAATATTATAACTCACAATATTTATCAACCGAAGTCGTTCCCAGGAAAGAGTGGGCTTTCCAATAAGGATTTCTCCTATCAAGCGCAATTAGGTGACCAAACCTCCTCGATGTAACTTCTAGACATTGTAAATATTGCAATTTAATAATATGAATAACTTTGTCGCCTCAATTATTGATTTAATAAAATAACATATTATCACGATGATATCTTATGACAATAATCGAATCAATAATATTTGAGATATGATGCGCAATTCTTGTAGTAATAATTGAGTATAATGAGTGACTTCTCACGTAAGCATCAATAATCAATACAGGTGTGCTACTACTATGCAACCACACGACATTCTTTTACTTTTACTACTAGGGTAGTTCAACAGTTAACGGTAAAACTTCCCGCCGTTATTTTCATAAAGTATTTTTGTCGTTTTCTCAATCCAAACAATAATTCCGTTAATGGGGGGTACACCAATGATTGTCTTGGTTATACGAATATTCCCTGTTAAAATGAATATTTCCACCAATCGAATATTATATAACAACTTGCGTACTTTGCAAAATTTATAAATATTACCCACAACTATAACATTATATCAAATCCACACCATAATATTCAAAAATATATTTCGAGAAAATTTAATCTTTATTTAAAAAGTTGGGGTCTTACATATGATGCAGCAATTACTGTAGCAATAATTGAGTATAACTGAGTGACTTCTTACTTAAGCATCAATAATCAATACCGCGGTGTTATTCTTATGCAACCACGCAGCGTATTCATCGCATTTCTTTACTACCAGGTAGTTCAACAGTTTTAACGGTAACACCTCCGCCGTTATTTTTATAGAAAGATATTTTTGTTGTTTTCTAACTACGACAACACTTCCGTTGTGGGGTCCACCAATGATTGTGCCGTCGTACGAATATTCCCTACTAAAACGAATATTCCCCGACCAATCGAATATTATATAACCACTTACTTACTTTACAAAATTTGTAAATATTACCCATAACTATAACATTATATCAAATCCATACCATAATATTCAAAAATATATTTCGAAAAAATTATTCTTTATTCATAAAAGTTAGGGTCTTACAATTAAACTTTAAAATTGGTACGACTCATAAAAATTAGAGTGAAATAAATTTTGTTATTAATAGTTTTTGTTATATACTATACAATTATAATAAGTGTATCATCTAAATTAAATAAATTCACATCAATTTAAAGTTTACTATGTGATTTCAAAAATCAAATTATATCTCTAATTTTGAAGCGGGTGAAAGTATATTCGAGAAAAGATAATTTCACTATCAAAGTCAAAGTCACTAGAATTTGAAATGAGTTAAATAAAAAAATAAACAAGATTGTCAACATTAATGATATCCTATTGGATGAAGATTTATGTATATATATTTTTAATCTCTTAATGAGTGGATCAAAATCACATATTATAATGACTTTATTTGAAATTAAATATATTGTTATGATTATATATATACTCACTTAAATTTATCATATTTAATAACTTGTTTTACCCATATTTGCACGAATTATAAAACTTAAAAATTGGAATTATAACGACTTTATTTGAAATTAAAGTTTTTTTTTTATTAATTTTAGTGTATGTTTGGTTAGCATGTTTAAAGTGTTTGGTAGTTCAAACGCACTTAAAAAATTTGTTCCTTTAGTAGCAGTTTATTTAAAACGCAATTTATTTAACTCATAAACGCATCATTTAGGCCTCAAACGCAACACACCAAAATTGATCTGGTGCTTTCGCAAACGCTGGTAGCTGAACGAACCCTTAGTTGTACTATAAAATGAACATCTTTATGATGTTTAGAATATAATTCAAGCTTAATGCCCATGGGCAATGTAATAACTAATATGTTCCTTCTTAATACACTTCAAATTTAGCAACAACAAAAAACTTCTACTCCACTTTTTTCCTTTTTTCAGAAAAAATAGATCAATTAAGAATTGGTTTTAGTAATAAATAAATTTTTTTGTTAACAGGAAATCTTACAACCCTGAATTATATGAAGATCCAAACATGCACAGAGCTAAATAAAGAGAGTAGATTCATGAATTGAGTTCGAATCAATGTGAAAAAAACAGCTAAAAACATACATACTAGTGCTTAAGAACTTCCTCTTCCGCAACAAAACTGCAGTTCTAATACAAAGACTAAGCGCAACCTAGAGCAGATGCATACGCTCTACATAAGATTGTAGTAACCATCTATTAAGAGTCTCGCCACATCCGACAAAACACCCAGAATTACCATTCTCTGTAAAGAAAGGAAACTGGAACATGTTGAGCAGCTCCTGCACAGATTGCTTCACCATAGAAGACCCTGTCACCCTGCTCCTCCTCCCCCATCCAGTCACGATATCGATGCGGCTCGGACAGATCCCGGAGATGAGCATCTGCCTACGAAACCAGGCAAGCGTCCTTGAAAGTGCTGTCACTGCAGTTCCATCTGACATAACGTGCAGGTTTATAAGCCAATAACATGAGCTTTTCTCTCTAACCGCGTCTGGATAGACATTATTCTGTGCAGCCACTTCCCAAACGGATCCAGCCTCCTCCTTGAGCCCCGACTTATGAAGAAAATCAACAACTGCATCGACAAGGCCCCTCTTGCTCTCTCTGTCCTCGCTGTGCATCAAACCCAGGAAGTTGCTCATGTGATCCTTCACATTCTGCCCATCAGGCCCTGCTGATGGCATAGACAGTAGGAATGCATGTGCTGGGTGACCTGTGACGGACATGAGTTCACAACAAAACGTCATGTCAAATGATGTTTGGGCTTCTGTACAACAGCTGATGAGCAAGGTGTAAGTTTGCAAAGAAGGATTTAGACCCATATTGAGCATGCTCTGCAGTAAATTATATGCATCTGAAAGGCGGTGTACCCTAAGGAAAGCGCTGAGCAAAGAGTTGCATGTGGGCACATTAGGACGCAAGCCTGCAGTGAGCATGGCACGATACCATTCCCAAGCCTTTTCTGCATTTCCAACTTTACCCCACAGGTCCACTAATAGACCATAAACAGGCTCATCAGGAACCCAGTTCTTCCGCTTCATCTCGCCAAAAACTGCTTCTGCTTCTTCAAGATAACCGCAATGACCAAACACCTCCATAACTATGCTGTACGTTACTTTGTCTGGCTCAAATCCAACATTTTGCATGTCACGATAAAGCTGTAATGATGTTGTGTAGTTCCTTGCCTTCGCATGCAAGGCAATCATAATATTATAAGTTACTAAGTTCGGTACACAGCCCTGATTAACCATCTCACAGAATAGCTTGTGGGCAGCAGTCAAATGGCCAGCTTTGCCCAGGCAATTGATGATGACACTATATGTGAAAGTGTCTGGAGTAAGCCCAACTTCTTGCATCCTCTGATACATGTCCATAGCAACATCAAGATACCCAGCTTTAGCATGGATGTCAATTAATGTACAATATGTAACACGGTCAGGTTCACACCCTGCTTCTTGCATCTGGTTGAAAACATTGACTGCTTCATTCAAATAGTTTGCACGACCATAACTGTGAATGAGTCGGTTATATGTCACAACGTTTGGCTGGCAACCATCCCTGACCATTTGGTCAAGTAATTTGTTTATCGCCCCAAATTGTCTGGCACGACCAAGAATGCCAACCATGGTGGTGTAAGTATGCCCGTCATGCTTGAATCCAACTTTTCGTTTCAACCAATAGAAAAAACCAAGAGCTACTGAATGATCTTGCAGCTGCTTAAGAACTTGATTCGCTTGATATACATCTATCGAACAGTTGAGATTCCCAAGAGCAACCTCTGTTGCAGGACCCCAGCTCAGCTGTCGCAAAATGTAAGAAAATCTTTCCACCACATTCCCAGAGGTTGTGAAGTGCCTAGCCATTGGAGCAACTGCTGATGGTTTTTTGGCTACCTTTGGGTGCCTATAGAAACTTTCGGTCATGTCCCCTGCAAACTTTCCTTCTGAAGGCCGTACATTTGTTGTAAAGTGGTTTGGATGAGTTTTTGCTCTCTGAGGCACAGACCTTCTCTTATCATGAAAATCTGAAGGCATACTTTGACTCTCTACTGAATGCCCTGTCCTTTTATTTGGAATCGGAACATTAGTTTCCACAACATTTACTGAACCAAAATTTTCAGCTCTACCTTTTGTTCCATGAGACTTACTTGTAGAGTTTGATCCCGTTTCTATCACAGTAGAAGACTTTCCATTAATTTTGTCTCTGCCCAAGGTTTTAACATTAGAGGATTTGATGTTGGATAGGGGCCTTGTACGCTCAACTACATGATTCTGTGACGAGCTAAGCATTCCACTCCCATCTGATGTAGGAATCTTATAATTTACCAAATCAGACAAAAAACTAACTGCAGCAATACCTGCCTTAACAAACTGATCGGTTACAGGAGATGAAGAATGTGTCATGTCATTATGAACTCCATCAATGCCACTAACGTAACTGACACAATCTGTTCTTCCCAAAGTGCTGGAAGTAGATTTAACTTGTGGGGAAGAAGCTGGAGACTTTACTGCATCACCCGAGGTGAGATAACCTCCTCTCGCTGAAGTTTTTGATGTTAACCTTGATGGTGTTTGTGGAAGTCTAACAGCATTTTTAGTATTCTGCTTGCTTGAGATGCACGTGTCATCTTCTGAACATGTGCACGAACTTCCATCAGCTGCATTACATCGTGATCCACTGAGGAAAAAGGCCCTAGCAGATTGGGAGAGATTACCTAGTTGCTTAGTTCGCAACATAGTCTGCAATTTTTTTGAAAAAAAAGAATCCATTATTAACATCCCTTGCAAGAGAGGGTTTCCAAAGGTCATGAGGAAGTAAATACCACCATAATACATCAATCTAACAATTAATGAAAGACAACATATATGCACTGACACTCAGAACACAGTCACTTATTGTTTAAGCTGAAAAATATGTAAAATATGTTCAGCAGAAAAGGAAAAGAGAAAAAAAAGGGAGCATGTGTAACAGTGAAAGAAGCTACCCTGAAGTATCAGCTATATCAAGAATGAGATCATGCTTGCCTTACTTGGTCTTGACACCAACATTAGTCTTTTATCAAAAAATTCCTCAGCATACATAAAATTACTTGAAATCATGTCAGGTTTCACTTAACAAGTAAATATCAGAAGGAGACTTCTGCTACAAAAACATGTGAAAACTAAAGGATAGTTTGAAAAATAAAGAATTTATTTCAAATGATATTATGAACATTTTATTGCTGCTTAACATAAAGAGATGATTCAAGAATACATTACTAAAAAAGCAAATTGTCTACATAAATGGGTATGGGCAGAACTGGAACAAGGAAATAAGCCACCTGGACCACCTCTGTTCGTCAACTCATATTTTTCTTTTATGATGACACAAATATAGGGCCAAATCCACTTCCAACTAATTTGTTTGTCTTATCTCCATCCAAACATTTTATATGGAGGCATTAAAGGCTATTGTAAAATGGAGAAAATACCCTTAAAGTTAACTTTGTAGGTATTCAGCCCAACCACTATCTTTGAAGAATATTAAATATTTAGCAATGTAAATGGTGTAATCTATATAAAGTCTTATTAGTCTAGCAAAAACAGATGCTATGGTAGCAGCAGTGGTGGTAGTGGCATTAAATGCTCACTGATGATAGTGAGCATGGGAAAGTGTACTTCAAAAACAATTAGTAGGTTGGCAGTATTGTAGGCAATTGCTATGGCGGTCTTGGTGTTGGTGGTTGCTTGTTTACATAAAAAGGTTGTGTTTGAAAGAATCAAGATTACGGAATTTCTGTAATGTTTTCATTATCCTTATTAAAAGACACAATCGAATCTCCAGCCTGAACACTAGTTAGCAGGAATTAATTGTACTACTATTAATAAAATACAGTTTAGACTTTAGATGCTGTAAAACGAGTGTATCTGTACTGTTTTAGCTACATCTGCATCCATGCAATACATTATATCACAAATAATACAGTATTAATTTTTGATAAGTATATCCAGTTACTAACTATAAGCATGAATCATAGGTATCATCCAATTTCCACCAAGCATCACTCTGTAATCAAATCTATCTGCTAACTATAAGCATGAATCATAAGTATTGAAGCAAATCCAACAGTCAAAATCAAAGTTTTGTTTTCAGAAACCTCAATTTAATTACCCGATTGAACATATAACCCAATAAAAACAATTAACATATTCTGTAATTGGCATCTTTGAAGCAATTGAGGAAAATCCAACACTCACGAACAAAGTTTTATTTCAGAAGTATAAAAATAACACATTTCTCATAAAAAAAAAAAACAATCTACTACATAAAACAAACACATAAACCTCAATTTCATTACACGATTAAACATAAAACCCAATAAAAATCACAACTTTATCATCATTTGACAAACTAGTCTAACAAAATAATATCACAACCAAGAAAATAAACAAAAAGCCACATTCTAAATCGCTAAACTAAAGCCATGAAACAAACAGTCACTAGTCCAACAGCTGAAAAAGAAACTAAAACAGCTGATACCCAGAAATCAAAACAATCAAACTGCAATATTAGTTTACAAGAGATTATCAAGTCATACCAGAAATTGAAGTCAAAAATAGTCCTTGAAAGAGAAAGATGAAGCTTTAGAGAGAGAAAAGGAAGACGGGTTAAGGGGGGCGGCTCTCTCTCTCTCTCTACCGCGTCAACCCATGAGGTTTCCAAGTAATTGGGGGGGGGGACTGTGAGCTTATAATTTTACCCTACTTTTTTTTTTCCAATTTCTCTGCTGTTTTTCCGACCCAGGTGTCCTTGCCTTCACGGATTTAATCCCAACCAGATGATTCGATCACACTTCTTCTCCTATTTTTCATATCTTCTTTTTCTTTATTTTATTTTTTCGAGATAAATATAATTTAAGAAAAAATATATATTTTTTATAAGAAATCTCTTAATTCGAATTTATTACTAGTAACTATTGAGCTCAATTTATTAGCATTTAATATTGTTGGGGTGTGATTATTTATAATTATTTTGACAGTGGGAGAGTACTCATTAAAATAAGATTGTGTTTTTTTATTTAGTGGGATAAAGATGTTTGATTTGGTAAGGAATTTATCAACAATTAATTGTTGTTATAAAGGTGATTCTACAAAGGGCTTCTACTCCTGATTGGATTCTGGTGGACATGACAACTATAAATACAGCAATAAGCAAGGGTTTAGGGGAGAAAAAAATACAATAGCATATGACACAAATAAACACTTTGTACTCTCCATATTATTATAATGAATTTCTCGTTTTTCGTGGTTTTTTTTTCAATTGGGTTTTCACGTAAATTCTTGTGTTCATATATTATATCTCTTTGTTTGTGTTTATGTGAGTATATTTCGTGAGTTTGATTTCACAACAATACAATCAACAGTTAATAGCGATTTTGGCACGCTTTTGGTGATTTAAATCAGACGCACAAAATCGACTTTAATAAATATAATATATATATATATATATATATATATATATATATATATATATATATATATATATAGGGAGATAATCCAAGTGGAAAGCGTTAGATATTAACACTATTTCAACTAACGCTAATCTAGTAGTCGATATTAGAGTTAATGGTGAGATGATGCCCCCCACCGGCTAAAGGGAGTAATGACAAAGAATAAATATTAAAATTTTTTTCTACTAGCCATTTAGAGGAGTGGCGGCCGATCAAAATTGTTGGTAGCTACTCCTCTATGATGACAAAGAAGGATTTTTAATTTAATTGAGCCCGACCACTAGAGGAGTAGGGCCAACAAATTTTTTTTGGCTTAATTACATTATCCTGATTATCCTCCCACATACTACTTATTAATCAGTAAATAAAATAATAAAAAATTATAAGAAAAACTATAAGGATAATCAATAATTATCTTTATACTTATTAACATATTATCCATATACATACTTATTTATTAATCAAGTAAATAAAATAATAAAAAATTATAAGTATAATAAGTAATTATCCTTATACTTATTAATAAAATAAATATGTATAAGGATAATTAATAATTATCTTCTTCTGATTTTTAATTATAAATAGGAAATAGTGATTGAATTTATATTATATTTCTACTCAAATATATAAACTCAATCACTATTTCCTATTTATAATTAAAAATCATAAGACGATAATCGGTAATTATTATTATACATACTTATTTTGTTAATAAGTATAAGGATAAGTTTAAAGATAATTATCGATTATCTTTATAATTATCCTTATAATTTTTATTATTTTATTTTCTTGATTAATAAGTAATATGTATATGGATAATATGTTAATAAGTATAAAGATAATTATTGATTATCCTTATAGTTATTCTTATAATTTTTTATTATTTTATTTATTGATTAATAAATAGTATGTGGGAGGATAATCAGGATAATGTAATTAAGCCAAAAAAATTGTTGGCCCTACTCCTCTAGCTGACTGAGGAAGCTCGGGGCCAAATTAAAAATCTCTCTCACTCGCCGCCAGATTAGAGAAATACTACCAAAACGTCGACGTTTTGTGTGACGCCCCAAAATAGGTCTATTCCATCCAACCCATTACGAGTCGCCAAATACATGGTACGTAAAATAACTACAACTTTATTACAACAATTGTCGTACAAAATACAACAACACATATCTTTGTGAGTTTAGATACAAATATATACCAAATGTGACACATGTCCCAATAGTGGACAAAGACCTCACAAGTGACACCTTACATAAAGGTATAGTCAAAAAACATTTTAGAAACTAAAATCTTTGGGAAGTGCTTTCAAGAAACCTTCGTACATGGGAGACCGTAAATCAGGTTATGATAGATATCATATGGCCATTGAAATTATCCTTGGTTGACCTAATAGACCCCAAAGAAAAACAAGAAGATTACTATCATATTCTTCCCAATGGTAAGTCTTCTCTCGACATATCATTATCTCCACTATCTCTAATTGAGAATTATACTTCAAACAAACACCAAGATTATATAGGTAGTGCTTTCAGATATATATACTCGTGAAGTGGATGAGCACATCCTGCATCTTATGATTATACGAGGTTGTATGTCATTAGACATCTTGTATGATAGTGACAAAACATCCTTCCAACGTTGGGTTTGCCTCACCCTCAGCAAACTATAGACCACCGATTCTATTCCCCTGTTATCCCCCACTCGACCCGGCCTACACTTTTATTACACGAAAGGAATTGTGAAGCAAAAGGGTGAGAGCACAACTAACCAAGAAAGAATATTATGACTAAAGATAAATAAATTATCAATAGTCTTCATCAAGTAATAAATCGTAGATTTAGAACATATGGTAGATGATAAAACTTTTCAACCATAGTTCGTAGTTTGAATGAAGCAATCCATTAGAAGAGTCAAATAGACTATAAAGTCTATTATCTTCTTCATGTTAAAAGTCCACCAACAATGTTTTATTCTCGTAACATCAATCAACAATTCTCGCCCACAATCATATGAATAACTCATAATTGTAATTGTTGTTCTAAATTCCTTTTCTCATCCAGACAAAGATAATTTTCATCACCGAAACATCAAAGTTCATGGTTATACCAAATTACGAGTTCATGTTCATAATCAAACTAATAAATTCATCTTTTTTTGCACTACGGGCCAAAGATATTCATCAACAGATTCATCTTTTTTGCCTTTCTGAGCCAAAGATATTCATCATCAGTTCATCTTTTGCACTACATGCCAAAGATATTCAACAACAAGTCATCTTTGCATTACATGCCAAATATATTAATATCTCAAAGAAATATATAATCATTTTGAATTTATATAAACAATAATTATAACCATGTTGATTAATTCACCTTTGCACTTAAGCTAAAGATATTCAATTATAAATTCAATGGTCATGATCATACGGTCCACAATTCAACTTTTACTACTGGCCAAAGAGAACCCTAGTCATGATCATACCAATAATCTATCCATCTTTACACTCCAGTGAAAGAGAATTTCAACATTAGGGTTATAAAAATGTTATATATGATAATAAAATCAATATAATCAATATATAGTTTTAATCTCCAGAGTAATATTCATAAATCAACTATAATTTGGTTAGAAAAAGAAACCAATTTTGTCATGAATAGTAACTCATGAATAGTAACTTCGTGAATACTAACTCATGAATAGTAACTCGTGAATAGTATCTCATGAATAGTAAACCCGACTCAAAAAGGTAGAAATTCCACAATAAAATCCATACCAATATTTAGGTATAATGATATTGAAAGAATAATATTTTTTTAAGCTTATAAACAATTTATTTTAATTGTTTACACTTTACTAAATAATGCATTTAATCATTCTAAAATGCCAAACTCATAAGATTTCATCACCAATAACCAAAATCCTAATCAAAAATCTGCATATACCTCATATATGATTCTCAAGCCATAAAATCATATTTTCCAATTTTCTTCATTCATATAACATATTTAATTCATTTACTCATAACTAGAACATTTTCATGAAAAATAACAAATCAGTTTCAAAAATATTTCTTTTCTGGAATTTAGTACAATATAATCCCATGTTGAACATATATTTTTCTCAGAATTTTTAAAAGTCATTTACTATTTTTTATATGACCAAAACCACCGAATATTTAAACATTTATCATAAATTATACTTTTATCCAAAAATTCCGAAATTTACAGAGTATACTTATATAATATAGATGTACTCCCAATAAAAATTTCATCAATTTTGGAGTTAACCACAAGGAGTTATAAGCGGTTACTTTTAAAATAGTCTTTTCCCATAAAATCCATAACTCCTAATCTATACATCCAAAAATCACCATTTTTGGACACAATCAATAAAACTCATCAAATTATCATTCCAAATTTTTCCAGAATTTTTAAAGGTCTGAAAAGTTACGAAACATGAAAAACATCACAACCTTGAAATCCCTTTACCTCAAAAAAAGCACTATTTACATTTGGAATAATATTTGAAACGAACTTGCAATAGATATAGCAACACTCAAGATACAAGAATACACTTGATAATATAGAGAGAGAAATAAAGAGAAAACTTCAGTTTTTGGTGTGATTTTCAATTCTAACTTAAGCTTCTATTTATAGGAAAATCTTTAGAACGCAAAGAGAGACTAAAATAATAAAATATTATTTTTCTTTTCTACACACCAACCATCCAAGACCAGCCATCCAAGCATGCCAATTCTGAAAAAATATAGCAGCCCACATGTTATTAACACCAACCAAAGTGGGTCCCACCATATAATTTAATAAAAATTATTTTATTTTCTGAAACTTCAATAATCATAGAAAATAGCCCGTTTATCAGGAAAAATTGAAACTCGCGACTTTCCATGGAAAATTCCATTCTCTATAACTGCGAGAAGAAAATATTTCCAAATTCCAAAAAGCGAAATTGACCGAAATCAACAAACGAAGCGATTTTACGATACATAATCAATTTTGATCAAGAATTGTGTCCACAGAACACCCAAAACATATATTAAATATTTAATGCCACAAAAATACTCTTCCTCCTCATATACTCATATATCCCACATTCATTGTAAAATATTACCGTTAATATATTATTAAAATAATATATTTAAATGAATTATTTTATCGAAAAAGATAAAATATTAATTTTAATAGTTGTCACATTAAAATTTTCTCCATCTATATCCACAATAAATATTTTCTTTATCATAATAATTAATAATTAATTATTCACAAATAATATTACATACTTACTGAAGATCGACAATCAGCCGCTCCGGGATAGAGGGCTTTCCAATAAGGATTTCTCCTTCTTGGGCGCATGATTAGGTGACCAAACCTCTCCTTGAGGCGAACTTTCTAGACATTGCCAATAATGTTATCGATAATATTATTCAAATAATTTGAATTATTGATCCGATAATAGAAAATATTGTGCGATGACAATTATTGAAACAATAATAATATATAATATCAACGCAACAATTATTGAATCAATAAAATAAAATATTGAGCAAGTAATTATTGTAACAATTATTGAGTAGTGCATTCTTACGTAAGAATCAATAATTCAAAAATATTGTATATCTACAGGTGTCTTTCTTTGTGCAACAACGCGTATTATTGTATTTTAACCACCCAGTATTCAACAAGTGTTAGCGGTAAAAACTCAAACTTGTCGTTTTTCTTCATCCAAGCAGTTATTCCGTTATGGGGCCCACAAATGATCATTGGCTGGTAAATGCACGGATATTCCCGACAAAAAAAGAATATTCCACGACCAAAACGAATATTCTCAGAGCAATAATGAATATTTTATAGCCACTTGTGTGTTTTTTGTAAAATTTGCATATTTCACCCATAACTTTAAACTTTTATCAATTTTAACATTTCTTGAATAATAATTATAAGAAAAATTGAATACTTTTATTTCATAAAATTCGGGGTCTTACATTTTGACTGGCCGATACTCCTTCTAGCGGCCGAAGAGAGAGGATTTTAATATTTATTGTTGGTCATTACTCCCTCTGCAATTTGGACATTCATCTCAAATTATTAACTCTAATATTGGACTACTAGATTAGCGTTAGTTGAAATAGTGTTAATATCTAACGTTTTCCACTAATCATCTCCATATATATATATATATATATATATATATATATATATATATATATATATATATATATATATATGAGTTATTTAAAAGTACTATAGCTTTACAAGTAAACAAACAAACAAACATATATATAGGTCTCCCATTCATGACAACTAATTGTTACGAACTCTATTTCAGCAATCGTATAATATATTGTTCATCATGATATTAATTAAATACTGAAATTAAATTGGACTTGATCCTTGCCGCTAGAAGAAGTAGCGACAAACATACTCTTTCTAGCAGCCCGATAAATTACTTAAATATCCTTCCCATTAAAATTCCTGCTACTAGAAAAAGTAGCGATAGGTTGGTTAATTACATCATTACAATATTTGTAATCATAAAAGATTAAATCTCTTATAATTTAAAATCTCTTAAAAATTGATTCAGTTATATCATTTTGAGTATGTGTATGTGCAACATGATGTTTAACCTAAATATGACCATCTATTTGATGCATCCAGTAAAATCATAAAATACTTGAATATACCACAATGTGGGTGTATAGGTTCACATATATCACCCTAAATTCGTTCTTAGAAAGATGAACACTAAATAACAATAATTTAATGTGATAGTTTGGTGATAAATTTACTTTGATATAATCAACAGGTAAAGGAATCTTCTGGTTCTTTAAGAGATGTTCATGGAAGTTTTCAATAATTCGACGTATCATTATTGATCCTGGATGATCAATACGATCATGCCAAATCATAAAAACCTTTGGATCTAAATACTTATGGTGTATTGCAACATCTGTTTCAATTGTTCTAATTGTAGTATAATATATCTCATAAGAGAAAATATACAATTTTTCTAATATGAGCTTCTGGTCTGATACTATTGAAGTAATATATATAAACAAAAATCTTCATTGCCTTCGTTATTGGTTTTAATATGATAACCATTATAACGTATATTCTTAAAACTGAGCAAATTTCTGCTTGCTTCAGAAGAATACAAAGTATCATCAATACAAAATTTTGTGCCTTTAATTTGGTAACATTATAATCGTTCTTCCAGAGACATCAATTAAGTTTGATGAATAATCGCTCTTCTAGAACCTTTAATTAAGTTTGATGAGCTTCTGGTCCATACATCTTCATATATGTAAAACATAAATTAAACAATTATTACTTAAAACATAAATAAAACATATCAAAATAAAAATACTTACTATAATAAAAATAATTGATTGGTGTGAACATTTCCATCAACATCCTTAAGAAAATCAGAGACATCAAAATGAGTTATATCCACTCTATTTGGAAAGTCAAGATAATTCATGTGATCTTCAAGATCATTATGATCGTTAAAATTGGTTTCAATTACCTTCCTTTTTTTCTTTTATGAAGACATGGTACAAATCTACCAAATATTTAGAAATACAACATGTACATTCTCTTTTTTTATATTGATTGATCCTTTCATTCCACGACCACAACCATAATTTCCTCTATGTTTATCAAATGAGGTTCCATTCACTTCAGGGAATGGAGTAGAACCGATCGGACGAGATTGGTAATTTTTCAGAAAAAACTCAATATTTGTTTATCCACTAGAAGAAATGATATCACTTCTAGGAATATAATTTCTTTATCGCTTCAGGGAATATATTATGAACTTACACTCACAATTTTGCTACTACAAGAGCATTTTCTATGCATGAAATATAGTAAATATTTTTTCTAACATGTCTTCATCAGTGTTTTTTTTCATGGAGATGATGGCGAATAAAAATAATTGATTTTGCATGATCCTGCAGAGATGCATGTTTGTCAATCTTAATTATATCTCCAAAGTTGTCTTTATATGAATATCATTATCAAGAGTTCATGACAAGTAATTCTTTCTCGATATATATCAAGGACAACAAATTCAAATTCATAAGATTTGACATCTATATAAATATATAAATGCGTAAGAAATTAAATAACTAAGTATAAATTTATGGCTTAAATATTAATTAGTACCCTAAACTATAGGCCATATTCCACTTCGGTGATTCACCTTTCAATTTTGTCAATTAGATGATTAAACTATCAATTTTTTCCAATTGCAACAAGTTGAACATGCCACGTCAGAAATTGCTGACGTGGCTAATTGTGTGGGGCCTTAAGAAACTGATGTGGCAAAAACTATTTTTTAATCATTAAATAAACAAATCTATTTAAATAAGGAGCAAAATGGTCAAAACCTAATTTAACATTTCTAATTAAAAGAAAACAAACAATACTGCCCCTTTTAATTTTACCAATCTGGTCATCCATCTTGAGATCTGGTCTTACCGATCGAAGACTGCACCTTCTTCTCCTCCAATTCTATTCTTCAAGGATCAACAAATTAAGTCATAAATAAATTGTGCTCTCCCCTAATCTTCCTATCCATTCCCCATTCCCCCTTCTGTTGTACCCTTCCCCTTTTCCCCGACCCCTGTCGTCTCCCCCCTCCCCGTCGTTCCCTTTCTCGCGCCCCCGCAAAGCAAGAAGTGGTGAAGATAAAGATCACAAAAAAGTAATTGGAGGAAGTATTGGGTAGGAGTAATATAAATCATGTCCAAGCTGCAGGCCAAGTGTTATCGGTATAGGAGGTGGTGGCTCATTTGATCAACGTTAGCCGTGAATTTGACTCTCATCAACGCTCATGGAGGCCCGACTTACCTACTATAACTGAGCTCTGAGCTCTGAGGTTAAATTAATTAATTACTACTCTTTTAATTTCCCCTCAACGGTTTATAGTTGTACAGTATGAATTAATTAAGATCGATGTAGCAACCAGAGAGGAACTAAGAGGCTTCTTAATTAATTTTATTTATAGGATATGTATGTATGTGTTCAGATCTGGTATGGTGGAGGTGATGGCTACGGAAGAAGTGGTGGCGGCGACGACGATGGATTCTGCGGCAGTGTAGGCAGCGGCAGTGTAGGTCGTTAGGAAGATGGTGGCGGTGGTTATGGTTGTGGCCGAAGGGAAGGCTGAGGCGGTTATGGTGGTGGTGGTGGTGACGGTGGTGGCGGTGGTGCTGATGGTTGGGTTTTGTTTTTTTGATGTTTTTGATTATTATTAATGTTTGATAGAAAATTATTTGACAATTTTAGCCTTTAATATATCATAAATGTTTAATAAAAATTAAAAAAAATATTATTTTGTTACGCATCAGCTTAATTATGGCCCACCCAGATAGCCACGTCAGCAATTTTTGACGTGGCAGACTCAATTTGGTGTAATTGGAAAAAATTAATAGTTCAATCATCTAATTGATAAAATTGAAAGGTGAATCACCGAAGTGGAATATGACCTATAGTTTAGGATAGTAAATTATATTTAAGCCTAAATTTATAAGTAGACAATAAAAATATTTACTGTAAGACCCCGAATTTTATAAAATAAAAGTATTCAATTTTTCTTATAATTATAATTCAGTAAATGGTTAAATTGATAAAAGTTAAAGTTTAGGATGATATATGAAATTTTTCAAAATACGTAAGTGGTTATAAAATATTCAATTGTCAGGGAATATTCGTTTGGTCGTGGAATATTCTTTGTCAGGGAATATTAAATGCGACAGCCTTGACCATTTATGGGCCCCATAATGAGAATAAGCTGTCGGATGAAGAAAACGACAAAATTAAGTTTTTATAAATAACAGGCGTAATCGTTATCAATTAACACCTTGTTGGAATACCGGTTGGTAAAATAAAGTAATACGCGTTATTGCACAAGAAGACACCAGTATTACAGTATTTTGAATTATTGATTCTTACGTAAGAAGGCACTACTCAATAATTGTTACAGTAATTATTGTTCAATATTTTATTTTATTGATTCAATAATTTTGCGTTGATATTATATATTATTATTGTTTCAATAATTGTCACCGCACAAAGATTTTCTATTATCGGATCAATAATTCAAATTATTTGAATAATATTATCGATAACATTATTGGCAATGTCTTGAAAATTACATCAAGGAGAGGTTTGGTCACCTAATCAATGCTACCAGTAGTAAGGAGAAATCCTTATTGGAAAGCCCTCCCATCTGAGAGCGGCGTTGGTTGTCGATCTTTGTGAGTCTGTAATATTATTTGTGAATAATTAATTATTGATTATTATGATAAAGAAAATATTTATTGTGGATATAGATGGAGAAAATTTTAATGTGACAACTATTGAAAATTAATATTTTCTCTTTTCCGATAAAATAATTCATTTAAATATATTATTTTAATAATATATTAACGGTAATATTTTTACAATGAATGTGGGATATATGAGTATATGAGGAAGAAGAGTATTTTTGAGGCATTAAATATTTAACATATGTTTTGGGTGTCGGTGGACACAATTCTTATTAAAATTGATTTATAATCGTAAAATCGCTCGTTTGTTGATTTCGGTCAATTTCATTTGGAATTTGGAAAAATTTCTTCGCAAAGTTGTAGAGAATGGAATTTCCCATGAAAAGTCGCGAGTTTCGATTTTTTCGATAAACGGCTATTTTCTATGAATTATTGAAGTTTTAGAAAATAAAATGATTTTTATTAAATTATATGGTGGAACCCACTTTGGTTGGTGTTAATAACATGTGGGCTGCTATATTTTTCGTAATTGGCATGCTTGGATGATCTGGTCTTGGATGGTTGGTGTGTAGAAAGAAAAATAATATTTTATTATTTTAGTCTCCTTTAGCGTTTCTAAAGATTTTCCTATAAATGGAAGCTTAAGTTAGAATTGAAAATCACACCGTAAACTGAAGTTTTCTTTATTTATCTCTATATTATCAAGTGTATTCTTGTATCTTGAGTGTTGCTATACGGTGCAAGTTCGTTCGTTATTCCAAATGTAAATACCGCTTCTTTTGAGGTAAGTGGATTTTAAGGGTTGTTATATTTTTCATGTTTCGTTACTTTGCAGACCTTCAAAAATTCTGGAAAAATTTGAAATGATAATTTGATGAGTTTGTTGATTGTGTCCAAAAATGGCGATTTTTGGATGTATAGATTAAGAGTTATGAATTTTACTTGAAAAGACTATTTTAAAAGTAACCGCTTATAACTCCTTGTGGTTAACTCCAAAATTGATGAAATTTTTATTGGGAGTACATATATATAACATGGGTATATTCTATAAATTTCAGAATTTTTGGATAAAAGTACAATTTATGATAAATGTTTTAATATTCAACGGTTTTGGCCATATATGAAAAATAGTAAATGAATTTTAAAAATTCGAGAGAAAATATATGTTCAATATGAGACTATATTCGCTAAATCTTAAAAGAAATATTTTGGAACTGATTTGGTATTTTTCATGAAAATGGACTAGTTATGAGTGAATGAATTAAATATGTCGTGTGAAATAAGAAAATTGGAAAATAAGATTTTATGGCTTGAGAATCCTATATGAGGTATATGCAGATTTTTGATGAGGGTTTTGGTTATTGGTGATGAAATCTTATGAGTTTGGCATTTTAGAATGATTAAATGCATTATTTAGTAAAGTGTAAACAATTAAAATAAATTGTTTATAAGCTTAAGAAATATTATTCTTTCAATATCATTATACAGAAATATTGGTATGAATTTTATTGTGGAATTTCTACCTTTTCATGCTCTAAGTTCTTATTCACGAGTTACTATTCACGAGTTACTATTCACGAAGTACTATCATTTACAAAATTGGTTTCTTTTTTCTAACCAAATTATAGTTGATTTATGAATATTACTCTTGAGATTAAATCTAGATGTTTTGATTATATTGATTTTACTATCATATAACATTTTTATAACCCTAATGATGATATTTCTCTTTGACTTGAGTGTAAAATGGGTAGATTTTTGGTATGATCATGACTATGGTTTCTCTTTGGCGAAGAAAGTCTGCAAAGTTAAATTGTTGGGATCGGTATGATCATGACCATTGAATATATAACTGAATATCTTTAGCTTAAGTGCAAAGGTGAAATGATTAACATGGTTATAATTATTGTTTATATAAATTCGAAATGATTATATATTTCTTTGAGATAATAATATATTTGGCCTATATAGTGCAAATATGAGCTGTTGAGGAATATCTTTGGCTTGTAGTGCAAAGATGAATTATTGATGAATATCTTTGGCCGTAGAAGGCAAAGATGAATTATTGATGAATATCTTTGGTCAGAAGGCAAAGATGACATGTTGAATATCTTTGGCCAAGAAGTGCAAAAGATGAACATGTGTTGAGATGAACATGACCAACCTGGTGATATAAAATGAATATCTTCGGTAGTAGGTAAAAGATGAAATTATAGTATGATTATGAACAAGAAATGTGATTTGGTGTAACCATGATCTTTGATGTTTTGAGGTAAAGATAGGTGATGAAAATTATCTTCATTCTGGATGAGAAGAGGAATTTAGAACTACAATTATGATTATGAGTTATTCATATAATTGTGGACCAGAATTGTTGATTGATGTTACAGGGATAAAACATTGTTGGTGAATTTTTAACATGGAGAAGATAATAGACTTTATAGTCTATTTGATTCTTCTAATGGATTGCTCGTTCCGCTGCAACTATGGTTGAAATTTTTATCATCTACCATATGTTCTAAATCTCTGATTTATTATTGATGGAGGCTATTGATAATTTAATTATCTTTAGTCATGATATTCTTTACTGAGCTAATTGTGTTCACCCTTTTGCTTTACAATTCCTTTCAGGTAATAAGAGTGTAATTTGGGTCGAGCTGGGGGTAATGAGGAATATAATCGGTGGTCATCGTTTAGTAGTTATATTTGGTGAATCTAATAGGGTGAGGCGTAACCCAATGTTGAAAGTTGGAAGGGTGTTTTGTCACTATCATACAAGATGTCTAATGACATACAACCACGTATCATCATAAAGCGCAGGGATGTGCTCATCCACTTCACGAGTATATATCTGAGCACTACCTATATAATCTTGGTGTTTGTTTGAAGTATAATTCTCAATTTGAGATAGTGGAGATAATGATAAATCAAGAGAAGACTCACCATTGGGAAGAATATGATAGTAATCTTCTCGCTTTTTCTTTGGGGGTCTATTAGGTCAACCAAGGATAATTCTCTCCGGACATATGATATCTATCATAACCTGACGCATGGCCTCCCATGTATACGAAGGTTTCTTGAGCACTTCCCAAAGATTTTAGTTTCTAAAAATCTTTTGACTATACCTTTATGTAAGGTGTCACTGTGAGGTGTTGTCCACGGTTGGGACATGTGTCACATTTGGTATATATTTGTATCCTAACTCACAGTATATGTGTTGTTGTATTTTGCACGACAATTGTTGTAATAAAGTTGTAGTTGTATTCTGTACCATGTATTTGGCGACTCAGAATGGGTTGGATTGAATAGACCTATTTTGGGGTCGCTACATTTACCATTCTCTAGTCACTTACAAAGTGGGAGAATTGGGAGGTGGAATGATTATTTGTTTATACTAATACTACTACATCACAAAAGTAGTGTACTTACGTAATTTGTATTCTCAGAAACTTCAGAGTTGTCCATTATCATTATTGTCCCACGCGTCTTTTGTTAAACAAAAAGTTTATATGTATATCAAATTTAATTGTAATGAAACAATACTTACAGTGAGTTGAGAGAACCTTTTTTTTCTTACCAAAATTGGGTAGAGAATCGTGCTGATAACGTGTTATAAAAATATACTAAATATTAAGAACAATGATGATTAGTGAAAAGAGAAAACATTCTTATTGTATTTGTATAACTCTCCCATTCTCTTGACAATACTTCTATTTATAAGCTCATGTACATAAATACTTGGAAGTTTCAAAACTCATAGGTCATAGAAGTTTCAAAGTTTCAAAGCTTAAAAGAAATAAGAGTTTCAAAACTCAAAGGTCATTACAATAAAGAAGGGTAAGAATATATCTAAACATCCACACACTATGTATAATTTTATAACATAAAACAATTTATTTAACTATCCATGTTATATAACATTATATTTTGTCATTGTAATTCACTTTGATTTGATTTCATAAAAAATAGAAAATTTTGGTTGGAAAAACTTGGGTTTGCTTGCTAACTGTTTTTGCTTTTATATTTTTGCAAACATAAAACATATTGGTGAAAAAAATTACAAAAGAAGGCATAAATATATTAAATAAAACAAAATAGACTTCACTCTGGGGCAAATGAGACTAAGGGGTGTTTGTTACTTTTGTTTTGGTCTGAATCGGTAAGATGGACGAACTGAATGGCTAAATCTGATTTTTTTCAGTTGAATGGCTGAATGAGCAGCTGAATGAAGTAAAAAAAATTAAAAAAATATATATTAACTATTATATTAAGTAATATTAAATAAATTTACAACAATTTTGAATTTTTTAGAGGGATAAAATAATAAAGTTTTGTCATTCAGATATTTCAGACATGTCAATTATCAAACAACTTTTTTTCATTCAGATTCAGATTCAACTCATTCAAATTCAGATTCAGCTCATTCAAATTCAGATTTATTCAGTTTTTATCAAACACCCCGTAAAAATGCAACAAGGGAAATAGAACATAATGGCACAGAATCTAATCACTAGGTATTACAAAAATATATATCACTGTTTACAATTTTGAAGAAAGAATACAATCAAATTGTCCTATAATGATAGGCTTTCTTGTAAGAACAAATATTTTTCAACAAAGAGAAACACAAGCTGCTCTAGCAATATGATCATACAGTTTCCTTGAACATGAAGCACTGATTTCCTTTCTACATTCTGCTTCACACCAACTATTGTTATCGCAACTTGATGATAACATAAATCGGAAAATCGAGGATAAGACTAGTAAGTTTTACTGGTGCCCTAACGGCGAGGGAAAATAAAAATTAATATAGAGAAATGGAAAACAAAATCTATGCAGGTCTTTGAACAACTATCAATACAGTAGGATGTCTCCCAATTTTCGTTAATATATGACTAGGCACCGCAGAGGGAATATGTAGATGTATCATGGTACTTGACCTTCGGACGTTACTGTATCTTCTCCACTGGATGGCCATTAATGTCCGTTTCATGGGTAATTGGACTATGTCTCTCATTGGTTGACATGTCTTTGTTTGGCTCCTCGACATTAGTGGGCTTTCCCTGTTGCATTCAATATTTATTAGCAAGTTGATAGAACAAATCAGTTCTAAGTAGTTGGACAAGGCAGGTCAGCAATTAAATGAACTTGACACCGCTTTTTTGGTTCAGGTGTGGACTGATTTCCTTTACTTTCCAACTCTTGCGAGACACTGCTATACACTCAAAGAAGCACTTCTGAACAGTGATAAATAAACCGAAGTATGTCGTAGCTAATTGGCCGTATGTAATCCACTCATTCAAAATTTTATGTATTTAAGGAACAAGTAGAGAAGGTAACCTCGTAATTTCCTAAGAAACTATGAATATGTCCGACCTTCTTTAGTTGTGTATGTTTGTTAAATTAATGGACAAGAGGAGTTTAAATAAACATAGCCCAACCCCATGCCATTTTACTGTCAAGCTTAATACAAGTTTCACTTGCACAGTTTAGAGCCAACTTCTTAGGAATCTTCTTCACATATCCACTCTCAATAATCCAAGCTAAGTATATCATAATATATAAGAGTTACCATCTCAGTTGTTACTGAGCCAAGTGGTGATCCAATGCCACTCACTCAGTAGGAAATTGTAGTGACACTGCTATAAATTAAATGTGCAATGAATATATTCACAGACAAAAAGTTCACTGCAAAGAATTTGAGGATTTTACCTAACCAATTTACAGATGGTATGAGAAGTTCTCTAGCGCAGATTATGTCATCAAGGAAACAGCCTCTTAAGTTTTTATTATATTTTTGCAAATTGTAAAGAGAAGGGCACTGCTTATGCGGCTAACGATAATCGAACATTTGCCATCAGCGGAGTTAGCGAGACCTTTAACCAACTGGACTAGTATTCGTTCTCAGCTCTTAACTGACACTTCTCCTTATTGCATTCCAGCAGCTTGAAATATATATAATCCTTAGAATGAGTGGATAATTAAAAGATAAACTAACCTTGTTCTTTTCACGCCATCCAAGGCCAAATGGTCTAGATAACAAACTAATCTTCCTTGCAGGAAAGTCTTGTGAAGGCTCTTCATTGCTTCGAACTGTCGAAGAATCTTGTTGTATGGATCTAGAACAGAAACTTATGTTTAATATTACCAGAGGCACAGAAAATGTACATGCTAAATGAGTAAAGTTCAATTATGCTCTCTTACACAGACGGCTTCAAAGTTTTGAGAAACTTACACTTTTGTCCTTGAATTAGTTGACTTTCCAAAAATCTCCAAGTTTTGGAAAACACTCTTTTTTGCCCTCAAAGTTTAAAAATTGAGTTATTTGAGCTCCGATCTAAAACCTAAGTTTTTAAAACTACTAATCTAATATAAATTACGCACGTAAAGTATGAGCCAAGGGCTAGTGTGTATATATAAAAGAAGGTACAATATAGGAAAGATTAGTATCAAATTTTTAGTCTCACCTTAATGAGCTGTAAAAATCAAGAAACAGGATAAAGCAGCATGCTCTTAATTTAGAATCTTATGTCAACAAAAGGGAAAAATATATACCTTAAAAACATAAATTGGATCAAATAAACAGAAAAATAAGAATATGATATCAGCAAGATATAGTAAATACCTTGGGGAAGGCTGTGCTTTATTTTGTCCAGACTGATACTGTAAGGTAGCTTCCAACATTGATTCAGCCATAACCACCCTCTTTTCCATTTCAGCAAGGGAAGCACTGGCTGCTTCATATTTTTCCTGCAGAAAGAGTTTTTATAGTTGCTTATTAAAAACCTGAAACAAGTCAACAACAAGAAACTCAAATCTGGAAATTCCCAAATTCTGAAGTCAGAAAATTATAAGGTCACACAACCCCCAAACAATGAGGTCTAGTACTCTAGTCTAGATTTCGATCTAAATGTGGAACAACCAGAGTTCTATAGGGTTTATGAATATAATGGTAGTGACTGTGACAATCTTGATACACGCTGCATTCTCGATTACAAGAACAATCCAATACAATTAGATATTTTACATTGATTGGGCTGATTTTGCTATATAGTAACGTTGATCGTTCAACAAGGACCTTAATCAACTCACCCAAGCCACAAGCTTAATTTGAAGGGGTATAAATCACATGAAACACACAAACTCATAATGTGTATAAAAATTAAGATAATACAAGCACATTCATTAAATCATCTTGTCAACTATATATTACTGTGCATGGCTTTCTCTTCAAGATTTAGATAAATATAAAATATTCGCAAAACCATAATTTCCTAAATTAGACTACTATAATACTTAAATTTCATACATCTGAACTTATTATATGTATGGATATATGTATTTTTCTGTGTGCTTTATATTTTATAGGTCATTCATTTCTATTCTTTAATATTGATTTATTTATTATATTTTTTTCTTATTTAATTTGTTTTATCTTTAGTTTTCTTTGTGCCTTCTTATTTTAAGCTTACATATGGGATTCATTTGTAGCCTACCCCAACCATATGTAATTACGTATGTGTTTTTAATTTTGGCATAGCTGAATTGTTGGATTGCATCAATGCAACAAGTAGAAACGACAAAAAGAAGGATACAAGCAAATGTAAGAAAATTTGCTCCAGGATCATAAATTAATCTGATCATAAAGCCTAAATTCACATTTGACCTATGGGATCCACCATGCTTTTGGCCACATATCCCCTTGTGGATATTAGTGTGTAGAGAAAATGTAAGAAAATTTGCTCCAGGATTATAAATCAAGTTGATCACAAAGCCTAAATTTACATTTGAATTATGGGATCCACTACGCTTTGGGCCACATATCCCCTTGTGGTATTAGCGTGTAGAGTATCACAAGGTTGTAGTACCCGTAGGTTATGATACTATTTGTAACAAATGAGGGTCATCCTAGCCACCATAAGCCAACTCAAAAGTGATGACAAATTATTGGCACCCTCAGTAGTAGAGTTTAGTCTTACATAGAGACTAGAGTTTAGTGTATCCCACAAGTTTCGATGTGGGACTATGGTAGTATAATCTCCCTCATTTAAAACTCTTACGTTAAGTCAACTAGGCCAGTCTCACCCATCACCCTTCCGATGTGAGATTCAGATCCGCTCCCTCTGTTGTTTTCTTCCCCACGTTATCCACCATACTTATGAGCCATGTGTAATGAGTAGAGTACCACACAGTGGTTGTACAGTGGTAGCCCAGTTAACCAGGTACTCTTGGACAACTGAGCCTAGGCCAATCAATAAATATCAATGGAATAGGTACATTTATTCCAGGCCCTACTGATGCAAAAATAACTGTAATTGAGTTTCTACCTGTACACCCAGAAACCACACCTCCGCCTCTCCCACCAAAAAATTAGAAATAAACAAATTCATCAAGAAGTACACTCCAAGGTGGAGCTAGTGACCCCACTAGTGGATGCATCTCCAGATCTTTCTTACATACAAACAAACACAAGCACACTAAAATTGCTCAAGGGGTAAAAATTCTGAACAACCACCCTATATTACATTAGTATATCAGCGCCAAAAGAATTTAGTAAAGAGATTAATACTTGAAGCACTCGAGCAGCATATCTCTGTGCTGCTGCATCTTGCTCAGCAAATCTGCGAGCATCTTCTGTTACCCTTTGTTCTTGCTCTACCCTCATCAAGACCTATAAAAGAAGCCATAATGCCATTTACTGCGACAAAATCGTATTGTGTGGGAGAAGATCAACTACTGAGGTATAAAGTTTTGTAAGGAGCAACAGTGGAACCTGAAGCATGGCATTCTCTTGTTCCTGCTTATCAGCAAGGGACTGCCGAAGCTCAGCAACATCTCGCTCTAATTGCTCAACCTGAAGTAGTAGAGAATTAGTATGAACTATTGTTTAACATTATAAGCTATGTAGAAACGTTGAAAGAAAGAATTCGGCCACAAAGCAATCATATGCTTTATTAACTTCTAATATTCATATCAAAGTATTTTCAGGAACATGCATGGATGAGATTAACATGGAGAAATTCAAACTTTGCAGAAGATCTCTTTTTTCCTTTTCATAAACAAGAAACAAGAAATCTAGTTTGTTTTAGTAAAGGCAAGAAAAGGAGATAAAATAATAGATCATTCAGAAGCACCATTACGAGAAAGGGTATACAATCTTAACCTACATATATAATCATAGTGGGAAAATATGAACTGACACCTATCTTAGAGTTCAAAACAATTCTGAAGTCACAGCCAGAATTGGCATTCAAACAATATACTATAAACCACAAAATAACTCTCGGTTAGGACTGCTACAAAAAAAAGTGTTGCATGAAAATTTTATTTTGACACATTTATTGAAGAATAAACACCATCATCGTCTTGTTCATAAGAATATAAATGATAAACCCCCTCCTAAACATGTTATCTGTTTCATCGCTAAGCAGTTTCACACAAAACTTTAATACAAATATGCAAAGGGGATTAGTAGATGAGATGAAAACTGCACATTGACATTCTTGACATGGCGAAGAGAGCATCTTGTAAAAGCAAAGGTCCACAATAAAAGAGAGATAGAAAGATGTAACTAAAACTCCAAAGCCACATCACAGCAAGCTTTTTTCAATATGCTATGTTAGGTTAGTAAACAAGAGGCAAACACAGGAAAAAAACAACATCCAGGCCTACATAAAAAGAAGATAACTACAAGAACTGTGATAGAGGAAGTTCTGATATACCTTCGCACTCAATTGCCGTCGATTATCCTGCTTCACCATCTCCATCAAAGCAGTTTCCAACTCCTCAGCTCTGGAAAAAGAGAAAAGCACGTAAATTAAACATTACCACTGCATTGATAAAATTACTGATATGATTGTCAGTTTGTCATGGTTGACTGAATAAATTATTCCATAGGGTACCTACATTTTATGGAAGCGGCTAAATCATTTATGGAGTATGGATCAACAAAACCACACATCAAAGTAAATATATTAATAACCTGAGTACGGCAGAGCGTTTATCCTCCAGCAACTTGCATAATTCAACCTTCAGCCACACCACCTATGTAGATTTTATATATTAAAACTACAAACAAGATTGTAACTTAAGCAGATGCAGCCAATAAGAAACTAAAAATTATGTATGTGTCAATATAATTATATATAGAATAAAAGATAATTAAAAAAGTTTAAAGTGTAGAATGCTTGTAATTATTTTTACTTTGAGAGGGTTGCCAGTTAGACCTCCGTAGATAAGTTATAACCAAACCCTACCTACTGATTGCCTTCTTACAAAGTTCGTTTTTTTGCATTATCTTATATTCTAGAAGTCGAAGAGTTTTTTGGTAGTGACGTGCTGAAAACGGACCATAACGACAGTCCTCTCGGATTGCATTTTGATTCCAGCAACAGTATCGAATCTTTGCATATACTTGTTGAGATCTACTGCATTTGAGCATGTATTTTCGATTGAAGAGTAAAACCTTTACAAAATCTTCAGCTCTTTGTAAATTGTGACATGTCATTCACCTCTTTCTTCTTCACTTTATTCATCCGCTGGAGACAGAACTTTCAGCTTTTAATCACAATCAGCACACTATTGCACTCTTTCTTGAAATAAAGGCCCGACTCAAAAGCAAATTCTGCTCTATATGCCTTTAAGACCTTAGACCTTAAAATATGCACTGTTCCCTTCAACAACCTTTTTTCTAAATATTCTTCCAATTCTAATGTTGGAAACAGGCCGAATCCCCTTTGATCTTCAATGATTCATAATAAAAGGTTCAAGGAACAGTAACCAGCAGGGTCACAGCTCCAAGCTGGCTTGAAGCACGCTCCTTCAATGCCTTATAAGAGACCCAAAACCTTACCTCTTTTTTATACCCTTATAATTAAACCATAAAACGTCTACCTCTTTATGAAACCAGTGTTCTAAAAATCATTAGTCAGACCTAGGCGGCGGAGAGGGCGCCTAGGCATTTCCCTAGGCAAACTAGGCATTTTCTTAGGCGGTCTCATTTATTTATTTTTTATTGTACATACTTGTTATATTATACAAAACATGTAATTTTGTAAAATTTTACAAGAAACATTATCAAGAAAACAATCTTTTAATGCTTAACAAATTCATTTTAAGTATTATAGAGCTTCAAAGTAGAGGTCTAATTTTGCCTAGGCGCCCAACCAAATTGAGGCGGTAGAGAACCTCCTAGCACCTAGGCGGGGATTTTTAGAACACTAATAAAACTTTAAACACAAAAATAATTTTGCACCTTTATTAAAAATTGAAAGATGTCTTTCCAATGTATGACTAAACCAAATATCGGAATGAGAATATAGGAAAATTTTCAACTCAAATTCCCAGACATGTCTAAACATCAGAACAAGAATTTTTAATTACCAGCATTCCCTAGACATCCACTATTGTCAAATTTTTTTCATAGGCTTGTTATCAAGAGTATATCATCTTATTCAAGAATGTCTATAGCTGGGATGTCCTGTTTGTACTATTTACTCTTGCAAACTGGCAATATACCAGCCCACTCAGGAAAGTCTCATCAGGGCACAAGTGTCAAATGGAAATCTAATCAAAACAGGTTATAAGGAGGACGGCTGAAATGAAATTAGGCAAGACTGTAAGATGAATGTTCACTTGTTTTAGATTACAGCAGAAACAAGGCAAAATTGTGCTCATGCAAACAAGGGGCTTAACAATAGTAAGCTATGATACAACTAGATAGATAAGATAGGAAAAGAAGAAATAGAAAGATACCTGCTCTTGAAGATCTGGAGCAGAATCTACTTCTGCATCTGAATTAGCAGAACTAGAATTCGTGCGAGATAAATCACCATTTGTGTGTTTATCAGCCATTTGATCTGTTTTATTAGTCCCTCCTTGAAACCATATAGCTTAGATGCTAGGCCTCATAATCCCATAACCTCAATGCTCAAGTCCATTTGATCTTTCCTCAACAGCAGCTGTTACAGCTGGTCGATGTTTATTTCGTATTTCTTGTAATCTGGCTTCATTTACATTTGGGTAACCCATACAAGCTGTCAAGACAAGTTGACTGCTATCAAATGTTGAGCCAGCCAGTGATTGAAGCAGAGTAACTGCATCTCCAGCATCCTTGGTTGTAACCAATGCAGGTCCTACAAAAACCAGAACACAATTAAGTTTCACATTAAGATAGCCAACAAAGTAAAAAGTGCATGTACATCTTGTAAATTACATCAATGAAACTAATTTATTTCACTCAGTACCATCTAACTCCATCAAAGCAAGTGCTGTTGAAATAGCATAACACGATTTCTAATAAAAGCACATCCCAAACTCTAAGAACTGAAGCCAAGAGACACCCATCAGATTACAAGAAAGACTACTAATGCAAATCATAAGAATGAGATCACTTCACTCTTACAAGGTTATTAGATATAAATAACTTTATTTCCATTGTCAATATAAAATCAGGTCTAAATTTGAATGATGGAAACATAGAACCTGACCACTTTCCCATGGCAGCATATTCATGAATATTGAGAGGAACCAAGGTCCAGTGACCCATGCCACCTGCACTCCGAGGTAATCAAGATGATTGACTGCAAAAGATGCATTGGACCAATAAGAAACCCAAACAAAGTTCATATGTACTTGGAGAAGGCAATAATTAAAACAAATTATAACAGAAACAAACCCAATTTAGGAAATCTCTCGCGCACCAACTCCTCAAAAACAAGTTGGTCAACCTGGCAAAACAGAAGACCCATCAACAGATTAAACCATAAATCCCCCTTCAATAATTAGTATTAATGACATTCTACTTTACAAATTCACTGATTCAAAAATAAAATAAAAAATTTGGATATCAAATAAGCAAACCAACTAGCATGTAACAAGTACCTGAGATTCTATCATTTCCTCTGAATAATAGCCATCAAAGTAGTCATCAAGGATACCCAACAAAGCCCTGAGAATTTTATCAAATTTTAAGAATCCATATAATATATTTAGCTGTGCAAATGCAATATTTTATGCTAAAGAAATCGGACCCATATATAACAATGTATCATGCAATGTTCCAGCTATTTGAGAATAGTAAAGTAATTCATGCTTTTGTTTAAAGATAACGGTACAATTCAAGAAGCATTTGAGGGAAAAAGGGGGAAAGAACTGAGTTCACTAATTTAAATATTGAGGGAAAAAATCTTCCATAAATAGCCCAGGTTCTTCATTCTGAAAATTAAATCCAACCAAGATTTTAACCCACCAAAATGCATTTTCCTCAGGCATCAGAAGCAGTAGTAAGCCTGCAAAGAAATTCATGGCCTGCATGTACATTGAATCCAAAAAAATAGATACATGTAGAGTATCAGTACTGGAGAAGGACAAAATTAATTGCATTTAGCAGGTAATTTAAAACTAATAATATGACCCATTATTTCCGTTTACTTTTTAAGATAAAAAAACACAAGATTGTTAGCATAGAGACATAGAAACTTCTTGCTGCATTCATAAATGCAAGTTTGTTGGCGAGTGTATTTAATCCAGACTCCACATTTGCAATTTTTACTATATGTTCAAGCCTTTCCACTTAGCAACTAATAAGGAAACAGGAAAATGAATAACTCTCAGAAGTCACTCTTCCTCTTACTCTCCTCTTATATGCGACTCTAAATAACTATGATGAGTGATTTGAACTGTTAATAGTTGTCAAGGCGACGCCTAGGCGTCCAGGCGATGAGGAGAAAGCAAGGCGACGCCGAGCTGCCAAGGCGCACACCTTAGCAGCTCTGTCCCAACTTAAACCATCTGCCCATCTTCTTAGTTCCGACCCATTAACCCATGGACCCATCGAATAAAAAAAAGGAGAAATGAAGAAAGAAACCCTTATTGCTCGATCTGCAAAGACTTCGACTGACTCTCGTCTGCTCGACTCGACGACAAAGACTTCATCGCGACCTTCGACGACACAGGTTTGACCTTCGACGACCATCGACCTTCATCGCGACCTTCGCAACCTTCGACCTTCATCCCGAGACTCGACTTCATCAATGCATCTGCTCGACTCGATCGCAGCTTCAACTCTTCCGTCTTCACTCATCTGCTCGACTCGACGACACAGGTTTTTCTTCTTCTTTTTTTACTTTGTTTTTATTATTCTGTTTCTTCATCTGCTCGACTTCCTCTTTGTTTTCCTTCCCCTCTCTATTTTCCTTCACAAAGCCTTCTATGTTTTTAATTTTCTATGCTTATATGTATCAGTATGACATACATATATCTGTTTTCCCCTCTCTATTTAATTTTTTACTAGTGTTAACTTATTACTAATCTATTATATGTAAATTATCGTGTCCTGCTCCTGCATATACTAATATAGTCAGTTAACCCATGGTCCTTCAAGTAATATGCTTTGGAGCACATCAAGTATTATGAGAGGAAGCACTAAACTAATATTGTTCATTTTTTTATCATAGACTGTCTTATATTTTTAATTTAGATTATGTTAAATAAGAATTGAACAACAAAGGATACAATAAATGGATAAATTTGAAGTGAGAAAGGCTTCATACTAAAATAATCTTATAATCTCTGAATGTGCACCTATGCTAACCATAAAGTATCAAAAATAAGCACTGGACTATTCCAAGTTCCAACTCTTAATACCTGACAGTACCCAACAGATGGGTTATGCCGAGCATATGCCGTAAGTAAACGCCTCAAAGCATTTCTACCATCCTCATCCAGAGCAGGATGACCTGGAAAAGTTCGAGGCAAATCCTGCATATAAATATCCCAATCACATTGGATAAAGAATCTAAATAAAAATTAATTATTAGCAATTAAAAACTACAGTTATTGAACAGGAGTTTGATCTTAGAGTATGTAATAACCTTCTCAATCTGCCCTTTCCATTTCTCAGGTACGCAAGCGGACTCTTCTGCCATTGACACCAGCGCACTGCTGTCTAATTCTGATCTTCGATGTTCAGCTATATCACCAGAATTAGCGTCTGGAGCAAGCAAATCTTGATAATATTTCTCCACCCTACGTGTCCTCACACCCACAAACGCTTGCCAAAGCTGTAATTGCAAGTATAAAGCATATATTAAACTTATTGTGACAAACAAGCTTAATAACAATAAGGGAGCCCAAGGCTTTGCTTACCTCTCCCCTGAGAGCCATTGGAACTCCTCCTTGAACTAGACACTCCAGTTCTTCTTTCCAGGGAATAAAAGTTTCTGAAGGAGCCACATCACCAGCAGCACCAGTTGCAGGTACATTAGCACTATCAGTTGAAGGTACATCTTGAGATGGCTCAGATCGCTCCACATCATAAAACTCCTCCTCAGAGTCGCCTTCAGATCCTCCTTTAGCAGGTCTAGCCTCTTCGACGGAAGATAGGGGCTTTCCAATTCCATCATTTAGTTCACTTTTGGCATTGGACTTCTTCACACGACTACTCATCATATCTTCAATTGCACAGAGGGATGGTCTAATATGAGTCCATGTCAGGACTCGATGAGTTTTATTCTGCTTAGCCTGCGGTACCTCTTCTTCGTTTTCTGTAACATGGTCAGTTAAACCATCAGAATCAAGCTTCTTTCTATTTGAATCATCCCCTCCAACACCCTTATCTGTGCTAGCATAAGCTTCCTCAGTTGGTTCAGCATGCAATGCTGTATTATTTGACTCTGCAGATAACTCTTTTATAGGCAACTGTGCACACTCTGCTTGCCGTTCCAGGAAGTCCTTCCACCTATCTGATCTTTCCTCCTCTTCCTCCTAAACCCCATTAGCATATTACAAAAAGACGTATGATTTATAATGTTTTAAGGCATGGTCAGTTGCTGAGAGAGCATGACATACTAAAATATCAAAATCTTAAATCATATGGGATCACGAATTAAAAGAAAGAAACATTCTAACACTAGCACATTAAACTAAAATATGAAATTGGTCTTCAAACTTCCTTGCCAACCAAACAGATTCAAATTGACAAAATAGATATGCAAGAAAGATTAGTAAACCTTGTAGATATTAGCATATTCTCGGTATCTTTGTACATGTTGAGGTCTGACAGAAAACCCATAAGCATCCCTGTCAAAATCAATATCCATAATAGGCAAATAAATATCTTCCCTAAATCACATTCAGCAGTAAATTCGCACACAATGAATGTTCTTGAACACTTAATAATTCAAACTACTCTCCAAGACAAGCCAATTTGAAACACTGCACGAAATAGGTAGCAACTAAATTAACAAATTTACCTGCCATCTGCATCCAAATCTTGCCTACTCAAATTGGACAATAACATATTCCACAATGAACCCAAATATACTATCCAAAAGGTTCAGGCATTGCCTCAACGCATACCCAAATCACTAAACCTCATCCCACATTTCACTTACAACAGTCAACACCTTCAGCTGAATCCCACCACACCCACCATTCAATCCACATTTTTCATATTATCAATCCAACCACATTTCTAACCACACAGAATTCCCAATAACTATTATCATGACTTAAAGAAAAGAAAGATCCAAACACTGGTATTTCAGTAAGATCAAGAACTACATAGAAAAAACAAGTACCACATATCGACCAACAAAATGCCGAATCACAATAACTAAATTCAAATCATAATCCACTGATATGCGAATACAGAACATTGATAGATCGAAGACAGAGAATAAAATCAAAAAACCAAAAAAAATAACCTATAAAAATGGAGGCGGAGAGATTAAGAAAAAGAGACGCGTGGTCACAATTATACCTCTTGTGTTCGAAATTGATTAGAGGAGTAGGGTTCAATACTAGTGCTGCTGCTTTAGCCTTCATTTTCGGGTGAATTTGTTAGATAAAGATCTTCTATATTGAAGAATTTATTTTCCTTGATTTTCTGCAACTTCAATTGGATTGCTGAGGAGAGAGAAAGATCTGTGTGTCTCTATGGGGTTTTGGCTCAGTGGCTTGCTTGCTTGCTTGTAGTGGGTCACTGTTTAGTTTACTAGTAGTACGCGATTCATAATACAGCTTTGTAATCAGAGAGAGAGAGAATGGTCACATGGAAATGGCGAGTTTAGCGTCACATTTTACTGCATTGCCCCTCTTTCAATTCTTTGCTAGCTTAGCACACATATAAAATCATATGATTTATAGCGATACTTTTATAATAAAAAGAGATGTGAATTTAATAATTTTCTAAATATTATTGATAAATTTTTTAAAAAGATATATAATAAGTGAGATTCTCCTATAATTCTCACTAATATCATATCATGTATTAATAAATTTTTAAATTGTTAAATTTATTCCAATACATAGCACGACTCCCGACTTTCTATATTAACTTAAAAGTCTGATTTGTTTTTGTTGTAATATAAATTTTATTCAAAAATAAAATCTATTAATATTAGAAGATTAATATTAAGAGCCTCCAAATTAAAATTTTAAATGTGTCTCAAATATACATGTTATTAATACACAAATATGTATAATTATGTGGAAATGTGTTGAATAATTTATACATTGGTGACATGTATATACAGAAAAGATCAGGAGCAGAACTCCTAAATAACAGAACTATTTAAAGGACAAAATTCAGCCTTCCTTCCGCGTCTTTTATAAAAAAACCCAAATCTGAGAATCGAGCTTCTCCCTCCTCTCTCCAAATAATAAGCCCTAGTCGAGCTTTGGTTCTGCGTTCTCTCCTCTCCAAATCGGACGCAAGCAGAGCCTTATCTTATCTCTCTTCTCTCCAAATCGGACGCAAGCAGAGCCAAATCGAAAGCAAGTAGAGCCAAATCGGAACTAGGAACCCTAGCTTGTAAGACCCCAACTTGTTATTAATGAAATTTAATTTTCTCTATTTATTATTTTGAAATAGTAAGGGTTGATTTGATTAATGTGGATAGTTATGGGTAAAATACGCAAATATTTCAAAATAAGCAAGTGGTTATAAAATATTCATTGTTGTTTGGGAATATTCGTTTGGTCGTGGAATATTCGTGATCGTTGGGAATATTAAATGACTTTTGATAAAGTACCATATATATGGGCCCCATAACTGAAAGCGATTGGATGAAGAAAATGACAAATATAAGTTGTTTAAAAATAACGCACAGTAGTTATTATCAAGTATTATCTTGTTAAAATACTCTTGGTTAACACACAAGAAGACACCAGATTGCACCAATTATTGATTCTTACGTAAGAAGGCACTACTCAATAATGGTTCTGATAATTCTTTATTCAAAGATTTTATTTTATTGATTTAATAATTGTTGCGTTGATATTTTATGTTGTCATTGTTTCAATAATTGTTATTACACAAGGTATTTTCATTATCGAAACAATAATTCATATTATCCGAATAATATTATTAGACAACATTATTGGCAATGTCTAGAAAGTTACATCTAAGAAGAGGTTTGGTCACCTAATCAATGCGCCAGTGAGAGAGAAATTCTTATTCGAAAGCCCTCTTTCCCTGAACCGCCGGTTGTCAATATTGTGATTCTCGTAATATTATTTGTGAATAATTAATTATTGATTCATATGATGAGAAAAATATTGATTTTATGTGGATATAGATGGAGAAAATTTTTAATGTGACAATTGTTGAAAATTAAAATTTTATCTTTTTCTCGATAAAATAATTCATTTAAATATATTATTATATTTTAATAATATAATAATGATGATATTTTACGATGAATGTGGGATATATGAGTATATGTGGAGGAGTATTTTGTTACCAAAAATATTTAAAGCATGTTTTATATGTGTCGGTGGACCCCATTTCTCGATCGAAATTTGATTATAACTTTGTAAAATAGCCCGTTTATGGATTTTGGTCAATTTACATTTGGAATTTGGAAAAACTTTCTTCCGTAAAGTTGTAGAGGATTGAATTTCCTATAAAAATTAGCGAGTTTCAATTTTCCGACAAAAGGGCTATTTATTGTGAATTATTGAAGTTCAAGCTCTCAAATAATTGATTTTGGAAGTTTAAATTATTTTAAATTAGAAAAACGTTTTTCTTACTTTTTCTAGAAGGTGGCATGTGCTTATTGAGCTGAAATAAGATTTCAAGAGTGGCGTAGGAATTTTGATATATAAATTTATATTTTATTAAATTTTCTGCTTTGGTGTTCTAAGCATTTTCCTATAAATAGGGTGCTTAGGTTAAAATTCAAAATTACACCGTAAATCAAGTTTCTCTATATTATCGAGCATATTCTTGTGAGTATTTTAAGTATATTTTGAGTATTGCTTTATCTGATGCAAGTTCAAGTCATGCTTTATATCCTGTTTCAAATTTAGAAATCTTGATCTTCGAGGTAAGTGGATATTTTTTTTTAAAATGATATTATTTCTTCTAATATCATTATGTCAAGTATTAATCTGAACTTTTTAATCAAATTTGAAACTTTTAGTGTCAGGGGTTACTATTCACGATACTCAAGACTATTAACGATATCTGAGATTATTCATTTATCATAAGACTATTCATCTAAAAATGAAAATTTTCCTTTTCGTCCAAAATATCTATTATGGATACTAGCTTTGATTGTATCCATATTTTGATCATTCTTGAATTTTACACCACTATGATTATTTATGAGATATTTTTGGACATGAAATAAATTGAAATACTTAATCCTTAATATTTATTCTTTTGTTTCCTTTGGATTCGCTTTTCTTTGAAATATTTTTCATCATCCTCGAATCCCTAAATGATGATATTCTTTGAATATCTTTGGCCCGTAGTGCAAAGATGAATGATTTCTTGATGAATATCTTTGGCTCGTAGTGCAAAGATGAGCAGTGTTTAGATGAACATGACCCGGTGATGAATATCTTTGGCTCAGTAGTGCAAAGATGAATATTTGATTCAAGATGATTATTGATTGATGTTACAGGATAAAATAATGATGATGGACTGTTAAATTCATAGATATTAGTAGATTTCACCTCTACGTAACTTTTACATGAATTAATATTTTCCTCTCGCAAATATTGATCTAACAACATTGTTTAATTATGGTCGATGATCATCCGCATAAAATATTTTTTTATTAAATCAATACTTGAGATTTAAAGTTATTCATATTATAAAGCGCAATATTTACAATGTCAGTAAGTTCATCGAGGAGAGGTTTGGTCATCTAATCATGCCGCCTAATAGGGAGAAATCCTTATTGAAAACCCCTCTTTCCGGAAACGATTTCGGTTGATAAATATTGTGAGTTATAATTTTAATGATGAATGTTGTTCGGAGTTGAATTTGGAGACGCGGACATGATATTTGAGTCCGGAACGACGAAATTAGTAAAAATAGTCTATAAACACAAAATTTTCCGGATTCACTATTCGTCAAAAGTCAACAGTTGACTTTTTTCGGGAAAAGTCAAACTTCGAAATTTCAAATTTTATATTTTTGATAAAAATAGTTTCATTATGTTGGAATTGTTTGTGTTGGTGAAAATCGACATTTGTTCCGATGATAATTGATGTATAGGGGTTATATTGATAAATCGAATAATTTATCGGATAAATGAGCAATTAATTGCTACTAATTTACATGCTTATATAACTATTTGTTCACATATGTGTACTATTGAATCACATTATTTACTATTAGGGGAGTTGGTGCAAGATTGATAATACTTGCATGACTAAGTTAAAAATTGAGATATAGATGGAGGTACTATACTGTAATTCGTATCTTTCACATGATTATACTATTGATTCACATGATTGAACTATTGATTTTGGTGCAAGATTGATAATACTTGTAGGACTAAATTAAAAATGAAAGAAAAGTTGGAGGTATTGTACTGTAATTTTCGAGCCCCAAAACGTGCAATTATCGAAACTATATTTTTCTATAAATAGAAGCTCATTCTTCCTTCATTTCTCACAAATTCACAAAATCTTTAGAGCGATTATTATAGAGAAAAATTATAGAGAGAAAGAAGAAGAGAAATCTGCTACTCACTATTCCAAATATCCGCTTTTTCCAAGGTAGGAGTATTATTTCTTTCTTATCTATGAAGAGAACTTCGTTATTCCGATTCTTATTATTTTGTTGGAATAACTCAGATATCATGGCTACCCTATACTTGGTGAAATTCTTACGTTGTTCCATTCTTTATCATTCATTGGAACATCCTGCTCACAGGTTCTACATGGGACTGGTTCCGCTCTTTATTATTCGTTAGAATATCTCACTCATGCGTTCTACGCCGGACCGATTAAATCTTTATTATTACGTTGGAATATCTTGTTTTTTTGCGTTTACGCGGATTGATTCCGCCTTTCTTTATTATTACATTGGAATATCCCGTCTACATGCGTTTTTACGCCGACCGATTCCGTTATTTATTATTCATTTGAATAACTCGCGTATGTGCGCTCATATCGCGACGCCTCGGTGATTTCTTTTGTTATTCCATTCCTTATTATACTCGGTTGGTTAAAGTTTTGACTTCTATACTCCATGAAATTAGTGGAATATCTCGATATTTCAAGGCTTCATCCAAAGATATTTTCGTGAAAATATTCTTACGAGCATTCTTGAATTTTACTCTACAAAGCAAAGATCATGTTGACAATTTGGACATTATTAGTTCTCGGATAAAATAATTCTTGAACTTGTTTTATTGAATTATTATATCATTGTCATCATCCTCATGTTTATATTTTGTTGAAAGTCATACGTGGCCTATAGTACATAGATGGACTTGGTATGATTATGACTGAGGATTATTGGTGTAATCATTAACCGTAATGTTACAAATGATGTGGTAAAAGTCCTCATTAGCCCAGTAGTGCATTGATGGATGATTGTTGGCATGATCATGACCATTAATGAATACACAAATATTCTTGTCCGTAGTGCATGGATAATTGTGGTCATGATACTAAAGAATATCCTCGTCAGTAGTAGCGGGGTGATCATTCTTGAATTTTACACCACTATGATTATTTATGAGATATTTTGGACATGAAATAAATTTGAAATACTGAATCCTTAATATTTATTCTTTTGTTTCACTAGATTCGTTTTTTCTTTGAAATATTTTTCATCATCCTCGGTCCCTAAATGATGATATTCTATGAATATCTTTGGCACTGTAGTGCAAAGATGAATGATTTCTTGATGAATATCTTTGGCTCGTAGGCAAAGAAGATGAGCAGTGTTTAGATGAAACATGACTAATGATGAATATCTTTGGCTCAGTAGTGCAAAGATGAATATTTGATTCAAGATGAATATTGATTGATGTTACAGGATAAAATAATGATGATGGATCGTTAAATTCATAGATATTAGTAGATTTCACCTCTACGTAACTTTTCTATGAATTAATATTTTCCTACCGCAAATATTGATCTAAAACTTGTTGTTTAATGTATTCTCTCAGATTTTTCCTCGTTGAAGACTAACGATAATTTGTTGTATATTATCTTAGTCATAATATTCTTTCTTGGGCTAGTTGAGCTCAACTTTTTCCTTTTGTTTCATTTTTCTTCTCGGGAGGCGAGAATGTAGCGAAAGTACTTAGTCGGGTATGGAATGAAGGTTACAGAGAGAGTTGTTTAGTAGTCCTCACTATTTTTGTAAAATAATGTATCAATAAATATGATGAGGATTTATTTGAGTATAGATATTGTCAGTAAGATAATATTTGTATTCAAATTCACAGCTTTCTTGTTGTAATAATAAAGTTGTAGTTGTTTACATACCATGTATTGACAACTCGTAATGGGTGATGTATACCTATTTTGGGGGCGCCACGGTTGGTATCGTAGCTTAGGGATATGATCTCTGGCGGAGATCGGGGAATAGAACTCAGGAGGAGAGACAGAGTAAATCCTTTCAAGCTAAAGGTGTCTTACCTAAGCTTATTTATTTGTTAGTTGGTCAAGATATAGGAATATTATGTGATATATTAATTTCCTTAATTAACCCTTGTTTTATGGCGATGATTTGAGAATGTCGATCGAGAATATTAACAATGGAGTAAATGAGACCGTGGAGACGCCTATACTCACCAACGAGGAGAACGTGCAACAGGCTGACAATGTTCCTCCTGTGAACAACATCACTGAGCAGATGATGAACGAGGGGATGTTTAGAAGCTTTTTGCGATTCATGCAAAATCGGATGAGGAGACTCGTGTTCAAAATATGAGGAGGAAATGATAGCAATTCACGGGTTGTCACATTGGCAAGCGATTCAAAGAGTTGGGACCACAAGAATTTCGGGAAAGCCGGATCCGATTAAAGCGGAGGCGTGGGTCAAACAAATCACCAAGTTATTCGATGTCTTGGGATGCACGGAGAGCGAAGGTGCCATTCGCCACCTTTATGTTCCAGAATAATGAAGGCAGATCATTTGGTGGGAGTCTGTGAAGCGTACCCATCCGTAGGCCAAAGATGTCTTGGGAGACATTTTAGAAACTATTTAATGATAAATACTTTCACGAAAGTGTTAAATCATCTGAAGGAAGTGGAGTTTATTAGACCGAGCGAGAATAACATGGCGGTGTCCCAAAGACGAGGCAAAGTTTGCAGAGTTATCCAGTTTGCACCTCATTTGGTGGAGAATGAGGAACGATGATGACGCTGGATGTTTCTTAGAGGTTTGAAACCCGACATACGCCAAGATCTCATTTCTCATAAATTTTCTCTCTATTCAGGATGTTATAAACATGGCTCAATTATTAGAAGCGAGATAACGAGTACGGTCAATCGAGGACCACAACCAAAGTTAATCTAGGAGATAGCGATCAACAAAACAACGATAACGGACGGAGAAAGAAAAAGACGGACAAAAATGGTAACCACTGGTGGTAATCATGGCCATGAGAATAGAAAAAGCGAATCGGGAGGAGATTTTAAAAAGAGAAGATTCAACAACGACAATGTGAAAACGACAGCACCAGCAGCAATTGGTTCTAAGGGAGGAGAACGACCACTGGTCATATGCTATAAATGCGAGAAAGAGGGACATATTTGTCCAAACTGCCCACAACAGTTCAAGGTATGCTATAATTGTGGAAAGGAAGGACATATCGCTTTCGAGATTATGCAGAGCGAAACCTAGTTCAATGGGGGACGGTGACTCAAAAGATCGTCCCGAGAAAAGTCAAAGTCAGCTGTTCTGGAAGAAGTTTGTTGTGCAGATCGGTCAAAATGTGATGAACCCAAACGAGGTGATCACGGGTAAAGCTAATCATAAATTCTTGTGAAGTTTATACTTTACTAGATACCGGTCATACCCATTCATTTATCTCTCCTACTTGTGCTCAACGCTTAAATTTGATTAGAAAAAATTAGACTTTGACCTATCTCGTGGAAACTCCGTTAGACAAACTTTCATCACATCCATTGTTTATAAGTCTTGTTTGATCCAAGTTGGCACCATCACCTTACCATTGACCTTATCTCTTTAAAGATACTTGCTTTTGATGTGATTTTAGGGATTGATTGGTTAACTACTCATCATGCCAAAATTGATTGTTTTCGTAAGGTTGTTAGTTTTCATATTCCTAAACAACTTGTTGTTCGAATTCAAGCAACTAAACCATTAAAATCAATCACTATCATATCTAATCATAAAGCTATTCGTTTATTGAAAAACGGATGTCAAGCTTTCATAGCCCATGTTATGGATTTGAATAAAGACACGCCGATTTGAATAATATTCCCGTGGTTATTGACTTTCCGACGATTTCTGAAGAACTTCCGGCCCACCCCGTAACGTGAAGTTGAATTCTTTATCGATCTTGAACTGCATACAAAGCTCATTTTAAAACCCCATATCGAATGGCTCTATTGAACTCGAGGAGTTAAAGGTCCAACTACAGAATTGTTGGACATCGGTTTCATCTCGTCTAAGACATCTCCTTTGGGTGCTCCTGTTTTATTCAGTAAAGAAGAAAGACGGGAGTATGCGACTTTGTATCGATTATCGGGGAATTGAACCATGTCACCATCAAGAATAGGTATCTTCTACCTCGTATGATGACTTGTTTGACCATTGTAAGGGGCACAATTTTTTCAAAGATCGATCTTCGATTCGGATATCATCACCAAGATTAGAACTGAGGATATTCCAAAGACTGCCTTTAGAACTTCGATGACGGCATTATGAATTCTTAATCATGTCTTTCGGATTAACTAATGCTCATGCGGCTTTCATGGATATGATGAACCGAGTATTCAAGGAATATTTGGATCAGTTTGTTGTTGTCTTTATTGATGACATCCTCATATATTCCAAAAGTGAAGATTATGAGCACCATTTGAAAGTCGGTACTCCAAAGGCTTCGTGAAAATAAGCTATATGCCAAGTTGAAGAAATGCGAGTTCTGGCTTGAGGAAGTAGCATTCCTTGGGCACGTGGTGTCGAAAGATAGTAGATTTTATTCTCTACTTGACTCTTTTAATGGATTGCTTGTTCACCAGATTAAACTTGATGGTTGTTATATTGTATCGGTTTAACATCTGTTGAAGGCTAACGATAATATATTCTCGCATTATCTTAGTCATAATATTTTCATCGGGCTAGTTGAGCTCACCCTTTTACTTTTATTATTCTCTTCAGAAATGAGAACGTAGCGAGGACTAGTGGGGAAGAGCGGAGTGACGGACGAGATGATAGCATTAGTAGTCCTCACTATTCTCGTGAAATAGTGTAATAATAATTGTAATAAGGACTTCTTTTGAGTTTGTATAATCTCTAGTAGACAATATTTGTATTCAAACTCACAGATTTATGTTTTGTCGTATTGTACACACATACAGTTGTATTATTAAGTTGTATTTGAATTTATGTACCATGTAGTGGCGACCAAAGAAGGTGGCGTATACACTAATTTTAAAAGGCGTCACAGCTTTTGCTTTGGTTCTGAAGGTATAATTAGATAGTGGGTTTTGGGCTTATTTTGTATTGTGTTTGTATCCTTTTGCAGGTATGGGCAACAGGCAACTAAGGCAAAACAAATGAGGGGCTTGAAGCTGCAGGGCATGTGATAGGAACTGCATGGACTGTTTTTAAAATTAGAAAAGGAATCAACCCAAAAAGCGTCATAAAGCCTTCAGTCTACTGCTAAAACAGCCGCTGTTGGGATGAAGGCTAAGAGTTCCAAGTGAGGATGCTGGGGCATTGTTAGTTTAGTTCTTGGATCAACTTAGAGATCTGACAACTGTTTTTTGAGTCATACATTGTAATTTATTGCCCCTCACATGTTACATAAGAAAATTAGGTCCTTTATTCGTTTCTGGAGATACTGCTGCCATACAACGAAGAGTTTGTTGGTAGCTGATACTTTTTCTTTTTATCAAATGTATTGATGGTAGAGCTAGGTGACAGATTGTAGCTGAAATTGCAGCGTCAGGAGATATTTGAATGTATTGTTTTGTTTATAATTAAAAACACAGCTACCATTTGTTCTGTAATTTCTTGTGCAATCAGTTGAAGTCTAATTTTAGTTCTTCCATCTCATCCTGACTCCTGATGGAGCTTGGAAGCATGTTTGAATATGACTGGGTTTTGTTGGATTTGGACAAGGCCTTGGCGTTTTACCTGTAATCAAAGCATGCTTCAATGCTTGTAATGAAAGTTGTTGTTTGGAATCTAATGAATTGTCATGTTGCTATTTCAATTTAAAGCAATGTTGTTTTACCTTTACTCACTCATAGCATAGAAAAAATGAAATATGAAATATGTAATAAAGCAATTCAATTTAAAGCTTGTAATGAAAGATGAAATATGTTATTTAAGCATAGAAAAAATGTTTAATACATTAGATGCAACTGATGATTTTGTGGTTGTTCTGATGCTCAAGAAAACCAACAAAGAGCTCTCCCCTACAAGCTTGATCCACTAATGGTGTCTTATTCTTGGAAGTATCAGTTACCAAAAGGCGAACACAATGTAGACATGTTTTTACATATGAAAATTTCAATGACAGAAAAAAAACTATCAAGTAAAGCAATTGATTGAGTATAAAAAGGACATTGAGACTCTTCAGGTAAATGGATACTGGTTTGCATCTCTTGCAACTTTATGTTGAGAAGGATTCTCTGGCAGTTTCCTTGCCATAGTTTCCCTCACTTCAAATAGACTTTAACTCTTAAATTATCCCTCCTGCTTATTTAGAAATTTCACTAGATAGCAAGGCCACAAACTGATACTCTGCAAATAAAAATTCTAAATGTTAACTGATAGATTAATACATTACATATAGTAAAACACCCTCTTCTATAGAAACGAATGTTGTCCACTATGAAATATATTACAAACCAGAACATGCATATGATTTCAATTAAATTGAAGACATAATGATGCAAACAAAAGAAAAATATTGCATCATATTACCACTGATTCCTGGTTTAAATATACTGAATGAGATGCCAAGAGACGCACAAAAATGATAAAAACAAACAAATAAATAAATCAGAAAATAACTAATCTAATTAGTTCAAAAAAAGCATTCCAATCCCAGCTGAGGATGAGTTAATAGCAGCAGATTCATGAAAAGAGCTAAAAGCAACCATGTTCAGCATTTCAATATACCTATGATTAATTTGTGTAAAAGACCTTTTTAAGAAACTAAAAATGCATTCTGATTGCCAAATAAATTTGCAATGCTCTCTAAATTATTTGAGAAGGCGGCGATAATGTTGTTCCCTAATGGATCTGTCCTTTCCTAATTTCATTTCCTCCAAATGCAAGTTCAAAATAATTGTCTGGCAAGCTTGTCTACTGTTGAAAATGGATTAAATATACTTGTGATATAGGGGGGAGAGAGGAGGGACATGCACAAAAAAAGGAAGTAGTAAAAGGGGCTAAAATCCCTTAATTGATTCTTGCATTTGATAGTTAATAAGATCAATTGCATTTACAATTATTCCAACATATAAGGAGTTCAGTTGAAAGTGTATCATACTAAATGCATACACAAACTCCTTTTCATGTAGATTAGAGACGTTTTTGTTATGGGTAGCATTCAAAAAAATTCAAAACAAAAACCCTGGAGATATTTATAAACAATGAACGCAAAAAACTAACAAACACAACAACAATAAGAAATTTACATTTTCAATTATTCCACCATTCGACCAAAAACCTTCTAGGATGTATTCAAATTTACCGGCCTCGGTATGATGACTTTAGATCTTCGTTTGTTCGCTGAGAAATTAAGAAAGAAACATAAAAAAAGATGAAATCCCAAGTTATATAGCAAGCAATTCAGCAGAATTTACGTAACTAAGAAAAATAATTACCTGAAGCTCGGATTGAATCCTAATACAATATAACGACTGATTTCAGTAAGTACCTGTACATCCCCCCAAACCAAAAATGTATACAAAAGAAAAAGATAAAAGCAGAGGGAGAAAAAAACCTAGCTTAAGTAAGATTTTCTGCACTCACTAGATTTTGAAAATCCCACAACCCCTTTCCCTTAACGACTTGGGAGTAATATTAAAAGCAATATAATCATATCAGTACTAATAAAACAAGAATGATGCTAAAACTATCAGAAATGGAGAAATATATGAATCCCCTATCCTCCATTGTCAAGCATGTCAACAAGAAACGCCAAAGTCAAGCACAGAAGTGAAAACATAGACCACGACAACAAATTTTAGGAACAACCCATGGGGATGCAGGGTTCTGTACTCTTGATATCAATTAAAAGGGTGAAAATCACACACAGAGATCTATACTTCGCAATAACAATTTGGGTTTTTCGTTCTAGGGCTTACCGATTCGAAGTGGAGAGATTCTTCGTTCTAGGGCTAACTGTAAACAAGCGGAGATCGTTCGAAATGGAGATTCAAGTGGAGATTCTTCGTTGCAGGGCTTTGTTTTGTGAAGATTTGGAGAAAAGTCTGTCGAGCCTTACAAATTCGGTTGAACAGAGCGAGGAGAGAGAATGTTAAAATAAAAAACACGGAAGGCTATATATATAGTTCTGTTATTTAATGAATTCTGCTCCTGATCTTTTCTGCACGTATATATGACACAAGTTTTATTATTTTTTAATTTGATTATTTTAGTATTCTTTTAATTAGTATTTAATTTTTTTTAATTAGTATTTGATGTAAATATGTTATATTTTAAATTTTAGTATTTTAATTAAATGATGTAAATATGTTATATAATTTATTTTATTTAATTAGTTAACAAAATAATTTGAATTTTAGTATTTTGATTAAATAATGTAAATATGTTATGCTTTTTTTATTTTGAATTTTAGTATTTTTTGTTTTGATTAAATGACATATTTACATGTGTCAGGGGTATTTTTGAACCTTCTCCCTTTAAGTGTTTGCCACATCAGCCAATTTTAACCCCGTTTGTGTACGTTAATCTAAGAGGCAAGCGACCCAAAAAAGTGTAACGTTAAGAGTACTTTTGGACAAAAAAAAAGTATAGAGTGCTCGGTAGACATCGTGGTAAACGTCAGGGGTATTTTTGAACCTTCTCCTTAAGAAAAAATATGTAAAAATTTAGTTATTAAAGGAAAATTGACATTTAATATGTGACTACCCAAAATAGTAATAAGGACTTTTATAATGAGATGGAAGGAGTATTATTTTAAACTATTTAATCATTTGACGAAAGACTATTATTCCTTTAATGTGTGAATATTAGTCTCTTAAAATCATTTGATAGCTTACAATTAAGAACTATCAATCTCATATTCGTCATGAAATTATATAATCTCATCATAGAATAATATTAAATTAAGACAAATAATTCAATCTAACATGTTTTTTACAAACAAACATGACCCTTGAGGTGTTTTGAAAGTTTTGAGCTAGTATATTGTATCAATAAGTCTATAGCGACCGGCGGGTTCCGATCGAAATAGTGACCGACCAAATATTTTTTTTTTATTTTTATTTTTGCTTTTGACTACTAAATAATTAATGTGATTTATTGGAACTAATTTTTTTCAAAATGCACTGATTTAGGTGTCATTTGAATACATGTAAAAAAATAGAGTTGTACAGTTTGTGCAATCCTATTTTTTACATGTATCCAAATGTCACATAAATTACTGCATTTTGTAAAAATTTAAATTCCAATAAATTACAGTAAATATTTGGTAGTCAAAAAAAAAATTCCTGCCGGTCGGAACCCCTGTCGCCGCAGAAGGATTTATATTGTATGGGTCGGCGCCGGTGTCGGTTTGGACGTGTATCCTTTGTTTTCGGAAGTATTCAAATGTGGTCAAAGTTACCTCGAACCCATGGCAGACTATTTATTCTCTTTTCTTTATACTTCATCCGTTACACAAAACTGGTTATTTGTTAAAAAATAATTTGTTTCACAAAAAAAAAACACTCTTTTATTGATGGTAGTATATAGTTTTATTATGAATTAAATACACTTTGCATATTCAAATATATTTTATTTTGCACATTATATTTTATAATTTAAAACGTGACACTTTACATACCTCATATTTTGCACATTATACGTCGCTAAATGTGATGGAGAAGTGTCTTTTAACAATAAATTTTGGGTCGAAAGGTGTTATGTGTCGGTACATTAAAAGTACGGGATACAAAGTGTCACATTTTAAAGTATAAGATGTCATGTGCAAAATATGAATGCAAAATGCATTTAACTCTTCGAAACTGTTATTTTCACATAACTTTTTGATATTTTCATATTAAAAATTTAAAATCGTCGCTATAGATTCTATAGCGACGGTTGTTACCATCGCTATAAATCTATAGCGACACTTTTCATGTGTAAATATCAATTTCCTAACTCTTTTATTATCATGTCATTACTACGAAATCAATAATTACTTATTTTTAAAAATAAAAATATATTTTTAATATTTATCTTCCATATTATAAAGCGGCTGAGGGGAGCCGACTTGGTGAATTTGTTTTACACTTTTTTTTTCTCTTTTGCCCCTTTAACATTAGATATATTATTATTTTTTTCTTTTTTATATTAAAATTATTTTTTATCTTTTTATTTAATTTTTCAAATTTTATAAATTTTTTATTTTATTCTTATAATTTATACACGTCACGCGTGTATCACGGAGTGCTAATAAATTTTATAAATAAAATTATTATCGTGAAATAAAGAGTGTATAAATAAAAAAATATATTTACGCTCTGTTTCTGAGTTTTAAAATGGGCAGAAAAAAAAATGAACGTCCAATCCTAATAAAATCCATAAAAGTATTTGTGTGAATATATATTCTTGTGAATTGTAAAATAAAAAAAATGTCAACATACTAGTAAATGTCACATATGACCTTTTTGTCGGTGGATTGAATTGGATATTATAAGAACGAGGAAAAGCAGTCAGAGAAAGGTAGGTGCATGGCCATGAATCATTTATATGTCCTCCTCTAACAAAAAGGTATTGAACAAAAGTTTCATTTCAAATCAAAAAATATCTAGAGAGAGGAGCGATAAAATATAATTTTCAGACTCGGACAGGTTATCGAGTCGAAAAAAAATACTGAGTAGATGCTTTAAATATTGGTCGAACTGTTATTGACTCAATTATGTTATTAATATATAAAATAAATATTATTAGTAATTAATAATTTTTTTAAAAATCTCAATTTTTATGAACTAAAACATAATAAATTTGAGTTACAATATTACTAAAAGTGATTAATTTTAATATTAAATTTTCTTTTGTATAAAAAAAATCGGGTCACTTGGTTAATAACCGGTTGAACTACCGGTCTGATCGATGGGTCAACCGAGTTTTGACAAAAAAATGTTTTTTTTATTAAAAGCGGACCGGAGTGTCGACCGATTCTGATTTTTACGAGTTGAACTTGCGGTCCGGTCCGATTTTAAAAATCATGCTAGAAAACGTAATTTGAGGGAAAAACGGTAAGTTTATTTGTTAACTTATCGGTCTTAAATTTTTAATTTCAAATAACATTATATTAAATATTTTAATAATAATTTATAATTTAACCAATTACATGAGATCAACCTAATCAATCTTATAGTGTCACGTACAAGTTTTTTAGACCAAAATTTTGAAACTTCTTATTTATTTTAATTTTATCCTTCACTCGTAGATGTTACTCCTTATTATTTTAGAATTTTGCTACCTATTAGGAAAATTATTTTATAAAAACTAACATTTGATGACACACATGTAAATTATGTTGATAAAATTAAAACTTTATAAATTTAAAGGACTAAATAAAAAAATATAATAAAATAAAATTAAAAATAACTAAATAATAATATATCTCAATTTATAGGGCAAAATAGAAAAAAAAATATGTAACACAAAATCACCAAACCGTGTCATTGGCAGCCACTTTATATATGGAGATTAATATAGATGATGATAAAAATTATTAAACTTTCACAAATTTTTTATTTTTATCAATTAATAATAAAATTTTAATTTTAAACAATAAATGTAAGAGAGGTTTTATTTTTCTTAAAATGATTAACAAACGTTAGTAAAAAGTCATTTGACTGTTTATTTTTTATTGTGTAACAATTAACGTTTGTCAATGATTTTACAAAAAAATATAATTTATCTCTTAGAGTTTGTAATTTAAAATGAAAGGTTTTTAATTTGTTAGTAAAAATAAAAATTTTGTGAAAATTAGTTAGTTTTTAACGTCTAAAATTTTTTATTATTTTAAACATTAACATATAAGATTATAAAAATATTTGTATGCATGGAGGGAGTATTTGCATCTGTCTGGATCTTAAACTAACATTTTATATAGCTCACCTTGTTCACCCCCTTTTAACGACGGACCGGACGATGATTCGGTCCGTCACTTTATATAGAACCGTCGTCTTAATTTTTAGCGACAGACAACATATAGCGACGAACAACATATAACGATGGTTCTATATATAGCGACGGACCGAATCGTCGTTCGGTCCGTCGTTAAAAAGAGTGAGCAAGATGAGTTAGATAGGAGTGAATTTAAAATCCGGAATTGTATTTGCATGCTGCATATTTATAAATGGCATAAATAATAGTATTTCGTAATAATAAAAAAATTGATTATAAAACCATACAATATAAATTTTCAAAAGAAAATTGGTACTTTTGCACGTTAAAAATAATATTTTTATACGAATACCTTTCGCATGAAGATGGGACGCACTTATCAAGTAAAAATATTAATTTTTTATATGCAAATATCTTTATCAGTAAATATCATTATATTAAAACAGGCCCACCCTCACCAACAATATCCCAAACCAACCAACCGCTAACTTAAGCCCACCCACGTCTCCCTCTTCTGCTAACCTGAGCGCCCGGTGCATATAATTGGATTGTATATTCCCCAATCATGCCAGCTCTAAAACTCACGTTCATCTCTTCCCTTTACGCCAAAACCCCCACCCAAAATCTCAACAAGCTTCTCATCCACACCCCCACAATAGTCACCGCAAAACCACCACAAGCGGCGGTGAGGAGGCCGGAGTGGAGGATAACGCTCTGCGCACCCCGCACTCCCTTTTCAGCGCACGATAACGTCGTTATATATAGAAAGTTAGGGTTTCGTGGCGTGCAATTTTCCTCCGAATATAAAGGAGGAGAATTAGGAGGAGCGGTTGAATCGGGTGGTTCGGGTTTGTTGAACACAGATATGGGCTCAGAGAACAATAACAAAGATGACCAATGGTTAGAGAATGATTGCTCTCCGACCTCCACCTTGCCGTCGCATAACCACCACCAGGAACACCGCAAAAAACCCGCCGTGGCGCCGCCGCCTCAGCCATCGCGCCACCAGTCTACTAAGTTGCTCACATTGCCAACTATCTTAACCATCGGCCGCGTCGCGGCCGTTCCGCTTCTGGTTTGCAGTACGTTCCATTTTCTATCTATTTAGAATTAGGATGAAGAAAAGCAATTGAAAATATATTTTTTGGTTTTTTCTAAATTCGTATTATTTATTGTATCAGATGAGGCTTTGTTTGTTTCAGTGTGAAAATTTTCTGATCTGAGAAAGATTACAATTTGAGGTGCAAAGATATTTTTTTTTTCTAGTATGGAAGCTGATTGGATGGAGGTAGTGTATATAATTAGGGACAATGCAGTAGAAATATTTGATTTTTTTGGATGTTTTTGGAACTTGTAGGATGATTTCAAAGGTGATTGATTATCAATTTCATGTTTTATTTTTTATTTTTTTGTTGAAGGTGTGGTAAATCTATTTTACATTTTATCAGCTGAGAAAAAGTTATTTTTATTTAGAAGCTAGCTGAGAGAATTTTTAATAGGTGCTAAGTGATCTCTCTCTCTCTCTCTTTAATTTTGATTGGCTTAGAAACTTTAAGGTTACATGATTGTATTTTGTCTTAGAGGAAGCATAGAAAGCAATGGACTTATTCTTCCAAAACACATTTTTGGGACGAGTTAATAGAAACTCTTGAAATTTTTTCTATCCTGAATTTGCTAGGATGATTTGGTTATTGCCTGATTCAAAAATATTCTTCAAATTTTTATTATTTGTTCATCAAGCAATATAAACTACATATTTTGAATTTTTCTTATTTTGTTTCATCCTGTGATAGCAGAAGCATTTTTTTTATGCGCGTCTTCCTTCCCAGTTGTCAAGTAGATTTAGAACATACTTTATTTTATAAATGTATGAATCTATGTCTCGATAATCTATAGACTTTATATGGGTAAGCAAGACTCAGACCTATATTTTGATTATGAGCTGTATTTTTAATTCTGGTCTGATATCTATAAAGTAGCAGTGGTTTTCAGCTATATTTTTTTCCGTGTACTTGAAATTTAATGGATGTTCAACATGATATGATTTGTTAGCTTCTTTGGTAATTAGAAATCAATTCACGTTTAACTTTCCTCAAATTTTTTGAATTTCAAATTTTTTAATACACTGGGAAGAAATACTGCAAGTATGCTGCAATGAAGGAAAATATTGTTGTGTAGCACAGCAGGTCGAGAATAGAAAATAGATAGAAAGAGTTGGAAAATGTTAGAGAGGAAGAGAACAGCTGAAGAATGTGGAGAAAAAGAATAGGAGAACAGTAGAAAAAGAGGAGGCAGAAAATAGAAATAGAGAACCTGGAGAGAGAAATCAATGTCAACAATATTCATCAAAGTAACTATTCAATTACATCAAAGCTTTATTTGTTAACCAAAGTTAAAAGAAATATATAACTTGGACAATAATACATACTCTTTGAATCTGTTGGTGTTTTTGGAGCTTTTTGGACATGATATTTTTTGGTTCAAGATGTGATGAGTCTATTTATATTTAATCAGCTGAGAAAAAATTAAAGTTTGAGGCGCAAAGGGATTTTTGTTGCGACAGAAGCAATAAAAAGCAATGGACTTGTTATTCGAGAATACCTTTTTGGGGCTAAGAAATAGAAATTCTCAAAATCTGTTCATCATGAGATTTCTAGTATGATTTGGTTGTTTTCTGATGTGAAAGTACTCTTCGAATTTGTTGGTGATTTGGCCATCAAGAAATAAAAATTAAACGTTTTTTGTTCAAAATGTGTTTGAATCGGAAGCATTTTCTTTTTAGAGTTTCGTTTCCAGTGGTCCAGTAGATTACAATTTTGTTTTTTAAATGAAATGGTGTAAGTATGGATATTTATAATTAAGTGAGACTCAGACCTATATTTTGATTAGTAACTGTATTTGATTCTGGTCAGATATCTATATCCAACTATGTCTTGTGAAATATGGCAGTGTACTTGAAATTGATGGATTGCGCAATCAACTATAATATGTTTTGGCTTCTTTTGGTAACTTGAGTATAATGCTTTTAGTATAGATGGTGCATCTGTTTCTTCTATCTTCTTATTATTTTTCTCAAAAATGCGTGAAAATCTTAATTTCTTCTTATGGGAAGAAATTCTGTAAGGATATTGTAAGGAAGGAAAATATTGTTAATCGTAATTTCCAATTTTCCACTCACTGTTAAATGATAATTTGTTAGATCATGAATAGGTTGGAATGATGTTTTTCCTGTAGCTGCAGAATTTTATTCTTTGTAACATATTTTTTTTATTACGATTTCTCACGTTTGTCATTTTTTTTATCTTGCTAGCCTGTTGCTATTTTAATAAATAATAAATTAATATACAGTTTAATGATTTTCATTTTGTATATGAAGTTCTGAACTAAGTACCTTTATGATTGGGATAATTTTCAATCCCTGAAGTTGACTTCTTTTCTATTGTAATGGACATTGGTTGATGTCTGTGCATTTGTTGAGACTGACCTCGTATATTCTTTTCTGTTAGCTTTTTATATGAATAGTTGGTGGGGAACAACTGCTACAACCTGTATCTTCATTGCTGCAGCAATTACAGATTGGCTTGATGGGTACCTTGCTCGAAAGGTTTGTGATGCCATTGTTCTTGAAACTCTAGGAGAAACATATGATGTATTTTTCTATTTCAATTATATTGCAATTTACACAAACATTCTCTGTTGTGAATCAGATGAATCTAGGAAGTGCATTTGGTGCATTTTTAGATCCAGTAGCTGATAAGGTATGTTATCCCTTCTTCATTGAACTTCTATTTCATGGTTTACACTTGTTAATGCAATTGTAGGCACTATAAAAAGGTAAATAGATATTGATATTTCATTTGTAAGAAGCGTACTAAATTTCAGATTTCCTTACCGTGTATGTTGCACGCAGCTTATGGTTGCTGCTACCTTGGTCTTGTTGTGTACAAGACCACCGGAAGTTGCTATCTTTGGACAATTGCCATGGCTACTGACTGTACCTTCAATTGCAATAATTGGTAGAGAGGTGAGAATACATGATGTTCACTCAAGCTTCACGGATAAAAGATAATTTTTTTCCGAGATGCATGTATTATCAAGTAAAAGGATGAGCACCTTAAGTCAATCTCACTCTCTTGTTTATTGTTTGTTTTTTTCAATGACCTATACCTGATTTATGAGGTTATTTTTTGTCTTTCATATTGCTATCTGTATTAGGATTGTTTTAGCAAAACTTATTAGGAAAGAGGAATGCGTCAATCAAGATAGTTGAAGACAGAAATGTTTAGCAGTGTACAACATTGTACCTATATAACTGAAGCTCCTTACCACCATCTCTAATATATAGTACTTCCTCCGTTCCAAATTATAAGATCAATGTTGACTTTTGAAAGTCAATTTGTGATATTTTCAAACTCGAAATCGGGATGATTCATTAAAATTACGAAACAATAAATCTTACAATTAGTAGTACCTTTTAGATAGTTGCAATATTCATATCGACTAAAATTAAAGTAATCCATGCCAATTTTGAGTTTGAAAATGTCTTCAGTTGACTTCAAAAAGTCAATAATGATCCTATATTTTGGAACGGAGGAAGTATCAAGGCAATGGTGTTTAAAAAGTAGGTACCCAACCGTGAATAGTTTCCTTAGGATGGTGCTATGTTATTATGATAATATTCGAGAACATTGGAAAATGCTATTTCCATAAGGAAATGTGCTAGCTAGCTCCACAAGGTCTCTCTCACATAAATATTAGGTGGACGCACACGTGATGGACCTTGTGGAGCTACAAAAATAAATTGTGGAACACTAAATGACTTGTTCACACTTATCATAAGAAAAGATGTTACATGTTCCCCCGTTTAGCTGTTCCATAGCATCATAAATCGCAGCTGGATTTTGATTTCCTCTGGTCTCTTGGACTAATAATACTCTGGTAACCCGGTTAAGTGTAATTCTATTATTATAGCCGCTTCCTCCATTGTTAGTTTCATTCACAAGGATAGCATTTGGTGGGCTCTACCCTTTTTATAATGCTCAGCAAACTCTTGAGTCTGAATTTGATTGTCGACCTTGTCCATTCTTGGTAAACTGTTCTGTCTTGAATTTTCCTTCTATTTATATTTATATTTATCATTTGTATAACAACTTCAGTTAAAATCATTCGCTTTGGGTGTAATTTTTTGAGCACTTATCTTTTCTCTTATTACTTGACTCCTGTGCCTTATATGTTAATATGCGTAACAATTTATGACCGATTTACAGATTACCATGTCTGCGGTCAGAGAATGGGCTGCTTCTCAGAATAGTAAACTTTCAGAGGTCATTGTCTCTTACAAAGCTGTAAATGTTCTTTGCATGCTAGTTATTATACGACCTTTGGTTAATGTGCGCAAATGATTAATGTTTTTAGGCTGTTGCTGTAAATAATTTGGGAAAGTGGAAAACAGCAGCACAGATGTCTGCATTAACCGTTCTCCTGGTTACCAGAGACAGCAGGTTTCACTCCTATTTTTCTTTTTTCTGTGGAAAGTAAACCTAACCACACTTTTATCACTAACTTCTTTTTTTTTTTTGCCTCTCCGCCAAAAAATTGCAGCCTTGCAGGACCAGGGGTTCTTGTAGCTTCTGGTGTTGCTTTGCTTTATATCTCAGCATGGCTAGCTGTATGGTCATTAGTCGTGTACATGAAGAAGATATGGAAAGTATTGCTGATGTAGAGATTTTTGATATTCGACTCTGCCCGTCCTTTTACACCTCTCGTACCGAGGGGCTGCAATGGTGTGTAGAGAGCATCAAGTACCTCTAGAAATTTGGTCAAATGATCCCACATATTAGAAATGGGATCTCTTCATACAAGTGAATTAAAGGGGCCTACTTAGTCAAGGTTCCTGCAGTTGACACTCCCCACAAAGTTGTTCTGGAAGTCCTAGTTTTTGTGTTCTGGGGCTTTATACCTTTTAAAATTCATATGCTTATGTAATACAATTACTATTGACACCCTTTTCTCCTTTTTTTTTTTAAATTTTTTTTACTTATTGTTTATGTTTAGGTCATCTACAATATTTGGCATTTATAATGTTTAGGGATCTAGAACATGCTAGATCCTCAAATCAATAGCTGGATTTTGGATGAAGAGTTTATATCCAGTAGCATAAAGATTCTACTTTGAATTGCAATACTAGCAGTTATTCTTGTGATATGTAAAGAAGAATTACAGGCATAATTAAATAAAATTTCAAGATTTGATTGCAGTTTTTGTATAAATTTTCTCCAACAGTGATTATAGTGTTTAAATCTGTTGAACTTTCCTGTGCAGTTCAACACTAGAGTAGTTTCTTAGTGTTGCCTCTGATAATATGATTCTATGAATATGCAAGTTAAGACTATACTCTGCTTCTGACACTTTAAGCTATATTTATTATTTAGACAATATAGCATTTAATTAAATGTGATAGATTATATAAATTCTTGTCAAATTTTGATTATACCATGCTCTAGTAAAATTTTATTTATAAATTTTGTAAATGGGAATCATTTTATAATGGCAGTGGCCGGTATCAAATGAAAAATTAACAGTACAAAAAAAAAAAAAAACTTAGGAATTGATCAAGCTCTTTCTTCTTCTTTTTTTTTTTTTTGAAAAAAGTTATAAAAATTCTTAAAAATAAATATTTTAAAATATTAAGGAGTAAATTTATGGTAGGTTGTGTTTCAAGTTTAACATCAGAATAGTATAATATTGATTCATTGGTATTATAGTTTAAAGTTTTTACGTATGGGGACTTGCCTAGTATCTTAATTTCAACCTTATAAGAACAACTACCTGGGTCCCATGCCTCCGGCACCCCGGCATTGTATGGACGGTGAGATTTATCTCAAACTTTGAACGGTCTAGATGATTTATTGAATGAGCGGAAAATTCAAAATCATTTGTATTTTATTAGATAGATATATACAAAGAAATGTCATGCATGAAGGAATTGCTTGTCATTGCTACCACTCCAAAAAAATATGACTTCTTTTTCATGTTTTATTACTCATCAAACTAAGTAGCACTATGTAAAGGGAGGATATCAGAGATGCTTCATGGAGGCCTTATTCCAAAGCCAAAAAACATAATATATCTCAGCTAGTAATATTAATGAGTACTTATTTGCTGAACAGAATGGAAGTTAATATTGACAAACTTGAATTAGAAAAATCTTTCAAATCTGGAAGATATCTCATTGACACAGCACGAAATAAGGCTATAGATTCATCAGTAGTTCCCTACATGGAAGATAATGTTCATGAACTTGCAGACAGTAGGACTGATTCTTGAATCGAATTATTGCTTCTGAACAAGTTGCAAGACTTCAGGGCTGAGCCTGCATAGGAAATAAGAATTGGGTAAGGAACTAACTGCATTTGTATGTATGTTACTGAACACATTTTAGAATTCAAATGATTGTTAGGATGTTGTCCATAGTTTGTACCAAGAATCGCTTTTTGTAGCTTTCAATTAGCTCCTTCGGATCACGTCTGGTTTGTCTGTAAGCCTCAATTTTGTTCATTTCCTACAAAAAAATGATTAAACTACATCACTAGAAATGAAACCGTGGCTGCTCTAGTACTCTTGACAATGAACAGCTTTGTTATCAATCAACAGAAAACCAAAACCATTAGTTTGCCTAAAATGTGAGCATCGTTTGACAACATGACTAAATATGAGGCAAGTTCCACATAGTATTCAGCCAAATCTTCAACAATCTACTATCAACCTCACTCATAATTAGTTTTTATCAGAGTTTTCTGATAAAAATTTCACATCTCCAGTGTAGCTTAAACTAGCAGGGCTAAGAGCGATGATCATCGGAAGCCAAGGATTATGAATATCAGAATGTATTGCACATCCACACTTATCAAGCTTGAACTCTGGGCCGGTCCTCAGGCTCTCCAATAGTAAAATCAATTTCTGAATTAAAAGTCAGTGGTTCAGTTCAATTTTATTAACTTTTAAGCTTAAACTACAAACAAGGTTTGTTACTTTGGCACGTGAACCTGGAACTGGATCAAATTCCTTGAAGTGAGGTAATATGGGAGTAATTAAAAAAAATGGTAGTATTACGGACACCAATCAAGTGAAAAGAGCTATTGATTGGTTATACTACAATGCTCAGGTTGGCAAGCATGAGATTGCAGGTTCACGTCACAGACATATCGAACCACCACTTTGTGCAAGTATTGTGCCAAAACATAAAGTCCATCTCCACTCTCCCCTCTCAGAACCGTTCACCGGGGGTCAACACTGTTATTTTACCCCATCAAAGCTAACAAAGCACATTTGAGGAATTGGATTTTGATTCTATGTTAAAATCTCAGTTACTTGATTACTCCTTAAATCTTTTACTCTTTGCTCAGCACTATTTAGATTTAAGACTAGTATCCAAAGAAAAGGTATATGTATATAGTATATACAATGAATTTATGGAAAATTGACAAGCAACTATAATTAGAAAACAAGTACCTCAATCCATGATGCCAGTTTTGGCCTGCTCTGTGTGATATCATACTTCTTTACATCCAGCAAGAAAAATTGATATCTTTCAATAAATGGAGCATAAGCTATATTGTTGAATATTGGCTCCTATTTTGGTCTTTGGTCTTTGATCTTTGGTCATTAATTATTGGTCAATGGTCTTTGGTCCTCACTCACTTTATGGGTCAAGGGAACATACTAATGGGTCAAGGGAACATATCACCATCACACTCATTAATGTTATTCCTTTGTTGAAAATGAGTCCAACTCATTTCCTTTTCTACCCTCAAGTTTTTGGCTATAAAAGGAGGCCAAATGGAAGAGGAAAGACACACCAAAATTGATAGAGTATATTTTAGAGAGAAGAAGAGCAAAGCTCTAGTTTGAGTGTCAAAGAGAGTTAGAGAGTGAGAAGCTCAGTTAGAGCATTCAGAAAGTGAGGGTATAGAGAGAAATAAATAGTTAGTTTATTTCTCAGTTGAGAGTTTGTAATCTCCATATTATTTTCATAGTGATTTTCTGAGATCTCTTCCCGCGGTTTTTCCCAGTTGGGTTTCCACGTAAAATTCTTGTGTTATTATTTTATATCTCATACAGTAGTGTGTTTGTATTTATCTTAGTAGTGTATTTGTGTGAGCTTGATTTCACAACAATTGGTATCAAAGCTCTCGGTTCACACCAACGATCAGTTTAAAGAGAAATTAGGCAGGTCACAAATACGAAGATGGCAAGCACAAGTGCGAGGTATGAAGTTGAACCATTCGATGATGAAAGTCAAATTTCAAAGATGTTGGCGAAGTACACTGATCAAAGATGTATTGGCTCAACAAGGATTGACAAAGGCACTAGAAGGGAAGAAACCAACGACTATGACGGAAGAAAAATGGACGGAACTTGAAGCTAAGGCCGTGGCAACAATCAGATTGAGTTTGGTGCCACAGATCAAATATCAGGTTTTGACAGAAACCTCTTCAAGGACATGGGAGAAACTTGAGAAAGTTTACAAGTCAAAGTCTCTCACAAATCGGTTATATTTGAAGAAGGAATCAGTACTTGGCCGGATGGAAGAAAAGGTCGATTTGGCCAATCATATTAATGAGTTTAATAGATTGGTGACCCAACTAACCAAAAGATTGATGTGAAGTTGAGCGAAGAAGATAAAGCCTTATCGCTTCTTGTCTCTACCAGATTCATACTCAACTCTCCAGACTACACTCCTTATAGGGAAGGAAAAACTTGCAGTTGAGGATGTGATGTCAGCAGTTCTGGACCAGGATAAGTTCAGGTGCACTACTTCCAGAGATCAAGGAGACATTCTTCTTACTTTTTCAGATGGGCGTGGTAGGGGTCCTAATCAAAAGAAGTATTCCAGCAAGGAACCAGAAAGGTCTCAGGGGAGATCAGGCAAGAAGGATAAATCTCAGGTTGAGTGTTATCATTGCCACGAGAAGGGCCACTACAGAAATCAGTGTCCATTGTTGAAGTTATCATTGCCACGAGAAGGGCCACTACAGAAATCAGTGTCCATTGTTGAAGAAGGATAACAAGAAGAAGGGTAAGCAGATTGAAAATTTTCGCTAATGTCTTTGAAAGTTAGAGATGTGTGCAAATGACGGAGAGTTGTATACATGATGATGTGAAAATGAAGCTTCACAAGGTGATCTCTTATCTGTAGAGACAAGGCAAATTTCTGATTGGGTACATGGATTCCGGTTGTTCTTTTCATATGTCCCCTCATAGGATTGGTTTGATACTTTTACATCCTGCAATGGTGGTATAGTTTTATTGGGTAACAATGCGATTCTGCAAAGTTATGGGATAAAGCACCATAAAAATTAAAATGTTTTGATTTGAGTTGTTAGAACATTGGGTGATGTAAGGTATATTCCGAGAATGAAGAAGAGCTTCTTATCGGTTGGAGTACTTGACTCTATAGGTTGCGAGATCTCGACCGGAGATGGTGTCATGAAAATTACCAAGGGCTCGATGGTAATTATGAAGGGCCGAAAGAAGGCACCTCTACAAGTTGATAGGGGACACGATTCTTTGGTGGAGAACAAATTCGCATGCGAGATAATTCCAACAAATGATAAGACGTAATTATGGCACGCGACTTGGTCATTCGAGTGAAGGTGGAATGAAAGAACTTCACAAAAGGCGATTCTTTGAAAGGTGTCAAACGTGCGATTTGGAATTTTGCAAGTTTTGTGTGTATGGCAAACAACGAGGGTCACTTTTCAAGCGCAGGAGCACATACCAAGAAGAATGTACTTGATTATGTACATTCGGATGTGTGGGGCCCGATCAAGAAACACCCAGTTGAGGTGGAGCTTCCTGAAGAGATTGAAGATGATCATCCTTCAGATCCCCAAGAGAGGTCCTATAATCTTGTTAGAGATCGGGAAAAGCGAGTCGACCAAACCAATGCAGAGATATGGGTTTGAAGACATAGTCGCTTTTGCCTTGATTGACATCGGTAGTGAAGATCCAACTAGCTATCGTGGATGCTTTATTCGATCGAGGATAATGATAAATGGGCGATAGCGATGGCGAGAAGAGATAGAGTCTTTCTGAATAACAGATTTGGGAGTTAGTTGACTTTCAAAAGGATCAAGGCTATAGGATGCGGTGGGTGTTGAGGAAAAGGAAGCTCGATCGATAAAGAAGGTGAAAGGTTTAAGGCCGATTAGTGGCAAAGGGATTCTCTCGAGAGAGGAAATCGACTACAATGAGATCTTCTCACCGGGTTGTGAAACACTTCGTCGAATCTCGAAGTTCGTGGTGGAGTATCCAGGAGAGGATACATTCACGCACACAAAGAAGCTCACAATATTTTGAAAATATGAGCGAAGTGGAGATTGTTGAATATTGGCTCCTATTTTGGTCTTTGGTCTTTGATCTTTGGTCATTAATTATTCGTCGATGGTCTTTGGTCCTCACTCACTTTATGGGTCAAGGGAACATACTAATGGGTCAAGGGAACATATCACCATCACACTCATTAATGTTATTCCTTTGTTGAAAATGAGTCCAACTCATTTCCTTTTCTACCCTCAAGTTTTTGGCTATAAAAGGAGGCCAAATGGAAGAGGAAAGACACACCAAAATTGATAGAGTATATCTTAGAGAGAAGAAGAGCAAAGCTCTAGTTTGAGTGTCAAAGAGAGTTAGAGAGTGAGAAGCTCAGTTAGAGCATTCAGAAAGTGAGGGTATAGAGAGAAATAAACAGTTAGTTTATTTCTCAGTTGAGAGTTTGTAATCTCCATATTATTTTCATAGTGATTTTCTGAGATCTCTTCCCGCGGTTTTTCCCAGTTGGGTTTCCACGTAAAATTCTTGTGTTATTATTTTATATCTCATACAGTAGTGTGTTTGTATTTATCTTAGTAGTGTATTTGTGTGAGCTTGATTTCACAACATATATCCACCTGAAGGTCACATATATAGACATGTAGATCAGAAGCATCAAAAACAGCTTAACAAGGAAAATAATACTTTGTCTATATACTTGGATCCTTGCAGATTAACTTGGATTTTAACTTGGTAACTCCTATCATTTTAGCAAATCCTCTGAATAATAGACATAGGGATTTAAATTTACATTTAGCACGAAAAGTAACAGTAACTGCTGTTTTTACTTACCAGACTGAAATGACCGAGGAAAAAAGGCCCATCATCAAATTTAGCAAGTGCAGTTTCAATGTAATCAAAGGCAGCAGCTAATGCAGTTCATTACCATGGTTAGATATGTCTATCTTCATACAATATATCTCAAATAGCAGCAAGTGTTTCACTCACCGGCTTCATTCATTTCATTCGTCTTGAAGGAAGTTGTAACAGATTTACTAAAAGAGGTGGTATAGTTTAGCAGGTCTTCTGCAAACACTTTCTTGAAGGAATCCTGAGTCAGCAATGAATGAAGCTCTTTTAGAATGCTGAAGTAAACTTATTTACAAAAGATAAAAGAGAAACCCAAAATCTTACATCGGTAAAAAGTGAAGACCCTTCAAAGTTGTTATCAATATATTTAATCAGATCAAGACTCTCTCCCTTAACTTCATTGATGTGTTCTAAAGATGGAACCTGAATGAACAATTACAGCATATTAGTTACCTGGATGTAGATCAATAGTTCGCAAAAAAATTATACAATTTTAAGAAATCTGTTGGTCTTAGTTTCACATAGCATCATAAACTAGATATTGTTGAAGTTTGTTACAAAATGAGAGTATAATTATGAAGTTATTGACTGATACATGAGTTGAACTAGAAACCAATCATGACCCCGAAGCACAAATCACTATTAAGACTGAAATTGTCAATTTCAATGTATAACAACTTGGCATGCCCAAGTTAGTATGTCATATTTAAGCCATTATTATAATATACCGAGAAACTTACAACACTTCATAAAGCAGATTGTCTTCATATAAAATCACCTTGTTTGGTGGGTAAACTTTCTCTTTGTACCAAGCAGGCCTGTTCTTTAGGTCAATTGGAACCAACTGAATCTTTCCCTGCAATCCCTGTTTCCCCAAAGGCAAAGTATATATGTAAAAATAATTCACTATGTCAATACCAACCCCATTATCTTGAGCAAGATAGATAAACAGGATTCTTCGTTAAATTTTTGAAAAAGAACAGAAGAACCCAGATCACTAACAGTTTAAGAAATAACCTTACAGTTCCGGGCAATCCACGCGCGCTGTGCAAATGGGCAGGTGTAAGATATATACAGCCTTCAATCAAGAACATGATCTTAAGTAGTGGACAATTTTTTTTTCCAAATAATGCAGAAAAGGAAAAATGTTCATATGAGCATTTTAACAAACACAAGCATGGTATTCCATGCAATAATCACATTTGACATTTTAAAGTCAAACATTTTGAAATTCAACAACGATATGACATCATTTTTCAGTCATTGCAATTGTAAATATTATAGATTGTCTATAAAGTACTGCTAAAAATAAAATTATTTGTTGTATCCAAAACTTCAATAAATTGTAAATATTATTACAAATTGTATAAAAGGTAATAATACAACTTATAAAATTAGTTGTTGTTTTTCTAAAATAACTCGACTTTAATTTTAAATTTTAAGATTTTGCTAATTAACTCTTAAAAAATAAAAAATGTGACCTTTTCTGTGGAATTATGAATCAAGAGCAGATGTTCTTAAGTACAATGGTACCTAATAAGACCCCAAAACCCAATACTAAAATCAACTAATTTCAATTAATTATTTTTTATGAAATTATGAATCAACCTTGTGTTTCCATCAAAGATTGCAGGTGGTTCTGAAGTAGAATCAAGAGCAGGTGGAAGAACCTCTTGCACACTTCTGCAAGAAAATAAGAATATAACAAAAGAGTTTAAATACAAAATGAAGCTTAATTCCTCAAAAGTTAAACAACAACAAAAAAACCCAATTAAACCAACAATGGAAAACAGTACAGAATATAGCTTAATAAATCTTTGATTTATTTTCCTTGCCCAAATTTTCCAAGAAAACAAAAGGGAACACAGAGTATACCCAGTTACAATTGCTGATGCTGATGCTACTACTCTCCGGGTACTTCCAGAATGGTTGTATTGTGCTTGTAAACAAGAAAAAGATTTATTAAGTTTTAAAGTTTGGTTGTTGAATAATCTTGATGATGGGTTTGAAGAGAGAGAAAGATTTCTTGAAGATGAGGCAGTGGCATGAACTACTGCGGATTGATGATAACTTTGATTCAGAGCTGCCATTTTTGGTCGGTAGATGAAAACTCAGGCCAGCACTTCAGACTGTCTCCGTCCAGAAACTAGAGTCCATTTGACAATTTTTAAATTTTTTTTTTATATATATATTTATATATATATCATCAAAACTATGTTTGACACCATCTACCTTTCATGGTTTAGATTTAAAATATATAAACAAGAGATATAATAGTAAAGAATATATAAATGATAGAGATTCATTATTTTATTTAAAATAAAGAGAATCCTAATCAAATGGACAAGCATATAAATTGGTTAAACCAACTTATTAGTTCCCGAGGACACAAAAGAGATCAGGTTGAATAGATCTTTAAAAAATTTTTATGTTATTTCCTTGCTAAGTGGTTAGCAGATAATAAAAACAATTCATGCACAGCACAATAGGAATAGGTTAGGATCCCCTTCAAAGATGTAGCATTAAACACAGTTCTAATATTAGATTAGTTGCATGCAGATATAACAGTTATATGATTGAAAATGTAAATGACATAAAGTAAGTTACACCAGAGGTTTTAAGTGATTCAAAGACTAAATACTCCTACTCCACTCTTCTGCTTTAACAAGCAGAGATTCCACTAAGGATTTGATCAACTTTAAATAACTAAGATTCTTTCAAGACCAACAGCCTTGAAAATTGTAGACTAAACTTAACAGACTTAGAATCTCTTGTACCCTCTCGTACTTAGCAAGTCCAGCAGACTTGACTTTGGTTTAGTCACAAAGACAAGAACCCCCTAGATATTTGGATGGTTGTTTGTTGTAGTTGTTGAGCTGCTAAGATGATATTTAGCTTGTTCATCTTCTGATACTTAGCAGTTCATTGTGATCGTATGACATTCAACATTGATACTTGATCACAACTGATGGACTGCTAAGAGGTACATTTAGCTTGACATATTTGTGAACTTAGCAGTCTGATTAATTTCCCTGGTGCTGCTGATCTGTGTAGTTGATGTTTGATTTCATCGGATATTTAGCATATCACACTATCACCACTTAGGTACTGTTAAGTCTTGCATATCAGCTCGACTCCTTCTGATACTTAACAATCTTTGAACACCGATTGTCTTATGCACAGATTCGGCTCTGCATCTTTTTCTCTTCAGCTCAGTATGTTCATGGTGAAACGTAGAGTGGCTCTTGAGATATACTTTCTGATTTGTCACTCTAGTTCTTATTTTCTTTGCTTTCCGGCTCTTTGCATGAATGTCACTCTGTTGGTATACTCCTTTGTATTGAGTGAAGCTTTTAGCAGTGAAAGACCCTCATTAGACATTGCTAAGACTCAATCACCAGACGAATGTGTTAGTTCCTAGTAGGCACAAGTTATCTAGAAGGGGAGGGGGGGTTGAATAGATATTTGAAAATCTTTTCGTTTTAACTTGTTCTTAGATAATGATTAAAACTTTGCGAAATTAGTATTTGTTTTAATCTTCTTTACCAAATAATGGAGTTATGAGCGAGTAAGGCAGTTATAGCATATATAGCAGTTATAACAGTTATAGCATGAATGTAAACGACACAATTATTTTTAAGTGGTTCAGAGCACTCAAAGCTCCTAGTCCACTCTTCTACTCAATGAGTAGGATATCCACTAAGGATGTCTTTTACAATATTTTGAATCACACAGATTCCTTCTGACCGGTGATCTCAGAACTTCTAGTTCACTCTTGAACTCCTTAAGTCCAAAGAGACTTGGCTTTCTTTACGATTCACTATTTAACTCTTGAAGTCCAAGCAGACTTGGTACTCTTCTTCAATTGATTGATAGTTGTTGAGTTCTTGATGGTTGCTACTCAGTTGTTGTGTAAGCACTGGTTCGTTAAGAACTGAGTAGCTGAGCAAGCTTTGCAATATCTCATATCGTAGAGTTGAGCTTGAGAGAGATGTTCACGTTGTTTGATTAATGCTTGCTTGTTTTCTCTCTCATCTGTCTGATCTATATATATGTGATGTTGAAAACTATCCGTTGGATCCATCCGTTGTGACATTAAATGCATCTGAACTTTCTGTACTGTGATGGAGACATTTCTGCACATCTTCTGAATTCTGCATTCTGGCCCACTCACACTACAGGCTGCTTTCTCACCTACCACCTGAAAAGGTATTTTGTCCCTCTTACCCATGGTACTATCCTTAGCTTCTTCACTACGCTTCTTTGTTGCATACTAACGATATTTCATATATTCTGGGACTGATGAGCACTGCAGCATCTCGGGATCCATTCCTCACTTGTTGAAAACACAGATCATGAGGCTCGGCGCTTTTTCGACGTAGGGCGAGATGATGCTCTACGATTTGGATCGTGGTGTTCTACGATTTAGATCATAGTGTCTTTGACATCTTTTCATACTACTGAAGTTATTAGTTCGAGAGCACTATGATTTCCTTCATCCTTCGTGACACTACGATCTTCTCTTGCTTCGTGTTGTTGACTCTACGTTCCCAAGAGCACACTACGATCGTTGACTTGTAAAACTTCATGTTTCCTTCAGCATACTGCGATCGTAGAGTTGGCTCGACAAACGTTGGGACCACTCTACGATTTTTGAAGAGTCCCCTTCAAGGCAGGCACACTACGATCTTTAGGCTCTATGTTTTCGCGCCGACTTACGCAATGTTGATCAGATGGATGCACTACGATTTCTTCAAGACTAATCTATTACATCTTAAGATCAACCTAACAGTTTTGATCTTTCTATCTATACATTCTTTATCAGAATGGTACACGTTGAAAGCTTAGATCAACCTAATAATTTTGATTTATCACTAAGTCCTTGTACATATATTCATTTAAGGACCTTACAAATAATCATGAACATATACATTTAAAACATCAAATCATAATATGCATTCTCCCAACAATCTCCCCCTATTTGATGTTGACATAACCAAGGAGATTTGTTGTCATGATTATTAGTGACTAGATGCATTTGCAAGAAATTTAAACATGACTTAGTATTTCAGTGAGCAGCTAAAATTTCTAGATAATAAGTATGAATTTATTGATGATCAGAAGATATTACAATTCAGCATTACATCAATAGGAAATTTAAGTTTTAACTTATCTCTGTTTCCTTGACCTCTTATTTAGAGGTGGGTTGGCATACTCCTCAGCCCTTCTTTTCCTTTGAGCCTCCTCATTTCTTGCTAACTCTTCCAGCTCGCTTAGACTTAGAACTGGATTCTCTTCATGTCTGTGCATAAATGCAGGATCTCCAATTGGCATTCTTATGCGTACAGTAGATACGTCTTGTGAGCTAGGAGTTGGCTCCTGATGACTCAGAGGAATAGCTGTTACAATTGCCTGCAGACCAGATCGTTGAGTCTTATGATGTCTTGCATGAAATTGACTTCTCCCCCTTTCTTGAGTTTCATGACCTCTTCCTCTGACTTGGCCTCCTTGATCTCCTTTCCCTTTATTATTCTCCCCCTTTATGTCAACATCAAGGGTTCGAATATCGGTAGACAGCCGATTAACTCCTTGGATAAGCTCGCTCAGTTGGCTTTGGGTTTGAGCGATGTCCTCCCTATTTTCCTTGATCTATTTTTCAGATCTTGCTTCTTTATTTTGGAGGGCTGATAGAATCATATCATTATGTTTCTCCTGATTTGCATAAGATTTTTGGAAGTCGTACACAGAAGCTTTCAAGTTGAGAATATTGTCTAGCATAATTTTATGTTGAAGGTCTTGGTGTTTCTGCATTTCGAGTACAACCTCTCTTTGCTTGGCAGCAACCTGGAAGTGGATCTCATCTCTGTCTGATATACTCTTCAGAATCTCTTTGATAATTTCCCTTAGCCTCTTTGTAAGCTTAGTATTCATAGTGCTGGGAGATTATTTGCGGTATGATCATTTGATTTGTTGAATATTGATGAGATCGAGTGAGTTTCGTGCTTGCTTCTATAGACTTGATCATATTTTCAGAGGTGTCTTTCAAGTCATCCTTGGTAAGCAGGGCTTGGGAGAGTATCATTTTCTTGAGGATTTTTTTTTCATTGGAGGGTTTTGGGTGAGATTGATCTTGCATATTGTAAAGAGCGAGATCAAGACCCAAATAGTCATGTGATGAGGAGGATGGTATATCATTTGGAGGGCTTGGGTTTGGATATCTGGGATAGGTGACTCTACGATTTCAATATTGGACTCTATGTTGTGGCTTGAGTCTGGAATCGTAGAGTTGGTGATTTTAGGGAGCAGGGTAAGGTTGACTTCTTTCGGTTCTTGATTCTGTAATTTTGGGATTCTGTGAATCGGAAACCGATTCTTGGATTGAGAGTTACTTCCAGCCATTTAGGAAATTCATAGAAATAGCTAAATGAAGATGATGGCAGGTGATTAACTCTAAAATTGGTAGGGATAGACAATACCTCAGGTTTATCTTTTGATGAGGAATGGTTGGTAAGCAACTTCTTGGCAAAGATGACTTTTCCTGGAAATCCATTAGCAGGCCGAGATTCTTTGGATATTCCTTGCAGACTCCGAACATGTGATCCCATGAGTTCAGATTTGAGCTTGATGGTATGCCATCATGGGTAGAGTAGGAAAAGCAGTTGAGTGTATATATAGCTCCTAAATCCATCTTTCCCTACACCCGGTGATTTCAAGCTCATCATTATCATCATCTTTTTCTTCTTTGTTTTCTTCTGAAGATTCCATTATCTCAATGGTCTCTGGAGGGTTTGGCATTGGCTCAATTTCATCTTGAGCAAGGACCTCTTCTTGACCATTGGGATGTCATGCGAGGCTCCCCTCAAGATGAACATCTTCTTGAAAGCGAGAGACTTCTCCCCTCATTTGGTGTATACTCAATCATGAGAATTTGGGGATCTCCCCTCATTCGGTGGAGCACTCTCCTTTCGTTTGCTTGGGTCGTTTTACTACTTTTGCGTACCATACTCTTGGCTTCCTTTTCAAAGATTTTTTTTCATTCTCAAGAATATACTTCTTGACCAGCTTTCTTTTTGCTTTGTTGGGTTTAGCCACAACTTCTAGACTCTCTTGAGTCTTAGCTTTGTCATGTTGAACAACTACTATTCGTGAGGCAGCTTCTTCCATTTCTGCCACACTTGGCCTCGTTTCAGAGAACAACAGAGTCTCTACGATCGAAGAAACTGTTGGTCTTTTGGACTTATGACCAGTTTTGTTCTTCTTTAGGATCTGTGAAATGGTGGCTTGATCCTCTTCAGCTTCTTCTTGCTGTTGTATCTTTCTTAGCCTTCTTAGAGTCTCTATATCAGAGGACTATACAAGAATGTTAGTTGTAGATCCTTGAGGCTCTTCGACTTGTCTTGCCCTGAGCTTTCTCTTGCCCTTGTTTTTTCTGGCAAGAGCAGAGGGTTCTCCCTTGTCTGCTTCTTCTTCTTTTTCAAATTCCCTAACAACAGACATGTTTCCAGGAATGCCTGCATCCTTTAGTTCCCCAGTTCTCCCATTGGACTCAGTCATCATTCTTACATAATCAGCAGGGTTCCTTTCCCAGTTCTTAAACAACTGCTGTGTCATTCTTCGATTTGGGTTGATGGCTTCTCCTTCATTATCCCCAATTTTGTCCCCAAGTGCGGATTCCAAGAATGATGCTTTTAAATTCCCAAACCACATCTTCGGAGTGCTCTTTGATTTCTTCGAGTTGACGATCCACTTGCCGATCCACTCGAAAGCAACAAAACCCATCATAGTTGAGTTGTGTACCATGAACCATGGCCGACATGAGCTTAAGTCGAGTCTCATTTCCGAAGTCATGACACTGAGCTCTTGCAGCAGATGCATTTCCCAATAATGTCAGCCAAAAATTCGTACCTTTGAGGGAACTCCTTCTTTTTGTAGCCTTTCACGGAGGATTCTTCTTGTGGTGCATTTTCTTCAAGCCCTCTTGGAAGCTTATGCTGTCTAGAAATGGGTGCCCCACGTTCTTGAAACCTAGGGCCAGATTGAAGTTTTCTTCCCTTAGCCTCATTTTAATTCCTCTTACTTGTGTAGTGATGGTGTTGTGTTCGTACACTCCATTCTTGTAGAACTCCTTCACTAGCTTAGGATAGATGAGGGTGTCGATTCTTTCAGCGCCTCTTGAGACACGCGCCTTCTGATGGCGCTAAGGTCTTGTGAAATTTTAAGTGGAGCATCCTTGAACTCATCGAAACAGAGTTTGTAGCCTGAAATTACATTTGAAACAGCCATTGATTCTGTAGTTGAGAAGTGGGATACGACTGAGCTTTCTTTTGATTTAGGGTTTTACTTTGAGAGAGAGAGAGATAATCTTTTGAACTTCAGATTTCAAAAACATTCCAATTTGTACTTGTAGCTTCCCTCTCTCTTTTTGACTTAGTGGGACATGTGTCTCCTTTTGCTTGGCTCTACGATTTTGACTGTGCATGAATGTACTGATTTGCCCTTTGAGTCTTCAGAGCTGAGATGTCCATAGGATGACTATGATCGTAGAGGTAGTCTTCTGGTCATTGAGTCTGTCCAGTGATCGTCGAGTCTGTCCGGCAGTCGTTGAGTCTGATCACCATTCGTAGAGTCTGTCCTACGATCGTCGAGTCTGTCTGGATCCTTGTGATGAGTTTTTGACTAAGCTTCTTTTTAAGGTAACTCAGGAAGGGCCAACCTCTTGGTGTGATTCAAGGGTTAGGTTTGTCACTGAGGAACCTCTTAGAGAGATTGCTTTGTTATGAAGCTTGTCACCACAGAATTCACTTTGCTTGTTGAAAGGGCTTTTGGTCATCGTCGAGTCTGCACTATGATAGTTGAGTTTTTGCTACGATCGTTGAGGTAGTTATTCATTCGGCTCTCTACGATCGTGAACTTTCTTTGATCATGTCTACGATTTTGAGTCTGACCTTTTTATATCTGTAGTGGTTAGCACAATCTAGAGCATATATTTCATGGTTGAAGATTTAGCATGCCTAGCTCACTTATTAACTTGTTAAATCTGGATTCATCTAATGGTTTTGTAAAAACACCAGCAAGTTAATTTTCAGTAGGGATATATTGTAAAGATATAGTTCCATTTTGCACATGATCCCTAATGAAGTGATACCTTATTTCTATATGCTTGGTCCTAGAATGCATGACAGGATTATGAGTTATTGTTATGGCACTTGTGTTATCACAGTGTATGGGAATAGATTTGAAATCGAACCCATAGTCACTAAATTGATTTCTCATCCATAGATCTCGAAAGACAAAGAAATTGTCGGTGAAGAATATATTAAACCTGCGGTAGTGAAAGTGAGACATCGAGTTTTACTTTTTGCTAAACCGGAGACAAGTCATTTCCAAGAAGTTGACAAAGCATGGTACTTTTTCTATCTATTTTGCATCCTGCAAAATCAGCATCTGTGTATCCTATCAGTTCAAATGAGGATTCCTTGGGATACCACAGCCCCAAGTAGGGTGTACCCTTGAGATACCTGAAGATCCTCTTTACAGCAGACAAATGTGACTCTTTAGGGTTAGCCTGAAATCTAGCACATATGCATGTTGCAAACATTATATCTGGTCTACTGGCAGTTAGGTATAAAAGAGACCCGATCATACCTCTGTATTGAGTGATATCAATACTTTTACCTTTCTCATCCTTGTCAAGCTTGGTTGCAGGAGCAATTGGTGTTTTCATGGGAGAGGCTGATTCCATGCCATACTTCTTTAGTAAGTCTTTGATGTATTTGGCTTGGTTGATGAATATTCCTTCATCACCGCTTCACTTGCGAGATCGAGGAAGAAATTCAATTTCACCCATCATGCTCATTTCAAACTTGCTCTGCATTAGCTTAGAGAATCTCTTACATAACTTTTCGTCAGTAGAACCAAAAATGATATCATCAACATATATTTGAACTAGTAAGACTTTGTCTTTATGCTTTCTAAGAAATAGTGTGGTATCTATTCTACCTCTAGTGAACCCATTTTCTATTAAGAAGTTAGTCAGTGTTTCATACCATGCTCTAGGTGCTTGTTTAAGACCATATAAAGCTTTATCTAATCTATAGACATAATTGGAAAGAGATGGATTGATGAAACCTGGAGGTTGTTCTATGTAGACTTCTTCTTGAAGCTCTCCATTTAGAAATGCACTCTTGACATCCATCTGGAAGACTTTGAACTTCATGTGGGCAGCAAAGGCAAGAAAGATTCTGATGGCTTCTAGTCTGGCAACGGGTGCAAATGTCTCATCATAGTCAATACCTTATTCTTGAGAATAGCCATTTGCCACTAATCTTGCCTTGTTTCTGGTGATGACCCCATCTTCATCCATTTTGTTCCTAAAGACCCACTTGGTTCCTATGACAGGATGACTCTTTGGTCTTGGTACCAATCTCCACACTTTGCTTCGTTCAAATTGGTTGAGTTCTTCCTGCATGGCTTCTATCCAACTGTAGTCTTCCATAGCATCCTCTATCTTCTTTGGCTCTATCTCGTGATGTGGAAGCTTAGATAGAAGTATTCATTACGAAAGCGACTCTTGTTTTAACTCTTGCACTTGGATCTCCAATGATTAGATCCCGAGTATGATCCTTTGCCATCTGTTCCTGTTGGGACATCCGCCCTGATGCCTTCTGTCTTAGGTCTTCAAGGTCTATCTCTTCTTCTTGGAGTGGAGGCTCATTTGTCTTGGATGGCCTCTCTATGATTTCATTATCCTGCTTTCTATGATTTCCTTTATGCGGTACTACGATCGTAGTGTTAAGCTCGACGATTGCACTCAGTAGTGTCTGCACGACTATCGGTCGTAGTGTCTAGAGCAACCGCTTTATCGAGTCGGTTTCATCAAAGATGATGTGTATTGAGACTTCGACATTCAAAGTGTCTTCTTGTTGAACACCCCGTAAGCTTTCTGCCTCATGGCATATCCAAGAAAGATCCCTTCGTCGACTTGAAATGGAATTTTGTCGATCATCGCTTTCCATTGTTGAGAATATAGTATGCACAGCCAAAGACATGGAAATAGCTGACACTTGGCTTCCTTCCTTTCCACAGTTCGTAAGGTGTCCTCTTGATCGTAGAGTGAATTAATGATCTATTTTGTGTGTAAAGATGCGGTGTTGTGATACGCTAGAAGTATTGAGCAGGCATTTAGCTTCTTGCTAGTAGGTCCTTAAGCCTCTATCGTGGTTCATTCTTTCTTTCAAAGAACTCCATTTTGTTGAGGAGTTCGTGGAGCTAAGAAATTATGACTGATGCCATTGTCTGAGCACAACTTGTCTATTTCTGAGAAATCGAATTCTCTTCCATGATCACTCCTTATTGCCTTGATTTTCTCTCTTTTCTCATTCATCACCAGTCTGAACATCTTGATTAATTCAGAGCTCGTTTCATCCTTTGAAGTTAGGAAGAATACCCATGAATCTGGTGTAGTCGTCGACTAAAACTAGAGAGTATCTTTTTTGTCCAAGACTGGTTGTTGGGATTGGCCCAAAGAGATCCATGTGGAGCAACTGCAGGGGCTTGTCAATGGAGTTAAGCGGTCTTGCTCTTGAATGAGCTTACGGTTTGCTTTCAGTGGCGGGTGTTACGGCCTTTCCTTCACAAAGTTGAACTTGGGTAGGCCAAACCCACAAGATCTTTTGATGCCGGTTTGGACATGTTTTTGAAGTTTAAGTGAGACAGCCTTCTATGCCATAGCCAACTTATTTCCTCGGATGGTTTTGCCAGAAAACATATTATTTCATCAGAACTTTGTTGACCAAGATCTACTATGTAGACATTTCCTTCTCTTGTTCCAGTCAGCTTTATGGTATATGTGTTCAAATCTCTGACTTGACATTGATTATTGAGAAATGTTACTTGGTGACCCTTGTCGCAGAGTTGGCTGATGCTTAGAAGGTTGTGTTGAAGTCCTTCCACATAAGCTACTTTGTTGAAAGATATTGTACCATTGCCAGCAGAGCCATATCCTCTCTTCTCTTTTGAGTAGTTATCTCCAAAGATGACTGAGGGACCCTCCTTTTCTACATAGTTGGATAGTAGACCTTTGTTCCCTGTCATATGCCTCGAGCAACCACTGTCCAGATACCATGTTGAGGTCGTGGAGCTCTTTTCCTATCAAAACATTTGAAACTTCATTTTGGTACCCATATTTGCATGGGTCCTTCTTTGTTAGTGCCTTTGGGGATCCAAATTTGTCTAATCTTGGGTCTCACATGCATGGAATTATAATAACACTTTGTAGCCCTATGACCGTATTTATTGCATATGAAACATCTATTATAATGCATGCCTATGTGTGTGTGGTGATTCATCTTCCACTTGGACTTGTGTGGTTCCTTAGTTAACCTTCTGTTAAACTGATTCTCTATCTTCCACGTGTCCTGGGTTTCATAAATAGTGATGAGTGTGCCTTACCTCTCTTGTACCTTCCAGGTTGATTCGTAGAGAGTTGGTTTTGTTTGACTCTCACGATTCTTGAGGTTGGTAGTAAGTAGAGGTTGGATTACTCTTTTCCTTGATGAAACCCAGACCAGCATGAGATCCTTTACTTCTCTAAGTATAACTAGAGACAGTAGAACAAGGTTGAACTGGTTCTTCCAACTGTGAGGATTTCACAAAAGCAATGCCTCTACCAAAACTTGAGACATTACTAGTGCTAGTTTCCATTGTCTTTTCCACACTTAGCTCGAGATGGATTCCCCAAAGCCTAAGCCTGTTTCTGTCGAATGTGCTTCTCCGGACTAGAGCAGGCAAGTCCATGGATGATGAGGATCTGTTCCATGCAGAGATAGTCTTCTCTAGATCCTCAATTTTAGAGGTTAGCTTAGACTCTCTTTTGTGCATGATGTGTGTTTATGCATTTTTAAAGTTTCATTCTCAACTTCAAGCTTGGAGAGAAGATTAGTACTTAGAAGGGGTCATTTCAAGCTCTTCTTGAACTTTCTTCTTCTCCTCTTGAAGAAGTGAATGATCTTTAGACAAGACTCTGAACCACTTCATGTATTGATGTAGGTCAGTGGTTATGCCATGCAAAGCAGTTCTTAAGTCACTTATATCTACATCAGGAGAATTAAAATCAAATACATCATCGATACTTACATCATGTATGTTTAGGCTTTGTTTGTCCTTTGCATGTTTGGCCATTAAGCACAGATTGGCCATATGTGGTTCTTCCTCATCTCCGGAGTCTGCATTTGAGTCATTATTTGAATCACTCCATGATCCTCCGACAACCAAGCCTTTGTCTCTTTTCTGAGGCCTCTTGGTTCCTTTGTATTCTTTCTTTGCATAAGATTTCTTCTTTAGTTCTTCTTTGATAGGCTTGTTGCAGTTGGCAATGAAATGACCAGGTTTCTTGTAGTTGTAGCATAAGTCATTCATTTGCTCTGGGACGATATAATTCTTTGACTTTTCTTTGGTTTCTTTGGTTCGCGCTTGTCGCATGAACCTTCTTAGTCTCTTTACTAGCATAAAGCAAAGTCTTCATCATCGTCTTCGTCATCGTCAGAGTCAATCTCAGTGATGACTTTTGATGCACCTTCATTTGCCTTGAGAGCAACACCCTTTTCCTTTCTTCTTCCTTCTGATAAGGGTTCAGCACGTTGGGTCAGCTCCAACTCGTAGGTCAAGAGATTTCCATACAGTTGTTGAACTGTCATCTCATTAAGATTCTTTGATTCTCTTATTGCTGTGGTCTTTGCATCCCATCTTCTTGGTAGGGCTCTCATGAACTTTATGGTCAGATCCTTGTTAGGATAGATCTTCCCATACGCTCGTAGAGAGTTGAGCAAAACGTTGAACCTTTCATAAGTTTCAGTCACGTTTTCTCCTTGCACATGGGCAAAAATTTCATCATCTTCTTTGTGTCGAGGAGAGACCGTTTATTCTCTCGACTTCTTGATTCCTTCGTGCGTGATCGTGATTGCTTCCCAAACTTCCTTATTTGCTTTTCTTTATTTACAACATTTTCAAACAGAGCATCCTCTAAGGATTGGAGCAGGATGTTCTTTGCCTTTTTATCAAGTTGATGTGACTCATTTCTCCGTATGCATCCATTCTTCTTTCACTTTGATTTGTACTCAGACTGTTTGGATCGTCAATGGTTGGTGCAAGCTTTGTTGGTATATAGGGCCCATTAAGAACAGTCTCAAATAGATCTTCATCTATTGAGTCCATGTAAGCTTGTATCCTGACTTTTCAGTTAGCAAATTTATCCTTGTTGCACATTGGTGGCTTCACGCCTCCCCGGTCTGGATTCGCTTGATACGAAAGTGCCATTTGGATCTACTAAAGCGTGTGTTTGTAAAATAGAACTCGCTCGATATCAATTGTTAGTTCTAGTAGTACAAGTTATCTCTAGAAGGGGGGGTTGAATAGATATTTGATAATCTTTTCGTTTTAACTTGTTCTTAGATAATGATTAAAACTTTCATGAATTAGTATTTGTTTTAATCTTCTTTACCAAGCAATGGAGTTATGAGCGAGTAAAGCGATTATACTTGAGATATATAATGATTATAAGTAGATTATAGCATGAATATAAACGACACAATTGTTTTTAAGTGGTTCAGAGCACTCAAAGCTCCTAGTCCACTCTTCTACTCAACGAGTAGGATATCCACTAAGGATGTCTTTTACAATCTTCTGAATCACATAGATTCCTTCTAGACCAGCAGTCTAGGAACTCTCTAGTTCACTCTTGAACTCTTCAAGTCCAACAGACTTGGCTTTCTTACAGTTCACTACGAACTCTTCAAGTCAAGCAAACTTGGTTAGGATCCCCTTCAAAGATGTAGCATTAAACACAGTTCTAATATTAGATTAGTTGCATGCAGATATAACAGTTATATGATTGAGAATGTAAATGACATAAAGTAAGTTACACTAGAGGTTTTAAGTGATTCAAAGACTAAATACTCCTACTCCACTCTTCTGCTTCAACAAGCAGAGATTCCACTAAGGATTTGATCAACTTTAAATAACTAAGATTCCTTCAAGACCAACAACCTTGGAAATTATAGACTAAACTTAACAGACTTAGAATCTCTTGTACCCTCTCGTACTCAGCAAGTCCAGTAGACTTGACTTTGGTTTAGTCACAAAGACAAGAACCCCCTAGATATTTGGATGGTTGTTCGTTGTAGTTGTTGAGCTGCTAAGATGACATTTAACTTGTTCATCTTCTGATACTTAGCAGCTCATTGTGATCGTATGACATTCAACATTGATACTTGATCACAACTGATGGACTGCTAAGAGGTATATTTAGCTTGACATATTTGTGAACTTAGCAGTCTGATTAATTTCCCTGGTGCTGCTGATCTGTGTAGTTGATGCTTGATTTCATCGGATATTCAGCATATCACACTATCACCACTTAGGTACTGTTAAGTCTTGCATATCAGCTTTACTCCTTCTTATACTTAACAATCATTGAACATCGATTATCTTATGCACAGATTCGGCTCTGCATCTTTTTCTCTTCAGCTCAGTATGTTCATGGTGAAACGTAGAGTGGCTCTTGAGATATACTTTCTGATTTGTCACTCTAGTTCTTATTTTCTTTGTTTTCCGGCTCTTTGCATGAATGCCACTCTGTTGGCATACTCCTTTGTATTGAGTGAAGCTTTTAGTAGTGAAAGACCCTCATTAGATGTGCTTCACTCATTCTTAGGTAGTCTTACTCTTACTGAGGCCTTTTTTCATTTTTCTTGCTCCTTTTTATCTCTTTGAAGCTTCAGCTCTTTATAGGTTCATCCATCAGCTTCCCGTTGGACTATAGTCGTTGAGAACTATTTGAAAAGCTTCAAATAATCTGAGTTCTTTGATGCAGACATACTGAGTTAATGTGATAATTCCTTTTTGACTGATCTGACATAGCAGACTACTTTCTGTTCTGACACTTCTGAAATGTCACTTTCAGCAGACTAGTTGATAGTCACCTTTTCTCTTCCCTTTTGTTTCCTCGATCCAAACCAAGGATGTTGGTTAGAGCATTGGTATTCTCAAACATTAATGTTCACATGTCAGTCTTCATTGTTAGACATTGCTAAGACTCAATCACCAGACGAATGTGTTAGTTCCTAGTAGGCACAAGTTATCTAGAAGGGGAGGGGGGTTGAATAGATATTTGAAAATCTTTTCGTTTTAACTTGTTCTTAGATAATGATTAAAACTTTGCGGAATTACTATTTGTTTTAATCTTCTTTACCAAGCAATGGAGTTATGAGCTTAGTAAGGCAATTATAGCAGAGATATAGCAGTTATATATCGATTTATAGCATGAATGTAAATGACACGATTGTTTTAAGTGGTTCAGAGCACTCAAAGCTCTAGTCCACTCTTCTACTCAACGAGTAGGATATCCACTAAGGATGTCTTTTACAATCTTACGAATCACATTGATTCCTTCAGACCCGGTGATCTCAGAACTTCTAATTCACTCTTGAACTCTTCAAGTCCAGCAGACTTGGTACTCTTCTTCAATTAATTGATTGATAGTTGTTGAGTTCTTGATGGTTGCTACTCAGTTGTTGTGTAAGCACTGGTTCGTTAAGAACTGAGTAGCTGAGCAAGCTTTGCAATATCTCAGATCGTAGAGTTGAGCTTGAGAGAGACTTTCACGTTGTTTGATTAATGGTTGCTTGTTTTCTCTCTCATCTGTCTGATCTATATATATGTGATGTTGAGAACTATCCGTTGGATCCATCCGTTGTGGCATTAAATGCATCTGAACTTTCTGTACTGTGATGGAGACATTTCTGCACATCTTCTGAATTCTGCATTCTGGCCCACTGACACTGCAGGCTACTTTCTCACCTACCACCTGAAAAGGTATTTTGTCCCTCTTACCCATGATACTATCCTTAGCTTCGTCACTACGCTTCTTTGTTGCATATTAAGGATATTTCATATATTCTGGGACTGATGAGCACTGCAGCATCTGGGATCCATTCCTCACTTGTTGAAAACACAAATCATGAGGCTCGACGTTTTCTGACATGAGACAGATGATGCTCTACGATTTGGATCGTGGTGTTCTACGATTTAAATCGTAGTGTCTTTGACATCTTTGCATACTATGAAGCTATTAGTTCGAGAGCACTACGATTTCCCTTCATCCTTCTCACACTACGATCTTCTCTTGCTCGTGTTGTTGACTCTATGTTCCCGAGAGCACACTACGATCGTTGACTTGTAAAACTTCATGTTTCCTTCAGCATACTGCGATCGTAGAGTTGGCTCGGCAAACGTTGGGACCACTCTACGATTTTTGAAGAGTCCCCTTCAAGGCAGGCACACTACGATCTATAGGCTCTACGTTTTCTGCCTTGACTTCTGCAATGTTGATCTGATGGATGCACTACGATTTCTTCAAGACTAATCTATTACATCTTAAGATCAACCTAACAGTTTTGATCTTTCTATCTATACATTCTTTATCAGAATGGTACACGTTGAAAGCTTAGATCAACCTAACAATTTTGATCTATCACTAAGTCCTTGTACATATATTCATTTAAGGACCTTACAAATAATCATGAACATATACATTTAAAACATCAAATCATAATATGCATTCTCCCAACAGAATGAACCCTACGATTCTAATGTTGACGTTTATGTACTTAGTTGTAGTTTGTTTGTGGGAATCGTGGAGTGATCTGTTTGGTCCACGATTCCCTTGACATTTCTACGATTCCGAAAGAACTCTTTGACTTGGCAGTACCATCTTATACTTGTAGTCTATTTTTCGATCATGTTTGTCTTGTCTTTTTTCAGGAACTAGCAAACTTGCCGACGTCTCAATTTTATGCCCTGTGATCTTTTGTTCATTCTCCATGGTGAGACTGAGCATAGACAATCCTTTTTCGTTTGTCATCTGAAGTTTGTCATTATCTCTGAAAGTGTTTTATCAAACTCTGTTGCTAGATATCAAACACTACGATCGTTGTCTTCTGATGGGCGCTTGTAAACGACTCCTGAATGACTCTTCACTTCTCAAACAGCCTTGCTGATAAAGTTGGTGCTTTTATCTACTGTTTGTTTGCAGGCCATTCAGAGAATACCTTATGATACTCTTCAAGTAGACTGCATTCTGAAACTTGTTTACTCTTACCAGAGGATGAGATCTATGTATACACTTCAGGATTGCTCATCTGTTGAGAATTGTAGAGTTCTCTACAATTCTACTTTACCATTGCGAGCACTTGACTGACTACGATTTTTATTTATGACGACTTATAGACTCCACGATTTTGAGCGAAGCCTGCGATTCTTGATTTGGCTCGACGGGCACTCGGCAAACTGTCTCTACGATTTCGTGAGTGATTTTCTTTGACAGACTGCGATTCCGCCTTGGCTTCTGTAATCTCTTGACTGGCTTGTCAGACTACAATTCTGATTTGTAACGACTTGTAGATTCCACGATTTCGAGTGAGGCCTACGATTCTTGTTTTAGCTCGGCATGCACTCGACAGACAGCTTCTATGATTCCAAGTGTAGTCTATGATTCTACCTTGATATACTACGATTCTGCCTTAACTCTCTTTGGCTGACTATGACGGCTGACGAAGTGATTTTCGATCAGACAAGCTTATTTATTTATACTTTATAAGATCAACCTAACAAATTTGATCTTTTTATTCATAATCTTTGTACATTATAATCTTTTGAAGGACTTCACAAAGCTATTCATTCATATCATATCAACCTAACACATTTGATCTTTTCAATCTAAATCCTTGTCCATATTGTTTATCATCTATTAAGGACTTTAAAACTTTTATCAATGCAGACATATTTACATATTCATTTATTGACTTCATCATTTTCATCATCAAATTATATAAATAAGGAATAATATTCACTTGCATATTTCTGACACAACTTATAACTCATTTGTTACTATTCCTTTGTTTGACAATGACTTATTTTTCTACTTATAAGTTAATTTTTATGTCAAAAAAATTAGTAAGTTTGATCAAATATAATGTCTATTTTATCTCTCTTCTATTTTGTCCCTCTTTTTATTAATACTCTTTTTAGTAATTTTTACATTTAATTTAACTTATAAGTTATTATGAATCGAACACCTTCATAAATTGTTTTAACTTAATTTATGACTTATAAGTCAAATTAATGCGAAACTCTTTTACTTATAAGTCAGAACTTAAAACAACTTACAATAAGTCTCGGGTGACCGGGGGATTCCAACCAGTCTAGTGACATGCCCAATTTTTTTATTTTTTGTTTTCACTCTCAAAAAATGTATAGTATTTTTTCAATTGAAATTTTTACAAAATACAATGATTTTGGTGTAATTTGGATCATAATCGGTCCAATTTTTTTGGGGGCCTCATCAAGCTAAATCTTAAATTGGGGTCTTTTTTTTAATCATTCGATACTAAATTAAATTAATATCTATGATTATTTTTTAAAAATTAGAATTTCATTTTTTTTACTCTTTTAGATGCAAATTTTTTCATCAAACGTGTATGATTGTACTTGTAACTACTGATTTACTTGAGAAAAAAATGAGCTTTTTTAATGGGCTCTAACATATATGGATTATTAAAATTTGGGGGTCTTCTCAATTTTGGGCCTCAAGTCATTGCTTAAATGACTTAACTATTGGATCGACACTGATTTGGATACATATAAAAAGCAATGTTGCACATATTGTACAATACTGTTTTTATATGTATCCAAATTACACCAAAATCACAGAATTTTATAAAAATTTCAGCAAAAAAATATACTACATTTTTTGGGAGTCAAAGCTAAAAAATAAAAATATTATGAACCGGTTGGAATGCCCGATCCCGTAAAAGAACTGCATTAAATTTAACAAAAATGCTAGGGGGACCAGGATGGTGACCGGGCCAAAATATTATTATTATTTTTTTGTTACGACTCCAAAAAAAATAATGTGATTTATTGTAACTTGAATTTTTATAAAAAATAATGATTTAGGTGTACACATAAATTATTGTTTTTTATAAAAATTTCAGTTCCAATAAATCAAATTAATTTTTTTGGGAGTCATAACAAAAAAAAATAAAAAAATCTGACCGTTCGCTAGACCGGTTTCCCCTGGCCGATCCTCGTAGAAGGATTGAACAATTTATAAGTCAATTTATAATTTAATTTTAAATTATTTTAAAATAAGTCGTTATCGAACATGCTAAGTAAAGACTTTAACATACTCCATCCATTTTATTGAGTGAAGTTAAAAATAAATATATTTTACAAAACACATTTAGGTTATGTTTGTTTGTAAGAATTATAATTCATGAGATTATAATCTCAAAACAGTTAATCCTCACATGTTTGTTTTTTATGAGATAACTTAAAATAATCTCATGTTATGTTTATTTTTTACAAGATTAATTAGAGGATTGAATAAAAAATATCATTTCGACTATTATACTCTTACCAATAAAACATATTTTAAACTATAATTTAAACTTGTTTATACATCAAAAGACGCCAATAAATAAAAAAAAATTATTTAAACATATCACTTGTACTATAGACAGTTATAATGAAGCTTGACATGAAAAAATTATTTTTTAAAAAAATAAATGATAAATTTTTTAATAATAAATGTAGATGTATTTTCAAAATAAATTTTTATTCTCATAAAAAAAAATTTACTCAAAACATATACTATTATTAACCATAAATTTTAAATATTATTTTGAAGTTTATAAATTTTTTAGAGCTCGGTACAAATTGAATCATTTACATCAAACATCCTGAATGTCATAAAAAACATAAATTAATAAAAACTGATTGCATGAAAATTAATTAATTAATAAATAAAATAAAATTCATAATTAAATCAACTACATAAAACTTCCAAATTTTTCCGTGAGAGGCAAAGAGGGCACCCCTTCATTGTGACGGAGCACCTCATGATGGTTAATCTTAAAACACAGGGCAGGGGACACGTTTGTTTAAAAAAAATATAAAGGTTAGTTTTGTTTATAAATTTTTAATCTCATATGATTTTAAGGTGTGGCTCTATCATGATTTGTAACAATTGGTATCAAAGTCGTTCACTCTTTCGATTGTAATAGTGCGGCGAGGGTGGTAACGTCGGTATTGCAGTGTTCGCCTGGGGCTAGAATCGTATAGCGCAAAGTCAGCCCGCGTGGGCGCCGGAACTGCGAAGCGTGGTGGAATATTATTATCCTAATTGCAAGGTATGAGACTTGTGTCCCACATCGATGGTATGAGACTTTGATGTGGGGTATTTATAAACTTTGTGCTCTCCAACTTTAATAGCTTTTAAGGTGTGACTCTCTCATGGTTTATAATTGGGATTATAATACCTAACTAGACACGTTATCAAATAGTCTCCATATTAAGTTATTTTATAATTCTTGGACTAATGTCCTAAGTCCAAATTTAATTATGTTTGTTTACCAGAATAGAACTATTAATCTCAAGCGTCTTGTTTGTTTTTAAATTTAGACTTGAGACTATTAGTCCCGGAATTATAAAATAACTTAATATGAGAGATTATTTAATAACATGTTCAACTAGATATTATAATCCCCACCATTTGGGACTAAAAATTTCTAGACAAAACTAATCTCAATATTTTTTTTTAAATGATCATAGTATATAAAGTTTAAAATTAATTATTTATAAAAAATTAATAATTAATATATAAATTATTAAATTGTTACAACGTAGTGTTGTTAAGAGGAAAATATTTAAATTATTCTTGTCTTAAGATGAGATTATTTTAAGTTATCTCATGAATAATTTTATAAAAAATAAACACGTGACTAGTACTATTTAATCGATTAATAATCTTTAAATTATAATACCATGAATAATAATCCCGGATTATAATCTTTCCATACAAACAAACATGATCTTTGAGATTAATAATTCTATCTCAAATATAATATTTACAAACAAACATATGTATTACATAAAAATAAAAAATGTTACATAAAATTCATTTATCCTCCAAAGTAATTAAGTAAGATCCACTAATTTTAATAAAGTGAGGGAATTTTTAATGTACTTTTGCAGTTATGCGGAATCTATTATTGATAAAATAAGAACTTATTTATTCTCTCATTTATTTATTTTTATTTTAGATCGTATGAAAAGAGGGATTTGACTCCCCTCCATTATATTTTTCTCTAATTTCATCAAATAAACCAATTATTTAATTTTAATAATTTAATTAGTAATGATCAAACTATATAAATAGATAGTTGATGTTATTAAGATCAATCCTACCAAAAATTAGAATTATTAAAAATATTTTTGTAAATAGATACTATTGGGCTAGTGATTTAATACCTTCTTTGAATGAATTTGATCCGATTTAGACTTGTGATTTGACCCGAATTATTTCATTTTTTACTTTTAAAATTTAAAAGTATTATCAGCTATTGAAATTTTGATGATTAAATAGTTAAAAAGTGTTGAATTCCTTTGATTTCTCGAATAATTATACTACTTACTATTATAAATTAATCGATCGATATTAATTTTTATTATAATATTTAAAACTATAAAAATATGGTATATTGAATAGAATTAAATGGAAGATACAATGGAGGGAAGTTTGTTCAACCCCAATGCTTCTCTCAGCGGTTAAGGAGAGAGCACGGGATCAATCGTATATAGTCTGATCGCAAGATCGAAAAACTCTATTTTATCAAAAAATAAAATAAAAAAATAATTTTGTTATTTGGAAAAATGGTATTAAGGGAAAGCGAAAAATGAAAAAGAAATATTTGAAAAACAAAAGAACACTTAAAAAGTATAAGTATATTTATTTATAATTTTGCAAAATATAAATAGTAAAGATATTTAAATGTAGTTATTAGGTTGTTCATAAACTTTTAGTTTTTTCTTTTCTTTTTTTTTGCTTTTCCTTTGATTCCTCATCCTTTGGGATGAAAAAAAAATGAAAGAAAAGAAAAGAATGAACTAATAATGTTCATTATATTTATTATTACATGAACTACAATTAAATGAGTTTATGTTAAATTTAAAATTTAAAATATCTTAAATTAATTTTAAAAAATAAATAAAAGTCTTATATTTTGAACCGAAAAACACTTCTTCTTTTTTTTTTGTATTTTTTTGCTTGACGAAATAAATATCAAGATTTATGTTGAAGATCCAAGAAAATCAGAAGATTTAACCACTAATTAAATTAATATTGCTAATCCCAAATGTAAAAAACATAGTCAAATTGAAATGGGATTACTCCTCAGATTTTAATTGCACCTTACATTTTAATGGTTATTATTGTAATTCTGAATAAAATAGTTCATTTTTTTAAACCAGAAACATGTGAATTTTATTCATTTGTTTGGTGATTATTTTAATTTTGAATAAAATAATTGATATAAACAACGAAACTACTCGTATGTTACGGAATTATTATTTTCACAATAAAATTTTGATATTTCTAAATTGCTTTACTTATTTATTATTGAGTTCTGCTCTGTATTGCAATAAATTTACGTCACATTACAATTGCAAAATACACGAGATCGATGAGAATTATAAGAGGTTTCACTTATTACACATTTCTCCAAAAAGGTTATCACTGATTAATACTTATTCACGTAACTGACCATCAAAAAGTCAACCTACATATTTGCAATATATATTTTTGATATTTTCACATACTCTTCTCTCACATGAGCATACAATGAGTCCCACCTTTATGTGAGAAGGAAGTCAAGAACCATGTGAAAAATATAAAAAAGTGCTCCCCTTCTCTTTAATATTCATTTTTGCAAAACTATCAAATTCTCTTATAAAAACTATCACATTAATTAACTCTAAATTTACTTCTCTTAAACTCATATTAATAAGGAATATAATATCATTAGTCCTTTGAAATTGTGTTAACAAATTTTGGCTTCCTTTTAATGCTTGTTAGCTTATGATGTGGATTGTGGAGGTGGTTAAATTTTTTTCCCTGTAGAATTAACAGAAATTGCCTCTAGTTCGTCTCCTCAACCCTCCCCCAAGTTCCTCCTATATCCTAGGATTCTTTTAAAATTAAAAATACATTTTATTTTTAATATGTTCTAAAATTAAAAATACATTTCTATTTTAAAATTATAAAGTAATATGTTGTTTTTAATTTGGCTTAAATATAAATTAGTACTCTAAACTATAAGCCATATTCCACTTCGGTAATCCACCTTTCAATTTTGTCGATTAGATGATTAAACTATTAATTTTTTTCAATTGCAAAAAATTGAACATACCACGTCAGAAATTACTGACGTGACAACTTGTGTGGGGCCTTAAGAAACTGGTGTGGCAAAAAAAAAAGTTTTTTAATCATAAAATAAACAAATCTGATTTGGTGTGGGGTAAAATGGTCAAACAAAACAAATTATATAACATAACTAATTAATACAAAACAAACAATATTATGATTAAAAAACTCTTTTTTTTGCCATACCAGTTGCATAAGGCCCCACACAAGTTGCCACGTCAGAATTTCTGACGTGGCATGTTTAATTTTTTGCAATTGGAAAAATTTAATAATTTAATCATCTAATTGACAAAATTGAAAAGTGAATTACCGAAGTGGAATATGGCATATAGTTTAGGGTACTAATTCATATTTAAGCCTTTTAATTTATATGCACTAACTATACACAAAAAATTGTGCACCAAGAATAAGACTCGATTATTGTTTATCAATCAAAATGTGTAACACATTCAATTATAGGTCCCACTTCTTATTTTCTCTCTTTTTTTAATCACCACAGCTAAATTCCTAACTAATACTAAAGTTATATTTAAAAACATAAAATTATCTTTAAAATTAAATTCTTATTGGTATAATGAACAGATTCAAGTGATGATATGATGTATGATGGATATGGAAGAAGATGAAATACAGAATGAGAAACCACCTTAATCTTGTTTACAAGACAAAAAATGAGGTAAAAATCTGGGGATAAAATATATCAAGTTGATCAGTAAAAAATTAAATTGGTAAGAGTAAAAGTTCATTTAAGACTGCTTGCCAACTAAATCCAATCCTCCTTGAAGAAAATTTTACCCAGATTACATATCCTGTCAAAATGCACAGACCAAAAATTAATAACCAACAAAATAAAGTTTATTGTGTATATGCTGCCCAGAAGGAATGAAGCTGTTACTGCAATTTACTAACATATCAGAGGAACCCTAACAAAACTGCTTTAGAAAAGATATACATGATGAAACTCTGCTTAACACTTCCATTTTCTTTTCCCAACTTCAATCAACAAATTAACTGCTATGCCTACTGATTAAGCAAGAAAGAATGGACAAAACACAAGGAAGACAGAGGACTAATCAAAATCACAAGAATTTCTGTTTTCAGATCATGTTGCTGAACATCAAAAAATGGGGAGGTTTTAGTTCTATCGTATAGGTGCAATATTCACGTGTACAGATTTGCAATTACAGAGTAAAGAAATCAGTATACGAAGAAGAAAAAAAGATGCAACGAAGCTTATAAATATTCCAACTTTCCCATAATTAGAGCCGCTTATAACTTTCTTTTGCGCATGTTAAGGTTTGTCTACGGCACAGTTAAAGACATAATTTTCCTCGACTACTTTCCCAGTCACAAATATTAGACAAGAAATACTATGACCAAGTCTTGACTAAGTAATCCTAGGCAAACCTTAATAAGTTAACATGCGTTCAAAGGTCATATTGGAGCCATTCTCAGATGAAGGGAGAAGCCGAAAACTTTACCTTTTTTGTAAACTACTTCGGGCTTCCAAACTAAAGTAAACTAGAAAATGTTGGGAAACAGAGGTAAACTAGAAATTTATGCAAAAATATTTAACAGACTGAAGTGCATCTGGAAAAGAATTGTCTAAAAATTAGGTAAAGTTTAGTTGAATCCAGAACAAATTCTCAATTATTCAATAGTCACTGTTTGACAGTACTTAACTTTATGTTTTAGGGCTCACCTTCAAGGGAAAATCTTGGTATAGCTTGGCAACTGAATGGTCTCAATTCCATTTCAATAATCAAATGGTAGCTTTCAAAGTTTCATATGCCAATCTGCATAGAGTTTCCACACAGAATTTTCCTCGGGCGTCTTCCCGGCATAATCATCAACTCTACCATCTAGCCTGAGATCCCACAGTCGAACAATACTATACACTTGTTTCCTCTTTTTACCTTTTTTTTTAACTTAAGAAATTTCTAAACAAGTAACAGGCATATAGGTCTTTAGTGTAGATATTTGAAACTTATTAAACTAGGTTCTGCTGCCAAGAGAGATATCTCCACCTCCTCTAACCGAAAGCATGGGTCCGTGGAAGGAGCTGCGACCAATCAAATTGCTGTCCAGAAACAAAACTATAACAGTGATATCATCATGAAAATGTCTTCTCACCCCTCGATCAATCTTTTTCAGGTCAGAGTATCTCATTTCTCTTTTCTTTGCTGCTTCCAAAAGTGCACTTTTGACAAGCTTCCTAGCAATACCCTGCGGAAAAGAAAGAAAAGGTTATTGCACTTTAAAGAAGCACATTAAGAAACAATACTACGTATTATTAAATTATAATACATAATATATAGCGGACCACCTATTCAACATGACCTGATTAAGTAACAATAAGAATTCAGTTCCCTCTACTTAATATAATAAGTTCAGAAATATTTTTGAAGTACAAGACAAGATTCTGGGAGACGAATAGAAAAAGAAAACCTAAAACAGGGGTCTTGATGTGTTAAGATAATCATTTCTTGTTGGCAAAAAGAGTTATCAAATACAAGAATAATTGACATAAATACAGATATATTCAAAATTTTAAAAGGAAATCCTACATTACGTGGACAGCTGCTGACAATATTAACTGCCTCTTGATTGCTAAGATGCTCCCACAGGCCATCTGATGCAAATATAAGGAATTTATCTTCAGGGTAGAGTTTCTGGACAAATATTGATGGCTCAGCTTTTAGGATTGGCTTGTGAAAGGGTTCACGCAGTCTAAACTTTGCCAAAAGTGGCTCTCTGTTGAATTCTGCTCTCTTCAAATACGCATCCCCAATGGATCTAGATACCTGCAAGTGCATTGAAATTCCATCAGCATAAGATATTAAATGGCAATTCCAGGGCTAAGTCCTCTCAAAATCGGAAAAAAGAAATAATGCCAACTTTCTCAAAACAGGAGCACCGGTACATTTCATGCTTAACTTTCAAACCTGCTAGCAGGTAGCATATTTTGGTAAATGAACACTGTGGTTTATCAAGTTTCTTCTATTTTCTGAGTTGGTGTTTTCGCCCTTTGTACTGGTTTTTAATTGTGTTTTTATGTCCCTGTTCTTAAATTAAGCAACTGAAGAAAAGGAAATAAACAATAATCAAAGCCTAAAAATTCACCTGAATAATACCCTTGACACGCCAAACCCTGTGCTTTAAAACTACAATTTGTGAATCTTCTGGATGCAATGAATGCAATTCCTCTCTAACGGCTTCCAAACTCGCATTGTGCTCCGATGATAATTGAACAGCTTTGACCTCTTTAAAGGCATTTTCCAGTCTTCCCTACCACAACGAGAATCCCCAGCATTTGCAATATATAGCATTCCATTGCATATTATACCCACCAAACAACATGACCCCACAGAAGCAATTTGTGGCTTAATTGACCACTGCTGTCTCACAAGAGAAAGAAATTCGTCTTCAGTTGCCAAAAATGCTTTGTTTATGACATCAGCTGACATTCCTTGGTCATCTGATGTGAACTCTGCACCACGAATAGCTGTACAGTCAGTTAACACATGCATTAGCGATCTTCAAACACTATAACTTACCAATAGAAGTATGTTTTATTGAGGGAAATACAAAGGGGAGGGGGGAGGATAAAATCAGAGCTGAATCCATGCTCAGTATTCAAATGGGTTTTTTAATCATTATCCTTACCATTTTTAAAGACTAGCAAGCAATAGAGTAATGCTTTGAAGTTTTACAAAAAGCTTGAACCTAATTCATATTATCAAAACAAATCCTAAAGATCAAGGAGGAAGAATAATATATGTAATCATATTGCAGATTTTTACTTCAACAAAAATCACAACCACATAAGATGAATTGTTCCTGTCTATTTCCATACTTCCTCAAGTAATCCTCATGATTCTGCACGGGGACAGGGGTTAGGGAATTTGATAGGTCTAATCGGGCTCTTAGGGGAAAATGGTCGTGGCAACTTGCTGTGGAGGAGGGAAGATTGTGGAAGTGCTTGATTGCAAACAGAGTCAGATTGAGGCCAGGAGGGTGGGTACACTGGGATCTGGGAGGCCCATTTGGTAAATTTATGGAGGTCCATTGCTAGGAGTGGGAGAAGTTTGCGAATCATGTGTGTGATCAGTACTGGTAGTGTGATATGCTTTTGGAAAGACACTAGGGTGGGAAAGTTTTTTTGGTGTGCAGCAATTGATTAAGATGCGGGGATTGTGGATTATTTATTGATCAAATGTTGATGTCTCTCTTGGTGTAGATGGCTCCCTTTAGGGGTGGAGAGGATATTAGGTGGCAGCTCCTTAGGAGTGGGAAGTTCACTGCTATATCCTTCAATCAAAGTTTGTGGCGATTGTGAGGAAGGGGATTCCATGAAAGAGCATATGGAAGTTGGGAATTCCGAAGAAGGTAATATTCTTCTCTTGGACAACTGCTCATGGTCTATCTTCACTCAGGACAATTAATGGAAAAGAGGGGGGGGGGGGGGGTTCATGGTGAATAAGTGCTATAAGTGTGGCAAGGATTGGGAGTAGGTCGATCAGTGATCACCGATTTTTATGTTGTGAGTTTGTCAGGGAGTTTGGGGAAAAGTTTTCTCATTGTTTGGGATGATGTGGGCGATGCCGAGCTACATTATGCATTTTTTCAGGAGTTGAAAGAGTAAGAGTTGGCACTAAAGTAATCCACGCCATCTTTGGTGGACGCTACTGATAGAGAGAAAATACATTAGTTCCAGGATAAGGAGAGGTCCTTTCGCCACATTTGCATTTTTGTTTTTGAGCTTGTTCTTCTTTTGGCAAAACCAGGATGATGCGGCTAAGTGTTGTCCTCTGTTGATTTTTCTAGGGAACTTTTGCCTTGGGGGATATGTGCTTATATTTTGTGCCTCGGAATAGAGTTGTTTTTTTTATAGGGGTTGTAGTTGATTGACATAGGTAGAGTTTTTCCTATCGTCCTGCCTTTACTATAGTATACTAGGAGAAAAATAGTATGTGTGTGTATATATATCATGTATACCAGGAAGGAGAAAGAGGAAAAGAAGAAGCAAAAAGCATCGAATTCATTAGATGGTTATTAACTTGTGCTTATCATCTCCAAAACTTCATCAGATTCGAATTTTTCTAGGTAATAAGCAATCAAAACACCCAACTTGATATAATGGCAGGAAAATTCACACTATACATGAAAACCTCTTTTGTCCACATGTATCCAATTAAATATTAATGTTAATGAATCTACTGCTCAATAGACATCATACCATGGATGATCCACATACGTATAGGAGTAAAATTAAAATCATGTTATATTTGCAGGTTAATTACCAATTTAGCATAGTAAAACTAATCAAATGGAGAACAATAATCATGACTATGAAATCATACGAGAAATGCAGAAAGACAATTTAAACAAAATCATACTCTTAATATTATTGAACAGGTGGTTGTTTATGAACCTCGACGTTTCCGGACCTCCATGACCATCATAAACTCCCACAAATGTCCCTTGAGGACCCGACTCAACTGAGCTCATTGACCCCGATTCAAGTTGGCTTTGATCCTCCAATATACTATTGGCTTGGACTACAGCCATAGAAAATTCCCCATGAACATGGCGCCCAGAATCCTTGTACCACAACAGCCCATCAATCCTGCCATTAGCATCCGCCGCGCTATTACTGTTTTCTCCTTCACCCTCAACCGAAGGCCTCCAACAGGAATATACAAATCTCCTCAATGTAGTTGTCACCATACCTCACGATTACAATCACCCAAATGACCCGGCAATCAAAATTTGCATCAAAACAAAATTAAAGCAAGTACCCAACCCTAGCTTCAAACCTAATTTCTCCTTATTTTCCAAATCTACCCCACAATTCCCAAGCTTTGAGTACACATTAATGAATGTAGACACAATTAATCTGTAGATATACAAACAAAAAAACAACAACAAACCATTTAATGGGTATGTGTAAAACTACATTATCTTTGTATAAAACAACCAAACAATTAATGGGCATGCTCAGATAAAATACAACCCAAAACCATTGACACATTTCACAACATATAAATACATATACACATGCTTATATATTACAGACACAGAATTTTTACACACCTTGAATCAAAACCTTGCAATTAAGTTGGCAGCTGAAAACCCCATCATATGATTTAATCAAAAGATTAGATTTTTAATCAAAACAAATTCTTCGGAATGTTTAAAGGGTAGATCGTGTGAAGAGAGAGAGAGGGAGGGAGGGAGGGGGGGGAGGAAGATAGAGATTACAAGTTGTTATTGTTGTTCTTTATTTATTTTGGTGGACAGAAAGAGAATATACATAATAAAATAGCACCCAACTGTGAATTGCCTATTTTGGCCCTCTATATATTTAAGATTTGCTGGATTATTAATTTACATTCGTTGCCTTTGGTGGGGTGTTTTGACTTTGACCAACAACAACCCATAATTTTAGGCAACTTTTTCTCATCAATCCCTACAATTTTTATTTAAAGGATCCTTCCCTTCTCTTGCCGCCCCCCCGCCTTCCTTTATTTATTATCTATTTCCTATTATTAATATATTTTATTTTTTTTATTTTATTGAATTTACTTGGATAAAGGTGGACTTACTTAATGCCCAAGTCACCTTGTGTGCTCCTCTAGTTTTCAAATTAAGTGTTGTATTTTCAAAATGTGTGTTATAATTAAGTTTTAATTTTTAAAGTTAATTTAAGATATTTTTAAATTTAAAATTAAAGTGATTTATTTGATTTTTTTTAAAAAAGAATTATATCTAATAGTATTATTTGATAATTTATAATTTTTAGTTATAATAATAGTTAATTTTGAATTAAAAATATATTAATTTATCTTTAAAAATCAATCATGAATTATGGTATGAGTAAGTATTTATCTGACTAGTCATATTCTTGCAATCTATATCTGAGCAAGTATTTATCTGACTAGTCATATTCTTGTATATATATATATATATATATATATATATATATATATATATATATATATATATATATATATATATATAGGCAAAATATAAGCTATTTTGGTTGGTCTTTAATCAATTTATTAGTCCAAATTTATTGACTCACTAGTTTAAATTTATTTATTTTTCTTGATTTTCATGTCTTTTTGGTTATAAATTTTGGTATTTTAAAAATCAACTCAACAACTCAAAAGTTAAAATTTTCACAAAATTTTAATACACATTTATTATTAAAGATATAATATATCCTTTGTCATTAAACAGCAAGTAATGATAAAAAAATATATTATTATTTTATCATTACGATTTTTAAAAAAATATTATTTTTAAAAAATAATGCTAAAAATGATTGTTATTTTCATGATAACAAATGTTGCAATTATTTACTATGTTAAAATTATTTAACTAATTTTATTATATTTGAAATATCACGTTGTAATTAAATTGTAAAATACTACTAAATTTTACAAGCCATTTTTATATAATTTATTTTCTTTCACAGTACATTCCAAAAAAAATAGTGTGGCTTATGGAATGAAATGATTTTAATTTCATGAAAATGGGAGCATATAGGTGTTCTCCCTAAATACAAAGATATAGACACCGTATATTTCATATTTAGTGCCATTGTTGGAGTGATGAGAAAATAATAAAGTTAGAGGTATTTTTTTTATTAAAAAAAATGTGACATTGAGTAAGACAAAATATATTTTATAATATAATTAATAGTCTAAACAATATTCTTTTATTCAATCTTTTAATTAATCTTGATAAAAAACTTAACATAAAAATATATTAAATTATTCTTTATAAAAAACAAACATATGACTAAAAATATTTAATACTATTAATGATCTTGGAATTATAATCTCATAGATTATAATCTCAAAATTAATTATAATTCTTACAAACAAACACGAAGATACATTAAAATTAATTTAGTCTATGCGGATTCGATTCGATTTGACACTGTGCACTTGCAATTACATATTTTTATAGCATCACTTCCAAACACTTTCTCAGTGTAATCAATCAGCAATAAGACTTCAACATACTTGCAGTACCTTTTATAATTTGTCTAGTGCTACAACATAACTAAATATATAAGAGAGACAAAATTTGCTGCCATTAAAGAAAAAAGCATCATAGGGATTTCCCACCTTAGGAACCATGACAGTTAAAAGGGCAGAAGATGAACATGATTCTTCAAACAGAATGAATGGGATTTTTCCAGAAATAAAGTGCCAAGTGAGTTCTTTGATATAAAATTTCCCATTCTCATACTGGAGGTCCCTTCAAGGGTAGAGCAGATATCAACATGAGCATATAATGCCTCTGTCAAATACTCCACCATATCTAAAGTTAACAAAGCAGGGCTTATTCCTTGTATTGGAGCACACACGAATTGAGTGCCCATCATGTCAACACTCTCCTGCGAACAATTTCAAAACAATTGAACTTGTGATGCTCCTTGTTATAGTTGCGAACAGTCAACAGAGTAATAAATAAGAACTAGAAGAACTTATTTTTTTCTGAAGGATAAAGGCAACCCAAAACAAAATTGAAATGCCAGTCACAAATAAGATTATAACCATTGAAGTTCAATATTATGTCAGGAAAAAAAGAAGAAGAGTAATAGTTTAACATTTCATTTGTTTCTATCTCCCACATAAATTTATGATGATAACGAGACTTGTCTCAGAATTCAAAAACAACATATAATCCAGTAATGGTTATATTCCATAGAATAGAACGTAGATGATATATGCAAATATATGTAGACCAGTCTTCAGGTGAACATTAAACTCCATGACAGCTGCTTTGAGACCTCTTCTCTAGACCTCAAATAGTCAAGTAAGAAGATTCTCCATTTTACACTACTTATTAGGACATTTTGTAAAAGAGTAAATTACTATATTTCTATCTGCTTGCATGCTAAACAAAAATCTAACCAAAGAACAATCCTGCAACGCATTAAAACATTGATGTAACTAGCATATAATAACGATCTGTAAATACTGAATCAGAATTTATATTTCCCTCAGCAAACCTTACTAGATTGAAAATCGAACAAAATGCACTGAGCAAATCATGTCTTGGAACTTGACGAGCACAAATATCGAAGTAAATATTCATTGGAAGAACAGGTATCTGCCAAATCCTGATGCATTCTGGTAATAGCCTTCTGCAAGGATTTTAAAGCAGGAAGCAAATTTCTGGAATTCTGCTGAATTGAGTGACCATGAGCTTTACACAACTCCTGGAACATAAATAAATCAATTAATCCTTATGTACTAAATTCATATACACAGAATTTATGAAGGATGCATTTGATGCAGCAAAGATGTTTCAAAACTATTGTAATGTCAAACCTGACACCAACGAAGAATGAACTCCAAATGTGGGCAGTTTTCTAGAAGCTCTGCAAATGCCTCAATTAACCTTTGTAGGTATTTGGATGGAACAGATGAAACAACAGCAGGTATATCTGTTGGGCAGACAGCGACAATGCACTTTTTTATCAAGGCATCTTCATTTAAACGTAAGCTAAGGATTAAAGCTTTATTTGTCTGATCTTCATTTAGTGCTGCATCAACAGCCTGTGGAACATTTAGAAATATGAATTAGTGTAACTTCACAATAGCCATTACAGGTCACTCACAAGATTCAACTATGTTCTACTGCAGGTACATCCCCTCCACCAACCTCAATTCAATTCAACTCAATAAATGCCTTACCCCAAACTAGTTGGAAAAACTGAAAAGGAATCCACCAAGTAGTAACCAGTATCTAGAAAATAAATGACTGTTTTGTTGGATTTTCATTGTAAGCGACAATAAGATCCCAAGATAATATAAACAAAAGTACCTCTGGTGTAACATCTATGTCTAGATCAGTGGGATCAAAGATGAAGGAATCATCTATGGAGTAAACTAGAACTCCTTCTGTTGTTGCTGCTGCCCAGCTCCGGCCAGTTGGTGCAATTCTCAGGCACTTTGTTTGAATAATAGGCCTTCCATTGTTAGGCATTGATCCTGGTAAATTGTAGCTCGAGTTTCCTCGCGTTTGTTTATCAACACCTTCTTCTGTATCACTATTATCATCATCAATTAAATTCAGTGGACCGGCTTCTGTCATATGCTTCGAATTCAAGAAGTCAAGAACTCCATCTAGTGAAAGATTATGGGTTATTTGAAACCTGCGCAGTAATACCTGCAAGGTTTAAACACAGCATAGAATTGAGAATAATTTGACAAAATTGGGTGGTTTAACAAAGGGAAAAAACAACCGTGAGCTTTATTATATTAGTAATAAATAATTTACGAGCATATATTACGAATTGAAATTAACTTGATAATTCCCGACAATATGTTACAAAGTATATCATTGTTCATATGTTTCTTAGTGAATATGTTAGAATTTTACTATAGGTTTGTCATGCACATATTTGCGTGCCACGAGTAAAATATTACTCGTGGATTTTTTGGTGTAACCTTTTGATTTATTTTTTATTATTAAATTTAATACGGGAATCATCTAGATTTGGACAGATTAAGAACTAGGACTCTACCACTTCATTATGGAATTAATCGAGTTTTATAAAACAACATAATTCTGGATTTGGTTGGAATACTGTGCTAATAAAAAACTGAACTGATTCAAAGTTATGGATAACTGAAGCGTGTTTATGGAAAACTAACAACTTAGGTTGAAGGAACCATTTTGGATTATTGATTATAAAGTAGAAGTAGACTTATAATTACATTCTAAGTACTTGGGGCCCTAAAATATTGGTTGTTAGTGCATGTTTCCTACTATTTGTCTATTTCACATTAAAACTTGCCACATTCTTTTGCTCGTTATTTGATGAAAGGCCTTTCGAACAATTTATGTTTAAGCAGCTAATGAACCAATGATGTCATCTATTCACAGCACAATTATTCAAGGGAGAATGGTATACTAACTGCATAAGACTTCTCACCAACTACTTTTTTTATTTATTTATATAATCTTCAAAGATGGTAGCTTGCGGTTTGATGAAAGATTACGTTTAGAAACGTCTAGAATGGCAGAATATAATTTATTTCAACCAAGTAGGCTTGAAAGGTTGGACAATATCATTTTCCTTGTCAATATATATATATATATATATATATATATATATATATATAAAGTTTTGAAAGACTGTGTTAAGTAGCATGCTGAGATTATCTAAATACATATAGGAGATAAGTAAAACCCTACAACATCCAATATATGATAAAGCGGAAACTAAAATAGCATAAAATTACTATGCAAACAGAACATACTCTGTACGTGTAAAGGTCTTAAACCTAACCTGATCAGCCACATCATACATACAAATGTATTTACTGCTTCCCCCAGCTAATATATAACTCCCATCAGCAGAATAACACAAGCTCGTGAAGCACTTTCCAGAACTGGAGTTGGCAGCTGACCTACGATCAGTCATCAGACGCCCTCCAGCAATGTCTCTGCGGCCCTCAATTGTAAACATCAATAACCCATCAACTGGATCCCAGAAATGGATTTGCCCATCTAATGTGCTGCAAGCCAATTGCTTTCCATCTGGACGATAAGCAACAGTAAGAACGTCATGTGTGTGAGGAAATGTCTCAACAACACCTTTTCCTTCAAAAACATCCCACAAGCGAACTGATTTATCCCACGAAGATGAAGCTAGAACCGCCTACAGGTAAAGAGATGAAAACCCGATTAGCCACAAAAAGATGATTATGAATAGTTGTGGCTTGCGATGGCACTATATGAATGGGTTAACTCTTGAAACTAACCATACAAATTAAAAAGCCCACACTACTGTAGGAAGGAAAGAAAGAAAAGGAGGGGGCTCTTTCTGCTAACAATGTTCAAATAGCAATATCATTAGAAATTGCTAATGAATACTGACACAGGAAAGTTACATAGACATCAATTATCTTAAACTCCCCACAAAATGTCAACTCACATTTGTAGGAGAAAATGTCAACCCATGAACAGGACCTTCGTGGCCGCTGAGCACATCCAACAATCGTCCCGTCTTCATCGACCAAACAAATATCTAACATAATAGAAGTTAACCTGTTAGAAAAAACAAATAGCAGTCACAAGTCAATATCAAAAGCGAGAGAAACAGTAACTACCTCAAATGAATCAAGAGTTCCAGCACAAATCACTTCACCACTCTGATCTGATGCCAAAGAAACAAATTGCTTGGAAGAAGGGGTAGTAAATGTCCTAAAATTGCGATAGCGGAATAGATCCCATGCACGTACAGTCCCATCCAAAGATGCACTTAGCAGGCAATGGTTGCTAGCCATAAAATGGAGGGCAGTGACTGCATTTGTGTGCTCAGAGAATGTCACAAAACAAAAACCAGAGGAAACAGTCCACACCTGTAACAAGCAAGCTATAAATCATCTATTCGGATCCATCACTGAAGTACATAAACAAAATGACACCAGCAACTGCATAGCAGATGATACCATTAAAGCCACACAAACATACCTTCAGAGTTATATCATTAAACACTTTGGTGTATCTTCTTCAGATAATAATTCCAAAAAATCCCCAAAATAATAATTTTGGAGAGAATTATCAAAAAAATAGATACTTTCATTTATTATTATATAAAAGAAATTATATAAGAATTCATCTATGAATAAAAAGTGAGCATAACTGATGAAAATATAAGAAACATGTTACTTTACTAATCCAAAATAGGCACAGCACCCAAATACATGCTCACATTTTTGATTTATGATAAAAAAAACAAATTAAATTTAATAATTGTTATTAGGGAACAATATCTGGAATTAGGTCGTATAATTTAAACCATAAAGTAGGAGGCAAAAGACAAATCATTATTCACCTTGATTTTGTTATCATCTGCACCAGTAGCCATGAGTTGTGAATCAGGAGAGTACGCAAGACAGTTCACATCAAAATAATGCCCCTGCTGTTTCAATATGTAACTTTCTGATTTCCACTCCCACACAAGCAACTGGCCAAGTTTTGCGCAACCGAATGTCAACCAATTCCCATGATCATTGAAGGCAGCAGTAGTAATCTTCTCACGAGATATCGACAACAAATGAATACAAACAAAATCAGGCATCTGATAGAGTCCAAACACTCCATTTGAAAACCCCACAACAACAAGATCAAGACCCCTATGATAATCACAAGCTGTCAACTTTGCCGGTGCCTGCATAAAATAATCCTTCTTTAACAACTCCCATTTTCCTTTGTGCAACAATAGGCCACTTTCTTCTTTAAAATCACCATCACTACCCTCAATATTCTTCCTTTTCTTTACATCACTATTTGCAGTTTGATCAAGTGCACAAGGAGACGGAGGTTTAGAATTTTCCATTCCAAATTCATCAAACATACCATCAATGCCACTACAACTCCAGCTAAAAATGGACCCATCACGAGATAATGTATATACCCTAGAAGTTCTATTAGTTTTCTTATCAATTCCAAAGAATACACCAACAATTGTATCTCTATGACCCAAAAACAGAAAGGGCTTATTTAAATCACTTATCTTTTTCAAACAAAATAACCTGACAGTAAGATCCTTCGAGCCCGCCAGCACATAACTCGAGTCCGGACTCCAATCCAACGCAGTGACCTTATCATTGCAATCTGCAAAAGTTCGAACCAATTCAAAAGGACAAAACTCTTTCCTAAACCCTGGGGACCGCCAAATTTGAACCAGCTTTCCAACGGCAATGGCGATTAGGGTTCCATCGGCACTGAATTTAACGGCAGCGACGGGCTTCTTGAAGGAGATGCGATGGAGGACGGCGCGGCGGCGGAGGTTGATGAAGAGGCAACGGTTGTTCTCATCGACTGAGAGGAGGAAGACGCCGTCCGGAGAGGCGGCAACACGGGTGATGTTGGCGGAAGATTGGCAGGGTAAGGTTAGTGTTTCGGATTTTATGAGGTCGGTGACGGAGATACGGTTACCGACGGGTGAGATTAGGAGGGTGTTGTTAATGATACTAGCATTCCCTCCTCTGTATGGAGCTCCGAGGAGGTTTTGGAACCTGAAGTTCATGATGAAGGAGAGTGAAGACGGAGGGAGGATCCGTTAAACCTTAGCACACTACGGTTGATGTGTTTCTTAAACCCTACCCGAAGAGTGTGCAAGGGCCAAGGGATAACTTGTCAGATTACTATTTTATCCTTAATATGTACTCCTATCAAAGTGTAAATTTCTGAAATTTCTTTCTTTCTTTCAAGCAAAATGTTATAAAACCTTAGCGAAGTGTATAAAATATACTCTTATAAAATATATTCTTATAATTGCTGCATAAATTTAGAGAGAATAAGTAAGACAGAAAGAGAGAGAAATTCTTTAGAGAGAATTATTCTTCAGAGAAGTTTTCTGCTTCATTTTCTTTCTTCAGTTATCAATCCTTTATATAGGCGCAAGGCTGAGTAGTCATGGGAGAGAAGGGACAAGAGATGGGAGTCACGGGAGAAAAAGGAATGAGAAAAAGGGGGGACAATGCGTAGTGGAGTAGGTAATCAAGATTCTAACACTTCCCCTGATTTCCTACGATAGAAGATTATGTCTCATTAAAAACTTTGTTAAGAAAACCCAGTGGGAAAAACTTAACGAAGGGAAAAAGAGTACATATCTTTTACATAAATATCTTAATTGACTGCCTCGTTAAAACCTTGTCAGAAAAAACCCATTGGGATAAAAACCGTGACTAAGGAAAAAGAGTACATTCTTCCCCTCAAAAGGAGTTTCATTATTCCTTGATGAAATGTTGTCACAAGTCTTTCAGTCGACACATTCCGATCCTTTTTTGAAGTTTTGTAAACATTGCATTTGGTAGCGACTTTGTGAATAAGTCGGCTAGATTATCACATGATCGAATTTGATGCACATCTCAAAATATGTTTGATCTCATCCCAATGTCTCTTAGTAGGAGAAGAACTGTATCTTGCTAACAAGTTGACAGCAAAAGTAATATCAGGCCGTGTAGAGTTTGCAAGATGCATAAGAGCACCTATTGCACTTAGGTATGGAACTTCTGGTCCAAGAACTTCTTCCCCACTTTCAGAAGTAGAAATGGATCTTTATCAACTTCTAAAGATCGAACAACCATCGGGGTAGTCAAAGGATGAGCTTTATCCATATGAAAACGACTGAGAATCTTTTCAGTATATATAGATTGATGAACAAAATTCCGGATGCTAAATGTTCCACTTGTATTCCCAAATGTAATTTTGTCTTTCCAAGATCTTTCATTTCAAATTCATCTTTTAAATAAGTAGCGAGTTCTTGTGAGTTCTTCAGAGTACTACAAGATTCAAATCATCCACATATCTGACAATAATGGAAAATCCACTTTGTGATTTCTTAATAAAAACACATGGACATACTTGATCATTTATATATCCATCTTTTATTAAATAATCACTAAAGTCGATTATACCACATCGACCGGTATTTCAACCATATATAATGAGCGTTGTAACTTGATTGAATATATGGACGTGGCCTTTGTGATTGACCATTTTCAATCCTTGAGGATTCTCATTTAAATCTCTTTGTCAAGTGAGCCATATAGATATCTTTGTTACAACATCCATCGACGTGTTTCCAAACCTTCCATGGTTGTCATACCTATCAGAAAGCGAAAAATGACTTCATCCATTACTGGAGAGTATGTCTCTTGATAATCAATACCAGATTTTTGTGAAAACCCTTGAAGTACAAGTCGGGCTTTGTATCTCACAATTTTATTTTCTCATTTCGTTTTGTCGTACAAATACCCATTTGTTTCATAGGGATTACACCCGGTGGTGTTTGGACTCTTGGTCCAAATACTTCTCTTTTCAATAGAGATTGTAGCTTTCGGTTTGAATAGCATCTTTCCATTTTGGCCAATATTTTTTTTCAGGACATTCGCCCACGTTTTGTGGTTCGGGATCCGTGTCGAGGAATCAAAGTAATATCGATGCTATATAGAAAGCAAATATATCGTCAATCATGACTTTGCTTCGATCCCATATTTTCTCATCATGTACATAATTTATTGAGATCTCTTGGTGTTCATCTCTTATCCCTTCAACCGAGATTTTGAACCTCTTCCCGGCTATTCTGTAATAACCCGGATTTTCTATATAAAATAATTAAGAAATTTTGCGTATAAATTTTTTTTTCTTTAATGAGCGAGACTAAGTGTCTAGTAATGTGAACGATAAATGCGAATATATTTATTACTTGAAAAATTAGAAATAATTTTAGAATAATTAATTACTACAAATTATATTTTTATGGTAACTAATTTCAGATGTAAAATATTTTTATTAATTATTTTCCATGAAAACATGATTGGAAATAATATATGAAGTGATAATTAGAATTTATATAATATATATTTTATTATATGAATTGTTAGAATATTTAAATCAAGTATTTTAACTTGATATGCGAAAGAAGAAGTCGGATATGAGATCCAAACCACGAATTGGGATTGTGATCAAGAGATGAGAATAATAATATTATATTATTGTTATAATGATTTTACTGATACAATAATTATGTATCTTTGTGTATGTGAGACGAGATAATATTGAAAGAATGACTGACCAATTAGGTCATAAAGATATTACCGTCTTGTGAAACCCTAATTATTAAACTTAGTTATGAGAAATGACCGAGTAGTATTTGTGTATATGAAGTTTTTGTGTATATGAAGGTTTCCGTGTATAAGATGTCGATAATTAGAAGAAAACCTAATAATTGTTGTTGTTTGTCGATAATTAGATAAACCCCAATTATTACAACCCTAATCGGTTGAAGTTAGAGATTGTAATGATTGTGTTAGAACATACACAGATAATTAGAGAATCCTAATGGTCAATTGAAATCCTAATTGTGGCGTTAAGAAACCCTAATTAGAAAACCCTAATTTTTCAATCAAAAACCCAATTTAAAATTATTGGGTTTAATTACGATGTTAATGTATAAAAGTTTTAATTTACCAAAGGATAGAATTAATTGATAAATGATAAGAATTACCATCTAGTGATTAAATACTACATTTAATTGCTATGTACAAAAATGCCCATGAAATTATATGTGAAATTACCAAAATGCCCTTTTGGCTTATTAGTGTATTATTAGTGTATTATTGGAGGAATCTTGCTAGCAAAGCATGGCAAACATACTTACCCTACCAATTAAGCATCCAAGACTCAATTATGCAGATTCAATCAACCATTGAGTAGCATCCAATGCATCTAACTTGGTTTATATATAGATTGGAGAGAGATAATATATTTTGTACACTAAAATCCATCCAACTCTCATCCTTAAGCTTCTCTCTCTAAAACCTACGAATTATTGTAGCATATCAGTCCCTAAACAAAGCCCAACCATCACAAACAACAAATCAGAAGCATCAAAGCCAAAAAAATCAAAAATTGAAGCTAGAAAAGGTATGAAATTCCCTAATTTTGAAATCCTTCGATTCGATGTTAATTGATGAAATTGATTGTTTAAAGTAGTGTAATAGGGAGTCTATTAATGTTCTGGGTTGTAAAATCATGAACCCATAACATCAAAGTGCACGAATTTGAAGATTTAAACAAGTTGGAAAAACAAGATTACATTATTTTTCACCAAATGTCGAAATTTATAAATCTTTGGTCGATCTCGAGTTTTGTTTAAAAGTTGTTAGGTGTAGCTTATTATGTGGTCTTTAAACTTCAAAAGGAATCAGGTCTATATCTATTGTAGATCGAGATTTATAAGCGGTCAAAGTGGGTTGAATTAAGCGATTGGCCATTTTTTTTAAACCTAGAAAATATTCTAAGTGTCCGTAAATATTTTTTGGCAAATGTCAGGCCTTATATCTCGGTCAGATTTAATTTGTTTTGTGTTATAAAGGTTGATATTTGTAGCTTATGATGTGGTATTTAACCACCAAAAAGAATCAGGTCCATATATATTACGGATTAAGAGTTATTTAAGGTCAAAGTGGGTGTGGCCGAAGCATTGACGAAAAAATTGCAGGCGGCCAGAATTTTCTAAGTGTTAATTTTACGACAAGGTTTGACCATACTTTAGATGCTTGATTTCTTGTTGTTATGATGATATTAAGTATTATGGTTGTAGTCCTACATGTTGTCTACCTGCTGGAATTGATAGATCACATAAAAGTTACACGATCATCAAGTTATAGAGGTCCAAAGTAGGCATCTCGAATCTGTTCTCGGTGAAGAAACGACTTTGGTAGCTACTTTGATGGTGATTTATCCCAGATCGATGTTTGTTTAGAGGTTATGATTGTTGGATCTTGTAGTCTTGTATTTCTCTACAAGACCCAATTTATAGATTGTCCAAATTCGTTAAGATGAGAGAGAGTTATTCACGGTCAAAGTAGGCCACCTCGGTTCGCCTTATGAAGATCTGGTAGGCTCAAGAACACCTATAGCGACGGTTCTTCACTATAGGGGCCTTTAGCTTACAGTTTTAATTATTTTAATTTTCGATTTTTAGGAAATTAATTTAAAAATTAGAAAAATTAGTTTTAATTATTAAAATACCAAATAAATTATGAAAAATTATTTTAAAGTCTGAAAAATAGTTTTTAATTATTTTGAGTATATTTCATAAATATTTAATATTTTTGGAATATAAAGGTATTTATTTATTTAATTATAATATTAAATAAATGACTTAAAAATAGTTTTAATTTATGAAAAATCATGAAAAATTATATTATGGTATAAGAAAATATTTTAAGTTATTTCCCATGACTTTTAATATTTTGTGATGAATTTCATTAATTAATTATATATTAATGATATTAAAGTTATTTAATGATTATATTAAATAATTTAGTTTAAAAATAATTTTAAAATTATAAAAATCATTTTAAATGAAATTAAGGTATTTAAAAATATTTTAAGTTATAAAATATAACTTTTAATATTTAAAGGATAATTTCATTAATAATTTAATATTAATGATATTAAGATAATATTAATGATATTTAGTTTATTTAATAATTATTATTAAATAAATAGTTTAAAAATGGTTTTATTTATTTAAAAATCATTTAAAGAGGATATTAAGGATTTAAAAATATTTTAAGTTATAATTAATGACTTTTAATATTTGGATGAATAGTACATTAATATTTATATATTAATGGTGATTATTTAAAATGATTTTAATTGTTTTAAAAATCATTTAAAGGTAATATAAATGTTTTAAAAATAGTTTGAGTTATTATAAATAACTTTTTATATTTTGGCAATGGTTTCATTAATAGTTTAATATAAATTAATTATTAATGATAATGAAATTATTTAATGTTTAAGTCATTTAATTATGATTAGATGTTTGAAAGTTATAGTAACCAAACTATTGACTAGAGAACCTAGGTTATGAAGTCCGAGGATTTGATGAAGAGCACCCATAGTAATGATTATATCACTATAAGCCCTCGAGTGATGATTTGATTTATTTTAAATTTTTCAATTTACGGAAAATTCAAAAATGATTAAAAGTAAAATGTCGATATTCTGAGATGTTGAGGTATAGAATAAGAGTCTTTAGACTCAATTATTTACCCGATAAAGTCATTTTAAGATGCCGACAAATGTAGAGACTCTATAATAGAAAAGAAAAGACTTACAGAAGAAAGCATGGATGAGATATTTGAAAAATGTATAAAAATATTTCAAGTATAGAATATGAACTAAAAGTATGATCACTGCGATTATGTGATGACGTGATTAGATTATGTCTTTAATTGTAATAGGCGATTCTTATGTGTTATGATATATTGTTCTAATCGAACGAATGATCCGATTATTGATATGTTGTGATAAAGAGATAAAACCTAAGTTGAGAGTTGTAATGGTGAATCAGTGCAAGTATCTTACCTTTGCATTTCCTTTATCTGCAATGGACATGAGTAAGAAGTTTTAATTATTCTATTCTGTCGCACAGATTATATGACGCTTTGATTATCAACATGTTAGCTCGGATATATATTACATTTCATTGATTTCTAAATGGTTATCAAGTGTCCCCACTTGGATAATCATGGCATTTATTCACATGTTGATACACTTTTCAATTACCCGTATACATATATGTTGAATTACATATTATTGTTGAGCAAGATTAAAACCTTGGGGTTTGGAACCGGGCATGTATGAACATCTCGATAATGGGAAAATTTTTACGCTGGCTTTGTTGGACAAAGGGTGAGCGATGAATTTCGTTCAAGTTATGTAGTATTGATCAATCTGAGGTACACAATGTGGAGTGATCACCCTCCGTGTCCGTAAGTTATGATGGTTTTGCGGATGAATTTCGCTAAACCTTTTCGAAAATGAAAAAACCATGTTCATAGTATGTTTCTTAAACCCTATTCATGGGTGGAGCCTAATTTCAAGAAATTGAAAGAGAGTTGTTATGTGAATCTTTTATCAGTATAGATTACTTCACAACTTTTGATTCGTTGTTGAAGTGTTATGTAAAGAGAATACTTATATTCTTTCGAATTTATATATATAATTGCTATTACTTACTTTGGGCACTCAAATGCTCATCCTTGCTTAAATTAAATGTTTTCGATTATGTATGAGCAACTTTGAAGGCTCGAGCACGAAACAAGGGAAAGGAAAGTCATTGAATGAGTTTATATTATGAGTTAATGGTTATAGTTAGTAAGACAATGGAATCTATTGTCGGTATTGTAAGGAATGTATTTGAAGGTCACGTGCACAGGGAAGTAAACTTTGATGTATGTAAATTAAAGTTGAATGTATTATTATTTAGTATTATTCAAATTTTAAAGAAATGGTATCGTGGAGAACCGAGTTCGGGTTTCAAGTACTGGATTTGGGGTCGCCACAATTCCCACTCTTGGAATATGTGCTTCTTTTGGAGCGATTTGTACCTCTTCCGGAGCTATTCCCACTTTTGGAATAAGTCTTACTTACGGAGCGGGTATTCTTCCGGGATTCCCTTATTTGCTTTTAATTTTTTAGGTGGTACAGTGTCTTTTTACTAATTCCGGTCTTCCACGCTTACGGCGTGGTTTAGATTCTTCTATTACCTTATTCGTCAATTCTCCGTGAATTGATTTTTCAATAGGTATTTCTATCATTCTTTGGAGTATTCACTTTGCGGTGTATGTGACTTTATCACTTTTCTAGCATCATTAAATGCATCGGCATTTGATTTGCAATATTTTGTAAATGAATGATTCTTTGAACTTCAATTTCACATTGTCCTGTACGAGGATCAAGTGAATTTAAATTTGATGCATTCCATAATATTTCAGAGGGTTTTTTATTTAAAAATTTCCCTCCTAATGTTGGAAATACAGATTCATCAAAATGACAATCTACATAACGTGCCGTAAAAACATATCCAGTTAAAGGTTCAAGATATCTGATCATAGAAGGAGAATCAAAACCAACATAAATACATATTCTTCATTGGGCTCCCATCTTAGTTTTTTGTGGAGGTGTAATTGGAACATATACTGCACTTCCAAAAACTCGAAAGTGTGATATGTTGGGTATCTGTCCAAGAACTAACTGTAGAGGAGAGAATTTATGAATAGTCGTTGGTCTTACTCGAATGATAGCTGCAGCATGAAGAATTGCATGACCCCAAACTAAGGTAGGCAAGTTAGCCCTTAACATTAATGGTCGTGCAATTAGTTGAAGTCTTTTTATTAAAGATTCAGCTAAACCATTTTGTGTATGAATATGAGGAACAGAATGCTCAATGGAGATTCCAATAGTCATACAAAAATCATTAAAAGTCATTGATGAAAATTCAGCTGCGTTATCATGTCGAATTGACTTGATTGTATGATCAGAGAACTGAGCACGTAACTTGATTATTTGAGCAAGAAGTTTTGAGAAGGCAAAGGTTCGAGAAGAGAGAAGACAAACATGAGACCATCTAGTTGAAGCATCTATTAAAACCATGAAATATCGAAATGGGCCAGACAATGGGTGAATAGGTCCACAAATGTCTCCTTGAATTCTCTCTAGGAATTTTGGGGCTTCTTTATAAACTTTTACTGGTGATGATCGAATAATTAATTTTCCTCAAAAACACGCAGCACAAGGAAATTCACTACTAGGAAACACCTTCTTATCTTTTAGAGGATGACCAGTAGAATTTTCAATAATACGACGCATCATAGAAGTACCTGGATGACCGAGTCTTTCATGCCAAAGCATAAGGGATTTGGGATATATGATTTTTGGAATCATAACATTATGAGACTCAATTGCTCTAATTCTCATAGTATATAATCCAGAAAAAAATTGAATGAAGTTTTTCTAAGATATTCTTTTTTCCATAAACAATAGAAGTAATGAGAAGATATTCAGTATCATTCTCATTGGTTGTTTCAATGTGAAAACCATTTAGTCGAATATCTTTAAAACTAAGCAAATTTCTTCTTGATTTACTAGAATATAGAGCATCTTTGATAAAAACTTGTGTCTCATTTGGTAGCAAGAAACTAGCTTTTCCAAATCCCTCGATTAAATTTGATGTGCCAGAGATAGTTCCTATATTTCCCTCAGCTTTGATCAGTTGTGAAAAATATTTCTCATTTCGAAGGATTGTATGAGTTGTTGCCTTTGTCTGCGCTAAACATATATCCTCTATATCCATTAAAAAATGGTCCGACACATATAAAAACATAAATAAGAAAAGTTATATTTCAAATATAATTTTATTCATGAGAAACACATGCCACATATAGAATGAAAACTAATAATATTATACGTGCAAGGTGTTTAATTAAAACAAGAAATTAAACGATATCCCAAAAGATACTCTCAGAAGGTTCAGTAATATCATCAACCTTTTCCTCATTGTTGGTCATTGGTGAATCATCAACAATATTCAATTGATGAGTAACAAAGTTTGTTTCTGCCTATATTACTTTGTTATTTTGAGACTTCTAGAATAAATTAGCCAGATACCTCGGCGTACGACAGGTACGCGACCAATGCCCATTCATCCCACACCTAAAACAAACATCTGGTTTGTTCTTTTTCTGTGTTGCATTTTCTTTATTTTTACCCGACTCGGACACTTGCCACTTACGGTGGCACGAATTATCATGATTACGGAATTTGTTGTTACGATGGCCTCGTTTATTCTTTCTTCCCCAAGGCTTCTTATTATATGACCATCTCTTGTCACGTTTATTCTGCTGGAATGACGTGCTGTTAATATCCGACAATGGGGTAGCACCCGTTGGTTGTACTTGATGGTTTTTCAATAATAATTCATTATTCTTTTCTGCAACAAGGAGGATAGACAACAATTCACTGAATTTTGTGAACTTACTCTATCTATATTGTTGTGACAGAATCATGTTGGTGGGATGAAAAGTTGAGAGTGTTTTCTCTAACATTTGGGAGTCAGAAACTGGATCTCCGCACAAAGCCAAAGTAGAGGTTATTCTATAAACATTGGAACTATATTCCGTAATTGATTTGTAATCTTGTAGCCTTAAATTAAGCCACTCAAATTTGGCATTCGGGAGAACAACCAATTTTTGGTGATCAAATCTTTCCTTCAGTTGTGTCCATAAAGATAAAGGATCTTTGACTGTTAAATACTTAGTCTTTAATCCTTCATCAATATGGTGACGAAGAAAAATTATGGCTTTTGCATTTTGTGCCGAAGTAGCTGTATTTCCTGATTCAATGGTCTTTCTAACTCATTTGCACTAAGGTGAAATTCTGTATCAAGTGCCCAAGCCAAATAGTTGTCTCCAGATATTTTCAAAATAGAAAAATCTATTTTTGCCAAGTTTGCCATCTATTCTGGGTTAAAACACAATTATTATTTATTAAAACAATAAATAATTGCATGTATGAAATATGAAAAATAAACTACGTCACGACCTCAAGTGGTGATAAAATGCAAATATAAATAATCTTATATTTATATTATTAATATATTATTTTAGTAAAAAGAATATGCAATCATTAATGTATATATACAATTATAAAAAATATATATACAAAACTGTAAATGGATCTTCACCCGTCATACGGTAATCCACGTAGACAGATCATTTTCATAATTTATTAAAGAATGAATATAAAGGATCATTCACCATGCATGTGGTAATCCACATAGACAGGTTATTCCAACAAAATAATAAATAATGGAATAACAGAAGAATTTCACCATGCATGCGATAGAACGACTGCACAGATAGGTTATTCTCAACAGAATAATAAATGCGGAATAATAAATAATGGAACCAGGTCAGGTGAAATTCACCGATGCGGGATATTAAACGAGAATATTAAATGCGGAATAATAAATAATGGAACCGAAGTCGAGCGTAATACTTGCAAACATGATATTACGACGAATAATAAATAAGCGGAATAATAAAAGAATTTCACCATGTATGCGGTACTTGGCATAAGCAGAGTTATTCAACATAATAATAAATTACAAGAATTTAAAGGCAATTATAAGAATTAAATTATATTATTGGTGGCATAGCCAAACCGGTAATATAATAATAAATTGCAAGAATTTAATTTTACCGTCTCAGTTGGTTAGAGCTTCGTGCTGATAACGTGTTATAAAATCTTAGCGAAGTGTATAAAATATACTCTTATAATTGCTGTATAAATTTAGAGAGAATAAGTAAGAGAGAAAGAGAGAGAAATTCTTCAGAGAGAATTCTTCTTCAGAAAAGTTTTCTGCTTCATTTTCTTTCTTCAGTTATCAATCCTTTATATAGGCGCAAGGCTGAGTAGTCATGGGAGAGAAGGGATAAAAGATGGGAGTCACGGGAGAAAAAGGAATGAGAAAAAGGGAGGACAATGCCTAGTGGAGTAGGTAATCAAGATTCTAACACAAAACACCTTATTTTCCTCTCTTCATATTTTCCCTCTTCCCACTTGCATTTGCATTTGCATTTGCATATACATTACTTTCTCAAAAGCTGAATGACATTTTTGACCTTATAAATTGTCATTCACTATTAAAGTTATCCTTGAAATTAATTTTTCATCAATTAAGTTCTTAAAATGATATTTTTTATCGATTCTATTTTTTTTATTCAATTTGACTCGAACCCAACCCGACCTAGTTTGACCCGATCACGATTTCACCAATTATTTTTTATAAAAAAACTAAAAAGTTTTAAAAATAATAATTATTTTTAAAAAAATATTTTATTTTAAAATATTAAAAACATTATTAGTTAAAATATTTTTTAAAATTATTATTTTCAAGAAAAAATATTAGAAACTTTTATTTTTTCCATAAAATGAGTAAAGTTTCATAAAATATAGATTTCAAAATAAATAAATAAGAAAATAAAACTTTATTTTAAAATAAAGTATATTTTTATTTTTATATAAAACTGTATTTTCAAAAAGAAAAAGTTTATGTCTTTACCATTATTATATGTATTCTTAATATTAGAAATTAAAAAAACTAGAAATAGAAACCAAAATACAAAAATAATAAATAGAAATTCAAAATAATAATTATTTTAAAACCATATTTTATTTTAAAATATTAAAAATAATAATTATTTTTAATATTTTAAAATAAAATATTATTTTTAGGAAAAAATGTTAGAAACTTTTATTTTTTCCAAAAATGAGTAATGTTTCATAAAATATAATATAGATTCAAAAAAAAATAAAGTTTATATTTTTAATTCTTAATAATTTTAATGAAAATTTACACATGTTTTAAAGACTAAAAATTTCTAATTTTGTTTTATGAATATAAAGTTTTTTTATTTACTTTTTGAATCTATATTTTACAAAACTTTACTCATTTTTAAAAACATTTAAGATAATAATTATTTTCAATATTTTAATAATAATATTTTTAATATTTTAAAATAATAATTATTTTTAAATAATAATTATTTTTAAATAATTTATCACTTTTTAATTTATTTATTTTTAAAAAAAGAATTAGTGAAATTAAGATTGGATCAAACTAGGTGGGGTCAAATTCAAAATAAGTTGAGTTAGGGTTAAATCGAGTAAAAAGAACAGAATCGACCAAAAATATCACTTCTAAGAACTTAAAAATGAACTTTAACGACGAGTTTAAAATTGGGTAACAACTGTCAAAAGTGTCATTCAACCTTTCTCTAATTGAACATATAGTACACTTGGGGTATGTTTGAACAATTTATAGGATTTCAGAACAAGAATAAAGCAAGTTTCAAATTAAAATACTTGAGAAAATGAAAACTTCAATGCTAATCTGATACACAACACAGCTATAGCCATTAATATTGATTATTACACAGTACAATGAATATCAAAATGCTCATACGTTCAGAGGTGGAATCGACCAAAACAATTCCATTCAAGTGCCAAAAAGCCAAACCAGAATAGGTACATATCCGAAAACTTTATTTTAGGACCAGTAGGAACTCAAAACTTGAAGACTGCTAATTAATCTATACCATTTCACCCCACACCCATACCCATAATCTACTACTACCCACATCTATAAATGTATGCCTTGTCTTCCCCCTGTTATTGTTTCCCTCTTTAATCTTACTAACTGCAATTTGAACCTCAAATATCACGCGACAGTAATCAGCGTGACCCCTCGAGCATTAGCCTAGTGTGTAGCCAATTGCAGACCTCATCCATCTCCTTAGGAACTGTGTAATGACCAAGCCTGCAAAATCACACCAAGCATTCAAAATACTACTCATGATCCAGTGTATTGAGATACTAACAATAGTGAAGTAATATTAAAAATCCTCTAATACCCGTCATATGTTTTGAATGAAAGGTATCGAAATCCAGATAAGCTCAAGAAGTGGGTGGATTTTTCTCCGTACTTGTAAGGAACCACTTCATCACCTTTGGAAGATAGATAAATGGGTGAAACTGCAGACTTTGAACCCTCACAAAATTCATGTTCTCATATTTATTAAAAGCTGAATCACGAGTAACTAGTATAAACCAAATAACTAAATCATGATAAGTGCAGTCATAGCAGACACATTAGAAGGATGGATCCATATAGCGCTTGGTAATCCCAGATGATTGATATAAGAGTTTGATGTTTGAAATGGTGGTAGTGCCCCTTATCCTTATTTACCTGGCAGTTTAATTTTATTAATAAATTCAAGGGACTAGGATAAGCCTTAAAGGGTGAACTAAAATTTAAGTTTAGCTCAAGAAGTTTCAGGGGATTCTCAAGATATTTTCAAGCCTTCAAGTTAGTAAGCATTGGATTGTGACGAAACATACAGATTCCATGACAGAGCAAGATGGGTAAGGATGCAGCACGCCTTGCAGCTTCATGTGAACCTTCTATCTTGTTCCTTAAGCTCCTGTACAATAGTAGTGTACAGATTAACAGAAGAGTATTCTGAATCTGGACTCTGATATCAATTATTATTTATTGCATCAAGTTGGAAAAGCGCAGATAATAAAAGAAAAAGGAAATTATGGAAAAGAAATTTAGCACACTACCAAGGTATTGTTCTTGACAATCTAGGAAAATAATGATTTGGTTGAAGCTAACATAAGAATCACTTCTGGAAGCTTTAATTCATTTTTCTTAATATGTCTTATCATAATTCGTTGGTAGTGTATGCTAGAGAAAATTAAAATGAAACGTGATTTGGACGTGAGAAGGAATTTGTTATATTATACCTTGAACCAGGAAGCCAGCCACTTAGACCAACAATAGCCCTTAGGTTGATAGGGTAAGGATTGCCATTTTCATATTTTCCCTGGGCAAAGCATGTGGCTGAGTAAAGGGCTGTTGCAGCACCCATACTGAAGCCCCCAATACCAAGCTTAACTGTTAAAGAAGAGGATAAAAGCGTTTAGCTTTATACCAAAACCAACCAAATATATCTGTCTAAACAAATCAGGTTTAAATGGCCAACCATGTACATGTTTATGATCAAAATATGCTTAGACATTGGGAAGGGAAACCTTGTGAAGCAATTTCCCAGGGAACTGATATGAAGTAACTTTTCATGGAACTTTGATCACATAATCAAGAGGAAGTAGTATGCCGAAGAGAAAACCCAAAAACCTTAATTATATGCAGTATACATATAAGTACCCTCCCGTATCTTATTTAGTTGCAAGGAAGTGAGAAAACTCATGATATCATTTGGCCACGAGGATGCTTAATCTACAACTGAGGTAGTAAGAATGGAGAAGCTTACTGTCAGCAGGCTCCGTTGACAACAAGTTTGCAATATGTGCAACTGAAGCATCTAAACCCTCAATATCATCTGGACCATCTTCTGAAAGCTCTCCCACGTCAAACCCTGATGTACAATACAAAAATTTCTCATCTGAACAGTATTATTAGGGAATTGATATTTTCACAAGTAAATTTGATAGTTCCACAAGCTCCTCCTCACATGAATAGTAAGTGGAGTCCACTCCATGTAAGAGAGTACTTTGTGGAACTAACACTTTTACTTGTGGAAATATCAATTCCCTTTTATTATCATGGCAGTAAAATAGTTCTGGTTTTTCTCTTACATGCAGTGCAAGGGAATCCACCAAGTAGAGCCACTGGACGAGTAGGAGCAGTTGGACATATCCATTTAATCTGTATCACAATTTTTTTAATGTCAACCAGAAAAAAAATGGAAAAAAGAAAAAAGAAGAGTAGGATAACCCAATAATTTATATTTTTTATTTTCTACTTAATTTTCAGGAGGAAGGGGATGGGGAGATTGATCATTTTGCTACTATGGATAAAATAGAAACAGCTGAATGCAAATGCATTCAGATTTAAAAGCTCAGATTGATCAAAGAGAAATCTTTTCTTACATTTGGAAGAGGAAGATTTTCCAGTAGTTGGGACCAGCTGCATTAACAAGCAAAGAGCAAGATGAGCAGGCATTTCTTTTTATTCATAATATTTATGCTGACAACCAAATAGCAGTAAAGTGACAAAAGGGAAGGACAGTTTCTCTGAAGTGTTTTGAGGTGATAAAAAGACATTTTAATCTTAAAAACATGAGACTATGATAGCAGTTCAAGTGTCCTTTATAAGGAGTTAACAACCACTGTTAAAACTCAAAGGTATAAAGACTTCATTAAATGAACTAATTATTTAAAGACTGCCACAGTTGAGTTGAAGCATAATATAAAGGAATTAATCAAAAAGATTCTAAATAGTGCCCAAGTAGTGAAAAACAGAGCCAATGTTTCCTTAATTCTGAGGCATTGGACTAGGAATTCAAAAAGAAACCTACATATTTTGTTTTTTATATATACTTGGTATGTATGAATATCCTCAAAAAGCTAATTTATGTCTGCTCGATTCGCAAGAGAATTTATGTAACTAGAATTTCAATCAAAGAATAAGGCATATATTCTAGTTTCCAATTCATGATATTATATATTAAGCGTAGAAAATAATGAGAGAGCGAAAAAGACACAATCAAGTACAAAAGGGTTTCAAAGTGCTGCCTATTCCCATCGAATAAGTTAAAAGAAGAATCTAACAAAGAAGATGCAAGTTCTATATAGCATATATGGGGCCGCTGCTTAGCCTTCAATTCGATCAAAATAAGAATCCCAAAATGTAAAAAGAGAATATAACCTAGAATCAAAGATATTAAATTCTATGAACTTGTGAATTGCTAAGACATTACATTCTATAAATTCTGTCTACTTTTGTTCTTTTTGGAACAAAAAGGCATCCTTTATTGAAAGGTGTATACCTAGAACACAAAAGTTCCAGCAATTGTTGCCAGAAATTCAAAAATGAACAGCAAAAGGCAAAAAATAAAATCTGAAGTCCATCAGTTGGTCCCCCACTATAACTTATCCTAAAAGTGATAATTATTACCAGCCTCCTTAGTAATATTATAGATGTTAAGATTGATATTTGAACTGCAAGATTCAATCACAGTTAGGATAAACATAGTTGATGGACTTAGTATACATCTCTTTCAGAATGATTAAAATTCCTTGAATATGGTACTGAGATTACCAGAACCTACAGAGTGGTCTACTGCTAAATATTAAATGAGTTTAGAGACAAACTGGAATGGTGAAAGAAGTTCATTCCCAGACTTTAAACATTAAACTCAAACCCAAAGAGGGAGATAAAAAAAATTTATGAGAGTAGTAACTACAGCATCAATAACTAAAAAAGTAAAAAACAACAAAAGAGTAACAATTATACCTTGAGCCATTATCGCCAAGACCATGCAGCCAAACTATTGTAGCTTGGTGTTTCCCTTTGGGCCTCACCACATATGTTCTTCCAAATTCAAAAGACCTTCTAGCTGTTCTGCTACCTGAAATAGGTCCAACAACATCATTAATTCAAAAGCATACAAGTTTAAAAAGAGGAACATAAGGTACCTTACTTCCATTTTTCACACCAATTTACCAATTAAGAAGAAAGAGTCTAGAAAAAGGAATGTAACTAACCAGAACAAAGAGAAGAATTTGTGTAATTCATCCTATCAGGGCGAGAAACTGCAGTACTGTAAGACCAGCTAGTAGTGTAATGGATGAGAGCTGGTACTGCAATGAAGAAAACCCAAATTGATAATCTCTATTTATACCAACTTGGTAGCTTGTAAATGGAACACCTAAGTATATGTGAAACAGCTGCGCATTGTGTCCAATTAACCACCTATAGTTTCAAAAAGGGAGCAAAGCATCCGTGAAAAGGAGGGGTTAAAGACAAGGACAAAAAAAGCAGGAAATCTTTTTCATGAGCGCAGAGAATCAAAGAAGAATAACACTGAGAGCACATTCAGCCATTCCTAAGAGCCACCCAGCTCTAAATTTACAAAATAGAGAGAGGGAAGAGGGAGAGGGAGAGGGGGGGAATCTGTGCTTGTGGGCAGTGGCTACAAATATAAAGCAAACCCACAACATTAACTCGAGAATATTACTGAAAAACGAGAAGGAACAATCCAATTTGGGAAAAAGAAGGGAAAAATCTTTGTTTCAATTATTTGTTTTATGTATTTTTCTGATGATTGATGGATGCCCATTAACTTGAAAGTGAAATTCAATTGTCCTACTCGTCATCATTGAGACACCGCATAAATCTGTTAATGGGAATAATAATCTAAGAATTTGATGGGACTAGGAAAACTTGGGGGATGGTGTATTGTTTGCTCTTCCTCCTGTAATTTCTGTTTATATGTTGCTAATTATATTTATAATGGGGGATTTCACCAACCTGAAATTCAAAATAAATTAATTATGAAATTAACTTCATAGTATTTTGATAATCTAACCACTCCCGGAATAAACATATGAAAAAAGTAAATCAACTTTCCCTCTCCCTCTCTTGCTGCTGCATGTATTATTTGGCTGCTCAAAGTCTCACATTTCATCATAACTTTTGTTTTTTTATACTCATGACTCGTGAGACTCCCTCCCCAAGCATAGAGAGAGAGACTAAGTCCAAAACTGGAGCTTTCAAATCTCAATGCAAGCTATCATGTGACCTAAAAATGTCCTAATAAACATAACTATTACCATTTATTTTTTCCCTCCAAATTTTCAGTAAAATGAAATTCACTATGCTTGCAAACGAACCCAACCGTGTTCGAGTTTGATTGGATTGTCTTATCGAGTTCGACATATGGTATCACGTTCGATTGTCTGATGGAATATGTCCATGAACCATGTTTCGGTTGGATTGAAACGTGAAACATGTATCAACTAATTAATCACGTTCAATTGTCTGATCGATTGGATTGGATTGGATTGTCTTATCGAGTTCCACACATGGTTCGGTTCGATTCAGTTCGGTTGGAGTGATTCGCGAGTAGCTTGTGAGATGCTTAACGGTCTTGTCACAAGCAAAATATAATAATAATTTTACTTTTGTTTGAAATTATAAGATTATTTTTTACTTTTGAAAGTTAAATCTAAAACATTTTCAAAGTCAAAATTCAAAAATTATGAAAAAATAAATCTTAGTATCTTATTATCATGAGTAATATTTTTTAGATAGATTATAAATTTCATTATTTTATTATTTAACATTAGAATTCATGTTGAGTTTAAAAATAATTTTAAATTAATTTTTGAATAATCATAAGCAAGATTCCGGTATTGAAAATGACTAAAAAAACAAGGATAGAAAATGTTTGATCATTGGTCAGAACTGATTAGAAAACATGGTCAGGATCGGGATTGGAATTAAAATTAAATGGCACCACTCTCATAATTAATTACTAATATTTTAATTAAGAAAGAATTGACTTCACACTAACAGCAACCCAATTTGTTTAGTGTTTTTCCTTTTCCCCTCTAGTTGGGGGAGTAATTAATTAATTAATTAAACTTTTGGTTTGTCAACCCTACACTAACAAGAATCCATCCTCATTAATTATTAAACCTTTGATACTTCATTGTGGCTTTTACACATTATACATATGCTGTTGGCACTATCTTTGAGTGCAGGGTTATCATATTTGAGTGCAGGGGTTATCTCGAGGATCTCTTTTTGTTGCTCGTGTTTGAAATTTTTTTTTGTCTGTTCTTTAGGAATATTTATATTCTCGAGTTTCAAATTTCAATCTGGGACGGGAGGAAGTATCACCACGACTAGTATTTTTACACGGAAACTGATATTTTTACATAACTTTTTGATATTTTTACATGAAAATCGTCGCTATAGATCCTATAGCAACGGTTTATACCGTCGCTATACATCTATAACGACACTTTTCATGTGAAAATATCAATTTCCTATATTCTATCGTCCCTTAATATAAGATGTTTTAAAGTTGTGCATAAGTATTAAGAAAATGATTGTATAGTATTAAATATAATATCAATTGTGTATATTGCCCTTGTATTGGAAAAAAAAAGTGTTATTTATTACTCCCTCCGTCCCATAGTTATAGGCTGATTTTCTATTTTGAGATGTCCCAATATATAGGCTACTTACTATTTATAAAATTTAGTTGGTTCATTGTTTTACTTTTATGCCCTTATAATAAATATTCAACCATTACTCTTTTTTTGAAGAAACAACATTCAATGTCATTATTTTTATCACTACATTTAATGTTGTTGTATTCTCTTTGGTTAAAATTCTATGATTGTGGACTTTAACACGTCAATCAATGAAATTGAGAGTTCCATAACTTATTCATTAATTCCATATTAAGGGGTATATGTGGAAAATTTATGTTAAAATTACCACTTAAACTAATTTTCTTAAACTATGTGCCAAAAGAAATCAACCTATAATTATGGGACGGAAGGAGTATTAGGCAAAAAATAGTGAAAGAACCAAAATTATATTTAAGAATAATGCTAGAGACACAACTTATTCTACAACTATTTTACAATTTGCTGATGGGGCATATTCTACCTCAGCTTTTATATGGGGCCAAAGGCTACATTAAAGCAATTTGTTCATCAATATGCTGAGGTGGAGTATGCCATATCAGCAAATTATAAAATAATTGTAGAATAAGTTGTCTCTAGCATTACTTTATATTTAATACTTGAGGTAATATTAAAAACTAAACAATTAATATTTACTTGAAATTATAAAACGTCTTATATTAAGCTACAAAAATATTTCTCTAAAACAATTAATGCATGAATTTTTTAGATTCGTTTATTCAAAAAATTAATGCATGTAAATCCCGTATTTTACAACAATTATAATAAGATGAATAAAATAAATGATCGAATAGAGTGTTGGAACAAAAACAAATGAAGAATCTAAAACCCCATATGGATTTTCATTTTGTATCTTTTAAATCTTGATCCAAAAATGATTAAAATCAGTATTGTTCTTCAACTTTTGGTTAGCAAGAATGAGGCCATATAATTATTATTTGAATTTATGTTACTCCCCTATCCCTTACTATATCTCATTTTAGAGTTTGGTACAAGAATTAAAGAAATAATTATATAATATTAAATATAATATCAATTATCTATAATACTCTTAAATTTTCATAATTTCTATAGTTATCTCATTCTCTCTTTTATTTGTAATATTTTCTCATAATTTTTTCCTAAAAAAACTCACTGGTCTAATTTACTCATATTCTCTTACTCTCACCCCCTCACAATTTATGGTACTTGAAAACTTCAATTCCATATTTTTCATTTTAAATAAGTTAAAAACAAACTCTGTGAGAAGATCTCCATTGAAGAATTCATATATATGGAGGCAAAAAGTCTTTGAAAAAATAAAATTTCTTAATTCCATATATAATTAATCTGAGGAGAGGAAAAGACCAAAAATTACTGAAAAAGAGAGTATATACACAATAAACAAGAGAAAGATAATTGTGACTAATTTTCTAAAATTATATAAAATGATAAATAATTAAGAAAAAATAAAATATCTAAAACAAAATATATTAAAGCACAGAAAGATGACATGATAATGGAAGGGATTGAGAGTAATGGGGCCCTCCGGCTTTTTAGAATGTATAAATTGTGGATCTGATTATCATGCAGTTTAACTCTCATTGTGAAATTAATCGATTAATAAAATACGCTGTACATACACGCAGAGAGAGATCATCTCCTGACCTGCGTGTCGATAGTATAAATCAAAGTTAACTTCATATTAACCACTCTCATAAATTATTGTCTACTAAAAAGTTGAGTTTCAGTTGTGGTGTCGATATCATACCTAAAATTGCAAGTAGATTTCCCACCCTTTTAATAGAAATTTTGATTGATTGGACTTTACGAAACTCATAACAACAAAAGGGGTGATTCATGTTTAAGATTAAGAACCAACGGTTGTTATATGTCCAAAAATTTCTACATCCTCAACTTTTATTGCTAGTACAACTTGTCACACATATGCATGTGTGGTTATTTTTATATATATATATATATATATATATATATATATATATATATATAAATTAAAATATTAAATAAAAAATATGGAATGTGGGAACAACACTTGTAATTTTGGCCCCTAGAGATCCAAAGGCAATAATCTCAATATCCTTCATGTATTCATACTTCCAAAAGTCATTTTGGAACAAAACTAAAACTCATTATGTGTTAGAAATTAATTAATTGGAAGGTAACCATCATAATAAATGATGGAGCATTAAAAGGTTTTAAGTTGTTTTAATACAATTTTAAGTTATTTTAATGCAAAGGTTAACTTATATATATATATATATATATATATATATATATATATATATATATCATAGAGAGAGATGTGGGATAAGTTTGAGCGACACACCAAATCCGAGAACTTTATTTGATATCAAAAAAATTGTGGATGACCACTTGAATGCAAAAGTTTTTATATATATATATATATATATATATATATATATATATATATATTATTTCTCTTCTTAATTTATTTTATCTATCATTTCACAACACATTATAAAGACGAGTTTTACTGTAATTTTAGAAAGGAAATTATTTCAACTCACTTTGTAAGTATTATTTTATTAAAATTAAATTTGATCATGTATATATATTATTGTTTTAGTAAAATTGTATATATATATATATATATATATATATATATATATATAAGAATAACTTTAGCAGGTTCATGACTAAGTATGCCTCATATCAATATTTTTATCATTAATAAACATTTACGGGCATATATACATCATATATGTATATATATGTTACTACTATATATAATAGTATGTCTTGTATGCAAAGAAGTCGCATCATCACCAATTCGTATATTATTTATCTATCTACCTTCATTTTTAGATATGTTTAATTATTACTAATTAACTAGTAGTATTTTCATATTATTGCATGTGTTTTTAATAGATGTCAAACCTAACAAACTTGAATTTGATGCCCTTGACATCTCGGGCAAGAATTACATGTCATGTACCCTTGATGCTGAGATTCACCTAAAGACAAAAAATCTTGGAGATACAATTAAGGTTGGCAATCATGCATCCCTGCAAGATCGTGCAAAATCAATGATTTTATTCGCCATCATCTCCATGAAGAATTAAAATCTGAGTACCTTACTGTAAAAGATCCCCTTGTCTTATGGAATGATTTAAAAGAAAGATATGAGAATCAAAAATATGTAATCCTCCCAAAAGTTTGCTACAATTGGCTGAACCTAAGGTTGCAAGATTTTAAAAGTGTGAGTGAGTACAATTCTACACTTTTTAAAATAATCTCACTATTAAAATTATGTGGGGAGAAAATAACTGATTAAGATATGTTAGAGAAAACATTTACTACATTTCATGCCTCGAATATGTTACTGCAGCAGTAATATCGAGAGCGTAAGTTCATAAAATATTCTGAACTAATAGCATGTCTTCTAGTGGCTGAACAAAATAATGAGCTTTTGCTGAAAAACCACCAATCTCGCTCGACCGGTTCTACTCCATTTCCTGAAGCGAATTGAACCTCATTTGATAAACATATAGGAAATTATGTTCGTGGTCGTTATCGTTGGCGTGGAAGGAACAATCAATATAGAGATGATCGTACTCATAATTCTTCAAAAGGGAATAATATTACACACCTTATGTAAGACCCCAACTTTTTAATGAATAAAATCAAATTTCCTTTATTTATTATTGTGAATAATAAGGTATTAATTTGATATAATAACTTTGGTTATAGGTGAAATGTGAAAATTTATAAGCAAGTGGTTATAAAATATTCATTTTGTCGGTGGAATATTCTTTCTGTCGGGGAAATATTCGTACGACGGCGCAACCAATTGTGGGCCCCATAACGGATAACGGTCGAATGAAGAAAACGACAAAATTGAATAACGGCGTAGTTGTTACCGTTAAACACTGTTGGAATACCCGGTGGTTAAAGTAAAGTAATGTCTGCGCGTTATTACCGCGATAGATATCATTATTGCACAATATTGTTGAATTATTGATCCTTACGTAAGAAGGCACTACTCAATAATTGCCATAGTAGTTACTGTTCAATATTTTATTTTATTGATACAATAATTACTGCATTGATATTTTATATTATTGTTGTTTCAATTATCGTCACTGCACAGTATCTCCTTTATCAGATAAGTAATTCAGATTATTTAGAATAATATTATTAGATAATATTATTGGCAATGTCTAGAAAGTTCTGTCAAGGAGAGGTTTGGTCACCTAATTGCGCGCCAGTAAGGAGAAATCCTTATTGGAAAGCCCCCTCTTTCCTAGGAACAACCTGGTTGTCATAAATGTGATTCTGTAATATTATTTGTGAATAATTAATCATTGATTCATATGATAAGGAAATATTTATTTTATGTGAATATAAATGATGGATTTATTTATGTGGTTATAAATGAAGGAATTAATGTTGAGGTGTTTTATTAGTATTTTGTCGGATTGGAGGTATTAAAAATCAAACCAGTGTTTTTTGAGATATATTGTGGGAGTTATAATTTTTAATCCGACCATTGGATCGTTGTAATTTTTGGATATGTTATACATATATAAGTTGAGTATATGTCCACAAATTTTGAACCGTTAAAAATGAGCGTATGATTTGTTATGAATTTTAAGAGGTGGGTGATTAGGAAATCAAAGTTATAAATCATTTTGGTGAAAAATTTCGGAATTGGTGGGCCCCACTCTTGGTTGGTGAAGAAATGTCTTTGAGATTTTTATTCAAATGTGGTGGGTGGGAATAGTAGCGAGTAAAGCCATCGGAAGTTGCGAGTTAAGTCTGCTTGACGTCTTAATATTTTTCTATAAATAGAGGCTAAGTTAGAATTGAAAATCACACCGAAACAGTTTTCTCTCTTTCTCTCTAGATTATTGAGTGTATTTTGTGAGTATTTAGATAATTTATGAGTTTACATTAATCGGTGCAAGTTTCCTTGAAATTTATACCGATATTCCGATCGTAAATAATTGATATTTTGAGGTAAGGGATATTATCTTCTTCTTAAATGATATTTTCTTCAATATCATTATGCGAAATATTAGTATGAACTTTTATCAAATTTGAAACTTTTTGTGTTTGGGAGTTACTTATTTACGTATCTAAGCACTATTTACGATATCTAAGACTATTCATAGAAAAATGAATTTTTCTTCTTTTTGTCCAAGTTGTCTATTATGGTTACTATCTTTGATTGTATCCATGTTTTGATCATTATTTTTGAATTACGCTTCAAAATTGGTTATTTGAATATTATTGAACTTGGATAAATTGTGTCTGAATCCTTAATATTTGATCTGTTATCTCACTTTGGATTCGCTTTTTTTTAAAAATTTTCATCATCCTCGATCCTAAATGATGATACAAAGAATATCTTTGGCCTGTAGTGCAAAGATGAATGATTACCTAATGAATATCTTTGGCCCGTAGTGCAAAGATGAAAGCAGTGTTGAGATGAACATGACCAATTGGTGATACAAATGAATATCTTTGGCACATGGTGCAAAGATGAATATTTGATTCAAGATGTATATTGATTGATGTTACAGGGATAAAATATTGATGATGGACTTTTAAATCTTAGAAGATAGTAGAATTCTTTCTCTACTTGACTCTTTTAATGGATTACTCTTTTTCGCTGCAGTTGTTGATCTAAAACTTGTTGTCTATTATATTTTATCAGATTATTCCCTGTTGAAGACTAATGATAATTTGTTGTATATTATCTTAGTCATAATATTCTTTACTGGGCTAGTTGAGATCACCATTTTATTCCATTTTTTCTTCTCAGGAGGTGAGAACATAGCAGGAACTAGTCGGGGTACGGAGTGATGATTCTAGAAAGTTATTTTAGCAGTCCTCACTATTTTTAAAATAGTGTATCAATAATTGTAATGAGGACTCCTTTTGAGTTTTTATACTCTCTATTTGTATTTAAACTCACAGTTTAATGAAGTTGTATTTGTTTCTGTACCATGTATTTGGCGACTCAGAATGGGTGATGTATACCTATTTTGGGGGCGTCATAGTTGGTATTAGAGCTTAGGGATATGATCCATGGCTAGGATGTGAGACAAGAACTAGGAGGGGAGAGACGGGGAATTCCTTCGCTAGTATGACCTGACTAAGTTTATTTGGTATTTATTTGGTCGGTCAGAGTATAGGGATAATATGTTGTATGACTATTAACCCTTGTTTTATGGTAGTATTTAAGAATGGCAGCTGAGAACGTTAATAATGGAGTGAATCAGACCGTGGAGACACCTTTGATCACTACCCAAGGGAACATGCAACAGGAAGGCAATAATCCTCCTGTAAACAACGTTCTAGAACAAATGATGAATGATGGGATGTTTAGAAGCTTTTTCTTTGTTCATGCAAAACAAAGGCGAAGGAGACTCGTGCACAAAATATGGGTGGAAATGCTAGCAATGATGCGACTTTGTCACGACAAGCGATTCAAAGAGTTGGGACCACGAGAATTTAAGGGAAAGCGGATCCGATCATGGCGGAAGCGTGGGTCAAATAAATTACCAAGATATTCGATGTCTTGGGATGCACGGGAGAACAGAAGGTTCCATTCGCCACCTTTATGTTCGCGATGAGGCGGACTCTTTGGTGGGAGTCGTGGCGTACTTGACCACAACCGCACTCAAAGATGTCTTGGGAAATATTTGAAACTATTCAATGACAAGTACTTTCACGAAAGTATTTAAATCGTATGAAGGATGTGGAGTTTATCGGACTAGAACAAAATAACATGATAGTGTCCCGATCGAGGCGAAGTTTGTAGAGTTATCGTGTATGCACCTCATTTGGTGAAAATGAGGAGCGAATGACGAGGATGTTTCGAGAGGTCTAAAGCCGAGATTCAACAATATCTTATCTCTCATAAATTTTCTTTATATTCGGATGTTGTAAGCAGGGCTCAATTATTAGGCGAGATAATGAGTATGTTCAATGAGGGAAGACAACCGAGGTCATCTGGGTGGCGGTGAGCATCGGAGCAATGACAACCGAGGGAAGAAAAACATTCTGGACAAAAGCGGTAACCACTACTGGTGGTAATCGTGGGCCGTGATAATAGAAGGAGCGAGTGCGGAGGAGATTTCAAAAGGAGAAGGTACAACAATGATAAGCGTAAAGACGTCGGCACCAACATCAATTGTTTTGGGGAGGAGAACAACCACCGGTTGGTATGTTACAAAATGCGGAAAGAGGAAAACATCATTGGCGCCCCACAATAATCCAAGGTGTGTTATAAGCGTGGAAAGGAAGGTCATATAGCTAGAGATTGTCTAGTTGCGAAACCAAGTTCAACGAGGATGGTGACTCAAAAAGGTCATCCGGACAAGTTAAAGTCGGTGGTTCTCGGAAAGGCGTTTGTCGTGGATTGACCAAAACGCGAGGAACCCAAACGAGGTGATCACGGGTAAGCTAATCATGAACTTTTGTGAAGTTTATACCTTATTAGATACCTGGGTTCTACCCATTCTTTTTATCTCTCTGCTTGTGCTCAACGTTTAAACTTGACTTGGGAGGAGAAATTAGACTTTGACTTATCTGTTGAGACTCAGTTAGGAGAAACTTTCGTTACATCTCTGTTTTTAAATCTTGCATGATTGATTCAAGTTCGGTACCATCACATTACCCTGCCGAACCTTATTTCGTTGAAAATTCTTGCATTTGATGTGATTTTGGGGATTGATTGGTTAACCACGCATCATGCTAAAATTGATTATTTTCGTAAGGTTGTTAGTTTTTATATTCCTAACCAACCTATTATGTGAATTCAAACAACCAAACCACTAATATCAGTCATTGTCATATCAAGCCATAAAGCTATTCGTTTATTGAAAAACGGATGTCAAGCTTTCTTAGCCCATGTCACGGACTTGAACAAAAAACACGTCGATTTGAATACTATTTCTATTGTTAGTGAATTTCCGATGTATTTCTGAAGAACTTCCCTGGCTCACCCCGAGCGTGAAGTTGAATTCTTTATTGACCTTGAACTGAGTACAAAGCCCATTTCTAAAACCCATATCGAATGGCTTCTATTGAACTTCAGGAGTTAAAGGTCCAACTACTGAGGAGTTGTTGGACATCGGTTTTATTCGCCCTAGTACATCTCCTTAGGGTGCTCTGTGTTATTCGAAAGAAGAAGAAAGGCGGAGTATGCGACTTTATATTGACTACTGAGAGTTGAACCATGTCACTATCAAGAATAGGTATCCATTACCTCGCATTGATGACTGTTTGACGATTGCAAGGAGCACAATTCTTTTCAAAGATCGATCTTCGTTCGGATATCATCATCTGAAGATTAAAACTGAGCATATTCCAAAGAATGCCTTTAGAACTCGGTACGGGCATTATGAATTCTTAGTCATGTCTTTTGGATTGACTAATGCTCCTGCTGCTTTCATGGATATGATGAACCGTGTGTTTAAAGAATACTTTGATCAGTTCGTTGTTGTCTTTATTGATGACATCCTCATCTATTCAAAAAGCCGTGAAGATCATGAGTGTAAGACCCCAACTTATTATAAATAAAATCGAATTTCCTCTAATTATATTTGTGAATAATAAGGTATTAATTTGATATAATTCTCTGGTTATGGGTGAAATGTGCAATTTTTGCAAAATATGCAAGTGGTTATAAAATAATCATTTTTGTCGGGGAATATTCATTTGGTCGTGGAATATTCTTGTTGTCGGGGAATATTCGTAAGATCATATGACAAGTTAAACACCTCGAGATAAACTCCGCGATCTCTCTCTTCATATTGTTCCACCAAAATGTATGCCGAATATCATGATACATTTTGGCACTCCCAGGATGGATTGCAAACGGGGTGTTGTGAGCCTCCATCATGATTCTATGCTTCAAGTCAGAATCGTTAGGAACACAAAGTCTGGAGTTGAATCTAAGTATTCCTTCTTCATCGATTCTCGCTTCTGGAATAGCTCCTTCTTGTACTTTCTTCTTCATACGTATCAGCTCCATGTCCGTAGCTTGAGCAGCTTTAACTTTATCAATTAAAGTCGGTTCTACTCGTATATTTGCCAATAATGCTATCTAATAATATTATTCAAATAATATGAATTATTGATCTGATAATGGGAAATACTGTGCAGTGACAATTATTGAAACAACAATAATATAAAATATCAACGCAAACAATTATTGAATCAATAAAATAAAATATTGAGCGAAGAATTCATCGTAACAATTATTGAGTAGTGCCTTCTTTACGTAAGGATCAATAATTCATCAAATCTTGTGCATCTACGTGTATTCGTATTTTAACCACCGGGTATTCCAACAGTGTTAATCAGTAATAACTACTGGCAGATTATTTATAAAAACTCAAACTTGTCATTTTCTTCATCCGACAATTATTACATTATGGGGCCCATAAATGATCGCCTCGCCTTTACACGTTGACAAGTTAAACACCTCGAGATAAACTCCGCGATCTCTCTCTTCATATTGTTCCACCAAAATGTATGTCGAATATCATGATACATTTTGGCACTCCCAGGATGGATTGCAAACGAGGTGTTGTGAGCCTCCATCATGATTCTATGCTTCAAGTCAGAATCGTTAGGAACACAAAGTCTGGAGTTGAATCTAAGTATTCCTTCTTCATCGATTCTCGCTTCTGGAATAGCTCCTTCTTGTACTTTCTTCTTCATACGTATCAGCTCCATGTCCGTAGCTTGAGCAGCTTTAACTTTATTGATTAAAGTCGGTTCTACTCGTATATTTTCCATCATCATGTGGGTCCCTGGAGTCTTTAATTCTACCTCCATCCTTTGCAAGTCATACAGAATGGGCCTTTGCATTGACAATATCGCACTCGTGACTCACATATGATCTTCACTCAATGCGCCGCCACTACGTTCGCTTTTCCAGGATGATATTGAATGGTATGATCGTAATCTTTCAACAGTTCGAGCCAACGTCGTTGCCGCATGTTGAGTTCTTTTGGGGTGAAGAAATATTTGAGGCTTTTATGGTCCGTATAAATCTCTACTTTCTCCCCATACAAGTAGTGTCTCCAAATTTTCAACGTGAATACGACTGCTGCCAACTCTAAATCATGAGTAGGATAATTCCTCTCATATTTTTTGAGTTGTCGTAAGGCATAGGCTATGACTTTCCCATGTTGCATGAGAACGCATCCTAACCCTTTGCTCGAAGCATCATTTGTATATAACAAATCCATCCGTACTCGGATGGTATTGTCGAACAGTGCCGAAATGAGTCTCCTCTCGAGCTCTTGGAAACTCTTCTCGCATTCCTCGCTCCATACAAATTTTGTATCTTTCGAGTCAATCAGTGAGTTAACGAGAGTAGCGATTCGAGAAAATCCTTCCACGAATCTCCGATAATAACCATTTAAGCCCGAGCTACTACGACTTTGATCCACCGACTTTGGTTGCTCCCTAACTTTGTCTTCGCTTCAATCTTCGCGGCTCGACGAGATACTCCATGTTTTGACACCACGTGCCCAAGGAATGCTACTTCCTCAAGCCAGAACTCGCATTTCTTCAGCTTGGCATAAAGCTTGTTTTCATGAAGTCTTTCAAGTATCAGCTTCAAATGGTGCTCATGATCTTCACGGCTTTTAGAATAGATGAGGATGTCATCAATAAAGACAACAACAAACTGATCCAAATATTCCTTGAATACACGGTTCATCATATCCATGAAAGAAGCTAGAGCATTAGTCAATCAAAAAGACATGACTAAGAATTCATAATGCCCGTACCGAGTTCTAAAGGCAGTCTTTGGAATATCCTCAGTTTTAATCTTCAATTTAATGATATCGAGCGAAGATCGATCTTTGAAAAAATTGTGCTCTCCTTGAATCGGGTTTAATGAGCAGGTCATTAATACGAGGTAAGCGGATACCTATTCTTGATGGTGACATGGTTTAATTCTCAGTAGTCAATACAAAGTCGCATACTCCCGTCTTTTCTTCTTTACTGAATAAAGCAGAGCACCCCAAGGAGATGCACTAGGATGAATGAAACCTATGTCTAACAATTCTCAGTAGTTGGACTTTTAACTCACGAAGTTCAATAGAGCCATTCGATATGGGGTTTTAGAAATGGGTTTTGTACCCAGTTCAAGGTCGATAAAGAATTCAACATCACGTTCGGGGTAGTGGGAAGCTCTTCTTGAAATACATCAGGAATTCTCTAACCACGTAAATATTATTCAAATCGACTTGTATTTATTCAAATCCATAACATGGGCTAAGAAAGCTTGACATCCGTTTTTCAATAAGCGAATAGCTTTGTGGCTTGATATGATGATGATTGATTTTAGTGGTTTAGTTGTTTAAATTAAGTATGACGGGTTGGTTAGGAATATGAAAACTAACAACCTTACGAAAACAATCAATTTTGGCATGATGAGTGGTTAACCAATCAATTCCTAAAATCACATCAAAAACAAGTATCTTTAAAGAGATAAGATCAACAGGTAATGTGATAGTGCCAACTTGGATCATGCAAGATTTATAAACTGCAGATGTAACGAAGGTTTCACCCAATGGAGTTTCAACAGATAAGTCAAAGTCCAATATCTCCGGAGTTAAGTTTAAACGTTGAGCACAAGCAGGAGAGATAAAAGAATGGCTAGAACCGATATCTAGTAAGGTATAAAATTCACAAGAGTTCAAGATTAGCTTACCCGTAATCACCTCGTTCGGGTTCCTCGCGTTTTGGCCAGTCACGACAAATGCTCTTCCAGGAACCACCGACTTTAACTTGTCCGGGACAGCCTTTGGAGTCACCATCCCTGTTGAACTTGGTTTCGCAACTAGACAATCTCTAGTTATATGACCTTCCTTTTCACAGTTATAACGCACCTTGGATTGTTGTGGGCAGTTTGGGCTGATGTGTCCCTCTTTCCAAGATTTGTAACATCTGACCTAGGTGGTGAATTCTCCTCCCCAAAACAATTGATGTTGGTCCGACGTCTTTACGCTATCATTGTTGTACCTTCTCCTTTTGAAATCTCCTCCCGACTCCTCCTTCTATTATCACGCCACGATTACCACAGAGTGGTTACCGCTTTTGTCCAGAATGTTTTCCTTCCTCGGTTGTCATTGCTTCGGATGATGGCCGCCACCGGTATGACCCTGGTTGTGTTCCCTCGGTTGAACATACTCATTATCTCGCTTCTAATAATTGAGCCCATTTACAACATCTGAATATAAAGAAAATTTATGAGATATAAGATATTGTCGAATCTCGGGCTTTAGACCTCTCAAAAACATCCTCGTCATTCGTTCCTCATTTTCGACCAAATGAGGTACAAACCTGGATAACTCTGCAAACTTCGCCTCGTATTGGGACACCGTCATGTTGTTTTGTTCCAGTCTGATAAACTCCACCTCCTTCATATATACCGAATACTTTCGGAAAGTACTTGTCATTGAATAGTTTCAAACGTTTCCCAAGACATCTTTGAGTGCGGTGGGTGGTACGCTTCCAGACTCCCACCGATGATCTGCACTCACCGCGGAACATAAAGGTGGCGAATGGGAACCTTTCTCTCGCGCATCCCAAGACATCGAATATCTTGGTAATTTACTTGACCCACATTTCCGCCATGATCGGATCGGCTTTCCCTTAAATTTCGGTGGTCCCAACTCCTTAAAGCGCTTGTTGTGACAAGCCGCGCATTGCTAGCATTTCCACCCATATTCTGTGCACGAGTTTTCCAAATGCGGTTTTGCATGAAGCGCAAAAAGCTCATAAACATTCCATCATTCATCGTTTGCTCGGTAGTGTTGTTTCTGGGAGGAATATTGTCTTCATGTTGCACGTTCTCCTAGTTTGTGACTAAAGGTTGTTCCACGCCTCATACACTCCATTGTTAACGTTCTCGTGACCATTCTTAACATCGCCATAAAACAAGGGTTAATTAAACAAATTAACATATCATATAATATCCCTATATTATTATGGCCAGACCAACAAATGAGCTTAGATAGGACACACTAGCGAAGGATTTACTCATCTCTCCCTCCTAGTTCTATTCCCGATCTCGCCAGAGACCATATCCCTAAGCTTTGATATTAACTGTGGCGCCCCAAAATAGGTATACAACACCCATTACGAGTCGCTAAATACATGGTACGAAAGCAAAATACAACTTCAATAATACAATTGTCGTGCAAAATACGACAACACATCTTTGTGAGTTTAAATACAAATATTGTCTTCTGTACAATATCCACACTCAAATAAGTCCTCGTTATAATTATTCAAACACTATTTTATAGAAATAGTGAGGATTCGCTAAAACATCTTTCTAGAACCATCACTCCGCGTTCTCGACTAGTTCCTCGCTTATGTTCTCACCTCCCGAGAAAAATGGAACAAAAAGGAAAAGAGTGAGCTCAACTAGCCCGATAAATAATATTATGACTAAGATAATATACAACAAATTATCGTTAGTCTTCAACAGAAAAAATCGATAAAATATAATAGCCAACAAGTTTTAGATCAACAATCTGCGGTGGAAGCAAAGAATCCATTAGAAGAGTCAAGTAGAGAATGAGTTCTACTATCTTCTAAGATTTAAAAGTCCATCATCAATATTTTATCCCAGTAATAATAATCAATATGCATCTTTAATCAAATATTCATCTTTGCACTCTGGCCAAAGATATTCATTTATATCACCGGTTGGTCATGTTCATCTCAACACTGTTCATCTTTGCACTACACGCCAAAGATATTCATCGATTAATCATTCATCTTTTGCACTCTGAGCCAAAGATATTCAAGAATATCATCATTTAGGACCGAGGATGATGAAAATATTTTAAAAGAAAGCGAATCCGGTGTGATGGAAGGACAAATAGTAAGGATTCGTATAACAGTTTATCCAAGATCAATAATACTCCATAATAACCAATTTTGGAGAAAAATTCAAGAATAAAGATCAAAACATGGATACAATCAAAGATAGTAACCATACTAGACATCTTGGACAAAAAGAAGAAAATTTTATTTTTCGGTGAATAGTGCCGTATTCGTGAATAGTGTCGTATACGTGAATAGTGCCGCATACGTGAATAGTAATCCCGACACAAAAAGTTCTAAATTTGATAAAAATTCAGATCAATACTTCGGTATAATGATATTGAAGAAATAATATCATATATGAAGAAAATAACATCCCTTACCTCAAAATATTAGTACTTTTGATCGGAATATCGGTATAAGGCTGAAGAAAACTTGCAATGATGAATAAAAACTCTCAAAGTATCTAAATGCTCACAAAATAAACTCAATAATCTAGAGAGAGAAAGAGAGAAAACTTGTGTCTGGTGTAATTTTCAATTCTAACTTAGCCCTCTATTTATAGAAAAATTTTAGTAGGCTTGACCTGCAATCTGATGGCTTTACCTGCTACTATTCCTACCCACCACATTTGAAATAAAATTTAGCACATTTCTTCACCAACCACAAGTGGGGCCCACCAATTCTAGAATTTTCCACCAAAAATGATTTATAACCTGATTTCCGAATCAGCCACCTCTTAAAATTCATAACAAATCATACGCTCATTTTTAACGGTTCAAAATTTGTGGACATATACTCAACTTATATATGTATAACATATCCAATAATTACAACGATCCAACGGTCGGATTAAAAATTATAACTCCCGCAATATATCTTAAAAAATACTGGTTTGATTTTTAATACCTCCAATCCGACAAAATACTAATAAAACACCTCAACATTAATTCCTTCATTTATAACCATGATAAATATATCCAACATTTATATCCACATAAAATAAATATTTCCTTATCATATGAATCAATAATTAATTATTCACAAATAATATTACGAATCACATTTATGACAACCAGTAGTTCTGAGAAAGAGGGGCTTTTCAATAAGAATTTCTCCTTATTGGGCGCGCAATTAGGTGACCAAACCTCTCCTTGATGAACTTTCTAGACATTGCCAATAATGATATCTAATAATATTATTCAAATAATATGAATTATTGATCCGATAATGGAAATCATTGTCTGTGATGACAATTATTGAAACAACAATAATATAAAATATCAACGCAAGCAATTATTGAATCAATAAAATAAAATATTGAATCGTAACTCATCGTAACAATTATTGAGTAGTGCCTTCTTACGTAAGGATCAATAATTCATCAATACTGCATCCACGCCAGACATCGTATTTTAACCACCCGGGTATTCCAACAATTGTTAATTCAGAATAACTACCGTTATTTATAAAAACTCAAACTTGTCATTTTCTTCATCCGACAATTATTCTGTTATGGGGCCCACAAATGACTGACGCATTAAGTAGAAGATCATATGTGAGTACGAGTGCAATGTTGTTAACACAAAGGTCCATTTTGTATGACTTGCAAAGGATGGAGATAGAGATGAAGGCTCCAAGTACCCGCGTGATGATATCAAACACGCGAGTAAAGCAGACTTTAATCGATAAAGTTAAAGTCGCTCAAGCTCTCGACATGGGTGATCGCGTATGAAGAAGAAAGTGCAAGAAGGTGTTATTCGAAGCAAGAATCGATGAATAAGGAATACTTGAGTCAACTCCGAATTTGTGTTCTAACGATTCTGACTTGAAGCATAGAATCATGATGGAGGCACACAACACACCGTTTGCAATCCATGCTGGGAGTACCAAAATATATCATGATCTTCGACATACATTTTGGTGGAGAAATATGAAAAGAGAGATCGCGGTGTTTATCTCGAGGTTTTTAACTTGTCAACGTGTAAAGGCGGAGCATCAAATGCCAAAGGGTCCATTACAATCACTTGAGATTCCGAAATGGAAGTGGGAACACATTACTATGGATTTCGTTACGGGTCTTCCCAAGGTTTCTCAAGGCATAGATGCGATTTGGGTTATTGTTGATAGATTAACCAAGTCTGCCCATTTCTTACCGATACATGAGACTTATTCCCTTGAACGTCTTGCTCGCATATACGTGAATGAGATTGTGAGATTGCATGGCATGCCAGTATCCATAGTTTCGGATCGTGACCCAAGATTCACTTCACGATTTTGGGTTAGGTTGCGAAAAGCTATGGGCGCGGATTCTGATTTATTTGGCATACCATCCTCAAACAGACGGACAATCGAGAGAGACTATTCAAACTCTTGAAGATCTATTAAGACTTTGTGTCCTAGATCTCAAAGGAGTTGGGATAAGTACTACCATTGGTGGAATTCTCCTACAACAACGATTTATCAAAGCGAAAGCATAGGTGTGGCTCCATTTGGGCGTTGTATGGAAGAAAATATCGATTTCCAAAGATATCTTTGGGACGAGGTGGGTGAAGCAATATGTTGGGACCCGAGTTGTTACGCATGACTACTGAGAGAAGATCCAAACGATTCGACAACGTATACAAACGGCACAGGATCGACAAAAGAGTTATCGCGGATCTTCATCGGAAGGACGTGGAATTTAATATTGGGGATCATGTATTGTTACGTGTTGCACCATGGAAGGAGTTACAAGATTTGGGAAGAGAGGAAAGCTTAATCCAAGATTTGTTGGTCCATTTGAGATTCTCGATCGAATAGAAATGTGGCCTATAGACTCGCGATTACCTCCAAGTATGTCTCGTGTTCATAATATTTTTCACATATCTATGCTTCGTAAATATGTTAAAGACCCGAACCACATTATTGAGTTAGAACCAGAAGAGATAGTTGAAGATTTAACGTACGAGGAGGTACCTGTTAAGATCTTGGATAGGAAAGAGCATGTCCTACGCACGAAGGTTATACCACAAGTTAAGGTTTTGTGGAGAAACCATTCTATTGAAGAGATGGCCTGGGAGTTGGAATCAGCAATGAAAGCGAGGTTTCCTCACCTTTTCGAAACATCAGGAACGTACGTCAATTTCGAGGACGAAATTTCATAAGGAGGGGAGGTTGTAAGACCCCAACTTTTTAATGAATAAAATCAAATTTCCTTTATTTATTATTGTGAATAATATGGTATTAATTTGATATAATAACTTTGGTTATAGGTGAAATGTGAAAATTTATAAGCAAGTGGTTATAAAATATTCATTTTGTCGGTGGAATATTCTTTACGTCGGGGAATATTAAATGACGGCCAGTATGCAGCCCAATCATGGGCCCCATAACGGATAAATTGATCGAATGAAGAAAGCGACAAAATTGAATAATAGCAGGCGTAGTTGTTACCAATTAAAACTTTGTTGGAATACCCGGTGGTTAAAGTAAAGTAATACGCGTTATTGCACAGTAGCATACGGTATTGCACAGTATTGTTGAATTATTGATCCTTACGTAAGAAGGCACTACTCAATAATTGTCACGATAATTCTTTATTCAATATTTTATTTTATTGATTCAATAATTCTTTGCATTGATATTTTATATTATTGTTGTTTCAATTATAAATCCATCGCACAAAGATCTCCTTTATCGGATCGAGAATTGATTATTTGGAATAATATTAGAGATATGATGATTGGCAATGTCTAGAAAGTTCTGTCAAGGAGAGGTTTGGTCACCTAATTGCGTGCTAGTAAGGAGAAATCCTTATTGGAAAGCCCCCTCTTTCCTAGGAACAACATGGTTGTCGTAAATGTGATTCTGTAATATTATTTGTGAATAATTAATCATCGATTCATATGATAAGGAAATATTTATTTTATGTGGATATAAATGATGGATTTATTTATGTGGTTATAAATAAAGGAATTAATGTTGAGGTGTTTTATTAGTATTTTGTCGGATTGGAGGTATTAAAAATCAAACCAGGTGTTTTGAGAGATATATCATGGAGTTATAATTTTTAATCCGACCGTTGGATCGTTGTAATTTTTGGATATGTTATACATATATAAGTTGAGTATATGTCCACAAATTTTGAACCGTTAAAAATGAGCGTATGATTTGTTATGAATTTTAAGAGGTGGTTGATTCAGAAATCAGGTTATAAATCATTTTGGTGAAAAATTCTAGAATTAGTGGGCCCCACTTTTGGTTGGTGAAGAAATGTGCTGAGATTTTTATTCAAATGTGGTGGGTGGGAATAGTAGCGAGGTAAAGCCATCGAAGTTTGAGGTTAAGTCTGCTTGACGTCTTAACATTTTCTTATAAATAGAGGCTAAGTTAGAATTGAAAATCACACCGAAACAAGTTTTCTCTCTTTCTCTCTAGATTATTGAGTGTATTTTATGAGTATTTAGATACTTTGTGAGTTTACATTAATCAAGACAAGTTTCCTTCAAATTATATAATCGATATTTCGATCGTAATAATCGATATTTTGAGGTAAGGGATATTATCTTCTTCTTAAATGATATTTTCTTCAATATCATTATCTTAGAAATATTAGTACGAACTTTTATCAAATTTGAAACTTTTTGTGTCGGGATTACTATTCACGATATACGGCCTTTATTCACGAATGTGACGCCCCAAAATAGGTATACAACACCCATTACGAATCGCCAAATACATGGTACAGAAAGTAAACTACAACTTCAATAATACAATTGTCGCAAATTATTACAACACATCTGTGAGTTTAAATACAAATATTGTCTTCTAGACAATATCCACACTCAAATAAGTCCTCGTTATAATTATTCAAACACTATTTTTACGAAATAGTGAGGATTGCTAAAACATCTTTCTAGAACCATCACTCCGTACCCCATTGGGCTTCTGCTATGTTCTCACCTCCCGAGAAAAATGGAACAAAAAGGAAAAAGGTGAGCTCAACTAGCCCGATAAAGAATATTATGACTAAGATAATATACAACAAATTATCGTTAGTCTTCAACGAGGAAAAATCGATAAAATATAATAGCCAACAAGTTTTAGATCAACAACTACAGCGGAAACAACAATCCATTAGAAGAGTCAAGCAGAGAATGAGTTCTACTATCTTCTAAGATTTAAAAGTTCATCATCAATATTTTATTCCTGTAACAACAATCAATATGCATCTTTAATCAAACATTCATCTTTGCACTACAGGCTAAAGATATTCATTTGTATCACCAGTTGGTCATGTTCATCTCAACACCTATTCATCTTTGCACTACGGGCCAAAGATATTCATCAGTTAATCATTCATCTTTGCACTACAGGCCAAATATATTCAATAATATCATCATTTAGGACTGAGGATGATGAAAATATTTTAAAGAAAACGAATCCAGTATGACCGAAGGACAAATAGTAAGGATTTGTATAACAGTTTATCCAAGATCAATAATACTCCATAATAACCAATTTTGGAGAAAAATTCAAGAATAAAGATCAACACATGGATACAATCAAAGATAGTAACCATCTTTAGACATCTTGGACAAAAAGAAGAAAATTTCATTTTTAAATTGAATAATCTTAGTATTCGTGAATCTTCAACAGTATACGTGAATAGTCGTATAGTATCGTGAATAGTAACCCGACACACAAAAAGTTCCAAATTTGATAAAAATTCAGATCAATACTTCGGCATAATGATATTGAAGAAATAATATCATATATGAAGAAAATAACATCCCTTACCTCAAAATATCAAGATTACGATCGGAATATCGGTATAAGGCTGAAGAAAACTTGCACTGATGAATAAAAACTCACAAAGTATCTAAATACTCACAAAATACAATCAATAATCTAGAGAGAGAAAGAGAGAAAACTTGTTTCTGATGTGATTTTCAATTCTAACTTAGCCCTCTATTTATAGAAAAATTTTAGTAGGCTTGACCTGCAACCTGATGACTCTACCTGTTACTATTCCCACCCACCACATTTGAAATAAAATTCAACACATTTCTTCACCAACCACAAGTGGGGCCCACCAATTCTAGAATTTTCCAACAAAAATGATTTATAACCTGATTTCCGAATCAGTCACCTCTTAAAATTCATAACAAATCATACGCTCATTTTTAACTATTCAAAATTTGTGGACATATACTCAACTTATATATGTATAACATATCCAAAAATTACAACGATCCAACGGTCGGATTAAAAATTATAACTCCCGCAATATATCTCAAAAAACACTGGTTTGATTTTTAATACCTCCAATCCGACAAAATACTAATAAAACACCTCAACATTAATTCCTTCATTTATAACCACAATAAATATATCCAACATTTATATCCACATAAAATAAATATTTCCTTATCATATATAATATTACGAATCACATTTATGACAACCAAAGTAGTTCCAGAAAGAGGGGCTTTCAATAAGAATTTCTCCTTCTTGGTAGCAAGCAATTAGGTGACCAAACCTCTCCTTGATGAGAACTTTCTAAACATTGCCAATAATTCTATCTAATAATATTATTCAAATAATATGAATTATTGATCGATAATGGGAAATCTTGTGCGGTGACAATTATTGAAACAACAATAATATAAAATATCAACGCAACAATTATTGAATCAATAAAATAAAATATTGAGCAAGAATTCATCTGTAATAACAATTTGAGTAGTGCCTTCTTACGTAAGGATCAATAATTCATCAATTCTATGCATCCACGCGTATTACTGTATTTTAACCACCGGGTATTCCAACAGTGTTAATGGTAACAACTACGTCGTTATTTAATAAAACTCAAACTTGTCATTTTCTTCATTCGACAGTTATTCTGTTATGGGGCCCACAAATGATCTGCTACTGTAAATATTTAATATTCCTCGACAACAAGAATATTCTACGACCAAACGAATATTCCCCGACACAATGATTATTTTATAACCACTTGCATATTTTGCAAAATTTGCACATTTCACCCATAACCAGAGAATTATATCAAAAATTAATACATTATTATTCACAAATATAATTAGAGGAAATTCAATTTTATTTATAATAAGTTGGGGTCTTACAACGAATACGACACTATTCACCGAAAAATGAAATTTTCTTCTTTTTGTCCAAGTTGTCTATTATGGTTACTATCTTTGATTGTATCCATGTTTTGATCATTATTTTTGAATTTTGCTTCAAAATTGGTTATTTCAGAATATTATTGAACTTAGATAAACTGTAATACGAATCCTTAATATTTGATCTGTTATCTCACTGGATTCGTTTTCTTTAAAATATGTTTCATCATCCTCAGTCCTAAATGATGATACAAATGAATATATTTGGCACAGTAGTGCAAAGATGAATGATTACCTAAATGAATATCTTTGGCCGTGAGTGCAAAGATGAGCAGTGTTGAGATGAACATGACCAATTTGGTGATACAAATGAATATCTTTGGCTTGTAGTGCAAAGATGAATATTTGATTCAAGATGTATATTGATTGATGTTACGAGGATAAAATATTGATGATGGACTTTTAAATCTTAGAAGATAGTAGAATTCTTTCTCTACTTGACTCTTCTAATGGATTGTTTTTTCATTGCGATTGTTGATCTAAAACTTGTTGTCTATTATATTTTATCAGATTATTCCTGTTGAAGACTAATGATAATTTTTTTTATATTATCTTAGTCATAATATTCTTCTTTGGGCTAGTTGAGCTCACCCTTTTGTTCCATTTTTCTTCTCGGGAGGTGAGAACATACATAGGAGAACTAGTCGAGTGCGGAGTGATGGTTCTATAAAGTTGTTTTAGCGATCCTCACTATTTTTAAAATAGTGTATCAATAATTGTAATGAGGACTCCTTTTGAGTTTTTATACTCTCTATTTGTATTTAAACTCACAGATTTGATGGTCATTCTGGAGGACGAGGTCAATGTGGTTTTGGAGGCAGAGGGATTAGTAGGAGTCAGAGTTCAGACAACAATGGAGGGACAAAACTAGTCAAAGTTTGTTATCATTGTGGAGAGCCCGATCATGTTCAATGCTTTTGTAGACATCTTCATAATCGGGGACAACCACGATTTGCAAATGTGGTTGCTGGTTTGGAAAGTGGAGGACAATCTTCTGTTCATACATCATCCGAGGAAAAGATAGTGATTATGACCCCAACAGAGTATGATGCCTACATGCAGTATCAGGTTTCTCAACAACCATCCTCTATTTTCACCGCTACTTTTGTTCAAACAGGTAATGCTAGTGCTTGCCTCACTACCTCTCATCTTTGGATAATAGATTCAAGGGCATCTGATCACATGACATGTACATCTAATACTCTCATTTTCAAACTATGTCCCCTATTCCCAGTGTCAGTTTAGCAGATGGTTCCACGGTCATTGTAAAGGGCACTGGCACTGCTACTTTAAGTCTGTCTCTCTCATTAAACTCTACACTATATATACCTTACTTTCCATTTAATCTTCTTTCTGTGAGCAAATTAACAAAGACTTGCAATTGTTTTGTAACCTTTTATCCTAATTCGTATGTCTTTCAGGATCATACGACGAAGAGGATGATTGGTAGAGGTCGTGCATCGGGAAGTTTATATATGTTCGATGATTTAATCCCTCAACCTATTGTTTGTTCTAGTGTCGCTTCACCACTTCAAGTCCATTGTCGATTGGGACATCCTTCCTTGGCAAACTTGAAGAGATTCATACCTTGTTTCAGTTCCTTGTCTAGTTTAGATTGTGAATCATGCCAATTTGGGAAACACCATCGTGTCTCATATTCTCCTAGAGTCACTGAAAGGTATGCGCACCTATTTGATTTGGTTCATTCTGATATTTGGGGTCCTTGCCCAGTAGTATCGCAACTTGGTTTTCGTTATTTTTAATCTTTGTGGACGATTATTCACGTGTTACTTGGCTTTATTTAATGAAAAATCGCTCTAAATTGTTTTCTATTTTCTCCAATTTTTTGACTGAAATACAAACTCAGTTTGGTAGTACTATTCGTGTATTACGCAGTGATAATGCTCTTGAGTATTTTTCATCTCCCTTTTCTACTTTCATGACTCAAAGAGGCATTATTCACTAGTTCTCCTGTACTGATACACCACAACAAAATGGTGTTGCGGAGCGCAAAAACGACATATTATGGAGGTTACACGTGCTTTAATGTTTGAAATGCGTGTTCCTAAACCATTTTGGGGAGATGCAGTTTTAACTGTGTGTCATCTTATTAACCACATGCCTTCATCTGTGTTACATGGGACTATACCTTTTTCTTTGTTGTTTCCTTCTCAGGTTTTATTTTCTTTGCCCCCGAAAGTGTTTGGGTGTGTTTGCTTTGTTCGTGATCATTGTCCTAATAACACAAAGTTGGATCCTAAAGCCATTAAGTGTTTATTTTATTTGTTGGCTATTCTCGTACTCAAAAAGGTTACCGTTGTTATTCTCCTGATCTTAAACGATATTTTGTTAGTTCTGCCTTTTTTGAGTCTACCCTTTTTTCTTCACAGACTCATTCCGTCTCTGATTTAGACGAAGAGATATCTACTTACATCATTCGGTCTACAACTTCTCTACCTCCATCTCAACTAGTTCCCGAGATTTGTTATGTATACCGTCGTCGTCCCAGAACAATATAACGCCTAATGATGTTTCGGTTTCTTCGTCAACATCTTTGTCCAATGATCCTGGTAAATCTCCTTCTGATCCTGACTTATCTGATTTAGATAAATCTATTGCCCTGCGAAAAGGTAAATGAAGTTGTACCCAACATCCTCTTTCTGCTTTTCTCTCCTATTCTAATGTATCTTCTGCCCATAATACTTGTCTATCTACTATTTCTGCTCATCCTCTTCCTAAAACTGTTAAGGAAGCACTATCTAATTCTTGTTGGAGGACAACTATAGAAGAGGAAATGATGGCTTTATAGAAAAAATGGTACTTGGGAGTTGGTGATGCCTCCTCCAAATACATTGATTGTTAGTTGTAAGTGGGTTTACACAGTGAAGGTAAATCCTGATGGTTCTCTCGCTCGCCTTAAGGCTCGATTAGTTGCAAAAGGATATGCTCAAGTTCATGGTATTGATTATTCCGATACTTTCTCTCATGTTGCTAAAATGACCTCTGTTAGATTATTAATTTCTCTGACAGCTTCTCATCATTGGCCTTTACATCAGTTGGATGTCAAAAAGGCTTTTCTTCATGGTGATTTAAATGAAGTTGAATATATGAAGCAACCACTTGGCTTCGTTGCTCAAGGAGAATGAGGTCTGGTATGTAAACTCAAGAAGTCCTTGTACGGGCTGAAACAATCTCCACGGGCATGGTTTGAGAAATTTACACAAGTTGTTCTTCAGTTTGGATTACTTCGATGTGACAGTGATCACTCTATGTTTCATCGTGAGAGTAGTGTTGGAAGAATTTTGTTGGTCATGTATGTTGATGATATTGTTATTACCAGTGATGATAAGCATGGAATAAATTTGGAATCTTTTTTAATGCAAAAAATTTGAAACCAAAGATTTGGGAAACTTGAAATATTTTTTGGGTATTGAGGTGGCTCAATCTAGTAAAGGAATTTTCCTATCTCAGAGGAAGTATGTCTTAGACTTGCTGTAGAAAACAGGTCTTCTTGGATCAAGGCCAGTTGACACGCCCATGGATTCAAGTCAAAAGTTAACAACAACAGGGGGAGATATTTTAGAAAATCCAAAGCAGTATCGACGACTTGTGGGAAAACTTAACTATCTCACCGTTACTCGTCCCGACATTGCGTTTCCTGTTAGCGTTGTTAGCCAGTTCTTATCTTGTCCTAGGTCTTCACATTGAGATGCAGTTGTGAGGATATTAAAGTATCTTAAGGGAGCACCAAGGCGTGGATTGGTCTTTCATGATCATGGTCAGTCATATGAGAGTTGAAGGATTCTCCGATGCTGATTGTGCTGGATCTCCAACAGATAAGAGGTCTACTACAGGGTTTTGTGTGTTCATTGAGATAACTTGGTGTCATGGAAGAGTAAGAAACAGGCTGTTGTGTCCCGATCCAGTGCTGAGTCAGAGTATAGAGTAATGGCTCACGTAACATGTGAACTAATATGGTTGAAACACTTGTTGAGCGAATTGGGGTTTAACAAGCTAGTACCTATGCAACTTTGGTGTGACAATCAAGCTGACTTTTTACATTGCATCTAATCCAAAGATTTTGTGAGAGAACCAAACACATAGAAGTTGACTGTCATTTTATTCGTGAAAAGATACAAAAAGGGATCATATCCACCAATCATGTGAAGACCGACGATCAGCTTGCTGACGTGTTTACTAAAGCTTTAGGGTCAGCTCAAATCTCCTATATTTGTAACAAGCTCGGCATGATTGATATCCATGCTCCAGCTTGAGGGGGAGTGTTAGGGATTCTCCAGGAGCATGATTGTAGGAGTATGATTTTAGAAATAATGTGTGGAGTGATATGTGCTAGTCATTGATTTACTTTCCTTATATAGCATGAGTCTTGGTCTATAAAAGGCTCAGCTCTTATTTGTACTTGATATAATATGCGTGCATGTGCATTGTATCGTTTCGTAAGAATCGTAGCAAATCGTAACTGAATCGTAGGATACGGTGTCATTTTAAATTCACCCAGCGTTACATATCGAATTGTCTAGGTATCGTAGCGTACCATATCGTAAGATTCTAACAACTATGGTGTTATATAAGGAGGGTATCCTGCATTGTATGGTGTATGAAAATTCTAAAGATAGTGAGATTGATATGCCGCCGACCGTAGACTAGCCCAATGTTTGGGTGAACCACGTAAATTTGTGTCTTATATTTTTATTTTTATTTCAATTTCTCTTTGCTTAAAAACATTTTTTGCTGCATTGTTATTCTCTAACAAAAATATAGTAGGATAGATGGTTAAAAAGTTCCAATAAATGTATAGATTTTAGTTCATTTTCCTTTTCTTTCTGTTTCCCTAAGTTCTCCAAGTTCCAAACATACCCTTGTTTTTCTTTTCAGTCTCTTATGATTTCCCTTCTTGTGATAACGGACGACTCTCATCTTACCTAGAAAATGTTTGTGGCATAGTTTAATGAACAAAAGTTTTCTGGACCTTTTGAATGTTTGAACCAAACTTGATATTACTCGAGTCTATTTAGTTGGTAACCCTTGATTGCATGCTAGAAGTTTGGAACCTGTCATCATGTGTCGATTTTGATTTTGTCATGTTATTTTATGTTTCTCTAACTAGATTAGTATAATTCGCTTCCACTTTTGAGCAAATCCAAATCAGTAAAGTTTTTCAGGTAAAGAAATTGTAGCAGTAGAGAGCCCCATTGGACGGCTGGGCCTGACAGTTTGCTATGATTTGAGATTTCCAGAGATCTATCAGCAGCTGAGGTTCCATCACGATGCACAGGTACATACTGATTCATCATATTTGTTGGAGGTGAGTTCTTTGGACGTGACATCTTCATCTTTATTCCAATCTACAGGTTTTATTGGTACCTGCAGCTTTCACGAAAGTAACTGGTCAGGCACACTGGGAGATTCTTCTCCGTGCTCGTGCTATTGAAACTCAATGCTATGTATGAAACTATTTTCAACTTCATTTATGTGTTAATTCCTTGATATGTTGGGTTTAATAATTTTCACGTAATTTACTTTATTTTGTGATTTAGCATATTATGTGCGTTTGAACTGAATCCCCAACAACCTGGCTGCATGATCTAATCCAGTATGATCATCCCATACAAACCACTAAATCCTGCAAATCTTTAAAATAACCAAGTCATCCAATATAAGCAGTTGTATAAATCTCCATATTTAACACTAAATTACGTTTTAGTCCAAAGTGAAATACATAGAAATGCAACCCATGCTAATAAAAGAGCACCAAATAATTAAAATAAGCAAAAAAATAAAAAATTGTAGTTTCTCCAAGTAAGCTTGTATCACTCTAAAGCTTCTATAGTTGATATCTCAATTTCTAATGGTAATAGTACGAGCCAGCTAATAGCTTAGTAAATAAATATAGAGTGAGAGGAATTAGATCAAGCATAAGCTCGGATGTTCGAAAAATAAAACAATAACAAACTGAAAAAATATATTCAATTTGGAAGCAAAACAATACAACAATTTCAGAACTTTTCAATGCTCTAATACTGTAACGTTCCCAAATTCGAGTACTCATTACTCTAGACTTGATGCATCACTATTCATTCTGTGTAACATAACTAACTAAATAATACAACTATTATATATTATTAGTACATAACTTAGTAGTACATTTCCCCAGTATTTACTTACATCGCATTCAAATACACGCATCCCAAAATATTACATCATTAACTAATTATTTAAGCAATATAATATAATATCATTTATCTCTAGTTCTTCTCTTTAGCTTTACCCTTTCTTTTATCGTTAGTATTCGACCCTCCTGAACCTTGTGCTTTAACTACAAATATAATTTGCAAGCAGGGGTGGATCCATTTTTTAAAAAAGTTTAAAAGAATTAAAATAAAAAAAAAAATCTTTAAGAATAAAAAATTAATAAAATGAATCACAAAACTAAACAAATCTCAAATATTGTTTACAATAACATTTTTTGAGGTTTTATTACTTAAAATTGTTGCATGATAGCCTCATTTTTAATAGTTACAAAAATACCATATATCAATAACATTAATATACTCACAAATTTTAAGGCTTAGTAAAACAAAATAAGTAGAGTACTACAATTATATTAGTACACTACTATTATGTAACTGAAAAAAAGAATATGCTACTATCTTGTTAATATGATAGATAAACATTTTAATATACTTTAAAATATTTAAATTTGATTAAGTGACTGGTGGATTGTTCTGCAACAGTTGGCGACATTATTGAGAGAAAATAAATATAATGATGTTTATCTCGAATTTTATACTACTACTACTACTAATGAAATGAGAGCACCCATCTGCATAATATAGGAATATTTACTAGGCATTGTTTTTTTTCTTGACAAATTCGGGTAAATTATAGAAACTCTAACAAAAAGCTTTTACAATTTTTAGTAACTGTAACTCCTCTGTTTTTAATTAATAAAATACTTAAATTCTTATAGTAGTATTTTATTTTAACAATATAGTAGTATATTTTTTTTAATAGCATAATAGTAGTGTACTAATATAACCTTAAAATTTATGAATATATTAATAAGAGTAGTATATATATGAAGAGGTGAAAATCCCTGCCCTGCTCTGGGTCCGCCCATGTTTGCAAGGTTGAACATCTAATTTTCAGCAAGTATATGGCAATTCAAAAGAATGATAATTTATAAACAAAGTGGATAATTATTAAAGAGCTTCAACGATTTGATTATTAGAAATTTATGAAAAAACATGAATAGATAGGAAATAAAAGAATTTCTTATTTCAATCATTTTCAACATCATACTGAGCTGTCGCAGGGACCATGAACTCTACAATGTTCAACAATTATAAAATTGTGAAATCTACAAAATGTTTAACAGTAACACAGACTGAAAATGCTCCACGGGTACTTTAGGGGATCAATCTATCGTACCCTATGTTATGCACAACATTTCTTTTACGCTTAATGCGTCAAGTCGGTTACCCAACATAAATATCCCCTTTATCAGGGTTGTTCATACTCGGTCTAATTCTCGGAATCCACAACAAAATAATTTGGATTGGATTAAATTATTTCCCAAAGAATCACAACAGCTCAATAAATCGATAAAAACATAACAATTGAATTTAACTAAATAAATGGCATAAACTGCTTTTGTATTTGGTCCAAGAAGCTTTTCAGAAAAAATTATAATGTTAACAATGGGCAAAGTTCAAGTGTATGGGAGAGCGGGAACTCGCAACAAAACAAGAATCTTGCGACAGGAAATTTCACAATTTAGAAGACTAGCATAAGCTAGGGAATTTGCATAGTTAAAGCACTTGCAAATAAAATCAAGAATACTTGCACACCAGTTTAAAAATTAGAGAACTTGTCTAATTTGAAAGTACTTCCTTTAACGTCGCTTTTCGTTTCCAAATGATTTCTTACATCATTCATAATAATTCGCTTAATTAAATCCTTCCAATAGTTACCGTTGGTAATTTTTATAATTTTGTTTTGATAACTACGGTTATCGTGATTCATTTCTAAATACCAATATAATTTCATTTTCACAATCTTATTGTCAAAATGACCATTTTATCCTTACCTTATCCCACGTATCCCGTTTTACCATGTATTTATCGGTAAACTGCTTTATGTATTTCCTGGTAATCCTAAATTAAATTTTCGTAATATCTTAAATCCTAATTTCTTCTTGAAACCACTTTTAACACTTTATTATTTTTTTCCCATTTTTGCCACATTTTAGATAACTTCATAAGCCATCTCTCCTACTCTTCCTAAAACCTCAAAAGGTTCTATAAATCTAGGACTCAATTTTCCCTTTTTACCAAATCTTATTTTTCCTTTCCAGGGAGATATTTTCAAGAACACGTAATTTCCAACTTCGAACTCCCTCTTCTGTCGATGTTGATCAACATATTTCTATTGTGTATCTTGCGCCGCTTTTAGTCGGTTGCGAATCACTCGTATTGTCTATTCCGTTTGCTGAACGATTTCAGGTCCGAGCAGTTGACGTTCCCCGACTTCATCCCAACATAAGGGTGTTTTGTATTTCCTCCCGTAAATGCTAGCATGATAGCTGTTATTGTAGGCGAACTCTACCAATGGCAAATGATCGACTCGGTTCCTTTGAAATCCATCACACATGCTCTCAACATATCTTCCAGAGATTGAATCGTTCTTTTGCTTTGCCCGTTCGTTTGCGAATGATAGGTTGTGCTCAACTGTAACTGTGTACCCAAATGGCTCTGAAGTCTCCTCCAAAAATTTGACGTAAACCGTGGGTCTCGACAAGAAATGATGGAGATTGGAAAGTTGTGCCTTAAAATAATTTCCTTGATATAAAGTTTAGCTAATTGATCCAAATTATATCTTACTCGGATTGGCAAGAAGTGCGTAGATTTAGTTAATCGATCTACTATTACCCAAATTGCATCAAAACCTTTTTGAGTAGTCGGGAGTCTTACAATAAAATTCATGGTAATATGCTCCCATTTCCACTCAGGAATCTCCAAAGGTTGAAGTAGACCGTTGGGTCTCTCATGTTCTACTTTAATTCTTTGACATATTTAACATCTACTGACCCACTCCGCAACTTCCCTCTTCATCCCTGGCCACCAATAATATTGTCGTAAATCCTTGTAAATGTTTGTGCTACCAGGGTGTACCAAAAATTTGGAATTATGAGCTTCCTCTAAAATTTCCTCCTTTAGCTCCAACACCGAGGGTACCCATATCCTATTTTCAAACCGTATAATACCATCTTTATCCATTCTAAATTCCTCATCCTTCTTTTTTGCTATTCGCTCCTTATTCTTTCATAATCCGCATCTTCCTTCTGGTACTCTTTGATTCTATCCCATAAAGTTGGACAAACCTCCATTGCATAAAATTTCTCGAAGGATTCTTCCGAACTTTTTATTTCTATCTCCAACTTCTCAAATTCTTTTATCCATTCGTCCTACACCGTTAACTTCATCAACTTCTCCTAATTCTTTCGGCTCAAGGCATCAGCGACAACATTTGCCTTACTCGAATGATATAAGATTTCGCAATCATAATCATTAATCAACTCTAACCACCTCTTTTGTCTCATATTTAAGTCTTTCTGAGTAAAAATATATTTCAAACTCTTATGATCAGTGTACATCTCACACTTTTCTCTGTATAAATAATGTCTCCAAGTTTTTAGCGCAAAAACCATTGTTACTAACTCCAAATCATGTGTGGGATATTTTCTCTCATAATCCTTCATTTGTCAGGATGCGTATGCAATAACCTTTCCATGTTGCGTCAGTACACCACCCAATCCTTTATGTGAAACATTGCTATAAATTATGAAACCAACAGTATGGCTAATACTGGTGTCGTGCTTAACTTTCTTTTCAACTCTTAGAAACTTTCTTCACAATTATTTGTCCAAACAAATTTCACCGACTTCCTCGTTAAATTGGCTAATAGTACCGCTATTTTAGAAAAATCCTGAATGAATCTACGATAATAACCCGCTAATCCTAAGAAACTCCTAACCTCCATCGTCGTCTTCGGTCGTTCCCAATTTAACATTGCTTCTACCTTTGCCAGATCTACTGAAATTCCATCCTTATCGATGACATGTCCTAAGAATTGAACTCTTTCCAACTAAAATTCACAGTTTGAAAATTTTGCGTACAACTTTTCCTTCCGTAATGTCTCCAGTATAACTCTCAAGTGTTTGGCATGTTCCTCCTTTGTCTTTGAATAAATTAAAATATCATCAATAAATACTACTACAAATTTGTCTAAAAATTTCCAGAACACCTTGTTCATAAGATCCATAAATATTGTTAAGGCATTCGTTACTCCAAAAAGCATTACTAAGAATTCATAATTCCCGTACTGGGTCCTAAACACCGTTTTAGGAATATCCTCCTTTACCTTTAATTGATGATAGCCCGACCTCAAATCTATTTTTGAAAAATATTTTGCTCCTTTCAGTTGGTAGAACAGATCGTCAATTCTCGGTAATGAGTATTTAATCTTAATAGTGACTTTATTTAGCTCCCGGTAATCTATACAAAGTCTTAAAGACCCATTATTTTTCTTAACAAACAACACTGGTGCTCCCAACGAAGACACACTAGGTTGAATGTATCCCTTATCTAACAGTTCTTGTAACTGCGTCATCAGCTCCTTCATCTCTACTAGAGCCATCCTATATGGTGCTTTGGAAATAGGTGCGGTCCTTGACACCACGTCAATTACAAACTCAATCTCTGGTGGAAGATCTGGTAACTCCTCTGGGAATACGTCTTTAAACTCCTTCACCATCGATATTTACCCTATCTCCATACCCTTCTGTTGGTATCTACAACATGGCTAGATACCCTTCATCCTAAGCAGTCTCTTTGCTTGCATTACAGATAGACAACAAGCCTGTCTAAGTGAGAAACTTCCATAAAATATTATCTTGGACTTTTCCGGAGTCACAAGGTGCACACATTTCTTTTAGCAATCTATAATCGCCTCATGTTTAACCAATTCATTCCAAGTATTATGTCAAATTCTCCGAGGTTAATTGGAATTAAATCCGCTAATAGCTTATATCCCCTTGTATCCAAACAATAATTTTTATGCACACAATCAACTGGAATTACTTCTTTATTTGCTACTTCTATATTTAGGGAATATCTTAATTTTTCTTAGGGTAAATTCAAACGATGTGCAAACTCACGAGATATAAATGAACAGGTAGCACCTGATTCAAATAATATATATATGTTAATATTATTGACCGGAATAATACCCGACACCACGTCCTTAGAAGTCAATGCATCTTTAAGTGTCATGTTAAAAGTTCTAGCTGTCGGTCGGCCTGGAGCTGGTGGTCTTGTTATTGCAAGCCTATTGCCACTACTCTTGCTACCTCCACCTTGTTTCATTCCTTTCTTCAGACAGTTCCTAATTTGGTGATATAAGGCACCACATAAGAAGCGTCCGTTCTTCTTTGGACTTGTACAATTGGGAGTTATATGGCCCTTCTGGCCACAATTGTAACATATAATTTTTCCCTTCAAACACGTCCCCAAATGATTCTTTCCACACTTCTTGCAAGCCTCAGCTTTCTTCTTAGTTTCTTCCTCCTTTCCCTTGTTGCTCTTGTTACTATTCCACTTTCTTTTAAAATTTCCTCCACCCCCATTGCTACTGCCATCACTTTTGTTCTTCCCTTCAACCTTAATTCTTTTTTTGTTCTTGATTATACTTCACTAAAGCTTCGTTGCCACCTTCCGCAATGATGGCTTTTTAAAAATAAAGTACTAAACGAGTCAGTCTGCAACATGGCCAACTTACTGTACAACCACGGTTTCAAATCATGTTCAAACCGTCTGGCTTTTCTCTCTTCAGTATTCACTTGGTGTGGGGCGAATCTGGATAACTCATTAAACTTGGCTGTCAATGTTCTAAAAGGCGCTAGGCGGGAGGAGGGCGGCCCAGGGGACCTAGCATCTACGGGGACTGTAATTTTTTATTTTAAGCCAATTTTAATATTTTATTTTACATTTATCCAAACAAAACAATAATATAAAGCAAAACAATCTATAATAAAGATAATAAATGTCTTTACTTAAAGTTCAAACACCTCCATATTGCTAATGTCAAAGTTCTAACACAAACATGCAATTGTTCAAAGTAAAACTTATTTTTAACGTATTAGTTTTATTCATAAACAAGATTGCTATTAAATAATAAAATTTAAAATTTCAAGAATTTAATTCAATATTAAAACTTAAGAAACTAAACATAAATTTAAGAATATATTGAATTAAACTAAATATTACAAATGTATCATCATTTATATAATTTAAAGTTGGTACAATTTCAAAAAATTACAACTATAATAAAATTATCCATTTCGACTTGATATTGTTCACTTCTTGTTGTGATTTGAGATGCTACAACCTGTATTATGAATATGGTAAATTATTAGAAAAATAAATATATTAAGATCTGGTTTGGATAGTTATTAAAATAAAAAAAAACCTCTATGCCTAAACCTCGCCTAATTTTCTAGAGGGATTTTTTTACCGCCTTGGGCCTATGTGAGGTGTCAAGGGGGCCTAGCGCCTAAGCGAAGCATTGAGGGGTTTAAACGTAGGCGGGCGCCAAGGGGGGGCCTAGCGATTGGCGCGGGATTTTTATAACATCGCTGATCGTGATATTGAGACACAGTCATATCTCCTTGCTTAAGTTCCAAATATCGTATTTTCATTCGACTCTACATACTTCGGGAAAATAATTTTTGAAGAATAAATTCTTGAACCTAGTCCAAGGTATCACCCCCTGCACTGCTTTATGTTCATTTGCCTCCCACCAAAAGTTTGCCTCTCCTTTCAACATATAAGAGGCGAACAATTTCTTTTGAATTTCCTCGACTTTGGCTATCGCAAATGCTTTTTCAATCTCTTTTATCCAAGCTTGAGCCTCTATTGGCTCATTAGTTCCCTTAAACTCTACATTCTTAAAATCTTTGAAAGTAATAGCCGGTGTTTACTAGTTGGTTCACAATCCCTCGATTTCCTAACCCACTGAAGGACCCTACTAATAAATCGACAAACTGTTGCAAGAGGTTAACGTTACTTGAGGCTGCTTCATTGGTATTAATGGTTGGTGTTGCACCGTCTGTGTTATTTGTTGCCGCTTCATTTCCATTATTTACTGTCTCGGTAATACAAATAATTCTTGATCTTCCTCTCGGCATTTTCTTCCTTCCTGATTTAATGTAAAAATATGTTATTATCATTATGTAAACCAAACACGTATTTAAATAACATAATTCATCATTCTTAGAACATTCAATTATACAACATACATTCATTAATATACATCATTATACATTATATTAGTTCATCACTTACATATCAGATCTTTCTTTACATTAAAACCCGGGTTTTACACTTATACCTTTTCTTACAAAAATACACTTCTACCTATTACAAAAATAAAACAATTTCTACGGCCTCTCTATGTTCTTGGTTCACTACGAACCGAACCAGGTCCCTACTTATTGTGTGGATCGTCTGACCTCCCTCTGCTGAATGACCCATCACCCTATCCAAGAGTCGTCCATAGGAAACTTCAAAGTTATACACTGCCCAGTCCATCCTCTTCTTTCTTCTCAAATGTTCCTCTACCCCATCTAGTATTGCCTCTACTCTGGTACGGGTATTTATCTCCACGCTTAAAAGGGCCTCTAGTTCCTCTTCCCTTTCTTCCAACTGGTGGACTCTTGACTCTAGTACCTGGGTCCAAGCCTCTAGCTCCTGGTTTCTCTGTTCTAACTGTTGGGCCCTAACTTCCAGTTCTGCATTTCTCTCTTCTACCTGATGGTTTCTAGTTTCTAGTTATTGGTTCGCATCCACCAGTCCTTTAATTAAGGCATGTACTTCTGCAAATATTTCCTCCAAATTATCATCATCATCAGCTTCGACAGTATCATTAGCTGCCTCCTCGGGCACTACAGGATCCTATACCGGATCCTCCTCAGGTTACTCCTCTGGTTCTTCCTCAAGGTCTGGCCTCCCAAACTACCTGTACATCTCTTACCCCTTCCTCGCTAGCCTTCCTACAAACGGACAAAATGTCTAACTCAGTACATTTATATATATTATAACATTCAATTTAAATAATCTGAAAAATAATACTGCATTCCAGAATATTTTTATTATTATTTATATTTAATTAATTATTTTAATTTTTTTATTATTTTTTTTCTTTTTATAAGAACTCTATGTGAGTTCACATGTCACTAATTTTACTTAACTTCTCCAGGTTATATCCTAAGGTTCTCTAACCTAAGGGTTATAACCTATAGATCTGATATCAATCTGTAACTAACATCCGACACTACGGATAACACGTTATAGTGATATCTATCAGTTCGGCGTCCCCTACGGAGAGTTTGGCTTCGGTGCATCCCACACAAGGGAGCCAACAGCGAGAGGCTCTTTCTTTATGGCTCTGATACCAACCTGTAACACCTTCAAATCCGAGTACTCATTACTCCAGACTTGGTGCATCTCTATTCATTCCGTAAAACATAACTAACTAAATAATACAACTATTATATATTATTAGTACATCATTTACATAAATTAGTAATACATTTCCCCAGGATTTACTTGCATCGCATTCAAATACACACATCCCAAAATATTACATCATTAATTAATTTTTTAAGCAATATAATATAATATCATTTATCTCTAGTTCTCGTCTTTACCTTTACCCTTTCCTTTATCGTTAGTATTCAACCCTCGTATTCGACCCTCCCAAACCTTCTACTTTAACTGCAAATATAGTTTGCAAGGGTGAGCAACTAATTTGCTCAGCAAGTATAAGGCAATTCAAAGGAATGATAATTTATAAACAAAATGGATAATTATTAAAGAGCTTCAACGATTTGATTATTAGAAATTTATGAAACAACATGAATAGATAGGAAATAAAAAAAATTCTTTGATCTCAACCATTTTCAACTTCATACTGAGCGGTTGTAGGGATTATGAACTCCACAATGTTCAACAGTTATAAACCGTGAACTCTACAAAATGTTTAACAGTCACACAGACTGAAAACGTTCCACAGGTACTTTAGGGGATCAACCTATCATACTCTATGTTATGCATAACATTTCTTTTACGCTTAATGCGTCAAGTCGGTTACCCGACATAAATTCCCATTTATCAGGGTTGTTCATACTCGGTCTAAATCTCGGAATCCGCACCAAAGCAATTTAGATTGGATTAAATTATTTCCCAAAGGATCACAACCACTCAATAAATGGCATAAATTGCTTTTATATTCGGTCCAAGAAGTTTTTCAGAAAAATTTACAATGTTAACAATGGGAGAACTTCAAGTCCACGGGAGAGCGGGAACTCGCAACAAAACAAAAAACTTGTGATAGGTCAGGAAATTTCACAATTTAGAAGACTAGCATAAGCTAGGGAATTTGCCTAGTTTAAAGCACTTGCAAATAAAATCAGGAATACTTGCACACAAGTTTAAAATTTTGAACAACTCAAAAGGACTAGCATAGCTAAAGAACTTGCCTGATTTGAAAGTAATTCCTTTAATGTCGCTTTTCGTTTCCAAATGATTTCCTACATTATTCATAATAATTCACTTAATTAAATCCTTCCAATAGTTACCGTCGGTAATTTTTATAATTTTGTTTTGATAACTACGATGATTCATTTCTGAATACCAATATAATTTCATTTTCACAATCTTACTGTCAAAATGACCATTTTACCCTTACCTTATCTCATATATCCCGTTTTACCTTGTATTTATCGGTAAACCGCTTTATGTGTTTCCTACTAACCTTAAAATTAAATTTTCTTAATTTCTTAAATCCTAACTTCTTCTTGAACCCACTTTTAACCACTTTATTTTTTTTCCCTTTTGATTTTTCCAAGTATTTCTAGTATTTATTTTGAGCTAGTTTCTTTCCGGAAACATTTAAAAATATTCAAGATTATGTCCAAAAATTTTGGAACTTGGCCAAAATCTAGTCCATATCTATCTTAGCTTCCACCCAAAATTGTTATTTGCAACTCTTAATCATTAGAGATTAGAACTTACTTGAAGACAATATTCTAAAAGGCGCTAGGCGGGAGGCGGGCGGCCAGGGGGGCCTAGGCGTTTCATTTTAAGTCAATTTTAATATTTTATCTTACATTTATCCAAACAAAACAATAATATAAAGCAAAACAATCTATAATAAAGATAATAAAGGCCTTTGCTTAAAGTTCAAACACATCCATATTGTCAATGTCGAAGTTCAAACACAAACATGCAATTGTTGAAGTTCACACATATCTTTAACGTATTAGTTTTATTCATAAACAAGATTGCTATTAAATAATAAAATTATTAAAACTTAAGAAACTAAACATAAATTTAAGAATTATATTGAATTAAACTAAATATTACAAATGCATAATCATTTATATAATTTGAAATTGGTACAAGTTCAAAAAATTACAACTATAATAAAATTATCCATTTGACTTGATATTGTTCACTTCTTGTTGTGATTTGATATGCTACAACATGCATTATGAATATGGTAAATCATTAGAAAAATAATTATATCAAGATCCGGTTTGGGTAATTATTAAAATAAAAAAAACTCTCCGCATAGCCCGCCTAGGCCCCGCCTGGAGGGATTTTTTTGCCGCCTTGGGCCTAGGTGAGGCGCCAGGGGGCCTAGCGCCTAGGCGGGGCGCCAAGGGAGGGCCTAGCGCCTAGGCGGACCTAGGATTTTTAGAACACTGCCTGAAGAATGGTCTCGTATGCTAGGTCTTCCGTGTGTGTTCTTTATCTTGTCTCCTCCAGCCTTTTCTTTTCTACTACTTAAAACCTAGCTGCCTTCCTCGCTATCTCCCATTCTCTCAGATTCAAATTGTTACTTGTGTTTCTTTAAAGTTTTCAACTTCTTTACCTTTTTTACGCTTTCAATGAAAATCAAAACTTCCAATAATAACCTCATAAACTTTATATATGCTGCATAGTAATGTAGGAGTCAAATTTTCCAAACACTATCAATGGAAAGATATTGAGGTCTTCTAGTAAAGGAAGTATGATCAGCTCCACATGGAGTATGACAGAATGGGCAGAGATGAATGTGAGTTCAGTAAGGAGATATTGGGAATGATCTTTGTTATGAGGGTTGAAGTGGGTTATGCCTAAGTCGGTCGTTGGATTTCTTCATGCTTGGAAGAGTATTGGGATGCTATGGAGGTTGAGGTCAAAGTGGGATATGATTCCTCATGCTCTTTGGTGGACATTGTGGCGCAAGAGGAGTAGAGAATAATTTTGAGAATGTTGAAAACCCTTCTCTTCATTTAAGAACTTTGTTTCTCAACTTTATTTTTTGGCAACATGAGGTCTACTCAAGTGTTGTTGTGTGTTTCATGAACTTTTTAGGAGAGTTCAGTATTATTCGAGTTCTGTGTTGAGTCGATATAGGTTGGCTTGTATAGGCCATGGGGGCCTAGTGCTTGTTAGTTTTCGCAGGCTCTGCCAGTTTCCCCCCAATGCATGTTGCATTATGAGAAAATATAAAGTTGAACCCTGCAGTAAGAAGCCTTATCAGTGGTTCATAACATAAATGTTGTCAATTTGTAGAACAAGATAAAGCACCTTAAACTCGAATGCTCACATGCCCTGATCGTTAAAAATGAATTTTATTCTGCCAGACGCTGGTCCTATTTTGGTTGTTGCATTAATGCATTAAGTTTGTACTTTGGGGAATATGCCCGATGGATGATTATTGGGAATTTTTAAGGCTCAATCTAGATGAAAGACATTGTCTTTCCATAGGGAGGCAAATGGTTATGGTGGTCCTGTAGTAACCATCTTAGATGGGATTCTCATCGACTTTTGACAGTTCTATGATTACCTAGAGCTAAAACGTTGACTGTACTTATTTTAATCTTCAAAAAGCTGCCAACTTGCAAGTATCAAATGGGACCAGGGTTCCAAATCTATTTTTCTAATACGAAGACAAAGCAAACTAAGTATACTATCAAGGTGCTCAATTAAAGGACTTTCTTACTTATTAAAACAAAAGAAATTAGATTAAAGGGCATTCTCCCTTATGTTCGGCATAACAAAAATGGCTTTAAATACCTTTTATACAACAATGTGACGAAAAAGAATCAATGGGATTATACTTGCCTTTATGTAGCTCTATAGTAACTTATAATGTCTCCTCCTTTTTTCTCATCACAAATTTAGACAAATTTGCACTTCGTTGTACCATATGTGATTCTACTCCTGCCTTTTGATTTCATTTCTTCTTTTATCTCCTTGTATTTGTATCAGACACAACTGCATTGTTGCACACTATTAAAATAATGCTAAGATGTTTGATTGCTGTACTCTATTCTCTGAGATTCAAGTAGTAATATTGTTAATTCTGTTGGCAGGTCATAGCTGCTGCACAAGCTGGAAAGCATAGTGAAAAAAGAGAGAGCTATGGTGATACCTTAATAATTGATCCTTGGGGTACTGTAATTGGTCGGCTACCTGGTGAGAACTATTTCTGTCTCATTTATTGGTGTTTTTTGCCTCTATGTTGTCTCTCCCCCCTCCCTCCCTGCATGTGCATGCATGTTTGTTTCTCACGCGTGGTCACATGTGAAGGTGCTGAAAATTTTGAAAAATATTGCAGGAGTAGGAAAACATGAATTTGAAAGCCAATTTACAACTTGTCTAGGAAATTAATTATAATATAGTTTTGCTTTTGTGTTTTCATGAAGGTCTCGAGGCGAAATCATTAAATTGTCTTTGCATGAGCAGCCATTATGGGCTTTTGATTGTGAGCTGAATTTATTAGTTTGTATGAACAGATATCTCTGTCTTTAGCCTTACTTCGGTTCAAAAGTTCTTCTCATGGCCAACTTATTTTGGTTTCCAAACTATTATTTCTATCCCATAGCATTTTTTTGGCTCTACCGTACATCATTAGGCATGATGCCTAACAATCTTGAGATGTGTTGTTCTCTTCATTTCCCTCAAAGTATTATTGAATCTACGGTGATTTATACTGTGTTTGTTTTAAATCATGCATAAAATGCTGGATCCAAGCTTTAGATGAAGTCCAAAAGAAACAAGAAATTTTTACCTTTTTATGTGCATTAATTGTTCACAACACTCCACCCTAGGAAGTACTGACCCAAGACAGAAAAAGACTAGTACAATACAAGTCCCCACACTCACAATAAGGTGGATTACTTTCACAACATACCAATGCCAACTCTTATTTGCAGTTAAAGTCGGAAGTCAGTGGGCCTAGTACAACAAACCTTTACACCAATAAATCGCCCACAACAACAATATAATACGTTTATCTTGCACTCAAATAACTCTCTCAAGTGTCGCCAGGACTCCACTCATACTTGGCTGTGCATACAAAAGTAGCCAAGGTCCCGTTTTACATAGCTTCCTTACCATATTAGGATTATGTTCCCCAGCTGACTTGGTTGAAATCCAATGAGCGTGGGTTCCGAGAAAGATAAAGAAAGATATTGGTGTTAAAAAAATTTTGTGAGGTATACTTTTGGAGGGTGAAATATCTTAGAGCGAGAGAAGATGGTTCTAGAGAGAAATAAGTTGAAGAATCTGTATTGACTCTTAAAATTATTTTTTCAGTTAATGAAAATCTCAAATTTAATGCTGAATCATCATTTATTTATTTCTTATCGCATATAGGGCATTATTCTAGATACTTTCACACTAAATGTTGAATTACACCTGAAATCTAAGAGCATCCTGAATTTCTATGTGTGAAAGTAATGTTTGCAATTATGCCAGGGGGTTTAATATTAGATATGCAAGCTTCAAAGTAAGCCAACATAACTAGTTATTGTTGATGCCAGTTGTTTAGTGTTATTTGTGGATTATATTTACTGATACTAAAACTACCAATTATTCATGACAGCCAATTCCCTCTATTACTAACCTTAAAAATATCGTTTCTTTAACTTTGCAAGGGAATGTGTATGCTATCATTGATAATGATAATGACTGATATGAAATGGATGTAACTACAATTATAAGTAAATACAGTTATTTAATTATAAGTATATCTACTCGTTATGCAACTTGCAATATGGTATAGAATTTCTCTTCCTCATGAAGTTGTAGCATCTGATTTAGTTAGAATCTTTGTTCTAAAAGCCCCAAGAAAAACGAAGGTGCAGCTACTGCAGTCCACTGCATGGATGATTATTGCAGTTTTAAGCACCTGCAATGAAAACATTTAAGACTAGTTTGGCATAATCTGTAACTTCTGTTTCTTACATTATACTTTCAAAGATCTTTCTGTTCAATTTTTTTGTTATGGGATGAATCCTAGCTTCTTTTACGAGACTTTTGTGTACAATATTTTTTTCTGATCACTCTTCCAGTGGTTTATTTCTCTGGGGATGTTCTGTGCTTAAGTCCATGATACTGGCTTCATCACCATCATAAATTTTCTCTTAAGGAAACTTTTAGCTTCCGGTCAAAAGCAAGTGTCGGTCTTTTAGATAATTAAGATTTCTTCAATATTGTTAATGACCCTGATTTTCACAGTTGGCGTAAAACCAACTCCATCTTTACCAAATATAACTTTCATGTGATCCTGTTTCAGATCCGTTATCAACAGGTCTTGCTGTTGCAGATATAGACTTCTCACTGCTTGATTCAGTTAGAGCAAAGATGCCAATTTCTAAGGTAGATTATTGAACAACATTTACTGAGAAAACCATATGAATTAGTTTTTATTGGACATAGCCACTTTCTTTGTCTTGGTCTTATTTGCCCAATTCCCCCACCCCCAAAAAAAAAAATCAACATATTCCCACAAGGTTTTCCACATGACAGTGGAGTGGATACCTGAGAAGGAACTTGTGGAAAACAATTGCGGAAAGAACATGGGATAATTATACTTCTTTCTTTCGTGCATACTTGTATTCAGCCAAATATGAAATGTATGCTTTTGGTTTAAAAACCATTTTTATCTCCCAAGTCTCATGAATATAAGCAGAACATAGTAATGCACTTGGCTATAGATTGTATTGTGAGTCTGTATATAATCTTCTAATGATGTAATTATGCTAATGGTTCCTGTTCTTGTCTATGTATACGGATAATGGTTCCTGTACTTGTCCACGTATACAGTGTTAGGCGAATTGTCTCAATAGTCTGTTGCTTCTAAGAATCTAAGGTATTAAAGTAGACATTATTTTTTCGTTTTTTTTTTAAATTTTAATATATCTTTATGGAAATCGGACTTATTTAACCTGACATATGACTTGCGCGTGATAGGTAAAAACATGACTTTATGCAGTTGGTTGTCTGGACCAACAGTGAGCCATAATTAAGTTCAGGGGAAAAACTGTGATAGTTGTGGGTGGAGGGACTAAAATTGTACTAGTGGACTAGCACAGAGATGATTAGAGTAGTTAATCCTTTTTGAAAAAAAAGTATTCAAGAGATTTAGAAAGGAGAAGGAAAAAGAGGGAGGGAGGGGAGGAGGGGGGGGGGTATACGTATTCTTCATCCTGCTCTTTTGCCTAAAACTATTTCCTTCACTGAATTGATCCAAAAATGTTCGGATTTCAGTAAAGAGAATTTGACTTGGATCTAACACATCAAAGTTTTAAAAGTTCATTTTGAAGTTGGAATACTGAGCAGCTGTATGTGCAGCCATAATAATTGTTTTTTCAGTACTAACATTGGAGAGAGTATGTAGCAACACTCTCTCGAGTATAAAGACTTGCTAAGTTCAGTTATGAAGGACATTTTCAGTACCCAAGTCAGCTACATGGTGAATATTTGATCAGCATGTGAATTTTTATTTCATTAATTGCTGCATCCATAAATAGTTAAATCTTTTGCTCATTCTAATGCAACTTTTTTTGCAGCATCGGAAGCCCCTAGATTTCTGGAAACAAGCTTCTCGCTGAATTTGGAAGGAAGAAAGAAAGCATTTCTTACAGGCTATTCACATATATGTTGGTTTGTAAGTTGTACTAGTATATTCATGAGTGATCTGTGCTGCATCTTATGGAAGTTTTATGATCCTTTATCTTTTTAGCATCTTCTGTACTGTGAAATGGAAACATTATTTTTCAAGAACTGAAATGCAAACAAGTCCATATGAAGCAGAATGCATCTTCATCTCTCTCTCAGAATTGCCCGAGATTCCGAGCAAGTCCCAGGGATAACCGGCTGTGTGTTTGAAATACAGTAAATAGTCTAAAAATATGCAATTCAAATAAAGTATACTGTTATTTGGGGTGCTAGCTCCCTTCTGTCACACCTTCGGCATGGTTTAACCTTTTATTTTTAATAATTAAATAATTGTTTTCTGGTTAATGTTGTGGCTGTTTATATCTTCCTCTTGTTTTATGTTTCTAATGTATTGTTGTACTGATGAAATAAAGTTATTTTACTGTTTACTTGAATAAATAAAACTAAGGCACACCTGTTTTGTTTGGTAAGCTTTATTTTTAAAATAATTATATCATTTCATCTGAAAACGGTTTCTCCTAAAATTAAACCTACCGTATGGGAATTTTATTTTATTTTTTGAACAGAGGGAAAGTTTGAATGTTGTAGACTTGTAGAAAAGACTTGTGTTATTCCTGAATTGGTATATTTTAGGTGAAAAGTAGGTTGCTAAAACCATAACACTGCCAGTTCTCTAACACACCATCCCTGCACAACTGTTGTATATATCTATCTAACAAAATACAACTCATTTTGAATTTTTCGCTTACCTTAATAAATCATCTGGGCCGTCCAAAGTTTTGGGATAAATCTCACCGTACACGTAGTGCCGGAGGCACGGGACACGTCTAGTAGAGATATATAAGAGATTGTACATTAAAACTGTGTATAGTGCCCAGGGCCCATGGTTTATGTTCAAGATTCACAACACTAAAATGCATAGATCAGTACTGAGAGACAAGTTTTTAATATGCAAAAAAAATGTCACCACAACTGCTAAGCAAAAGATGCCAACAAAATAGAAGCTCCTTGCATATAGTTTAAGATTGTAGAATCAATAGAGGTCTTGTCCTTCTAGTCTACCTTGAATTTTGCTCTTGGTTTGGATTTTGCCAAATTACATGACAAGAATTTGGGATCAAAGGGATGAAGAACAAAGGGTATTGAAAACGCAACTGTATCATTTATCAAATTTTCCTCGACTTGAGCAAACACAAACACAAACCAAACCAAACCAAACCATTATGTTATGTGCTCGGGTTAATTACAGAAGAACCATGGGTGTATCCTTCACTCCCTCAAAAAGATTCCACAGAGAAATGAGAAAAGATTTGAAAATCAATTGAAAGATGGAAAAAATAAATCATAAAAAAGATTCCTCATAAGAATGAACAGTGACTACCAAACGAAAACCCATTTCAAAATAATTATTCCAGCAGGAATTCTCGAGTCGAGTCTGGACTCGCAAAAAGGTCAAAAGGCTTACCCAGGCTGTCTTTCAAAATTGTGATCTGACCTTCTTTAACGAGTATATCTTCATCAAGGGCCTCTACCTTCTTCTTTAATGCGTTAACTTCACAATTCAACAACATGTTCTTCTCGCTGTATTGTTTCACCTCACCCCACATCAAATCCCTCTCTTCAGATACTTTAGGCAGTATCCCTCTTACAATTGTCAAATCTTTTGTACGTTCTTGAAGATCATTTTGAAGCCTGTTAATGTTCTCGTCCTTGTTAATCATCTGTAAATGTTTCAAGAAATACTCGTTTAATTAAAGAAGCTTATTGCAAGAATCAAGCAGTAGTAGATGTTTGTAGCAGAATTAGTTCAATAAAAAACTACAGGCCTAAATTTAGAACTTGAAAACTCAAGGGAAAAGAAGGTAAAAGGAAAGGAAATCTAAATATTTATTGGATATTTATTAAACTTCTATTATGTCAGTGATTCACACTTGAAAATCACACTTAGTAAGTTGGTATTCGATCTTTTAGAAGTATAAATGGTTTGCCATTGAGATATTTTCCCCTTTTTCACCTTTATTTTCGTTTTACTTTCTCTTCCTCTGGTGTCTCCAACCTTTTATACCTCACCAACGAGAACCACTCGAGGAAAAACATATGGAGAAGTGTAACCATATATTATTATCTCAAGCTGCTAGCAAATGCCAAGCATCTTCAGAACCTCCCACAATTATGAATTATGATAAGTACAAGCATGCCATGTTATTAAACTATGTGATCTACTTTAGATGTGTCAGTTGTGAACATGCATGGTGTATTTTCCAGCAAACACTCGCATTCAACACAATTTTTTCCCCCAACCAAAGGCAGATGCAGCATGTCTCACAAAAATTACTTCAACAATTAAGAATCAAAATTTAATGAGTAAATATTGCAATTCAGTGATTGTATATAACTTAAAATTGAAGTCAATCTTCGTGCTCGAAAATATTTATAAACTTTTAATAGAAAACTGAGTACAAAAGTACTTTATCAAGCTCCTGCACAAGTAGATGTCTGAGAAATTCTCCCCCCCCCCACACACCCACCCACCCACCCACCAAAAACAAAATTCACAGTTACATCTCTCAAACTCTCTTTTTTGAAGCCCTTCTTCAAACTCATAAAGTGCCTACATTTTTTTTACCAAAATTGTTTTTGACAATTCTTGTCATTGTTACACGATATATTCCTGTCAGGGATTTCAAGCTTCTAACAATGTTATAATCCATTGACCACAAAGTGGTAAATAAAAATATGTTTAGAAGCAAATGACAACAAAGCCTTCTTAGTTATGCTAATTATTAGTATGTTACAAATGCAAACATACAAGAACTCGGTTCCACAAATAACTAAAGCAGCAACCACACAAATGAAAAATGAAAATGCATTACAGTTGAAGACTGAATTTTAAAAGCAAACTATCAAAATCTTACCTGAAGTTCAAGGTCTTTCATCTTGTGGGTCACGCAAGAAAGGGTATCCAGCGCATTTTGCACTTCACATCGAAGAATATCATTACCCCTAACAGCTGCTGCTAGCTCAGCTTGAAGTTGCTCCATATCCAGTTCCTTGGAGTACAACTCGTCTCGCAATAAGCTTGTTAGCAAAATTTCTGCTTTAAGCTCTGATTTTATTTTGACCTATGTAAGCGGAAAGAAACATCAAAGCATCAAGTTAAATGAAAAGACTAATATTGAATTGTTGTTTGTGGTTGTTTTCTTGTGGATGAGATTCCTTTTGTTTATAGACTGGAGTATCTAGATGTTTAGTGCGTTGGTTATTGAGCTGACGTGTACAAGGGTATGCAACTCGTTAAATAAGTAAATGTTTTTTTGTTTTTCATCTAAATCTTCCTTCTCGATTAAAAAAAGAAAATAAATAAGAAAAGAGCAAGAATGATTAAGTTTTAAGAGCATATAAACTACTAAAGAATAGCAGTAAATACCACTAAGTTATGATCATTTAGCTGGCCCAACCCATCTCCCAAGCCATGTGATTGAGATTCCACAGTGACAGGGTACGCTTTCTCTTGCAGCAAAGAAGATACAGTTTGTAAACTCCGTATTAGATTCTCAGCTCCACGCTTGAAACCCTGGAGTTTCATATCGGATTCAACAACAAATTGTCCATCTAAACCATTCTTAATTACTTCAAAACCCTGTTTGACATCAGAAGAGTAGCCTGCTTTCTCTTTTATGTGCTCTAGTAGCTTAAAACAAAGTTGGATGCTCTCATTGAGCAGCTTTGGCCCCTGATTCTGCAGACAGCAAACACGACTCCAGATTACCTGATCTAGCTTGAAAGGTGATCCACCCTCCTTACTGCCCTTTAGACGATGTAATAGGTTTATATTCTCATGTCGAAGAGAATCTACTTCATGCCTATTAGATTCCACCTCCTTCCTCAAAGCCTGTTCAACTCCTGTCAATCTCATTAGCTCCATTTGCAACTTACCAAACTTGCTATCGAAGTTCTCCAGAAAATTCTTCTTCCTGACTTCCTCCCTAAGTCCCTCTCGCAGCCCATCAATTGTTTTCTCTTGTTCATTGCAGGTTCTTAGCATTCTAGTAATAGACCTGTGCAATTCCTTGCATTCTTTCTCCTTTTCATTGTAGTTCCTCCGAATGCAATCACGATCTTCTTCGGCTGCTCCATACTTTTCTTGAATCTTAGAAATATTTTGCTGGAGATTTTGATTCTCATCTCTTGCTTCTTCCATTGTTGCAGTCAGGTCCTGTATTTGTTGTTCTGACGAGGTAATCTGGTTTCTACAATCGCTATCCCTCTCCATTTAAATGAAGAGACTTCCCTTTGGAGGGTAACATTCTGCTCTGCAAGCTCCCTAACCCGCTCACGAAGTCTATGCTCTTCTGCCTGGTATTTCTCAAGCTTGAATGACCACTCAGTTGATCTTCTATCTAACTCCTTCTCCAATGCCATCTGCAACTCATTCTTCTCTTTCTCCAGTCTTTGGGTCCTTGAGTCCAATTCTACTCTTGTTAATCTGAGCTCTTCTCTGGCTGAAGCCCTCTCAGCAACTTGATCCTTTAGGACAGCTGAAACCTCAAGTGCCATGTTAAACCTCTCCTCTGCTACGCTTCTAATCGTCTCAACCAATCCTGATACACTGAATCCACCACCCTGGATATAATTCTCTTGCTCTAGCTCTTCCGAAAGAAACATGGCCCGCTCTTCAGCTTCCTTGGATCTTGCTAGTAGTTCTACATCAATATACTCTGCAGTCTCAGCAGAATTCAGACCTCTGTATTTCTCACCAGAAAAACGGTTTCTTTCTGAGAGGCTTAACATTTCCTTATGATCTCCATCTGAAAGTAAACTTGGGGGTCTATTTAAAGGTCCACCATATATGTCTTCAATTGTAATTGGAATATCAGAATTAAATTCTTTCGAACTTACTCTAGGCAGAACACGTGACTGAGAGAGTCTTTCAATCACATGCTTCGCAAGTCTACGAGGAGACTCATGCCTAAAACCATTCTCCACCCAGTCTCTAGTTGAAAAATAATGTTCGGATGCTTTAGTTTCTCTAAAAGATTGAGATCTTGGTTTCTGTTTTACATCATCTGTTACTGAAGCAGGTGCTGTGTAGTGAACTCGTGGGGGACGCTTTACACCACCATTTCCATATCCAGTCTTACTTCTTTGAGAGGACGGGTTGTTTTGTGCACTGCTTACGTGCAGCTGTTCCCCATCAATGTAGCGATCCAAAACTTTACTTGAGACATTACTAGAGCAATAATATGAAGAGCTTTCAGATGAATCCAAGCTCGCTCCTGAAAAAACAGCACAGTCGGGCTTCTCCAATCCATGTGCATTTTGAACAACAGCATCTTCAAACCATTTCTCCGAGGATTTTCTTTCAGGTGTAAGGGTACGACAACTGACACAAATCATTAGGAACTGGGTTAAAACAACATATATTCCACTTTTTAATTGCAAAAAGGAGTTGAGCAAATTCCCTACCATGTAGACCGAGGATTGGATTTATTTTTAGAAACGTTACTACTACAAGGAGATCCGCATTGATTATTGAGAAAAGATAAATTCCTTTGTCCTAATCCACTCTCATGAATAGTTCCTGAAGAATACGAACGACTTCTCCTAAGAGATGGACTGGTACTAGCGGTCTGATTTTTAGTTCTGAGCTTGTCAGTAGATTGCTTTTTAAGTCCATCGGGTGAGTTCTCCCAATAAGCTTGCTTATCCTTTGACAATGGTGGACTAGAGTGGTTGTTTCCGTTGCTAGATGCAGATGATCTGAAAAAGAAGAGCTTCTTCATCTGTGTTCCTTGAACTTTGATCTTTTATGTCATATCTCTATCATGAAAATAATCTCAGAACCTGTAGACAAATAAAGATCATTAAAACTCGATCTTATTTATGCAGACAGAAGATATATACTGCTGAAATCATGTTAACCAAAATCAGTAAAACAATTAATTTCACATTGTAAAGATTCAATATACGTATGAATAATCATTAATACCAAAAACAACAACGAAGGGAGGAATAGAACCAAAAAGATAAAATTAAGCTTGATGCTGAACAAGAATACTAGAAAATACATCAGAAATCACTAGAAAAATTTAAAGGAAAATATTAAGTCAAGTTCTTTTACAGTCACAGAAGGTATTCATCGTGAGTCCCTCAGTCCATAATATTATACCATAACCAAAAAGAAATCACTTCAATATAGTTAATTTCACCCAAAGTTGCATAATCTACACTTCAAAACCAAGAGAACTTCTTCATGCCATTGGAGCAGAAAGTAATGGAGATTAAATGATTAAAAAAGAACAGACAAACACAATCAACACACACGCATAATCTTAGAACACAAATTTGTGACCAAGCATAACATTTGTAAAACAACCCTAAGAAGTGAAGAGATTTATGTATAGTGCTAGAGCATAAAAATTTGAGTGAGAAGAGGAGACAGACTAAGATGATAGTAACCAGAAACATCAAATGGAAATCCTTCAGCTACATAAATACTCACCATTCAGCCACTCGTAAGAAATTTTCTCAAGTACAATTTTCACAGATGTAAAAATGAAAGACAAGCAGAACATATATCAATTTTAAAGGAAGTACTTCCAACCCTTCTTTCCATAATAACTTGGTAAAGTAAATCTGAACAAAGAATACTACTTAAACCTGCCAAATAGCATTATAGCAATAGATACAATATTAATAACCCAAAAAAAATGGTTTCAGAATCGAAGAAAGAGAACAACAGTTATCACTGTTTAATGGTTTTTCATCCTCTAACAAAAACTTAAATACAGTATACTTAATGCATAAAACTAAATGTAAAATTGATTCGAGAAAGCCAGAAGAAAGTGCAGTATATTTCAGCAACCTTTTGTTTAGTTGCAGAAATCATGAGACTTTAAAAAGATTCAATCAATGTGGTTCTGACTTAACTAAAATGAAAAAGAATAGTGTCAGATGCTTTGATTATTATTAGCAAAATAAATCAGGTAATTAAAGGACCAGAGTACCCTTATCCCCATCTTGCTTTAAACCCTACGAAATGAACTCAACATAGCATTTCTCAAAGAAAATACAAGTATAAAGTAAACAGTACCAAGACTAACCACAATGCTCCCATATCAAATAAGCATTAGATATCATCTAACTACACATAAGAACAAAAAAAAATTACCCAATTCAAGTTCATAATTCAATAAATTTTATAAAGTTAAAACTCAGAATTATCAAGTAATCATGTGTAAAGATAAAACCTAATTTTCTTTTCCGGGTTTCTCTTTCTTAAACCCTTCTTCTATACTCGTCCAGAATTTTCGCTCTCTAGAAAACACCTCAAAAAGCAATAGCACTGAAATGACCGTTGTACTGCCATAAGAAGAAAACCCAATTGGGAAACAAGCTAAGAATTCAAAATTTTGTCAATCATTTCACAGAGTTTGAAAAGGAATAGAAACTCTATAAAAGTTAATAATAATAATAATAATAATAATAATAATAATAATAATAATAATAATAATAATAATAATAATAATAATAACGGTATCCGAATTAAATGATAACTGATTACGATTACAGTCCAAAGATACTCCAAAATTCAAAATTCAAACAAACAAAATCAGAGTCCAAGATATCCCTCAAATTCAGGGAAACTAATAACAAAAAATCCATTAATATACAAAATATATATACATATATGATGTACATATAGAGAGAGAAGAGAATTACAGAATTTGAATAGTTGATAAATAATCGGCCGGCAACTCAAAACATGAAAAATCTTCTGGGTTCTTGAAGTTAAGAATTTAAAGATTAATTCGGCAGAGAAATGGTTTGATTAGTTTGTAGAGAGTAGAGAGTAGAGAGTAGAGAGAGAAAAGATGAAGGGAAAAAAAGGAGAGAGAAAAAAAGTGATGTAAAGAGAATAGGGGCAGTTTCGTCCGTATAGAAATATTTAAATTTTCGAGGCCGCGTATAACGGCGGAATTAGGAGCGTTCTTTAGATGGAGTGTTGATCGGGTGTGGCGAGATGCAGATGCCTCACTGGACCTTAGATTTATTTTTGGACTTTATAATTTTTATTTTTATTTTTATTTTTCCTTTCATTAATTTAAGTGATTGACCATGAAATTTTTTGGTAACTGATATTTTAATATCTTTTTTTAATATTTTTACACGTAACGTCCATATATTAGTTAATAAAAATTTTATACATCAAGTAATATGTGGGCTCTAAACATAAAAATATCAAAAAATAATGTGAATTTTTTTTGCATGCTCCCTTTCCTTTAATATTTAACAAAATATTACATTAATCAAATTATTTGAAATATCTTGAAATTTACTATCCCGTCCTAAATTAAATACCCACATTTTTATTTTTAAAACTAAATTTTATACTATTTTTGTCAAAATATAGTGTGAGACCCCAGATTTTATAAATATATAAAGATTTAATTTTCTCGAAATATATATTTTTTTTAATATTATGGTGTGGATTTGAGATAATGTTATAGTTGTGGGTAGTATTTATAAATTTTGAAAAGTATGCAAGTTATTGTATAATATTCGATTGGTCGAGGAATATTCTTTTTTGTCGGGGAATATCCGTATGACAAGACAATCATTAGTGGACCTCAGTATGCGGAATTATTGTCGGATTGAGAAAACGAAAAAATATTTTATAAAAATAACTACAGAAGTTTTACAATTATCTTTGTTGAACTACTCAAGTAAGAAAGTATAAAGAATCTGGCGTGGTTGCATAGTAGACACTGTAGTATTGATTATTAATTGATGCTTACGTGATAAGTCACTCAATTTTATTTTATTGGTATTATTAATGTAATAAAACGGAAAAACTTTTTATATAAAATGAATACTTTTATAAAGTTATTCTATAAATAGAATATATTATATTCTATTATGCATAGTGTTGCATAGTGTTTGCATAGTGTTTTGCATAGTAAAATCTTTTTTTCTATAAAATGTAATACTTTTATAAAGTTATACATTTTATTAGACAATAATTAGAATATATTATATTTTATTATGCATAGTGTTTGCAGAGTGCTGCGTATAGTATTTGCATAGTAAAATCTTTTATAAAGTTATTCGTTTTATTAGATTATAAATAGAATATATTATATTTTATTTAAAAGATTTTACTTTAAATATGGACCGTCCGATTAAAGTAAATCAATTTGGACCAGATTTCATGAATTAGAATTACTTATATGGTCCATTCTTCTATAAATAGAAGCTCATTCCTTCATTATTTCTTACTTAATTCAATTGAAACTCTGTAGAGATAAACTATAGAAAAAAGAAGAAAAGTGTTCTTTACTTCACTACTTCTATATCCAGTACTCTTCTTTCTAAGATATGGGATATTATTTGTTGTACTAGTAGGGAATATTATTTGTTGTACTCATAAGGGGTATTCTTTCTTTCTTATTCATGAAGAGAACATCATTATTCCATTCTTTATTATTCATTGGAATAACTCAGATATCTTATGAATACCCTATACTTGGTGAAATTCTTACATTATTTCATTCTTCATTATTATGTTGGAATATCATGTATATGCTTTTCATGGGACTGGTTCCGCTTTTTATTATTATTACATTGGAATATCATGTCTATCGCTTTTCTGTACGGGACCGGTTAAAATCTTTATTGGTATTACGTTGAAATAACTTTGTCTGCAACAACCGCATGCATGGTGATTTCATTATTATTCCGTTCTTTATTATTCTATTGGAACATCCCGTCTCGTGCTTTTACGTGACACCGTTCCGTTAATTATTATTATACATTGGAATAACTGTCATGTCAAAATCTGCATGCATGGTGATTTTTTTTGTTATTCCATTCTTTATTATACTCAGTTGGTTAAAACTTTGACTTTCATACTCCATGAAATTAGTGGAATATCCTTGATATTTACGCTTCATTCAGTATCTTTTCATGAAAATATTCTTCTGAGCATTCTTGAATTTTACTCTACAAAGCAGTATCATGTTGACAATTTGGACGTTATTAGTTCCTGGATAAATTAATTCTTGAATTTGTTTTATTGAATTCTTATATCATTGTCATCATTTGCATGCTTATATTCTATTGAAAGTCATATGTGGCCTGTAGTGCATAGATGGACTTGGTATGATTATGACCAGGGATTATTCGGTTTAATCATGACCGTAATGTTACAAATGATGTGGTAAAAGTCCTCATTGGCCCGTAGTGCATTGATTGACAGTTTTTGGTATGATTATGGCTATAGATTCTCTTCGGCCAATGGTACAAAGATGAATTATTTTATGACATGATCAGAACCGTTGATGAAAACATGATTATCTTTAGCCATAGTGCATGGATAATTCGTGGTCGTGATACTAAAAAATATCATTGGTCGTAGTGCAGGGGTGATTCGATGATGTGGATTATTTATTAAGCTGAGTCCCATCGATAAAAGTGATGAAAAACCTTTTAAATCATAAAAGATAGTAGATTTTATTCTCTACTTGACTCTTTTAATGGATTGCTTATTCCGCTGCAGTTGTTGATCTAAAACTTGTTGTCTATTATATTCTATCAGTTGTTATACTGTTGAAGGCTAAGTATAATTTATTCTGCATTATCTTAGTCATAATATTTTTTCTTGGGCTAGTTGAGCTCACCCTTTCTTTCACTATTCTCTGTGAAATGAGAATATAAATTTGGGACGAGTCGGAAAGCGGAGTGATGGTCATAGATGGTGCATTAGTAGTCCTCACTATTACGTGAAATAGTGTGATAATAATTGTAATGAGGACTCCTTTTGAGTTTGTATACTCTACAGTAGACAATATTTGTATTCAAACTAACAGTTTATGTTTTGTCGTATTGTATACTGTTACGGTTGTATTATTAAGTTGTATTTGAATTGCATACCATGTATCCATGACTCAAGATGGGTGATGTGTACCTGTTTTGGGGGCGTCACACATAGGTTAAGAGATTATAACCAAAAATTATATACAATTTATTATTACCCTCAATTTTTATAATTTTAAAAGTATATTTATTTATGCTCAATTATTAATTTTAAAAATAGTCAAGTTGACCAAAAAAATTAAAATTGAACATTTAATTTATGACGCAAAGAGATCAAATTACTTGGAATATGTTTAGAATGTTTTAAAACATATAAACAATTACACAATCGAGCTAATTCATCTTAAAAATTTAATGAATTATGTACATTTCATAAAATGCTTGCCAATGGTTTGTATAAATTCATCATACACACTATAGTATTTGTTTTAAAGAAATAATTTATAATGAGTATTATTACGTACTGCGAAAGTTTTCAGTTAAATTATAATTGCGACATATATATAAAAATTAAGAATAATTATATTTTAATTTATCACATACACTTTCATGTTAGTCTAATTTAATTCAATTAGGCTACATCAAACATCAAATCGTTGGTCCAATGGAGTAAAAAATATTTTAAAATTAAATGTGAAAATATTTTAGTGGTTTTTAAAATTTAGCCTTCTGCACAAAAGTTTGAAGAAATAATTTACTCTCCCCGTTTCTAAAAGATTGTCGTTTTAGAAAAAAAAATTTGTTCTAAAAAGTTTATCGTTTACAACTTTCGAGGAGAATAAATTATTTACTTTCCTATATTACCCCTACCTTCTCTCATTGTCCCAATAAATTCTCTCCCTTGTATTAATAGTTTTCAATTTCCCATAAAGGGTAGTGACGTAATTTCAAACAAATTTTACTTGGTAAATGACACTTTCTTAATCCATGTATCAAAATCTTAAACGACAATCTTTTAAGAACGGAAAGAATATTTGTCATGGACCCCATCAAATAATTATAAAATTTTGGATGATGGTGCCTGACATTGGTTGTTTAAATGTATAATGACTGCTCCCTCCTCCGTACACAGCACTGCCCAATGGATCCACCGAGTTCATTGCTTTTTCGGGGTGGCCGGCCGGCCGGCATCTCATGATTCATTGGCATTAAATATCCCTAAATAGTACTAGTACTTATTTTCTGATTCAAAATTACAATAAACTTATGTGAGCCAAGATTTTACAATAATCATTAATCTCTTATGGAGGACAAATAGATGTCTCAAATAAATGAATTTATATTATTTTGTAGTAATAAAAATAACTAGACCTTGCAAAATCAGTCTAAAACCGCGGGCCAACCCGTCAAAAAACAGACTTTTAGACTTCACTTTTCAGCCCACAAACCTGAACCGTTTTGGCCTGGCCCGGCCCGGCCCAGCCCATTTGTCAGGTCTAAAAATAACCACCTGCAAGTGAAATACTACCTAGCCAATGATCCCACACCATACAGGGAAGGGAACCTCTCATAAGATACCTACCTACCATTAGGTTCCTTAAGCCAACTCTCCCAGAAAATCCACATAATACAAACAATATATGCCTATTTACTCGCATTTAAATGGCAACATATCTGATTTTTGGTTATATATTAAGTTTAACAAACAAGCAATAATTAATTACAGAGGAGATTGTAGAACTGACTTCTTTGCATATATACATGTGGGCATGTCTCTCTATACCCTAGAAGAACTAAGTCATGGGCATTAAAGCTATTACGAATCCGCAATTCAAATTGGATGTGCATGTTCCATGACAATAGGCTACCTACACTAGGAATGAGGCACCTCCCTAGCAACTTAAGAGTTTACGGGTCCTGAAAATGTGAACTTACGAAATATAAGCCTTTATCACATCCGAATAGTTGCAGACCAAACCTGTTCTTGGGCAAGTAATTACGCCATTGTTCTTCCTGGCCATTTCTTCAAGAGCCTGACATTGCAGCACATAAATTATAATTACCAGTCACATAATTAAAGCTTAAAACTCCAAAATATATATATATATGAACCTTAGTACTGTAGACGTAGCCATTAGGTAACACTAGAGGCGGGTTTTCGGTGTCCATTAGCTCTTTTGTTATATAGCAAACAAGCTTCGAATGGTGCTGCTTCGAGAATGGTAATGGTAATGCTAACTTCCGGAAGCTCTCTTGTGATAGAGGATCCTCTTTTGTGCAATCGTCTTCATAACAGAATCTAAAAAAAAGTTAAGATCAAAGCACATACATGGATAAAGTAGCAATAGATCATGTTGAAATGTCCTCACAAGTGCTAAAAAGAGATACCACGTGTGAAATAACATGACAAATCTTTATTACATGATTATTGATTATCGTAATGAGCTTTTTTTTACGATATCCAACAAAAAATCATGCAAGATAAAAAATACTATATAAAACCAAGAAATATATATGAAAAAAAAAAGATCTATACAACAGTACTACTTGTCCAACAATACAGCAAAGCTCAAGTGTTCAAAGTGATTCCACACCATTAGATTTTGTAAGATGAAAGAAAACATCCAATTCTTATTTTATTATGTCTTGATCTTATCCACAAACTAAAGCAGAGGTATATCTTTTTCTAGCTTGTTGAGGTGTCATTGTTTGAACTTCTAACTGATGCTATAGAGGCCAATATAATGCAAATAAGAAACATATATATATAGTCATCAATAATGGATACGGAGTTTTCAACGCTGACAAGCCTGCTTGCAGATATATATTCAGCAAAGGCTCAAGTGTCATGCCATATATCCTACAGAACTCTTGTTTGAATTGGTCCATTAGGTAATCCCATTGCTTTGGTTCAAATAAAGCCTGCAATGACACCCACCATAAACAAGATTAAATATATTATAAAATACACTTGGTCAATCAGTAAAAAATCAGTTCCCACTGGAATCAGCCTCTCCAAAAGTCATTCATCGAAAGTAGAAAATTATTTGTATCGTTAATGGTGGATTACTACAACCAGTAAAAAATCAGTCCCACTGGAATCAAGCCTCTCCGAGGACCAAAAATAATTCATAGAAAGCTGAAAATTATTGATATGGCTAATGGTGGATTACTCATCATATATCAAAATTATGATCATGTAACCACATTACCTAGAACTGGGTAACATACATACTAATGTATGGTAATTTTCCTGTCGTAAGAATGAGTGGTGGAATGCGATTTGCATTTTGGAGGCCAAGTAGGGTGTTATTTCCTTTTGGCAAAAATAACCTTTACCCCAATGTACTAGGCACACTCTGTGCAATAGGTCACTGGATTAAAAAAACTGCAATTAACCAACTAAACTAATTAAAATGTTGAAATTACATCATTCTGTTAAAACTTTTGAACAGACGTTAAAATTTTCCTTTGTGGCACCACAAAAAAAAATAAAAAAATAAAACATTAGCTACATGGCAATAATAATAATCTAAGTCAACAATCAAAATTAATGAACCCATAAAAAAAAGAAGAATTCATCATCTTCAACATCAAATCAGAACAGAGAACCATTAACAATAAACCCACAATGAGTGATGATTTAAAAAAAAACATTGTTCAGGTGGGGAATTGAAACAGCCAACTCGTGATGCCATGATTAACTGCTTCATCAAGACGATCAACGCCCCCTCCTACCTCTCCAATCGTTATGGTAAGATACCGCTCAAGGAAGCCATAGCCATCGTCGACCAGATCTAGAAGGAAGCTTTAATGAAGGTCGATCTTTGCTCCGGTGGAATAAAAGTAGGATGAATTTTAAAAGACTTAATCTGACAACACTCCGACGTGATCAGCAACCACTTGCTCGCCGCCGTCTCTACCGAGGATAACAACATTGACACATTGGAACTGGTCCTTACAGCCAGCACCAATGACGAGGAGAAAGATATTGATGAACCATCTATCAAATTGTATACTCACTCTCCTATCTCAAAAAACAAACAAACAAACTGAAGCTGAAGCTGAAGATCAGGTTGGAATTTTATTGTTTTCTTCTCTTTTCGATTTTTGCACTTGCACTCGGTCATGGACATGGTGCTTGTGATTCATCCTCCGTGGCTGCTTATTTGTTTTTCATATCAATTTTTTTTAGCATGACACGTAGGAAAAGTAGAGACTGATTTAAATGGCCGTTTGATTAATTTACCAGAATGGGTAGATTGCATATTTTTTTATAGTTCAGTAAGTTAATTGCAGTTTGTTTTTAGTTCAGTAACCTATTGCACAAAGTGTGCCAAATACAATGGGGTAAATGTTATATTTGTCATTTCCTTTTGTTCATTATATTTTTATGTTCTTTCTATCTTTCTACCTTTTTGTTGTCATATTGGATTCATTTGCACCCTACCCCCAACTAGTTTGGGATAAAAGGCCTATGTGAGTGGAGTTGAATAATTAAACACCAAACATGGTATGAAAATATTCTTTTTTTGGTAGAGAAATATGAATGAAGCAATAAATACAACAAAATAACATGCCTTGTCCCCATAAAAGGATGATACAAACAATTTTAAATATACACCGACACATGCAGAATGTATTTCTGAACCTAGTTTTCAAATTCAAACTCAAAGTTCATTATACAATAAAACGGGGTTTCCACAGATCATAGAAGCACTTCCTTTCTTTTTTTATATAGGCAAGTTTCATCAAGGAATCTGCCATTTCACACAACCCCTTGGGGCCAAGATTGTAGTAGCACACTAACACTTTTAGTACAAAAAAGGAGATTTTGTGGAATCCGTTATCAAAATCAATCCTATAGAGAATACTCTTACCAACTAGTTTGGGATAAAATGTGTAGTTGAGTTGAATAGTTGAGAACCAAACTTAGTATGAAAATTTTCTTTGTTTGGTATGGACATATGAATGAAGCAATATTTAAAACTAAGTAACAAGCGCTGTCCACAGAAAAGGAAATATATGGACAAGTATGGGAATAGGAAACATCGACCTTGAAGTTATTCCTCAAGGAATATGCCATTCCCCACAACCCCTTGGGGATAAGATCATAGTAGCACTTTAGTACAGAAAAGGTAATTTTCTGGATTCTATTATTGAAATCAATCTAACTAGAATCCTTAACACTCTTACCATAACATTTACAGCTAAGTTAACATTTCGATCTTTACACGTGGCTGCAATCACAATTTTGAAAAGTAGTTATCACATACCATCACTAATCCTGATATATGCTTAAAATAGCATTTATCATGGCCAAACAAGAAATTTTTAGAAGTAGTTGTGCTTCGGAAGAGAAACAGAAGTGTGTCGGTGTGTTTCTTTGTGTGCATATTCATATTCTGCAATCATCTGTCTGTACGGGAGAGGAAGACAGAGACCCTAGTCACCCTACACCAACTAGTTTGTGATAAAAAGGCGTTTTAGAGTTGAGTTAATTTTATCTTGTAACTGATGTTCTGAGGAAGAAACAAGAGCTAAAGTTTATGCATGCCAAACAATAATTGTTCCTCGTAGTCATGATAAAGATCAGTCATTTGCAATAATAAGTAGTACAAATTTGAGCTGAAGATAGATCTTATTCACCTTGTATTTTGCGCATTCAGTATTACTCTTAAAAGCCAGTGTGGCCACAACCCGCTGCAGTTCTTTCAGATGTGTAGCTCCCCATGGAGCAAGATACTTCCGAGCATATGTAATAGCCCGCATATTGTTTCCAGCTCGTACTAACTCTATGAACTCTTGAAGTCTCAACTGAAATTCGAACTTGCTCTGTCGTCAAAAAAATCATTCAGTAATAAAAAAGTCAACACAAATCTTCTAAAGCTACACAATTGGAATCCTAATACAAAATTTCGTGAGACCTCTACTATGTACTATAATGTCAGACATAACTCAGTTTGAGTTACTATTGCATTCTTCAATACACCTAAAACAAATGCTTTAGCAATATTGAGTTTCCTAAATTACTGAGAAGAATATTGAGTTTCCTATGCACATCTGGAAAGAAAGTACTTAGCTGCTTATATATGTTCTTAACCACAAAACAAACTGATTAAAAACTAAATTTAGGGACAAAAGAGAGAATAAAATAAGGGGAAAAGATACGAGGTAGAGAGATGCAGTAAGCAAGAGGAGAGAAAATCTTAATATCAATTCATACAATAAAAAGGTCCAACGTATAGGCAGTAAAAAAGTTCCATGTATAGGCAAGCCTCAGAGACAATATAATACTATATAACATAAGGTCCCAATACATAAATTAGACTCAAAATATTCACTGATAAAGGGATTGATTGAGTGGCTTCTTATCATAGACCTGAAGCTTCATACGCAGCTGTTGAGCCCTCATATTCTATGAGACTATGACAATCTTCAGGCAAACCATCCAAAATAAGACCCCACGTGGAAGTCTAAAACAATGGATAATAAAACTAGAATTCAAGTTTGGATGGTTTTATATGGTTGACTTCCAGACTTGAACAAAACAATAAGATGTGGTCCATTCTAAGTTATATTCAAAATTACGTTAGATGAAATAGCAAAGACAAATCCAATTTCGTTTTTTGTTGCTTTCATCTTCCCTCTTATCCATAAGGTTAAAGCCCATTTGATTATGTCAAAGATTAAAATAAAATATATAAAAAAGTGTGTTATTGTGAACAATGTCACTAACTGAAATTACTTGAGGTTATAAAGACAATTTATCTTGGGAAGTGTTATTTCTGTAAAAGAAATTTGATATTTTCACAAAGCCTCACTCCATGAATGTTGAGTCCCGTTTAGAAGCAGAACCAGGAATTCATATCACGGGGGATCAAAAGAAAAATATATTAGATAACCTAACTGAAGCCAATATTAGAGAAATTGGACGATTTGCAGCCAAGAAGAAAAGATCCGTCAGTTTTTCAACTCCCCAAGGAAAAAATTTATAATCTTGAAAATGAAAATAACTTTGGTTCTTGTATGATGAAACTTGAAAGAGTGAAATTAATTTTGACAACAATATAAACAGAAGAAGACAATATGGAGTCAATAGTTTAGCAAAATTTTGGAGGAAAGACGACCAATTGCTAGTATTCCCTTTGTTCCAAAAAATAGAGATACATTCATTGTTAAATGACAACTTTTAAAAAAAAAAATACTTTTCAAATTTATTCTAACATTAACTACAAATATAGTAGTGGTGACATGATAATACTCAATAAACTAAGAATAAAAGTAATGGCGCGTTAAAAGTTTCATGCGGCTTTATAGATTATAAATAGACATGTATATCTAATGAAATGAACAATAAAGAAAAATTATATCTAATTTTGGAACCAAATAAACATTTTTTAAGTTTAGTTTTTTTTTAAGAGCCTTGGCCAATATCTATACAAAACAAACTAAAAATTGGGGTGGGGCCTTGGCCCAGTCTGGCCATAATTCTGGTCAGCCGCTAGTCTCGTTTACTATTCATGCAAAGAGAAATTTGCGAAAATATCAAATTTTCTTGTGGAAATATAAATTCTGTTAATCTTTTATTTTTTTGTGAGATTATAATATTCTTACTCATAAAATTAGCATACACTTTATTAAGTTGAACTTAACCCCTTTCAGATGATTGAAGGAATTGTTCCATTTTTTGCAATCAAGGACGCAACTAGTTTACACGGCAATCACATGCATCGACTTTGGTCACTTAGCTAGTTGTGTCCTTGATTGAAAAGTTTGCAACAATTATAAGTTGTGTCCTTGATTGAAAAGTTTGCAACAATTATAAGTTATGTACTCAATCGAACATAGGGTTAGGTTTAAGCAACTTGGCTACTTAAATTTATCAACTATTATTTATTTCTACTGAATCAAAATTATAAATCCGCTCCAGTGTTGTCATTATGCGCTAGTTAGGGTGTGAACCATGATAGGGATCGTTCGTTCCAATTTATGGTAAGTTGGCGATTCGGATCACTAAATAGGTGATCTCTTATCATAAGTAAAAGTTGAAAAACAAAATACATATATTTTGTTGTGTCATGGTTGCCATTTTTTAGAAAGTAAAGATCTTAAGAGACTGAGTAAAGTTGTTCACAACACCATTTTCATCATATGGTAAAAGAGAGAGATAAAGGGAAAGTAGATGGTAAGAGAGGAGATAAAATCCGAGTAGATGAGTTAAAGGGAGGGAGGAAAACAAGGGGTTTAATGTGTTAAATAAGGAGTTTAATATGTTTGGTGACTAAAGAGTCTTAATCTCCTTAATCATCAAGAAAATTCAAGTGGTATAGAGTACAAAATATGGAAAAAGATTGGGTATTAAATTTTTTTTGGTAACTGAATAATCAATTATGGAAATATAAGGCAATCAATTAACTCATTTATTATGAATTAATTTATCTTGAAAATTGGCCCATTCATTCAAAAGACCCTAGTCGCATGCAACTATATTTTGTATATACATTATACAACGTATATATCATAGATATATTATAGCAGTTACCATCAAATGAATCAAATCTCAAAACATTTTCATATTTTTGTTATATAGCAAACTTTATTATGTTGATTTTGATATATTCATAACATATATATTCATTATAAGTGCACGTTCCATAATGAGCATTCCCCTTTCTATACAAGTGTTCCCCGTTTTGATTTAGCTTAATACTATCAGATCAAGCATTCCAAAGAAAGCTACATCCACCATAGTCCGTTCCGTACCAACGAACGTGACTCTATCACACTTCATTTTCTGGGGAAAAACGGAGAGAAAGGGAACTGGTTGGTATATATATGTATATGTATATATATTATGTATGTATGTGATCAAGAACTTTGAAGTATGTTATCTTCTTGCTTTTTATCTTGTTTCCTCTGTTTTCGATATGTGCAGTGCTTCTTACATTGGAGCAATATGTATAAGGTTCTCCCCACCTCCCAAACCCAACAGAGACACACACACTCTACACATTACACACACACAAAAAATGTGATTTTGTCCTTCGTATTTATAACCCTGAGATGAATGATATACATAATAGGAAACTTCACAAACTTGAACGCCATGCTATATGAACCATTGAAAAACTGTAAAGTTTTGCTTCTGCATGTGAGCTTCTTGTTAGGGTATGTACCTATGTAGAGTGGTGTCAGTATCAAACTATCAATGAAGGAGAATGACAAAGTGCAATTAATGCTGGAGTGTCTAAGGTATAATATTTTCATTGTTAATACTTTTCAAGAGTCAAATATCATGCTTTCCTGCACTATGGCTAACACTTTATTAAGTTCGTGAACTTCTGTTAAGAATAATAATTACTCTTTTAGTAAATGTTATTTTTCAAGTGTCTCAATTTCAAGTTGCGTTTTTTGCCATGTTGAAATAATTTGTTTCTTTAAAATTTTAAGCCGTTTTTTTTTCTTTTCCTTTTTTCTATTTCTTATAAGTACTCGTTTTTTTGGAATATTTTGTGTAAATGAAACAAAGTTTTTTTTCCCTCGCATACTTCCAACTTCCCCCAAATTATTCTTACACAATTCTCATATTAGGGCTTCTTTATATGCCACTTAACTTCCTCTCTGATGTCAGGTTTCAGACGAAGAAACAGTAAGAAAGTCATGATAACTTGAATAAGAGAGAGGATCTTACTCATTGTTCTCTTTTGTTTAAATGAAAGTACAACATAACTACAACTAAATCACACTAGTGTTCCACATACACGCATAATTTTGCTCAAATAAGAAGCGAAAATAAAAATTACACGACTATATATAACCTTGGCTGGGTGACAAAACAGGCATGGCTTATGAAAGTAGAAATATAAGAACAATATCTGAAGCTAATTAAGTTTTATATGATAGTCAAGTATGATCACACACAGAACAAATATAAATATATATATATATATATATATATATATATATATATATATATATAATATAATATAATCAAGCCATGACATATTTCAAGTTGAAGAAATGAGACAAACCAAACATAATTTATCCATAGATTCTTCTACTTCGGTAAGTATATACCTTGGACTTCTTCATTCTGGACTTGTTATCAGCACACCAGGCTAGAGCTGGAGCTACCTCCTTATTATGAAGAGCATCAATAACCTTTTTTGCTTCATGAAATACATCAATATCAACAAGATCCTGGAATCAAAGATCAAAACTAACAGAATGGTTGAGATCATGTAACAGAAGTGATAGTAGTTGTACTCTTGAAGACGGCAAAGCATGGGAATCTGGAAATTATTGATTAAAGAGTGATTCACACAGCATCCTAAGGACCTAGAAAAAGAAGGAATACATTTACACATTAAAGAGTGATTCACACAGCATCCTAAGGACCTAGATAAAGAAGGAATACATTTTCACATTACTAATTCTAGTACACGATAAGTATTAAGTTATAAGTAATGTGCCATATGATTTAACTACACAGGAATAAATCAGGGTTCCAAAGCTAAAGTATATAAACAAGGTTTAAATTGAACTCCATACATAAGAATTCTTCATAAATATTGTGAACAGAATAATGGAATCCAATCATGTTAATACATGAGATATTACTCTCTGCTTAGTTTACATTTAGTAAAGAGTCAACAAAGGAAACCAGTAGGTGAAAGTAAAATATGGGGAAACAGGAGAATTATACTTGTTGGTAATTGGTAATTGGTAATAGGGAAAGAAGGCATCCCTTTTCTACGAGTACCTCTCCCCTTGGGATGTCTCCCTTCCCTGCCACCTTCCTCCCTATATCCAAAAAGTATTACCTAAGAAACGGATACCCCCAAAATGATAAAGGATAAAGTAATCCAGCTACCCCAAAGCAACCTTAGGGAACACATTGATGTGAGAATTTGAAACTCTATGTTCCAAGAAATACCAGTATATTGCTGCTTTCTGCAAGCTTCATAGCAGTGTCATAATAGGACATCCGCAACATGTAGTCCACCAGTATCCTTTTTAAGCGCGTATTGTTCCACTCAGATAAATTTTCTGTGTCTCCGGATTCCAAGTGATCAAGCCGTGCTCTGCACCTTTGTTCTTGCAAGTGCTCTGCACGACTCCCCTCTTCCAACTGTTTACATACCAAACAATAATTTCAATCACATTGCAACTACAGACCATCAAACTCATAGATTCTCATGAATTAGTTCATGTACATTCTAATTCCTTAAATCTCAACCATAAATAACTAATAAAATAGTATAGATTCTCGATAGTATACCAATCTCCCAGAAAGAAAATCTTATCAACGTGTCTAATTTAACTTGAATCTTGAATGAGTCTCCCTTAACTAAAAGATCCCAACAATTCATTATAAATTCGAAATTTAATTTATTTCAGTACCCAAACATAGGGGTTAGGTTTTCTTTTTCAAACTCATACCTTTCTCTTGAGGCCTTGTAATCTGGAGACAAGTGAATTGAGTTGCTGAACGGCGTCGTCTGGAGACAGGTCACCGTCGGCAGCCTCAGAGACGCTGGAGATGACGGATGACATCTCTTTTTCGACGATACGGTGGTTTGCTCGGATCGTCTTCTTGTAGTGCTCGAATGGGACTCTCAAGAACTGGTGTTCCAATTTCAGAGATTCCGAGAATTGACCCATCTTCGATAACAGAACTGTGCCGCCGGTAGCCGCCACCGCAGGTTTCGTCGCCGCGGCGGTAGAATTGCCGTTGGGAAGCGCGTCGATTTCCATCGAAAGAGAGAGAAGTGGATCGGGAGTGAGTTTAGACAGAACAAAAATGGTGTGGGATGCCGACCCGGGTTCAATACACATAGTCTTTTCGGGTTGGGGAGAAAGATTTGGACATTAAGTTGGGCCCATTAAGCCTGATATAAAATTTTACATTAATTACCAAATTATATAGTATCTTTTTTGCATATATGTCAATATAGTAAAATTAAATTTTACTTAATTTCAACCAAACTTATAAATAAGGATTATATTGCCTCTAATTTTTATGAAATACAAAATATTCATTAAATTATTAAAAATTAATCTTTACTTATATAATTTTAGAGATTCTGTTATAGATTAACCATACTAAATGAAATTCTGTTTGTATTATAGACAGGCTAACAACAAATTTATCTTTCAAATATGTAGGGAGTGGTTAACATGAAGTTAACTTTGGTCAATTGATCAATACAGAGTGTCGACACGCAGACAGAAAGGTGATCTGTCTCTCTAAGTGTCAGCATTGTATTGGTCAATTGATCAACTTACTATGAAGTTAACTTCATGATAGCCGGATCCGAATTTATATATACGTATAAAGTAGTAACTTTATTTTTGAACGAGAGAAAAAAAGAAGAAGAAAAAATTGAATTTATCTTTGTTACATCCTTGTATAATAAACTTTTTACCCATCAATAAAATAGGTTATCTTTATTTAATAAATATATTAATAATTTAGTATGTTATATACTTGTATAGGGGTGAGCAATTCGGTTATAATCGAATCGAAAATTAAAATCTCCATTATTTCATTATTTGAATTACTAACCGAATTTAGAGATAACCGAATTATCGAAAACCGAATAATCGATTTGTAAATTAGATTAATAACCGAAATTATGTTCTATTTTATCAACAAAAAAAAGAGAATAATTTCAAATTGGTAATCAGGTTTTAATATAAATTGATTTTTCTCTCTACCTTACTTTCTGACAAAATAAACTCACTAGTTAATTTTTCTCCATCTCTTTTGCTCACCAATGGTTATTATGAATGTTATCATCCAACTACCGCAAACCAAAATCAATTAAAGACCTCCACCTCCGCCGCATGCGCCTCCATAATCGATTTTGTTAGCCCAAATGCCACCACTGTCTCCGCCATCACCACATTCTCCGGAGTCAAGAACCACCGCTCCCTCCACGCAACCCACCCAAACTGTACCCGCCAAGCACACTATCATTAGCTGGTAGCTTGCTTTGCAAATTGCAATCCACATTTGGCAACATTTTCGATGCTGGCTGGCTGGATAGGTAGGTCAAAATGTCAGGCTTAAGATCCAGCTAGCTTCTATTTTACATACATAACTGCATGTGAAATCCTATTTAATTTCAAAGTAGAACAGGAATTAAATATTCTAGATAATTGAGCATTCGTCTCTTAACAATGTGATCAGAAGTTTACAACTTTAATGGATTACTAAATAAATTAATATTGAATCCAAGGGGAATGGAATGTATGGTCCTTTTGGGTATGCATTTTGGTGCTTGATTTTAGCTTTATAAATTTCAAAACAAGAAATGGCTACTCAGGAGTTGATGTTAGCAACATTTTAAAATTGCCCATGTGTGTTAAACTGCTAATAATAACAAAGACCCTGGAAATGCAAAAGTATGACTAACGATTGAATGTGAAATTGCGCAATTGTTTATTTGAAAGTAAGGTTTTCCCTTCCTTTCAAGTCCTCATTGCCTCAACAAAGAAGATTTCTGAGTTTACCTCAGCTTAAATGAAAAGAAGCTACTGGAAAATTTGATCAATACCAAAATTTGTACAAAGATGGTATGTGTCTGAAAATATTGTATTGCAAGGAGGCAAAGGAAATATCTGGAGAATAAACGTTTTACAAACTAAGGGTGCTGGTAATAGAAGAAAATGGAAGGCCATTTTGTTCAGAGAAAGATAAGATTACATGTTTGAGTAAGTGTTGATCTTCTTTTGCAATTATCCTTCTCTTTTTTGTAAAACTCATGGTTCAAAGTCCATATTGCAGTAATTACGTGTTATCCTTGTGATTTATCTTCCCACATTTTTCAAAGCTTTATCAAATCCATCTACATTAATGCCATTTGTGTTGTCATAATCGAAGTAATTACGTCATTACTCTCTCATGTAGGCATACACCATGCACCCATTTCATGTAGTTAGTCACTTGCAACAACAGATAAGCTTCAACCACGTAACCCCACATTATCAAATTGATAATATTATGGTCAGATGATCATGGTATTGGTGAAGCTTGATCCGAATTTAAATTTAGAGATGATTGTAAAGCTACCTAAAAGGTAAGTTAATTGGGCCTTACATGTAAGGGTGTAAACTAACTAAGTTGATCCGAGTATTGAGTTGCTCAGATTTGGGTCACAAAGGTTTGATTGAAGCTTATTTAACTACCGAGTCGAGCACGATTCCGAATTGAGCCCGAGCAGTTTGGACTTTTCCAACGAATATGATCCGAGTATCAATAGAAAATTATAATTTGAGGGGGTTCGAGTAATTTATCGAACTTTAAAATATGCTCATATTTGACTCATTTATATTTCGAGTCAAGCTCGAATCGAACTTTTAGTTGAGCGAGTATGAATCGAGCCCGAACTGTTTGCTCATATTACAGTCTTACTTACATGGAGCGAAGGGCCGATAGGTTCGGAGCAGAAGAAACACCCCCCCCCCCTCCACAGGCAAATTAGGGTTTTTTATATTGTGTTATATAAGAGATCATGCTATTGTTATATGTACAAAATTTCCAGAAGATAGTTTAACTGATCAGCCGTTGACTCGTGGACTAGCCTAGTGTTTGGTGAACCAAATAAATTTTGTGTCTTGTATAATTGTTTTATGTCTATTTTCTCTTTACTACTGTTTTTGCTGTGTTGTTATTCTCTACCAGATCAGGTCTCCATCCTATCCTCATCTTCTTCCATGTCTGCTCTGTACTGACCAACTGTGATTATAGTTTTCAAATGAAAATTCAACTGAATAAAGAAATATGTTTCCTTCTTTTTGTCCAAGATTGTTTAGGTTTTCTTTGTGTTGTCTCAGTAGTCATTAGCTGTAAGGAACTAGTCTTAGCTTATTATATATCTGAAAAGATGTAAGGGTATAGATAAACCTCCAAAATACCATAGCACTACTGAAGTTGGCGTGATGTATCTGTCTGGACCCTAGATCCACTTTGTTATACCTATCCCAACTTGGTGTTTTTCTTCTTTTCATGCTCTTTTTCTCCTAATTGTTTTTTCTTTTTACATTTTAGTCTTTTTCAGTCATGGATTTTGAGTGTTGTTTACAGCTTGTACATCGATGGTAAGCAACACCTCACTCGACTACCCTTTACTTGTCCCTAATGTTACTTACATCTTCACTGTTGGCAGTTGTGTAATGTGCAACTGTGATGCTGCAAACAACTGCATGCATATTAGTCCAATAACTTGACAACTTCTCATCCTCTTTTGCAATTTTATTGGAATATGATATTTCCTTGTAACTTTTACTTGATCCCAGGTTACAATGTGTGCCATTCCAGAGAAGGCCGGCCATCCCAGATAAGATCATCCGGCCTCTGGCCATCTTCTTGCCCCTCTATGCAATGCCAGGGTGGAGACAATTTATACATTGGTAACACCTCGTCTTCAAGTTGTAATCGTACAACTTGTGCCTAGCTACACTGGTTACACTAACCAAACTATCCTCAAAACCCTTGCCTTAGAATCTAGTTGCCCAGGTAACTGCATGTCTATCTTGTATGAAAATTTTCAGTACTCAATTTTGTTATAGAAAATTACTACCTTTACTCTTTAAAAAAAGTGTTCGTATAGAAAGACTAACCAAAGAATTAGTTGTTTGACAATTAAAGTGAAATATGAACCTTAATATAGGCTAGAAGAAGACCTGTGTGTGTACTCTGTCAATCTCAGCCTATTTTACTAAGTACCGTAGTTTAATTGATGAATTGGAATCCTATGCTGATGTACCAAAATGCACATGTTGTGTTTGTACTTGTGGTGCTGATAAGAAACTTTCTGAATATGAAAACACTCTGAAGTTAAGCCAATTTCTGATGGAACATAATGATCAGTACACCTCCATAAGAGGTCAGTTATTAATGATGCATCCATTACCAACCTTAAATCAAGCATATTCACTTTTGCTTCAGGAAGAAACTCAACGAGAGTGCACTAATCAGTCTCTTACAAATTATGAAAGATTTGCTATGATGGTTAAGCAACAGGTTCATAAATTTGTAAGAGGGCCTAAATCAGTTAAGAAATCCAAAGGACTAGACACGTGAGTGGGTGTGATTCTCGCAATCAATCTAGACATACTAAGGACAAATGTTTCTTCTTACATGGATATCCACCATGGCATACAGTCGATGGTACTCAACCTAAGCCTCTTCGTAAAGGTGTTTCATCACAAATAAAAAAATCTTTTCGTATCGGTGTAGTGATTCTATTTTTTACATCGATACTACCAACACCGCATGAAACCTTACCCTTCACTCCCCGCTTTCAATGCTAACAATCATCAGTAGCTACTTGAGAACAATCTTAAGCGGCACCTCAAGCTTCAAATTTCGGTCTTCATCTCATCATACTAACTTCGGTTACTTCACGTGTGTGGTGGTAAGTCTATTTCCACTGTATGCTTCAACCATACCACCTGTCTTAACAGTTTTATAAATCATTCACAATGGATCCTTGACTCGGGAGCAACAGATCACATCACTCCTTTTGCTCATTTACTAACATCTGCAAAACCCATGAGATCTCAAATACACTTGCCAAATGGAAACACAGCTAATATTACACACACTGGAACTGTTATGCTTCATCCATATATCATTCTTGAAAATGTTTTGTGTGTTCCTGAGTTCTCTTACAATCTCTTGTCCATTGGCAAACTTGCACATGATACTCATTGTCAAATCTTGTTTTCTTCTCATCAATGCATCTTACAGGACCTTACTCAATAGACGAAGATTGGGATTGGTAGATTGGATGGAGGCCTTTACAAACTTAACATTTCAGATATTACTTTCTTACTTGGTTCAGTTCCTGACTCTAGTCATAAGCCTGTTCATGCTGCTACTGCTTCTACTGCCACAACATGGCATGCTAGACTAGGTCATGTTCCTAACAAGGTTTTAAAATAACTTTCTCTTGACTGTAACCCCTCACATTGTGATATTTTCCCTCTAGCTAAACAAGCTAGATTTCCATTTCAATTAAGTACCTCAGTTTCTACTGCTATTTTTCAGCTAGTGCATTGTGATATATGGGATCCATACAAGACCAAAACTCATGGTAACTGTCATTACTTTCTTACACTTGTGGATGACTACTCTAGATCTACTTGGACTTTTTTGTTTCAAAGTAAGTCTCAAGTGTTTCAATTGTTCAAAAATTTCATTACTTATGTTCAAACTCAGTTCACTTGTTGTTCGTGAAAGTTGTGAAGAACCGATAATGGATTTGAATTTTTCAATAAAGATATTACTCCCTTCTTTGAGTCTCTAGAATAGAAAGATCGATCCAAATTGTGTTGACACTCCACAATGAATGGAGTTATGGAGAGAAAACACAGACATCTTCTACAAATTGCAAGAGCTCTCAAATTTCAATCTAACATTCCTACATTTTTTTGGGGAGACTGCCTATTAACTGCTACTTATCTCATTAACAGAATTCCATCTTCAGTTCTTAAAGGATTCACTCCTTATGAACTATTATTTGGCAAACCTCCTTCCTACAGTCATTTAAAAGTCTTTGGATGCTTGTGTTATGCATCCACTTTGGCTCATAACAGGGATAAATTTAGTCCACGAGCGGTCAAATATGTCTTTTTAGGATATCCTTATGCCAAGAAAGGGTATAAACTGTATGATTTACAAACCAAAAAGTGTCTGATTAGCAGGGATGTCAAATTTTTTCAACATATCTTTCCTTTTGCTACAATTTCTCATACTGCTTCTGAACTCTTATTTTCTGCTCAAACACCTACACCTGATTCTGATCCTTTACTTATATCAACTTCCTTCAACCCTGTTCATTCAGAAAGTGCAGATCATGACACCACTTTACCTTCAGATACTACTCCCACTCTGTCTTCTCTTGATACTGCTCTTAGTCCAGCAACTGCAGTGTTTCTTCCTTCTGATGCTGCACCATCTTCTACATCTCCTTCTGGTACTGTCTTCTCCCGACCTCACAGACAAAGACATCTATCTGTTAAACTTCAATCTTATGCAGGGCTTCCAACCAATCTTCCCAACACTATCCCAGCCTCTTCTGTTGATAAAGGTACAACTTCTCTATCTGCTTCTTCCTATCCTCTTGCCAACTATATCTCCTATTCTCATTTTTCTCCTTCTTATGTAAGATATTTAGCTGCTACAACTGTTATCTCTAAGCCTACTTCTTATTCTCTAGCTGTTCAAGATCCTAACTAGTGTGAGGCTATAGTGGTTGAGATCACAGCCTTAGAGACCAACAATACTTGGACAATTGTTCCTCTCCCTCCTGGAAAAAAAGTGATAGGTTGTTAATGGATTTATAGAGTTAAATATAAACCTGATTGGACTGTGGAACGGTTTAAGGCTCGCTTGGTTGCTAAAGGCTTTACTCAAACTGAAGGCCTGAATTATTTTGACACATTTGCCCCTGTTGGCAAAATGACCACTGTCAGAACATTCATAGCTATCTCTGCTATTAAAGGATGGACATTAGATCAATTAGATATCACTAATGCATTCCTACATGGTGATCTTTATGAAGAAGTTTACATGCAATTACCTCCTGGTTTTTCAAACACTTCTGTCACCAACTCATCCTCAGCTCCTTTGGTCTGCAAGCTGATTAAATCTCTTTATGGCCTTAAACAGGCTCCTCGACAATGGTTTCTAAAGTTTTCCACTGTTCTTCTACAGTTTGGCTTCACTCAATCTTATAGTGACCATTCATTATTTACTCTTAAACACAAGTCTGGTTTTGTGGCAGTACTTGTTTATGTAGATGATATACTAATCTGTGGTTCTAGTCCTCCCTTGCTCCAACAAGTCAAAGATTACCTTAGTACTCAATTCAAACTTAAAGATTTAGGATCTTTAAAGTACTTTCTGGGCATTAAAGTAGCAAGGTCCTCTAAAGGTATTTACCTTCATCAGAGGAAATATACTCTTGACATTCTTAAAGATACTGGTCTCACTGGGGCTAAACCTTCCAAAATACCAATGGCACAACATCACAATTTACTCACAGCTGCAGGTCCTATTTTAACCAATGCTGGTGCTTATAGAAGACTGGTAGGAAGGTTAATTTACTTGACTGTCACCAGACCTGATATAGCATATTCAGTTCATATCTTGTCTCAGTTTTTAGCTACTCCCAACACTTCTCACATGCAGGCTACTTTGAAATTAGTTAGATATCTCAAACAGTCCCCTGGCCAAGGTCTTTTACTCTCTGCTGCTAGCTCTTTTTCTCTATCTGCCTACTGTGATACAGATTGGGGATGGTGTAAAACATCTAGGAAATCATTAACTGGATATTGCATTATGTTGGGAGATTCTCTTATTTCCTGGAAGAGTAAAAAGCAGTCTACAGTTTCTCGCTCTTCTGCTGAAGCAGAATATAGAGCTATGGCAGATACATGTTGTGAAATCTCTTGGTTATTAGCTTTGTTACAGGATTTTGGAATCACTAATCTTACACCAGTTTCCTTATACTGTGACAATCAATCAGCTCTTTATATTGCTTCCAATCCTATCTTTCATGAGCGCACCAAACACATTGAAATTGATTGTCATCTTGTTCTAGAAAAACTACTTAAAGGCATCATTTGCACTGCTCATGTCTCATCTGATCAACAACCTGCAGACCTATTTACTATCTTCCCTCCAATCAAATTCAAAAATTGAGTTCCAAGTTGCATCTCTATAATCTGTTTCAGAGTTACAACTTGAGGGGGGATGATAATGATATCAGTAATTAGTATATTTCCTAAGGATATTTCTGTAATTTTCCTATTTAGGTTGTTAGGTTTTATTCCTCTTTCTATATACTCTTGTATTCAGCACAATATTCTGTTAGAATAGTATTATGCAATATTAGTTCTCTCTACACTTTTATCTTCTATCACCTTTCATAACTTAAAAAGTTGTTCTTGACTTCAGTTTACTTGTTTCTCTCGGACAACAGTATCTGATAATAGTGTTATAAAGATCAGCTTACAAGGTTGGAGGTGGAATTTCCTTCTCATTGTTGTCCAGTTGATGTTGCTATATATCTCATCATTTGTTCCAATAAGATGTATGTATACTTGTAAGGTACTGCATGTGCGAGTTTCTTGATGGAAGAATAACAGATTAAGCTGTTGTAACTTCATGTATCTTTCTTTCATTATTATTAGTACTAGTATTCTAAGGAAGTTTTGATTTCACTACTAAGGCACAAACGTACAGAGAATGAAATTAATCTTGAATTTAGCTTCTTACTTGACCTACCAATACCAAGTATATATCCAAAGTCCGCTTGATAAACCTGCTCGCATTAATGATCAAGTGGAAGCATATTGGACGGCATTACATTGATCCGGGAAATATATATGTACATTTGTTTACTAGAAGATTTTGGAATGGTAATTTAACGCATGCATGCATGCACCTTGGTTCAGAGGCGGAACTAGGGGGCGGAGGTATGAACCCTTGTTTTAGAATAATTATTCTGGTATATAGAAAAAGCAAGCTGGGATTAAAGTAGATTCAGAGCAAAGGAAACTATGGGAGGAATCCAATTCAACTACAATCAAAGTTGTGGTAAGTTTTCAACCAATTAATTTACCAAATAAAGGATGTTCTACTTTTTTTTTAATAAGTTTATAGAAATTGGATGAAATATATTTGTTATTAATGTTAAATTGGTTGTGGGAGTTTTGATTATGGAACCATGAAGGGTTCAGATGATATAAGGATGGAATTATGTACGGAGGTTATGTGTTTATATGCTTAAATTTCATGAAACTATAATTTTTAAAGCTTGCATATCATGTGTTTGTATAAATGCCATAAAGAGTTAATTTGGTTAAAACATGAAAATTAATGGGTTCTCTCTGTAAATTGATGTACATACATGAATTATAAGTCAATTCAAGTTGTTTTGAGTGCTTCATCAGTTAAAAAAAAATCATAAATTTCATCAGTTGTAAGCTTGACACCAATTTTCTTGTTTACATAATCTTGAATGGATACACAAGTAATTTTCTTGAGTTTCTTTTCAGCTTCCTTCTGAGCTTTTATGGGTTGCTTTATCTGCCAATTTTTCTTCCTTTCCAACGCTTGCTTAGCTTTAACCATCTCATCCTCTCGCTTCAATTCCTTCAACTTCACCTCGTCAACTTCATTTTTTTCTTCCGGCTTTTCCAACTCAAATATTGCCTCTCTATCTTTCACAAGACTTTCCTCTACACTACTTTTGCAAGAGGAATTTTTTCGGATTGGATTGTAGCTCGTATCGCAGCCGTCATGATTTTGCAAGTATATTTTGACCCCCCTATTAAAAGTTTCTGGTTCTGCCACTGCCTTGGTTGAAGGGTTGAGTGTCTTGCAGGACGAGGTTCCATCTGGCTTTGGAACTAATTATGGTATCACGGGTTGCCATCCCATAGAGTCCAAGCTTGGTTGAAGGGTTGAGTGTCCTGCAGGATGAGGTTCCATTTGGCTTTTGAACTAATTATGGATCCCATAGGGTCCAAGCTTGCATCTGATCATCTGCATCTGTATCTGCATCAGATGGCCCTAATTAATTCAAAGTGAATCTGATGTGCTTTAGCAAGTGAAAGTGAGTAGCACTTGAACATAGTTCAATATATACAGAAACTGATATTTTCACATGTATTTTTGACATGTCTTAGTATACAATGGGTCTCATCTCTATGTTAAAAGGAACCATGTAAATATCAAAAAACACACATGTGAAAATAGTGCTAGCCTGTATATATTACCCTATTAATTCTGGATCTACATATTCTTAATTATAATTTATTATTCTGTCTGTCACGAATACTAGAAGGAGTCGTGGTCCAGGACTAGTTGACAAAAAGGGGTTGGATCTGTTTCTGGGCAACTTGGTTCAATGTAGCCAGTACAAATAATGGGGCTCAGCTCAATACTCAATAGGGAGGCAGGCAGGCAGGCGGGCAGGAGCAGAGAATTGATCACGTTGTAATTGGTGATGGTGTGTAGGGGAGATCATTCGGTTATAACCGAACCGAATAAGCTATTCGGTTATAACCAAAAACCAAACTAGTGCTAATTTTACTATCCGAACTGAAAACCGAAATTTAGAAAAAACCGAATTACCGAATACCGAATTACCGAATTGTAATTTCGGGTATTCAGGTAAAAACCGAATCAGCATCCAACATAATTACATAAATGATAAATTAACTGCTAGTTCAGTGTTCACAATACGATGTCCAAGTCAATTTCAGTGTTCACAATACGATGTCCACACCACATTACTGACTGCATAAAGGCTTAGCAAAAGCACAAAAGTATGACAACTACACAATATTCCTTACTTGTATGAAATCCTAAAATCCTTAAAATCTATAGAAGTTTCTTGGCTCAAAAAGAATATCAAGACAAATATCCAAAACATCCATGCATTTTAAAATTCATGTGTATGCGTGTACTGTGTACCCTTTTGTGTCAGGTATTTGACATGAACTTGAACAAAATTTACAAGGAAATCATGACGGGGGCCAAAACAATCCATAAACAAAAGAAAAATAAATATACTCGTTAAGTAGAAGACACCCAGATAAACAGCCAATCTTAGAGGTTGAGGAATCACCGGAGAGAGTCGGGAGATCCGGAGATCGCCGGGAGATCCGGAGAGAGCCGGAGTCGCCGAACTGCAAAAGGTGTGAAGAGATCTGTGAAGAGATCGGAGCGAGAGAGAAGAAGAAGAGGTCGAGGAATATCTCAGATCTCTGTGACTATGAAATGACGGTGACCGGCGACAATATACTTCGGGCTAGGCAAAAAATGAACTCAGATCTGAATAAGTGAAGTGAAGCGACTTGACGAGACGACGACTACAGAGTACAGACTAGTACTACAACCGAAGACTACAGACTAATATTTAGATAATAGATAGTTAGATATCACTCCATGGCAGCAACCGACAAGTATAAAATTATTATTTTTTAAGTATTAAATTTCGGTTATTCAAACTGAATAACCTGTTTTTGAGAACTGGAACCGAAACCGAATATTGAATAATAATTCGGATATAACCGAAATTTCAAAAAAAACCGAAAAACCGAAATAATTCGGTTAAAAAAATTCGGTTCTGTTCGGTAGTTCGATTTTATCCGTTTTTTGCTCACTCCTAATGGTGTGGTATCAATTCCCTTTCATTGAATGCGTCTACCAGCAGGTCAGGTCTCTTTACTCTCTCTCTCTCTCTCTCTCTCTATATATATATATATATATATATATATATATATATATATATATATATATATATATATGCGCGAGTTAGCAGATGTAGATGTAAGAGTAGAATTAGGATCTTGTTAGTTCCATAATTAAAACAAATTATATTGAAAATCATACACTGAAAAATAGAAGCAGACAAAGAAATCAAACAAAAGGTGAAGAAGTTGCGCAACAAAACTAGTCTATTTATTTCGAAGGTCGAAATCCATCTTCTTCAAAGAAGCACCCGCAGCCGCTCGTCAATCAAGAAAATTGGCCCAAAATACCGTTGAGATGTAGGGAATCAGTATGTATGCATGCATTATGCATATGTACGTGCTGTCCGTGCCATCACCAAAGATGCCTTCACTAAGGATGAGCATAATCCATAGGGCCATAAGGCTCAAACATTTCAGCAAAAAATCCCTTTTTCCTCTTGGGATTCCTACCCATGTCTTTGCACAATTGGTCATTATACCATATGTGTAAGGCCCCAATGCATGATTTTCTGTAGTATTTACCCGAGTACTCCTTCATGTATCCATCCCATTTCACAATGTCTTTCTCCATTTCTCGAATGCTTGGTAGCTTGAATGCGCCATCCATAAGCTCCACTAGCCATTGGCACCTCAATTCAGAGGTGTACATATTTGAAATGCTCTCCGAGAATCCAATAATTGCTAGTTGTGGAATTCGAGGATGAATGCATTCCCTTGCAAAACAAGTAGTAGGAATGTCATTAATTGCAGCATGTGCTTGTTTCTGTACTGTTTTTTTTTTTTTTAATTTAGCAGCTTGCAGACTAACCTGTAGAGTGGAACTGCATTTTCTGGTGAACCAGCAATGCAAGTTTGGAATGTTGGGGATACAAAAATGTCTTTGAGCTTTTCAACACCCTTAAATCCTGTAGCCAGTATGACCATATCCGTCTTTAGTGGTTCGACCTCATTATCGATTAAAACCCCTTCCTTGGTAAAGCCGATACGCTGAGCTTTCTTCAACTTGATGCTTCCTCTTTCAACTCTGTCGTAGAAGTCCTTGAGCACAGTTGAGATCAAGCAAGAGCTGATTTCTGTTAAGAAACTATGTTTTGGTACCATGCAAAACTTCACCAGCTGGTGCTTTGACTTGATATGGCTTTCCACAAATTTTGAGATCCCCCATCTCTGCAATCGATCAAAGGAAACTATTAAAGAGTAGTTCAACTTCTTAGGGGAGTAGTAGTAGTAGTGGTGGTAGTATTTGTTTAAGAATGATGTGTGTGTGTGTGTTAATTTAATTACCAATGGTGAAAGTATTGTTGCAAGAAGACCAAGGAGAAAACCTTCACCGGGCTTATGAACCAAAAGCTCTGAGAAGCGATTAAGGTATAGGTATGCTAGGGGAACTCCCCATGGAAGGTAGTCAGGCACGTTCCAATGTTCCGTCCTGTATACAACTGTGCAGGGATGTTCTACTCCTGCAAATCAAATTAATTTTTAAGCCACCAAGACACAGAAATGTTGGTGAAAATGCAGGAATTATACTCGCCATTTGCTGCGGAGCATTCCATGGCAATGTCGAGTGCAGATTTCTGGAGCCCTACAACGGTGACTGTCTTCCCAGTGACGAATCGAGCAGCACTTGCATAATCCATGGCAGCATAGTCCATTGAGTGTATGATTTCACCACGGAATGCTTCGGGGCTCTTATTTGGAGGAAATTCTGGTATGTTAGGCACATCACTAAACCTTCCAACACAAAGTATCACAAAGTCCGCTTGATAAACCTGCAGCCATATATCAAAGTTGAGTCCCGGCCCTATATAAATCGGGACTATGGTTGGTAATATAATCGGATGACCATCCCATCCCATGTTATAAAAGCGTGTGAAATTTAGGTACCTGGGTTGAAAGGGTTTGCGTATCCTGGACGGTAAGGTTCCATTTGCCTTTGGAGCTAAAGGCGTCACCGGTGGCAGCCCACAGTGTCCAAGCTTGCATCTCATCATCATCATCAGATGGACCTTCATAGCTGAGGCTCTCCACTTTGCAGCAGAATCTGATGTGCTTGAGCAAATCAAAGTGGGTAGCATAGGATTGAACATAGTCCAAGATCTGGTGTTGGCTGGGAAAGTCTTGTGTGACTGAAGACGGCCAAGGATAATCTGTAAACTGATAGAGTGGTTTTGGAGTTTGGAGGTTGGTGGTCTCAAGGGTGTTTGTCCATACTCCGCCAATGCCGCTCTGTGTCTCGAAGACGATAGGATGGAAACCCTTAGACAAACTGTACTTACAAGCAAGAAGGCCACTGATACCAGCTCCGATTATGGCCACCTTTCTCTCCATCTCAATTAATAAAATTGATGGATCCCCATGGTTTACGGTTGAAGAAATAAAATTGGATTGCTCCGCTAATGACTATGACTATACATCATGTCATATCATACGTATTCCCAACCACAAAGAAAGAAAAAACAAGCCCATCCCTTCCATCTGTCATATCCGTGGAAACTGGTAACCGACGGAATGACAAGCCCACCCCACAACGGAATAACTTTTTCATAAAACAAACGACAAACTTTTACCGTTAATTTGTTGAAATTCCTAGTGATAAAAATACAGTCATACGCGTTGTTGTACAGTAGCATACGATATTGCACAGTATCTCTGATTATTGATACTTACGTAAGAAGCCACTTAGTTTTATTCAATTATTGCAACAGTAGTTACTGCATAGTATCTCATATTATTGATTCAATTATTGTCAGGACAATATTTTATATTATTAAATCAATAATTGAGATAACACAGTTATTCATATTATTATTTGCATTATTGACAATGTCTAGAAAGTTCTGTCGAGGAAAGGGGTTAGGTTATTTAATTGTGAGTTATAATATTAATGATGAAAATTGTTGAAATATTAAAAATGTGTTGATTGAAGATAAGCGATTTGTGGTAAATATTTATTCAATCTTTGATATAAATAGAGAGGTTTGTCATGAAGTATTTGTTGCAAGCTTGACTTATTACATGAACCCTCATTTACTCATTTTTTAAAATCGCCGGTAGGAAGATGTCTCAGTTTTGTTTTATTATTATTATAAGAGTAGTAAAACAGAAAATTTTTTATATAAAACAAAATACTTTTTATAATATATATAAAGTTATTTGTTTTATTAGATTATAATTAGAATATATTATATTATATATAAAGTTTTTTATTTTATTAGAATATTTTATTACACAGTAATGAATAGTAAAAATTAGAAAAATCAGCCGATTTCGTCCGTGAAAAACTTTCTGTTCATCCGTGATTATTTTCTTAAATAGTGTTATGTTATTCTCCTATAAATAGGTTGCTTTGTTAAGAAATGAAAACCACACCAGAATTAGAGAATTCTTCTTTTATAATATTATGTGTATTTCTTTCTAGTATAAGAATACTTTGAGTGTTACTAATAGTGCAAGATTTCCTCAAGAATATCTCTGCTATACCAGTCAGATTTAGTCTCCTACTAAGGTAAGGGATATTATTTTCGTTCAATATTCGTAAGGAATATTATTTTCATCCATACTCTATAATATGTAAGTGATATTATTTCGTTTCATATTCCTAAATCTACACTTACTTTGATAAGTATTGCTTCTATAAGGGCTTATGAACGGTTCCGAAATGACACGCTATTCCGTCTCATCCTTTTCCCCTCCCTTTAGCAAGTCTTCTTCATTCAATCAAAATGAATAGGTGAAATCCGGAAAGATCTTATGCCTCGTTTCATGATCTCCTCTCACTTTTCCAATACAAGTCCAAGTATTCCATCAAAGAATGTTCTTGTCGTGGGGAACCAGGAGAAGATTAGGGAAGAGGTGTGAGAACTATTTAATAAAAGTTAAGCTCTTAACTTTGCATGACGGTCTTCGCCTAGCATTCTTGTAGTTCAAGAGTGAATAAGGAAGTCTGGCAAAGAATCATCTGTATGCTGGCTAGCTCATTTGAATCGATATCTCTGTGATTTGTATACATATAAGAGATGCTTTTGCTTTGTCTTTTCATTTGAAGCCGGATCTACAATGTATTGGTAAGGATCTCTCCCTCTTTCTATGTAGTAACAAAGGTTCATTGCAGGAAGAGAAAGGGGGGTTCATAGATAGGGTTAGGCACAGGTGCCTCACGACCGAGTAAAGGGATGAAGTGGGTAATTCAGGGGATAGGGTTGGGAAGGGTGAGACTTTGCTTAAGAAGAACCAACCATGGCATTGGACGAGAGAATGTCAAGAGGCCTTTGAGGACTTAAAGGGAGCCATCATGGTCGATCCGGTCTTTGGCTCACGGATCATGCTAAGCCGATTCGAGGTACTGTCTACCGATGCTTGGACGTTGTTCTCCTCTTGTTTCTCTCTTCTTTTTTATGCATTCTTCGTATAATCTTTTAATTCGCGCCTTTACCCATCCAATTTCTAAAGAAGAGAATGAATCTTTTATCGAAGGATCGAAAAAAATGGAATTAGGATCTCTCATGGAATGATTTGGAAGATCCAAAACCAAAAGAGTGGTATTTGCTAGCAACAACATAATGGAGGCAATCAATCAATATAGATTGATCCGAAATCGACATAGGCTTCTCCAGTGCGAAATGAGCCACTTCAAATAGGTTCATTCCTCCGGCCCGAATACAATTAATCCGGCATGGGCTACATGAGCCCCGAGTAGTTTACCGGATAAATTGATAAGCCGGGCATTCCCGGCCCACCAAGCCCTGAAATTAGTAGAATATCCTTGAGTTTTGCACTTCATCTAGTATCGTTTCACTGAAATATTTGTCTGAACCTTCTTGTTAAATTTTAATATTTTCATTCAGAGTACTATTCACGGAGTACTATTCACTAGGGGTACTATTTACGATAAAATTAGTTTCTTTTCTGTCCAAATTATTTTTGATACGTGAATATCATTCTTGAATTTTACTCCACAATTAATTATCATATTGACAATTTGGACATTCTTGAACTCTGGATAAATTGAATTATAAATCTCTAATATTTATCCTTGATCTCACTTGATTGATTTTTTATATCATTGTCATCATCCTTATGCTTATATTGTGTTGAAGGTCATCTTTGGCCCGTAGTGCAAAGATGGGTTGTTGATTGGTATGATTATGACCAGGAATTATGTATTGGTATAATTATGATCTTTAATGTTACAAATAAAAGTTTGTGATGAAAGTCCTCTTTGGCCCGTAATGCATAGATGGACATATGTTTGGCATGATCATGACCACTAGTGATGTTAACGATTATCTTTGGCCCATAGTTCATAGATAATTCGTTGATTGAACATAATTATTGATTGGTGTTACAGGGATAAAATATTGATGATGGACTTTTAAATCATAGAAGATAGTAGACATCATGCTCTATTTGACTCTTCTAATGGATTGTTATTTTCGCTGCAGTTGTTGATCTAAAACTTATTTTCTATTGTATTCTATCCGATTTTTCCTTGTTGAGGACTAAGGATAATTTGTTCTACATTATCTTAGTCATAATATTTTTTACTAGGCTAGTTGAGCTCACATTTTTTCTTTTGATTCCATTGTTTTCTCAAGAGGCAAGAATATTGTAGTTGAGACTAGTCGGGGAGTGGAGTAATGGTCCAAGATGGTTATTATAGTAGTCCTCACTATTTTGTAAAATAGTGTGACAATAATTGTAATGAGAACTTATTTTGAGTTTGGATATTGTCTGTGGTGCCCCTAAAATAGGTCTACACAACCCATTCTGAGTCGCCAAATACATGGTACAAAATTCAAATACAAACTTTATTAATACAATACGACAAACGTAAGCTGAGAGTTTTATTACGAATATTGTCTCGTAGACAATATCCAAACTCAAATGGAGTCATCATTATAATTATTATCACACTATTTTATAAAATAGTGAGGACTACTACAGCCAACATCTCGTACCGTCACTCCATTCTCCGACTAGTCCTAACTATATTCTCATTTCTTGAAGAGAACAATGAAAGCAAATGGTGAGCTCAATTAGCCCAGTAAAGAATATTATGACAAAGATAATGCAGAATAAATTATCGTTAGCCTTCAACAGTGTAAAACTGATAGAATATAATAGACAACAAGTCTAACTGCAGCGGAACAAACAATCCATTAGAAGAGCCAAGTATAGCAAAATATCTACTATCTTCTATGATTTAAAAGTTCATCATCAATATTTTATCGCTGTAACACAACTCAATAAATAATCTACATCATTGAATTATCTATGCACTACGGGCCAAGGATATTCGTTAGTATCACATCCATGAATTATCCATTCACTACGGGCCAATGATATTCATTATTATCATATCCACGAATTATCCATGCACTACAGGCCAATGATATTCGTTAGTATCACCAGTGGTTATGATCATGCCAACAACTGTCCATCAATGCACTACAGGCCAATGATGAGTTTTACCACATCATTTGTAACATTACATGTCATGATTATACCGATACATAATTCCTGATCATAATCATATCAATCAATAGTCCATCTATGCACTACGGGCCAAAGATGACTTTCATCATAATATATGCATGAGGACGATGACAATGATATAAGAATTCAATTAAGTGAAAGCAATGATAAATTTTAAAGATTTATAATTCAATTTATCTAGAGTTTAAGAATGTCCAAATTGTCAACATGATAACTGCATTGTGGAGTAAAATTCAAGACTAATATTCATGTAAAAATAATTTGGACAGAAAAGAAATTAATTTTTGTCATGAATAGTACCCCGGGTGAATAGTATCCGAGTGAATATTATCCCATGAATAGTACTTTATGAATAATACCCCGTAAATAGTACTTCGGCACGAAAATATTAAAATTTAACAAGAATGTTCAAAAAAATATCCTTGCGAAACAATACTAGATGAAGCGCAAATTTCAAGGATATTCTACTAATTTCATGCAGTATAGAAGCAATACTTATCAACATGAGTGTAGAATTAGGAATATGAAGCGAAATAATATTACTTACATACTATAGAGTATGAAAAAAAATATTATTTCTTACGAGTATTGAACAAAAATAATATCCCTTACAACTGTTGAACGAAAATAATATTCCTTACGAATATTGAACGAAGATAATATTACTTATGAATATTGAACGAAAATAATATTCTTTACGAATATTGAATGAAAATAAAATTCCTTACGAATACGAAAAATAATATTGTAAGCGAATAATAAATAATACCCCTTACCTTAGTAGGATAGTAATTCTGATTGACATAATGAAGATATTCTTGAAGAAAACTTACACTATTTGCAACACTAAAAGTTTCCTTAAACTCAAAAGAAATACGCTCAATATTATAGAAGAATAATTCTCTGATTCTGGTGTGATTTTTATTTATAAACTGAGCATCCTATTTATAGGAGAATGACAAGATAATATTTGAATTAGAAAATCACGGACATACAGTAGGAATCACGGGCGCGAATTTACGGGCAAAAACTGAAAGAAATATTTAATTTTACTATACAACACTATCCAGTACTATGCAGTACTATACAAATATTATGCAATAAAATATAATATATTCTATTTTATATAAAAACAAAACTTATATATATATATATAAGTAATAAGAAAAATTGATATAACTTTCTCTCGATGATTTTGAAAAATGAGAAAGTGGGGGTTCATGTAATAAGCCAAATTTACAACAAATACTTCATTAAAAACCTGTAAGACTCCGAATTTTATGAAATAAAAGTATTCAATTTTTCTATTTAGGAAATAGTTAAATTGATAAAAGTTTTAAGTTATGGGTGAAATATGCAAATTTTGCAAAATAAGCAAGTGGTTATAAAATATTCATTGTTGTCGGGAAATATTCGTTTGGTCGTAAAATATTCTTGTTGTTGGGAAATATTCGTACGACGGCGCAACCATTTATGGGCCTCATAACAGAATAACTGTTGGATGAAGGAAACGACAAATTTGAATTTTTATAAACAACGGCGTAGTTGTTACCGTTAACATTGTTGGAATACCCGGTGGTTAAAATACAGTAATACGCGTCAATGCATGCGAGAAGCTTTACGGTATTGCACAAAGATTTATGAATTATTGATTCTTACGTGAAAGGCTTTACTCAATAATGGTTACGATGAATTCTTTGTTCAATATTTTATTTTATTGAGTCAATAATTGCTACGTTAATATTATTGTTGTTTCAATAATTGTCACTGCACAGTATTTCCCATTATCAGATCAATAATTCATATTAATTGAATAATATTATTAGATATCATTATTGGTAATGTCTAAGGAAGTTATATTTAGGAAAGGGGTTTGGATATCTAATTGCGCGCCAGTAAGGAGAAATCCTTATCGGAAAACCCCCTTCTTTCCTAGGAACGACCTGGTTGTCATTATGGTGATTCTATAATATTATTTATGAATAATTAATTATTGATAAGAAAATATTTATTTTATGTTGATATAAATGAATGAATTAATGCTGAGGTGTTTTATCAGTATTTTATCGGAATTGAGGAATTCTTAGAAAAGTGTCAATTGTTAAAAATTGATATATTATCTTTTCTGATAAAATAATTCATTCAAATATACTATTATATTACATTATAAATGTATAGTGTGATAATATAATAATGGTGATATTTTCACACTAAATTCACGATGCATGAATCAACTGAGAGAAATCTAGAAATCAAAAGAAGAACAAAATATGGGATTTTCAGAAAAATTAGTTTATTACTTGATTTTGTAAAATTCATAGCTCTTTGTGTATAATGAGTTAGGAGATGAGTCATATATCAAAAGAAAGCCCTGGAAGTAAGCTAATCATAGAAATTTGAAGTACCCAAATATTCTTTGTAGATTTTTCGTGGTGACTGTTTGAGTGAAACTGGTACAAGGGACTTATAGTTTGAAAATCAAATCAGTGTTCTTAAAGCTCTATTGCGTGAGTTATAATTTTAATCCGACCGTTGGATCGTTGTGATTTTTGGATATGTTATACATATATAAGTTGAGTATATGTCCACAAATTTTGAACCGTTAAAAATTAATGTATAATTTGTTATGAATTTTAAGAGGTGTTGAAAATCGTCCGTATGTGAATTTCGGTCATTTTTCGTTTGGAATTTGAAAAAATTTAAACTTACAAAGTTATAGAGAATTTAATTTCCTATGGAATGGACATAAAATTCGTATTTTTCTGATAAAATGACAATTTATTATGAATTATTGAAGTTTCGAAAATAAATATTTTTATTAAAATTATGGGTGAGACCCACTTTTATCCTTTGTTGATAAAATGTGTTGAATTGGTTTTTCAAAAGTAGTAGGCTGAAAATTAATCAAAGTGGTGTGCTTGAAATGGTGTTAAAATATTAATATTTTATTATTTAGTCTGCTTTGGCGTTCTAAGTATTTTCATATAAATAAGGTGTTTAGTTAGAATTGAAAATCACATCAGAAGTAAGTTTTTTTTCTATCTCTCTCTCTCTCTCTCTCTCTATATATATATATATATATATATATATATATATTATCGAGCGTATTTTGTGAATATTTAGATACTTTGAGAGTTGTTATTCAGTGCAAGTTTTCTTCGGTATTACATCCGAAATATCAGCAAAAAGTACTATTCTTTTGAGGTAAGGGATAGTAAGGGATGTTATTTTCTTCATAATGATGTTATTCTTTCAATATCATTATACCGAAATATTGGTATGAATTTTATTATGGAATTTTTACCTTTTTCATGTCAGGGTTACTATTCACATATACGGCACTATTCATGTATATGACACTATTTATGTATATGACATTATTAATACGGTACTATGTACGAATATGAGTTACTATTCACGAGTTACTATTCACAGGTACTATTCACGAAAAAATTGATTTCTTTTTCTAACCAAATTATCGTTGATTTATGAATCTTACTCTTGAAATTAAATGCAGTTGTTGATCATATTGTTTTTATTATCATATATAACATTTTTATAATCCCAGTAATAAAATTTCTCTTGGACTTGAGTGTAAAGATGGGTAGATTATTGGTATGATCGTGACTATGGGTTCCCTTTGGTCAGTAGTGCAAAGATGAATTGTTGACTGGTATGATCATGACTATTGAATTTATAATTGAATATCTTTAGCCTAAGTTCAAAGGTGAATTGATCAACATGGTTATAATTATTGTTTATATAAATTCTGAAATGATTATATATTTTTTTGAGATTTTAATATCTTTGGCCTATAGTGCAAAGATGATCTGTTGTTGAATATCTTTGGTCTGTAGTGCAAAGATGACCTGTTGTTGAATATCTTTGGCCAGTAGTGCAAAGATGAACTGATGACGAATATCTTTGGCCCGTATTGCAAAGATGAATTATCAGTATGATTATGAACATGAACTGTGATTTGGTATAACCATAATCTTTGATATTTCAGGTAAAGACATGTGATAAAAATTATCTTCGTCCTGGGTGCGAAGAGAAATTTAGTACCACAATTATGATTATGAGTTATTCATATGATTGTGGACCGAAGCTCATTAATTGATGTTACAGGATAAAACATTGTTGGTGGACTTTTAACGTGAGAAGATAATAGACTTTATGTCTTTATTTGACTCTTCAATGGATTGCTCGTTCCGCCACAACTATGGTTGAAAAGTTTTATCATCTACCATATGTTTCTAAATCTACGATTCATTCTTGACGAAGACTATTGATAATTTAATTATCTTTAGTCATGATATTCTTCTTCGAGCTATTTGTGCTCTCACCCTTTTGTTTCACAATTCCTTTCGGGTAATAAGAGTATACATTTGGTCGAAAGGGTAACAGGAAAATAGAACGGTGGTCTCTAGCTGTGGAGGTTCTCCCTAAACAGTATGGAAATAATTTTATTGAGAACTTTAAAATAGTGTGTTGTATTTTATACATCATTTAGTAGTTATATTTGGTGAATCAAATAGGGTGAGGCGAACCCAACGTTGGAAGGGTGTTTTGCCACTATCATACAAGATATCTAATGACATACGACTTCGTGTTATCATAAGACAGGGTTGTGCACATCCCCTTGCTGAGTATATCTATGAGCACTACCTATATAATCTTGGAGTTTGGTTGAAATATAAATCTCAATTGGAGACAATGGAGATAATTATATGTCAAGAGAAGACTCACCATTGAAAAGAACATGATAGCAATCTTCTCATTTTTTTTGGGGTCTATTGGGTCAACCAAGGATAATTCTCCAGTCATATGATATTTATTATAATTTAGATGCATGGCCTCCCATGTACGAAGGTTTCCTTGAACATTTTTTAAATATTTTAATTTCTAAAACAATTATTATAAGGTACCAATGTGATGTGCTATCCAGGTAAAGGGATGAGAGTCACAGTTGGTATCTATTTGTATTAAAACTCACTGCATATGTGTTGTCGTATTTTGCACGACAATTGTAATAATGAAGTTTGTATTTGGAAATTGCATTGAGTGTATTTCGTGGCGACTCAGAATAGGTTGGGTGGAATGGACCTATTTTGGGGGCGTTATAAAACCCCTCTATTTATCTCAATTCACTTGGCTTCACTAAACACATTTTTTTATCATTAATATTATAACTCGCAATATTAATAACAAGATCATTCTCAGAAAAGAGGGGGCTTTTCGATAAGGTCTTCTACTTATTGGCGCGCAATTAGGTGACCAAACTCCTTTCCTCGACAAAACTTTCTAGACATTGTCAATAATGCAAATAATAATATGAATAACTTTGCCATCTCAGCTATTGATTTAATAATATGAATAACTTTCCAATAAGGACTTCTACTTATTGTGCAGATGATACTGTGACAATAATTGAATCAATAATATGAGATACCATGCAACAACTACTACGACAATAATTGAATAAAACTGAGTGAATTCTCACGTAAGCATCAATAATCAAAGATATTGTACAATACTGTGTGCTACTACGCAACCACACATATTACTGTACTTTTATTACCGGTTATTTCAACAGTTAACTGTAAAACTTTTGTTGTTATTTTTATAGAAAGTTATTTCTGTCGCTTTCTAACTCCGACAGTAATTCCGTTGTGGGGTCCACCAATGATTATGCCGTCGTACGAATATTCCCATATAAAACGAATATTCCCCGTCCAAACAAATATTTTATGACAACTTGCATACTTTGCAAAATTTATAAATATTACCCACAACTATAACATTATATCAAATCCACACCTTATTATTCAAAAATAATATTTAGAGAAAATTAAATCTTTATTCATAAAAGTTGGGGTCTTACAACCTCCCCTTCTTATGAAATTTTGTCGTCGAAATTGGTGTACGTACTTGGTATGTCGAAGAGGTGAGGATACCTTGATTTCATTTCAGATTCTAACTCTTGAGGTATAACCTTTGAGCGTAGAATATGTTTCTTCTTATCCAAGATTTTAACAAGTAAATCTTCATACGTTAAATCTTCCGTTATCTCATCTGGTTCTAATTCCATAATGTGGTTCGGGTCGTCCACATATTTACGTAACATAGATATATGAAAAACGTTATGAATACGAGACATACTTGACGGTAAGGTGAGTTTATAGGCAACAGTTCCTATTCGGTCAAGTATTTCAAATGGATCAATTAAATCGAGGGTTAATATTTCCTCTCTTCATCGACTTTTACTTCGGGAATAACACATTCTTGTACTTTCTTCTTCATATTCATCAGCTCCGGGTGTGTAGCTTGAGTTACCTTAACTTTATCGATTAAAGTCGATTCTACTCTTATATTTGATATCATCACATGGGTCTTTGGAGTCTTTAACTCTATCTCCATCATTTATAAGTCATACGAAATGGGTCTTTGTGTTTGACAATATCGTACTCGTAACCGCATATGATCTTCTACTCAACGCGTCAGCTACCACGTTCGCTTTTCTAGGATGGTATTGAATGGTATGGTCGTAATCTTTCAACAGCTCGAGCCAACGTCTTTGGCACATGTTACGTTCGTTCTGGGTGAAAAAATATTTGAGGCAACATATATATATATATATAACTTAAATATATATATATATATATAAGTAATAAGAAAAACTGAGATAACTTTCTTCTGACGATTTTGAAAAATGAGAATGTGGGGGTTCATGTAATATGCCAAATTTACAACAACTACTTCATAAAAAACACCTCTATTTATCACAATTCACTTGGCTTCATTAAACAAATTTTTTTCATCATTAATATTATAACTCACAATATTAACAATCAGATCATTCCCAGGAAAGAGGGGGCTTTCCGATAAGGACTTCTACTTATTGGCGCGCAATTAGGTGACCAAACCCCTTTCCTCGACAAAACTTTTTAGACATTGTCAATAATGCAAATAATAATATGAATAACTTTGTCGTCTCAACTATTGATTTAATAATATAAAATATTGTGCAGATGATACTGTGACAATAATTGAATCAATAATATGAGATACTATGCAACAACTACTGTGGCAATAATTGAATATAACTGAGTGACTTCTCACGTAAGCATCAATAATCAAAGATACTGTACAATATCGTGTGTTACTATACAACCACTCATATTACTGTACTTTTATTACCGTGTATTTCAACAGTTAACGGTAAAACTTTTGCGTTATTTTTATAAAAAGTTATTTCTGTCGCTTTCTAACTCCGACAGTAATTCCGTTGTGGGGTCTGTAACGCCCCCAAAATAGGTCCAATCCACAAAACCTATTCTGAGTTGCCACGAAATACACTCAATGAAATTTCCAAATACAAACTTCATTATTACAATTTTCGTACAAAATACGACAACACATATACTGTGAGTTTTAATACCAACTATGACTCTCATCCCTTTACTTGGATATCACCTCACATTGATACCTTACAATGGTATCTTACATAAAGGTACAGTCAATAACTGTTTTAGAAATTAAAATATTTGGAAAATGCTCAAGGAAACCTTCGTACATGGGAAGCCATGCATCGAAGTTATAATAGATATCATATGACTCGAGAATTATCCTTGGTTGACCCAATAGACCCCAAAGAAAAATGAGAAGATTGCTATCATGTTCTTTCCAATGGTGAGTCTTCTCTTGACATATAATTATCTCTATTGTCTTCAATTGAGAATTATATTTCAACCAAACTCCAAGATTATATAGGTAGTGCCCGTAGATATAATCAGCAAGTGGATGTGCACAACCCTGTCTTATGATAACACGAAGTCGTAGGTCATTAGACATCTTATATGATAGTGCCAAAACACCCTTCCAAAGTTGGGTCCACCTCACCCTATTCGGTTCACCAAAATCAACGGTTAAATGACGTATAAAATACGACACACTTATCTCAAATTCTTAAAAAAATTATTTCTATACTGTTTAGGGAGAACCTCAATCGCTATAGACCACCGTTCTATTCCCATATGTTACCCTCGTTCGACCTAGCTACACTCTTATTACCTTAAAGGAATTGTGAAACAAAAGGATGAGCACAACTAGCCCAGTAAAGAATATCATGACTAAAGATAATTAAATTATCAATAGCCTTCGTTAGTAATGAATCGGAGATTTAAAACATATGGTAGATGATAAAACTTTTCAACCATAGTTGCAGCGGAACGAGCAATCCATTAGAAGAGTCAAATAGACTATAAAGTCTATTATCTTCTCCATGTTAAAAGTACACCAATAATGTTTTATCCCTGTAACATCAATCAACAGTTCCTGTCCACCATCATGTGAATAACTCATAATCATAATTGTGGTACTAAATTCCTCTTCGCACCCAGGACGAAGATAATTTTCATCACCTGTCTTTACCTGAAACATCAAAGATCATAGTTATACCAAATCACAGTTCTTGTTCACAATCATACTAATAAATTCATCTTTACACTACGGGCCAAAGATATTCATCAACAGTTCATCTTTGCACTACATGCCAAAGTTATTCAACAACAGGTCATCTTTGCACTACGGGCAAAAGATATTTAACAACAGGTCATCTTTGCACTGCAGGCCAAAGATATTCAATAACATATCATCTTTGCACTACATGCCAAAGATATTAATATCTCAAAGAAATACATAATCATTTCAGAATTTATATAAACAATAATTATAACCATGTTGATCAATTTACCTTTGCACTTAAGCTAAAGATATTCAATTGTAAATTCAATTGTCATGATCATACCAATCAATAATTCAACTTTGCACTACTGGCCAAAGAGAACCCATAGTCACGATCATACCAATAATCTACCCACCTTTACACTCAAGTGAAATAGAAATTTCATCACCAGGATTATAAAAATGTTATATATGATAATAAAAACAATATGATCAAAATATGGATTTATCTCTGTGACATCAATCAATATACATCTTGAATCAAATATTCATCTTTGCACTACGGGCCAAAGATATTCATTCGTATCACCAGTTGGTCATGTTCATCACAACACCTGTCCATCTTTGCACTATGGGCCAAAGATATTCATCAAGTACTCATTCATCTTTTCACTACAGGCTAAAGATATTCAGTTTTATTATCATTTAGGACTGAGGATGATAAAAAATATTTTAAAGAAACGAATCCAGTGAGATAAAAGGACAAAGATTAGGGATTCGTAATTTAGATAATCCAAGTTCAAAAATACTCCGTAATAAACTATAGTGAAGTAAAATTCAGGAATGAAGATCAAAACATGGATACAATCAAAGATAGTAACCATAATAGACATCTTGGACAAAGATGAGAAAATTTTATTTTTCTGTGAATAGTGTCGTATTCGTGAATAGTGTCGTATACGTAAATAGTAACCCCGACACAAAAAGATAGAAATTCTACAAGAAAAATCATACTTCGTGAATAGTACTCGTGAATAGTACCATATTCGTGAATAGTGTCGTATACGTGAATAATAACCTCGACATGAAAAGGTAGAAATTTCACAATAAAACTCATACCAATATTTCGGCATAATGATATTTAAAGAAAAACATCATTTATGAAGATAATAGCATCCCTTACTATCCCTTACCTCAAAAGAACAGTATTTCTGACTGGAATATCGGATATAGTGCTAAAAAAAAATTGCACTGAATAACAACTCTCAAAGTATCTAAATACTCAAAAAAATACGCTCGATAATATAGAGAGAGAAAACTTATAATTCTGATGTGATTTTCAATTCTAACTAAGCACCTTATTTATAGGAAAATGCTAGAACGCCAAAGCAGACTAACCTGCTACCAGATGGCTTTACCTACTACTATTCATGCCCAACACTTTTAAAATAAAATTTCAGCACATTTCTCACCAACCAAAAGTGGGGCCGCCGACTCATTCTAGAAAATTTCCAAAATATTTTAAATTTAAACAATAATCAGCAAGTTCAATAATTCATAATAAATAACCCCTTTATCAGAAAAATACGAATTCTATGTCCATTACATAGAAAATTTAATTCTCTACAACTTTGAAGAAAAAAGTGTTTTCAAATTCTAAACAAAAAATGCCCGAAATTCACATACGGACGATTTTTAATACCTCCATTATGACAAAATACTGATAAAATACCTCAACACTAATTCCTTCATTTATATCCACATAAAAATAAATATTTCTTTATCATATAAATTAATAATTAATTATTCACAAATAATATTACAGAATCACAATTATGACAACCAGGTCGTTCCCAGGAAAGAGGGGGCTTTCCGATAAGGATTTCTTCTTACTGGCGCGCAATTAGGTGACCAAACCCCTTTCCTAGACAGAACTTTGTTAGACATTGCCAATAATGCTATTTAATAATATTATTTAAATAATATGAATTATTGATCTGATAATGGGAAATACTGTTCAGTGACAATTATTGAAACAACAATAATATAAAATATCAACGTAGCAATTATTGAATCAATAAAATAAAATATTGAACAGTAATTACTGTAACAATTATTGAGTAACGCCTTCATACTTAAGAATCAATAATTCAAAAATATTGTGCAATAATACCATGTCTTCTTTCATGCAACCACAGTATTCACGTATTTTAACCATCGCGTATTTCAAAGAAGTTACTTGTGAATAACTACGTCGTTATTTATAAAAACTCATACTTGTCATTTTCTTTATCCGACAATTATTCTGTTATGGAGCCCACAAATGGCTGCGCCTTCGTACGAAAATTCCCCAACAACAAGAATATTCCACGATCAAACGAATATTTCCCGACAACAATGAATATTTTATAACCACTTGCTTATTTTACAAAATTTGCACATTTCACCCATAACTTTAAACTTTTATCAATTTAACTATTTACTAAATATAAAAATTGAATACTTTTATTTCATAAAATTCGGTGTAATTTTCAATTCTAACTAAGCATCCTATTTATAAGAAAATGCTTAGAACGCCAAAGCAGACTAACCTGCTACCTGGTGGCTTTACCTGCTACTATTCACGCCCACCACTTTTGAAATAAAATTTCAGCACATTTCTCACCAACCAAAAGCGGGGCCACCCATTCTAGAAAATTTTCAAAATATTTTAAATTTAAACAATAATCAGCAACTTCAATAATTCATAATAAATAGCCCTTTATCAGAAAAATTCGAATCTCATATCTATTCCATAGGAAATTTAATTATCTACAACTTTGTAGAAGAAAGTTTTTTCAAATTCCAAACAGAAAATGCCTGAAATCTACATACGGACGTTTTTTAATACCTTCATTCCGATAAAATACTGATAAAATACATCAATATTAATTCCATCATTTGTAACCATAATAAATATATCTATCATTTATATCCACATAAAATAAATATTTCCTTATCATATAAATTAATAATTAATTATTCACAAATAATATTACAGAATCACAATTATGACAACTAGGTCGTTCCCATGAAAAAGGGAGATTTCTGATAAGAATTTATCCTTATTGGCGCGCAATTAGGTGACCAAACCCTTTCCTAGATAGAACTTCCTTAGACATTGCCAATAATGCTATCTAACAATATTATTCAAATAATATGAATTATTGATCTGATAATGGAGATACTGTGCAGTGACAATTATTGAAACAACAATAATATAAAATATCAACGTAGCAATTATTGAATCAATAAAATAAAATATTGAACAGTAATTACTGTAATGATTATTCAGTAGTGCCTTCTTACGTAAGAATCAATAATTCAAAAATATTGTGTGCTACTGTGCAAACACGCGTATTACTGTATTTTAAGTTAACCACCAGGTATTCCAACAGTGTTAATGGTAACCATTACGTCGTTATTTATAAAAACTCAACTTGTCGTTTTCTTCATCCGACCGTTTTTCGTTATGGAGCCCACAAATGGTTGCGCCATCGTACGAATATTCTCCAACAGTAAAAATATTCCACGATCAAACGAATATTCCCCGACAACAATGAATATTTTATAACCACTAGCTTATTTTGAAAAATTTGCATATTTCACCCATAACCAAAGCATTATATCAAATTAACACCTTATTATTCAAAATAATAATTAACACCTTATTATTCAAAAGAATAATATTTATTAATTATGTATACACCCCCACCCGTCCAACCAACACCCCGCCCCCATCCCCATCCCCCAAAAACTAATATTTATTGATTTTGTAGTAAAATAGTACTCAATTTTTTATATTTTGTTTTTGTTCATTACTTGATTTCATTTGGGGTCGCACAAAAATAAAAGACAAAAAGAATAGGGAAAATGAAGGTTTCGTTTGCAATGTTTGTCTTGTTTACGAGCTATTAAGCAGGTTTCAACAAAGTTGGTTGTATTGTTCTTTCACCAATACACCGTATTGTGGGTTTCATTCACCAATTCTTTCATTGGAACTCTTTTCTTATCTGAATATTTTTCTTTTGGAACTCTTTTCTTATCTGAATCTTTTCCTTTTGAAGGGGCCAAAAGTACAAACTAAAGACCATAGCAAGAATTTCGCCTAAATCTCATATGTTTTTCTTAAATCATAGCAAGAATTTCACCTAAATCTCATATGTATCAAAACTTTTGACCGTAACATGATAATCCCAAATCATAGCAAGAATTTCGCCTAAATCTCATATGTTTTTCTTCACTGTTCACTGTTGAATCAAGAAACCAAGGTTTTATTTAAATTTAAATAAATTGTTTCTAAATTCATCAATCGCAACTAAACACAAGTTTTTTCATTCCATATGCATGGATCCTACCTTCATTACTCCAATCCAAACGTAACATATTTATTACAAATCAGAAAAGAAATTCATAGGATGATTCAGAAAAAGGGTCTACAATTGATCATCTTGTAAGGAGTGCAATTAGTAAAAGGATAAGAAAATTCTAATAAACAACTTGACTTGAGTGTATAACTTTAAACAGAGGATCCCAACCTTTTCCTATTTTCCTTAAACAGTGATTTATTCCTGCTGACAAAAACTCAAGTTATACATACCATACCCTCAAAAGAATTTTATCAAAACTTGCATTTCATTTTTCAATTTTTTAGAAGCAATAATATGAATGCTACCATGACCCTCTTCATGTAAAGCACATTACCAAAATCTTCATGTAAAGCACATTTACCAAAATCTTCATGTAAACGTGAATGTGTGCGTGTGAACAAAGTTTTCAGACTCAGATCGGTCATCGAATCAAAAAAGGTACCGGATGGATGAGTCACTGGTCCAATCAGTGATCGAATCGTTATTAACCTAGTAACATCATTATTATTAGTAGTAGTAGTAGTATTAGTATTAGTATTATTATTATTATTATTAAATAATATGAACTTTATATATAATTAATACAAACTGAATAAAGAACACAATAGTCCAAAGCCTTAATTGGTCCCAAAATCTGAATTGGGAAGTGTTGGGTCGTGATATTTCTCCTATTTTGGCCGAATAAATTGGGCTCATTTATTAATTTAATCCATTGGGCTTTTATAATTGAGCCATGAAAGTTTTTGGGCCTGGTCACCATGTTACCTTTATCCTATAGGACCAGGTTGGTTCGTTGGATTAACCCGTTGGATCATTTAATATATATTACTTTGACTTGTAATGATGAAATAGCATGACAGTTGACCGAGATATCTGTCATGCATTAATGTGGATGGGATTATAGCCGGCCGGCAGTGGAAAACAGTGGCCAAAAGCAGTGGATAAGCTCCATGCAGTTGGCAGAGCCCATCAGATCAGGGGGATATGTCAGATAGTAGTGGGTGGCACAGTAATCCAGGCGAAGATATTATATCCTAGCGAGTAAGTCTTCATAAGGAGGTATGTTTTTCATCTCATTACACTAGATTTTATCATCCTCTTGAGTTAACCTTGTGAACACATATACTTACTCTCACGCCTGAGTTATCCCCCGGCGGTCCGGCCGTCAAGCTTGTGGTGTTTGTAGTGTTTACTGTGCAGGATCAGGACGTCTTTTCATGATTGGGACGTGGAGAAAGATCCTGGCGTTAACATTGGCGCTAGAAGGAGGGTTGTGTTCTAGTGTCCTGAGTATTTTTTTAATCACAAATTGTGTTTTATTCTATTCAGTTTTCATGGGGAAGAGTAGAACACCTACACACAAAAAAGCGTAGATGGTCATTTGTCGGTGAATCAAAGACCATGAGTGTACGCCAAAGATCGTTTGGGACCAACAATAAGTGTTCATGCTAGCACAGCGTTCAAACGTTCACCTGAAGATTCTCGGCCGAAGGCGGTAAGTAAGCAAAAGTAAAGTATTCAAGCGGAGAAGGGTCCGGCCATGGTGGAAGCGAGTAGAAGGCACCTCGCCTAGAACTCGACATCTGAGAGATGACCAGGATGCAAAGGCCTCCCGGTTGGCTAAGATAGCAGATGAAGCGGATAAAGCTATGGAAGTACTTTTGAAGCAACGTCAGGATATAGCTGAGCAGATGGCTCGGATGGCGGAGTTGAGAGGTGAAGAGCTCAGTTATGTTCAATCCGAAGAGCAAGGGCATCGAAGTGGGAAGGAACCTGCTCATTCAGGGAGAGAATCTCTGGGCCGAACTAGGGAAAGAAGAAGGTCCCGAAGCCCTACTCCTCAGAGATCAAAGAGGACATATCACCCTGCCGAATCTAGGGGACAAGGGAGAAGCAAAAGAAGAAGTCGATCCAGGAATCGCACTCCAGAGCATACCAAGAAGGCACTTGTTGTCGCCCATTCTCACCATAGCGCCCGAGTTCAGAGGCGAGGTATATCGAGAGGACATACTCCAGAGAGTCTCGAGGGCACACATACCTGAGACACTCGTCATCGGAGAAGCCCTTCAGAGTCGAAGGTTACATTAAAAAAAACCGAGTCCGCTCACCGAAGAAGGGGTCACTTGGGAGAAGGAGGCATCATCTCAACCAGAAGGTGTGGAGTATCTGGTTAAAGAATTAAAGGAGCTTCGGAAGCAGCTTGCCGAAGTACAGAAAACTAAAGACACTCCGGGAAAGAAAGCATCCCCTTTTTCCGCGGAGATCCTTAAAGAAAAAGCTGATCCCACCAAGAAGTTGCCCCATATCGAGAGTTATGATGGATCGGGGGATCCTTATGACCATAGTCAGGCGTTCGACCGACTCATGGATTATTATGACTTTAGCGATGCTGCTAAGTGTCATACTTTTGTCACAACACTCAGAAAGGATGCCCGGCAGTGGATGGGGACCTTGCCCTCGGATTCAATCTCATCTTGGGAAGACATGTGCAGTAAATTTCATGCTCGCTTTGGGAGCAACAGAAGAAGGGGAAAACCAACTGGTTCATTGGCTCAGGTTCGGCAGTCCTCTAATGAGTCTTTGGGCCAGTATGTGAAGCGGTTCCGGGAAGCAGTCGGCCAAGTGGTAGATTTAAACGATCTACAAGCTGTAGGACTGTTTCAGAATGGTTTGGGTTTGGTCAAATCGGAAAAGTTGGTGAAAAAACTTATGTTTAACCACCCGAAGAGTCTCGCCGAAGCCTTTGACAAAGCCGAAGGCTATATATATAGTGGAGGAAGCCATGAAGCGACCTCAAGCGTCCTTCTTCGAGATCGGCAAAGAGGCGGATCGGGGACAAGACCAATGGAGACCAAAAGAAAAAATTTAGGTAATAAAGTAAAGAGATACATTGCCAGCTCCGGGACAGCCTGCGAGGCATATGATAGATGTCATCACCGGGGGTACTTCTAGCAAGCTCATTGGAAAGAAGCGCCGAAGCTATTTGGATTCGGTCATGTCGGTGGCGGGTACCTTCCCGAAGACTGACAGACCCTATCTGAATACGGTAATCTCCTTTACTAATGAAGATTACCCTTCGGAAGTCATCGAACCGCACGAGGGATCATTGGTGCTGACTGCACAAGTGGGTTCGGTGGATATGAAGCGGATGATGGTAGATAATGGGTCTTCATGTAGACATCACATGCGCCCACGCTTATTAAAGGATGAATCGGGCCAGGCGGAAGATGGAAATAGAGGCGGAGGAGGCTCCTCTTTATGGTTTCAATGAATGATCCGATCAAGGTGCATTTGGGACCATTGAGCTACCGATTATATTGAACGGCCCCTCAACGGTAGAAATTATTTGCAAATTTTATGTTGTGCATGTAGATTTCGCTTATAATGCTATATTTTGAGGAGGCCTACTTTAATTGCTTTCTGTCGTAACATCAATACCTCATTTCAAAATCAAATTTCCTACGGCTCATGGGGTTGGGGAGGTGAAAGGAGATTTGGATGCGGCGAAGGTGTTCTGAAATGATGTGATTACTTGAGAGTGGGGTATCAAGCGAAGCAAACCATGGCGATAGAGATCGAACCCTTCACCGAGAAGTAGTTCCGAACAGATTGGTCATGCCGGTGAAGAAAGCGGAGGAGGTAGAGCTCATCTGGGCAAGGTGGACAAAAGCGGTGAAAATAGGTTCGGGAACTTCACGGAACCTCTCCGAGACGAAACCTCGTCGAGCTCACGAGGTGCTATGTTGACATCTTCGCGTGGGAACCTCGGGATATCTTTGAGAGAAGTGAGGGACATTCTTGAGCATCGATTGGAAGTAGACCGTCATCGAAAAGAAGGTCGGCGAAGAAGAGGAAGATCTTTTCACTGGCGTCAACGGATCATACATGAAGAGATTACAAAAGCTGTTGGCGGTGACTTCATCTTTGAGATCGATTACCGCGATGGATGGCAAATGTGGTCTTTGGTCCGAAGCAAAATGGTAAATGGCGAGTCTGCATCGACTATACTGATCTGAACAAGGCCTGTCCGAAGGATTTCTACCCGCTGCCCCACATCGATCAACTCATTGATGCCACTTCGGGGTATGCTTTATTAAGTTTTATGGATGCATTCTCTAGGTATCATCAGATCTCCATGTGTAAAGAGGATATACCGAAGACAGCGTTCATTATGCATCGTTCGGTATATGCCTATAAGAAAATGACTTTCGGCCTCATCAATGCCGGAGCCACATACCAGAGAATGATGAACCATGTTTTCAGATATCAGTTGGGTAGGAATATTGAGGTGTATGTGGATGACATGATTGTCAAAAGCATGTTGGTGCATAAACAATTGGATGATTTAGAGGAATGATTTTAGACCATTCGTCATCACAACTTGAGACTGAATCCCACTAAGTGCACCTTCGGTCTGGGGGCTGGCAAATTTCTGGGTTATCTTGTCAGTCGAAGAGGAATTAAAGCCAATCCAGAGAAGATTCAAGCGATCACGAACATGAAGACTCCTCGGTCATTTAAAGATGTTCAACGTCATTTGGAAGGATTGCGACTTCATGGAGATTCATGTCCAAGTCGTGAAAGATGTTTACCATTTTTTGACACATTGAAAAGTAGAAGAATGCAAAGGCGTTCCAATGGACTTGAGTGTGAAGGCGGCTTTCAAAGCATCAAGTCCTATTTATCTTGGCTCCTTTCTTTGGTGAAGCCCGTTCTCGCCGAGCCTCTATATTTGTACCTAGCAATATTAGCTCAAATCGGTAGTAGGAGCGGTTTTAGTGCGTGAAGTTGGGGGTAAAAAAGCACCGGTTTATTATGTAAGCCATGTCCTTGGGATCTTTGAAACAAGGTACCCAAACATTGAAAAGTTTGCTTTTGCTTTAATAGCGCTAAGAAAGCTTAAGCAATACTTCGAGGTAGATTGGTAATAGTGTACCTGAGATCGACCTTTAAAGAAGATTATGGGCAAACCAGTATCGGGGAGATTAATTTGCATGGACGATGGAGTTGTCCCAATTCTTTATTGAGTATCATCCCAAACCGCCATCAAAGGCAAGCCTTGGTGATTTTGTGGTTAAGTGTTACGTTTTTTTTGATTTGATGAAGTGAAGTCGTGGTAGAAGGGTGGAGGATCGACAGAAGCGGTTGTCGTTCTTCACAGGAAGGAGAGTTCATGGAATATTTGATATGCGAGATGGGTCTTCTACTTGGACGTCGGTGGGGCGAGGATTATCTTGGCGAGTCGGAGAGGATTCAAGGTCTGACGAGCCATCGATTTCGGTTTAAAGCGACGAACAACGGCGAAGCTAAGTATGAGGCGGTGCTTTGAGGTTACGATTAGCGAAGAGTCTTGAAGTGCGAGAGAATAGTCATCTTGATGATTCTCGGTTAGTCGTTAAACAATTCTCCGGGAATCTGGCTCGAGGTCAAGAATGATCAAGTATTTGGCGAGAATTGAAAAACGACTTCATTATTTCCAATCCTACGAGTTTGTGGGGTCGGCGTAATAACAATTCCATTCTTTGATGCATTCGCCGGACTAGCCACTACGGATGTTAATGTTTTTGAAGGATCGGTGTACACGGAAATTTTGCAACATCCTAGTGTTCATCATGAAGTGGTAATGTGCATTGGCCGAAACGAAGCTATTTGGTTGACTCCATACCTGGAATATTTGGCAGATGGCGTCTTACCTTCGGATCGGATGCTTGCCAAGAAAATCAAGTACAAAAGTGCTAATTTTATTCTGATTGATGGGGATCTTTTCGAAAGGGCCTTCCGTCTCCATTCTTTGAAATGTTTGACTCCATCTGTTGAATATCTTTCTTGGGAAGTGCATGAAGGCATTTGTGGTGACCATATGGCTGCTAAGTCATTAGCCTATAAGGTACTTCGTCAAGGGTACTACTGGCCTACCATCTTCAAGGAAGCGACTGAGTACGTCAAGAAGTGCGAGAAGTGCCAGCTCAACAGTCCAATACCGCATCAGCCACCAGAAGAGCTATACTCGATCTTGTCTCTCCTATACCCTTTCTTCATCGGAGGTTGATATCTTTGGGTCCACTACCAAAAGCAAAAGGTCAGGTCAGTTTTGTTATAGTTGCCATAGACTATATGACCAAATGGGTAGAAGCAAAGCCACTTAGGTCAATAACGGAACAAGAGTGTTTGAAATTTTTGAATGAGTCAATAGTATTCCGTTTTGGAATTCCTAAGGTGGTAATGTCGGACGATGGGCGTCGGTTTGTGGGATCGAAGTTTAAAGCATTTTTGATGAGGCGGGGATCCAACACGAAAGACTTGATGGCTCATCCTCGATCAAACAGACGAGTTGAAGTAACCAATGTAACGGCTTATTTGAATGGGATCAAGCGTAGGTTGGACGAAGCTAAAGGCAGATGGCCGGAAGAGCTGCTAAGTGTGTTATGGGCTTATCGAACTACTCCAAGGACTACAACAGGGGATTCACCTTTCAGATTGGCCTATGTAATGCGATGCCTTAGTCCCGGTTGAAATTGGATCTCCAAGTCTTGAGTTAGTCATTTTCGGAGAGATCTACATGATGATGAAGCGGTGAAGGCCAATCTTGATTTCTTTAGAAGAAGTCGGAGATAGCCTTAATCAAATTGGCGACCTTTCGGTGAAGAGTGGCTAAGCATTATAATAGGGGTAAAGCTTGGCGAGGTTTGAAGTAGGAGATTTTGTCCTCGGAGAAGTGAAGCATCTACACCTCGAGAATCTGGAAAAGCGATGCCAAATTGGGAAGGACCATACTGAAATCCTTTGAAGTTCCAAGCCAGGGACTTATCGGTTGAAAGCGGTAGATGGGTCGATAATTAAAAACACTTGGCATCATTTGGCGGAAGCTTAGGAAATACTTTCGATGAGATTCAATGTCGAAGTATATCGGAAGTCTGTAAATATTTACATCATCATCAATAAAAGTTCCTCTTTTCTCTCAAGCGAATTTTGTCTCTGTTGCTGCGCAGTTCGTTGGTGTTAGGAGGTTCGGGAGGACTCGCTGACCATTCGATGGTAGCCTTTTTGGCAGGTGGTCACTTTTGGCATTGTCAGGCCCTTCGGGGTAGGCAATTGTCGCCACTTTGGCATTGTCAGGCCCTTCGGGTAGGCAATTATCGCCACTTTTGGCATTGTCAGGCCCTTCGGGATAGGCAATTGTCGTCACTTTGGCATTGTCGGCCCTTCGGGTGAACAATTATCGCCACTTTGGCATTATCAGCCCGCCGGGTAGGCAATTATCGCCACTTTTAGCATTGTCGAGCCCCGCCCGGGGTAGGCAATTGTCGCCACTGACTTCGTCGAGGCCCTTCGTGGTAGGCGAATGTCACCTTTAACTTCGCCAGCCCTTCGTGGTGGCGAATGTCACTTTTAACCCGCGGACCCTTCTTCGTGGTAGAGCGAATGTCATCTTTAACTTCATCGGGCCCTTCGTGGTAGATGATTGCCATCTTTTAGTTTCATTAGGCCTTTCGGGGTAAACAAACTCTCAATGAAGCAGATCATCTCACACTTGATGGCGAATAAGTATCTCTTTACTTTATTACCTAAATTTTTTCTAAGTGTTGAGTTCGGAATGCCTCATTCTTTAACCTCACCTTATCTGTTATATGACATGCTTAATTGTTAATTAACAAGTTGAGTTGAATCCTTGAAGGGGTTTTTGTACATTTGTCCAGATGAATTCATATTGAAGTATTGACAGGAAGTAAAAATGCATTGAAATCATAAGGAAGAAGATCACTTTTCATTAATATCTCATCTACTTATAATATGGAAAATAAAAGAAAAATTTTACAAGTGTTTTTTTTAATAAAACCAAAAAGAAACAAAGGTTGTCGCTTGCTTCATGACACCACCAAATCATCTGAAGAGTCGAGCAAGGATGGATCTATGTTGGCTTTGATCAACTTCTCCTTGCCACGACTTCGGCAGAGCTCGTAACTTTCCATATAAATCTTCATGATTTCTCCATTGATTTCATCCGAGTTCCGATACTCTTCACAGATTTGTTTGCAAAGGGCATCAGTCAAAGGAGGCCCAAGGTCCCGAAGAGCCTTGAGTTCTCGGATTTCTTCTTCGAGCTGCTGCCGTATGTTCATCTGACGGGTTTCTTCCCGCTCCAGCTTATGAATCATCTTGGTTAAGAGCTTAGAGTTAGCCTTCAGCTCCTTGATCTTGTCCATCCTTATTTCACTCCTCTGAACCAAGTCGACGTTCATCTTGACGATCTCCGCATGATGTGCTTTGGTCGACTTCAGTTCTTCCTTGGAGGCCTTCACGTCTTCCTTGGCTTGGACCAACTCTTTCTGAAGTCCTTCATTTGTATGAAGGATGCCTTCACGTTGGGTTCTTTCCCGAGCCAAGGCAGACTTCAGGATGGCGTTCTCCTTCCTTATCGCCTCTTCTTCTGATTCAGCATCGAGAGATCTTGGACGCAGACGCCCGAATAAAGCATTTGCCTGTGCATGTTCAGTATTATTTGATCAGTTTCAGATATATGAGTACGAAGATAAGTATGGAAATGAAGGAGAGAGTCATTTACCTACGCCAAGTAGCTCATACCTTCGCTAAGAAAATCCCCATTCGTACTGTTCCCGAATCGGTGGTCATCGATCTCGCGAACGAAGGCCTCGAATAGTTGAAAGGGGAAGTTGGCATTAAATCGAGGCCACATTGTTGGAGAGGCCATGGCATCATGCTGGAATTCGGTAGTCGTTTGTCGTGGAGGAGAAGGCATAAATTTGGTTCTAAACCCGTGAGGATCCACATGTATTGCCTCTGGGGAAGGAGATCGGGCAGGTGTAGGCTCGGGAGTTGAAGAAGAAGGAGAGGTTGAACTGGTTGGTTTGTCGAGGGTTGTTTTTCTTTTTAAGGAGATTGTGTGGGGTCAAATTCACCCATTTCAAAGATCGAGTTTTGGGTTTTGGTTGGCACTATTGGGGGGTTGACTGTTGAAGGTGGAGGAGCTCGGAGTTCTTCGGCGGTGAGGGGAATTATCTTTGATCTTAATTTTTAAAGACGAAGGACTTTCACCCGATCGTGTAGAGGTATGTCAAGTAGACTCCTCTTAATTGGAAATTTGGTTCGGAAGGGTGTAGTACAGGGGTTAGTTGGAGGAGTTGATTGGGGGATTGCTTCGGGAAGAATCTCCTCGTCGCTTTCAGGATTTATCTCGCGAGGGATGGTTCTGGCTTTTTTTGCAGCTTTCTTCCTTCGGCGAGGTCTGAGGGTTTCTTCGGGAATGAGAGGCTCGTCGGCTTCAGGCTCATCATTCCGAAGGTGAGTGGTTGGTGGATCGGAGGCTGGGGGGTCGGTTCGAGAAGACTCTTCAGTAGGAAGCTCTTCACTCGCCTCCGTAGTCCTCCCGGCCAGAAAGTCTCCCAAATCTTTCACTTCCGAAGAAGTTGGTTTGATCAGAGACACTGCAAGTAACCATATATTAAAATCCATGCCACTTAAATACCTCGAAAACTATATTGCAAAGTAGTTTGAAACTTACATTTGTGATCATACAGCCAAGCTTGTTTGGTCAGAAGGGTGAAACTCCATTCTTTTGGAGGAATCTTCTTCAGAAAGTCTCCCATCTCTTCTTCACACGCTCTTGGGAATGTCTCCAGAAGTCAGCAGAGATCCGGTCTAGGATGGTCCAATCTGGAAGAGAAGAGATCTCTGGTCCTGTGACGAAGAACCATTTCTCGTGCCAGCCCTTGTTGCTCGAAGGGGTGCTCATCAGGGACCTCTTCTCGAATTTGGAGTTTGGGCGAGGAGATTGTTTGCTCAGCATCTTAAACCCTCGTTCTCGGGATCTACCGGCTGAGAAGAGGGTGAAGAAAATGTCAACGGAGGGAGTAATCCCTAGCTCGAGGCAGAAGGCAATGAATGCCAGTATGTGGATGTAGGAGTTGGGCACCAGCTGAGCGAAGCCCACTCCTATGAACCCTAGGATGGTAACAACGAAGGCGTGAAGGGGTAGACGAATCCCCTTTTCCAGGAAGGTAGCAGGCATGGCGACCCAGCCATCTGGTCGCTGGTACATTCTCTCTTCCGGAGTAGGGGCCCTTATGGCATAGTTATCTGGAATCTGGTATCGAATCCGGAGTGCACGTATCTCGGATTCCGTGACGGTAGACGAGATGTTAGCATGAGGAAATTGTTCCCCATCCTTGAAGAAATCAGCAGGAGATGTAGGGTTTGAACTCGAACCCTCTGGGTTAGGGTTTGGGTTGGAGGAAGCTGGAAAAGTCTGGCCAGGGTTCACCATTGTTGAAATTTCGAAAGCTAGAGAGAGAAGTTCTAAGAAAGAGAAGAAAGCTCAAAGGTTCAAGATTCGAATTAGTAGGTAAAACCGTCAGAATTGGTAAAGTTTACCTTTTATCTTGTGATTCTACGCAGGTACTGAAAAGGGCGTATTAAATGTTAGTAATGATGAGAATTCGAATGGGAAGTATCTGGGTCGACCTTTGGATATCTTATCAGATTGGGCCTCACAGTTGGATTTCAGATTGTTGGTCCATCCTATTCAATTTCAATCCTTTATTGATTTGGCCTATTACTCCGGGCATTCAGCCATTCCACGTCCCTTTTCATGCACCAAAGTGGGTATGTCTCAATTATTTCCTGATTTGGGCCTTTAGTAAAATCTAATATCATGGACCGTTTATAGTTTTCTATTAAACATCCTGTTTAACAAATAACTATGGGGTAATGTTGGGTCGTGATATTTCTCTTATTTTGGCCGAGTAAATTGGGCTCATTTATTAATTTAATCCATTGGGTTTTTATAATTGAGCCATGAAAGTTGTTGGTCCTGGTCACCATGTTACCTTTATCCTATAGGACCGGGTCGGTTCGTTGGATTAACCCGTTGGATCATTTAATATATATTACTTTGACTTGTAATGATGAAATAGCATGACAGTTGACCGAGATATCTGCCATGCATTAATGTGCATGGGATTATAGCCGGCCGGTGGTGGAAAACAGTGGCCAAAAGCAGTGGATAAGCTCCATGCAGTCGGCAGAACCCATCAGATCAGGGGGATATGTCAGATAGTAGTGGGTGGTACAGTAATCCAGGCGAAGATATTATATCCTAGCGAGTAAGTCTTCACAAGGAGGTATGTTTTTCATATATTCACATACACACAACTGAGAATTATTATCTCTCTCATTACACTAGATTTTATCATCCTCTTGGGTTAACCTTGTGAACACATATACTTACTCTCTCACTTTGAGTTATCCCCGTGATCAATCGTCAAGCTTGTGGTGTTTGTAGTGTTTACTGTGCAGGATCAGGACGCCTTTTCGTGATTGGGACGTGGAGAAAGATCCTAACGTTAACAGAAAGTAATTTAGATTGCTTGTTTAGGTTAAAGTAGGATCTGAATAAGTCAGAATGTATTTGACGGAATCATCCTAATTAGCCCAACTTATTCTTTCAGTTGGTCAGCTGGATCAATTTTTACATAGATGACCCTTTCACATTCAAATGACTGTCTTCTTCTCTCCAATCAAATCAAAGCCTCTGTTCTGTTCCTATATGTGCGCATTGTTGTTTTTATTTTCTATATATGAATTGAAAAATATGAACATTTTAGCATGCTACCAATTTGTTTTCCTCTAATAATTAAAGAATTTTCTTTTATTATGTATGTGTACACAAATATATATATATATATATATATATATATATATATATATATATTACATCCTGTCATTTTATATTACCATAAAAATGAGATCTTTTGGAACATTTTTTTTTAAAATTTACAAACGGAATCCTTTATGTAACGGATAGAGCATTATTTAATTAGTAATATATTTGTTTAATTTTATATAAAAACGTTATTTAAAAGTCTATTCAGCATAGTTTAGAGGGGTAAAATAATAAAAGACTGTTATTAAAATGTTTAAGATATATCAATTATTAAACAACTTTTTTTCATTCAGTATTTAATATTCAGCTTCATTAAGCACATTTAGATTGCTTAAACATTCAAAATCGTTTCATTAAATTTTATCAAACAACTCCTATTTTAGAAGCAATAATATGAATGCATACCATGACCATTTTCATGTAAAGCATATTACCAAAATTTTCATGTAAATGTGAATGTGTGCGTGTGAACAAATTTTATTTTATTTTTGTTTTCCCAACTTTCCCAACCACAGGAGAAAACACAAATTCAAAAAGTCAGAAAAATAATTAATTAATTAATCTCAAAACTCAGGAAAAACACAATTAATAGCCAAAAATGAGGAAGAAAAACAAACCGAAAAAGGAACAAACGCAATGCAAATCGTAGCTTTCGCTAAAACGAGAAAGGCATTGTGGTTGCATTGATGGGGGCGGTGATGGTGCTTACCGTACTTGTAACCGTCGTCCGATCTTTCATCTAAAGAAAGTGTTGTTTCCTTGTTAAGTTATTTCTTGGTTTTTCTCTTTTTTTCATCGTCAGCTCTCACTAACGGTAAGAATGATTTCCTTCTTTTTGGGTATTATGTAGGTATCTCCAATGAGTATTTTTTGATCAATAGCAAATAGATGCTATGAATTAGGCATATTAATTCTATTAGGCTATTAATTCTATCTATATCCTTAATATTTTTTTATAAAGATAAAGTACGAGAAATTAAGTACAATAAAGAGCAAATTTTAAACTGTTTGCGGCAGGAATTATCCTAATCATTGCCAACAATTCTATACAAGTCAAATAATTTGTTTAGCTCAGTCACATTTTTCTAAAATCAATCGCACGTAAAATTATATTTTATTAGTTTTTAATTTCCTCCGATATTTCAACTAAAACAATTGAATAATTCATATTCACTATTTGTATAATAATATCAGCACTACTCCGGATTTGACATTTTATTATTTAAATTCACATTATTAGTATGATATTTGTACATGCATGATATATGAATATTGATAACATGTTTCTTACATCTAATACTAAGGTAACTTTTTTTCAAACATATTAAGAAAATTAAATTTGTAGTGAGAATAAAATAAATTTCAAGATTACCCGTAGGCCATAGTGGACCCAACATTAGTACCAAGTGTTTCAATATTCAACTGACCCTATCAAAAATAGTAAACTAGTCGTTTTTCTTTCCTATTGAAATTAGTAGAAGTACTATACAAATTTATAATAATTAATAACTAAATTATAATTCAAAAGAAACTCGGACCAATCCCTAATAGAAAAAATTAGTTTCTAAAATAATAGCGGGTGAAGGAGATCTAGTTGGGCTTGTATTTGGAAACTAGTGTTCCAATAAATATAAAGCTCCTCCGGACGTTGATCTTATTAGATAGAGAGAGTTTCATCCGAGATAAGTTAGGAATTCATAAAGAAGATCCAAAATCACACTCCAAATATTAATCTGATTTCTTATATAATTTCTCTCCTATATATTCAACCAAGTGATAGGAGGATCAATACTGCATGCAAAGAATGAAGGAATCAATGTTCCATGGTTGCACAAACATGGGGGAGTTCCTTTCACTTGTTCGTCATTGGTCCTCCTCCTCCCACTCTTCTGCTCTCATCAACTCAGTTAATAGGCAAGTACCACCACCACCACCACCACTGACCAAAGAGAAGATGGAGAAGATTACTGCCACGGCTACGGATGATCAAGTGAGCAGCAATTTTTGGCAGCATCAACTTCCGGGAGATATCATGGAAACCATCGTCATGCGCTTGAGCCTAACCGATCGCATCCGCATGAGCAGAGTCTGCAAGTCTTGGAGAGCTCCCCTTCTTATGGATAACAAAAACTTGATGATTAACGGTGGGGCTGGGGCAACTCTGGATATTCCGTGGCTACTCTTTCCTCGCGGCGAAGGGCCTGCAGCAGCCGCAACAATAGATAACCGGCGGTTGTTTAGCTTCTATAGCATGTCTGAAGACAGATTCTATAATCTTGAATTGCCTAAGAAAGCTCTGGGAGGAGGGCATTGCTGCGGATGTATCAGAGGTTGGCTGGCAATTATCACCGAATCAGATTTCAACCCTCAGTTTTTTCTATGGAATCCGCTTTCTGGAGCTCTACTCGAACTTCCTCCCTTGACTACAATCCCATGTTTCCAAGAATTTCTGAGTCAGAAACAAGAAGTCTCCTTTTTTATCAACCGGGTTGACATATTATTTGTGAATAGTAGTGCAGAACAACATATAGTAGCAATACTGTGCAATCACCAAAGAGCTTTAGCATTCTGCACACTTGGCGACACAAGGTGGATCATCTTCAAAGAAAACATTGATGGTATACTTTACAATGATATATTATTCAGTAACAACTTACTATACGCTGTAGATTTGGAGGTAGATGATGATGATTCCTTGTTGGAGGAGAGAGATAGTAGTGATGTAGAGACTCACACTATCGTTTTAACAAATAACTGCCAAGTGGTGATGAAATCAATCAAACATGTTTTCATTATGTATAAACTCCCTTGCTACGAAATCCATCCAGGAGGATTTGTGATTGCCAAGCACATTGCTTCAATCTTTTCCTTGTTAGAGTCGGCCCAAGGAGAGTTGTTGATAGCTCGACAAAACATAGATTTCTTTATGAAAGAAAATGAAAATGAAGATGATAATTATGATATCGATAGTATTGAATATTATCAAACTACAGGATTTGAAATATTCAAGGTTGATATCCACAGCCTGGAGATGATGCATAAGTTAACGAGTTTGGGTGACCAAGTGATATTTTACTCAGACGATAGCTCTGTTTCCATTCCAACTCGAAAATTTGGTCACGAGTTCCGAAAAGAAAATTGCATTTATTGTGCTACAGTCCCTGTTTACCGCGATCCTGACAGTTCTCCACAAGTCTCACGTGAAGCTGGAGTGTTCAACCTAAAAGATGGGACGATTAAACAGTTTCTGCCAAGTTTTAAGCTTCCACTGCAGTCTGCCCCAGTTTGGTTGACACCAAATTTACATTTGCTACCTAGGTAGACTAAAGAAGAGAAAATGATATACATTACAAATGTTTACATCTAACTTTTTGATTGCCAACTCTTTTGGAGAGATGTATAATATATTGATATGTTTTACAATTTTTATTCGACAAAAATTTATCGTAATATATAACTGGACTTCTAAAAATCTCTTAAATGAGTTCTTATCTAGTTACTTATTCTTTGACCAGTCGGTTCGTCAGCATCAAGCTATCTGCTAGGAGTCATAATATGCGTAGGACTTTGTTTTTTTCAAACACTTTATAATAATATTCCTTTTCTTATAAGAGTATTCCTGCGTGTTCATGAGCAAAAGAAAAGTTTTTAAATGCCTGCCCAACGTATTTGAAAATATTCATTCATAAGAAATTGAACAGGAATACATTCCTCAGGAACGAAGTAATCCGACTCATAAAACAAAGGACTAAAGATACAAAGTACTACACTATCTTCTCGGTTCATGTTTTTCTGGGATGCATAAGTTGATTTTATATTCGACAATTGGCAGCTGCAAAAGAAATTGAAAAACAAAAATACGAAAGCTGAGATATGAAAATCATATGATGAAAGTTGAAAAATATCATAAAACGACGACAAAAATAACAAAAAAATTGGATTCCTGTTTCCTCTTCACCAATGGCATGGTTTATGTATATGAATCCAAAACAAGATTAATACTTTTGTTGCCCACTCCAATGTTTTCTGTTTTCTGGATAAATCACATCATATTCATTTTGCTTGTGCTAACATACACATTTGATAGAAAGGCTAAAGGGGCTTGCCGGTTGTTCCGATCCAACATATACAGATGAAACGATGGACTGGTAAGCCTCGTGTGTGTGACGCTGACTAGTAATAGGAACCCTCTAAACCTCAGTTAGATAAGTATTATTTATGCAGTGTGTAAATAAAAACATGAGTTTGGACAATACAATTGAGAAATCCAAGTTTTAAAATAAAAAGAAAAGAAAAAAAGAGAGAGGCTACTTTATAGACATAAGGGGTTATTTCTATTTTTAGGGTACATTTAATATTTATACTCATGCATATAAAGTGGAAGATTTCAAAAGGATGCAGGTAATAACATAGTGATAGAAAAGTAGGTAAACTCACTGCAATAAATAAATTGATTGAGGTCGAGAGTCACCCTGCCTTGCTTGCTTGTATCAAATGAGTTAAACAGGTTCCTAAGAAATACAAGATGAGAAGAGGATAAATAATCTGCACCGTAGTACTGTTAAAATTTGATGCATGCAAAAAATTTGTTGGGCACCATGTGCAAATGCACGTGGTTTGGTGATTAAAAAGGATGTCATCACACGCCATTTGCGGACTGCAGTCCATACATTGATACACATGCTTATCACATATTAATGTAACTGATATATACATGTGACTGGTTTATAGTTCAAACTGCTGACTCTACCAAGAAAAATGTTGTATGTGATGCAATTGTATCTTAACCACAGCAATAATACAATAGAGAATATGACAAGTATACTAATCCAGGATGAAGGTGCAATACTTGCCAATCAAACATTTGTAACAGATTCCGAGACTCCCCAAATAGCCACGAAACATGCAAAATACCATGTTTAATAGTTTCTGCCACCAAGAATGAAGTGAGTGAATTTATGCTAGTACGTGTGCTTTTGTTTCTGCAAGTTATTGTGCATGTATGTCTGTGAATCATTTGGTGGAAATTAAGCTAGGAAGTAACAACGGGGCCCATCAGCCAATGGAAATGCATAGACATTAATGTGCTTCAGCACTGTATGCCCCCTTCTAATGCAGCTTATGACATGTAACTAGACAATTTAACATTTCCTTACCTTGCAGAATGTACAAATATACAAAGGGATATAAAATCATCAAGTCGGAATCTTCCATTCTTCTTTTGATCGAAGCTCTGATAATCATTGCAGTAGAAATTAGATAATACCAAATTAGTCCAAATGTTTAACACAAATCCTCACTCCCAGAGTACTAAACATTAAAATAAATAAAAATACAAAACTTGCAGAATACATATGTAAATTAAAATAGTATTAGAATATGTAAATTCAGAACATCAAACATAAAACAATTAAAACCCTTATAAGGATATACTATGCATAATAATTTTTAACTAATTTGTTAGAAAGATAAAAACATAATTATAATCAAAGAATGACGACTAGTTATGAAGTAGAAATTCAGGCAAAAAAAGGTAACTGGTAATAAGAGGACTCAAAACAGATAATGAAAAAAAAACTTCAAAAGCATAAAGCAGCTCCAATAGAGAGAATATGTGCGGTAAGCAGCATCTGATCGCAAATCCTTATAAAGGTCAAAGGAACTTACTGTATACTCAACAACTCGACTGTGTGAAACTTGATAATCAAATGAGTGTCACTCTGATGAGTGAGTTTTATACCCATGAATTGAATGCATTTGAGATTAATCTTTTGAAAGTTTTCAAGTGTTTGTGTCTATCCATGCATGTTTTATATTGTTTTGTAGGAATTGGGACAAAAGTTAGTTGAATCGACGTTTGGGGTTGTTAGATTCGCATTTTCGGCTTGCCATTTACATAGCAGCCACTTCAGGACCAATTTCAGCATTGCTCCAGCCCTTATTTCGAAAAACTCAAAGAATGAAAGTTGTAGATCTACGTCTCCTCTTTCCGGAACATTCTGAATCATTGAAATCGGAGTTCAGACGAAAAAGTTATGGTCATTTTTCCAAGGGGCGTCAAAGCAGAAAATTCCAAAAAAGCTTCCGGCGCCGAGGCGCCCAAACCTAGGTTATTCCCAGCGTCGGGGCGCCAAGAGGCAGATTTCCAGCGCCATAAGCAGCGTCGGGGCGCTGGGGTCGGGTCAGATCAAGTTGGGACGCGTTTTATGACTAATTTTGATAATTTTTTTATTCCAAATTGGATTGGGTTTTCTCCTAAGCTAGAAAATTGGACTTGTAGCCTATAAATACATGATGTGAGGCATAGAATAAGGGGGATTAGATAGATTAGATTAGATAAAAACACTCCATTAGATTAGAACATAAACCTTAGTTTATATTGGATTGTTGGAGATTAAAGCAACGTGGAGATCATTGAAGATCAAGAGCAGGAGCAAGAGGAGAGCATCAGATTTGCAGACAACAGATTTTATTCTCTACTCTATTTCTATTCTTGTCTTTTAATGTTTATTCAATTGTGGATTCTAGACTTTAATTCAATAACAATATTAGACTAAATTCTTGTTTAAGATTGAAACGGATCTTATTGCATAACTTATTTTAGTATGCTTCTCTGTTAATTACTGTGATCGATTTTATGGATTGTCTATTATGATTGCGTATAATTGTTTAATTGTCTAACTAACAATTACCATAATAATTTATATGAATTCGGGAGATGAAATATAGATTTAGATCTGATCATAATAGTATGTGATTGTGTTTTCTGCATGGTGTTGGAATTCATGATTTGTGTTTAGGAGGGATATGCCTTTACGCCGCGTGTAATCTGATAGGGAACCTGTACTTTAATTTTTTTTTAATTGTAATTCACATAGGAAAATAGTGAATTAGTTAATTAGAGTGTTTGATTCAATTCTATCAACTGTGGATTTGGATTAATATGTTTGTGATGCATCGGAAGGTGGTTATAAATACTAATAAGTTCCTGATTAACAATCTAGAATAGTGAGCATAATTAATAAGAAGTGTTTTAATATAAGTGAAGTTGTAATCTTAAATCTCCATACCCTGATTTTCAATCAGTGGTAGTAGTAGTAGTTTAATTATATATTTTAATTCACAACATTAAATCGATTGTTTAAATAAAATTAGTTTGGTTAAGAACTAGTACTTGGTGATTTTTATTAAATAATTTCTCGTGGGAACGATACTCTACTTTCACTTTATTACTTGTTGACCGTGTATACTTGCACGTATGTTTTGATTGTGAAATCGATCAACACACTCGCATCATTATTTTATGAACTCCAGACTTTTGTATATGAGCCTCATGAATTATATTTCTGTTTTTGTGATACTGTAGCAACACGTGGTCGACAAACAAAATAAAAAGACAAAAAGAAAAAAGATATGGCTGAGTTCTTCTTAGGGCGTTCCAAGGTATGACATATACTACCTAGAACTAAATGAATTCCTGAAATTCAAATGAACGACATAAACCTCTATCACATACATCTACCCTCAACTCATTGATCATTTAGACTTGGTTATTATCATGTTTTCAATTTTCAGTACCTTGATTCACAAAGTACCTGTGAACCTTTTCTCTGGTCCTGATTAAATATACATTACGAGATTGTCAATTCCTGTTTTACACAATCATCTCTTTTTAACTGTTCTTATTTATTTTCTCCAAAACAAGATACAGTATATGATTTTACCTCACATACTGTGTAAAATGCAGGATAGTCGAGCGAGAAGCCAATTTTCAGCAATGCCTATAACCATTATGAAACAGTTAGATAAAGATATGTACGAGGAAGAAATATAGTCTTTTTATGCCTACACTATGGTAGGGAAACAAAATTAACAAATACATATACACACGCTCGAACATTAATATTACATGCATATCAGATTGAAAAAATGGGGAGAGAAAATAAGAATATATTTTGTATTTCAATCACTTGACCTACATTCATGGGGATAAAAATATGGTATCGAGAAGGATGTAGAAGTATTCACCTATTCAGGTTGATAAGTACAATTAAAGAAAGGGGGAGGAGGATAGGCAGAATAGACACACACAACAGAAACAGTATAACACATAACGTTAGTGTACTCAATAGATTACGGTCTTAACAAGTATATTATCAATTAAAAAAAGTAACTGTGTAGCTCCCCATAAACATCAAAAAGTGTTGGGGGACTGCCCACAGCCCCAGCATTCGGAAGGGAGAGGTATTGTTGGAGCTTCTTACATCATAAACATCATCAGGAACAAGAAATCCACGATCCCTATTAGTACAAACAAATAAACAAGATGGGTTAGATAAGATTTAATGAGTGTATATAATGACTGGTAGACAATGAATTGTTTAGATACCCAAAGAGTTAAACTAATGATACTAGATCAAGCAATAAATGCCCTGTATATTACATATTTAAATATAAGAATGAATCCTGAATCTAAAATGCAAGCACGTCTCATGAATGCATATGAATTTATACATTAGAATTACCAATGATATGCGAACAGCCATTAAAACTCTAAAGTCACAGTATAACCTATAAAAACTGAGATGATTTGTAAAGGTGAAAATTAATTAAAGAGACAAAAAGTAAATTTCTCTCAATCCATGCTTTACCAAGTAAAATAGAAGTCATAAATACGGCAGCTCCCTCATAACAGTCATCTCTCCATTTTACAAAAAGAGTCGAATTTGTCTTATTTTCCCCCACAAAAAGAGTCCACTTTTTAGTGATAGAAGTAAAAAATGACGCAATATCCTCAAGTTTGATATCAAAATTTCACTTTCATAATACATTACTAAACTAACAACTTATTATTTTTAGTATACATGTCACAAAAATGTATCTTTACTATTCGCAAATTTTGCAAATGGGTCTCTTTTTTGTGGTACGCATGGAGTAATACAGATGTATCCAGGTCAACATACACCATCGTAATACATAATACTCTCACAATAGTCGCTAAATTTGTCTAATACAATTTTAAAAGTCATGAGATGCTTACACTACAAGAAAAATGACCAATTCCGACGAAATTATGTCCGACGAAATTTATTTTGAATTAGTATATTTTCAACGGAATATTCCGTCGAACCTAATTATATCGGATTTAGGTTATGCTAGATGGAATTCCGTCAAAATTAGGCAGTCCTCGACACGAAGTGTTCCCACCAGCGCGCGTAGTGGAATATATATATGTTAAGCTTGACAAAAAAGTCGGTCGAAAATAAATTAAAATCGACGGAATGAATTATGATGGAATTTCGTCGAAAATAAACCCTTTTTTTTCAATTGAGCGAACCAGCAGCCCAATTCTTTTCATTCTTTCCTTCCTCTTTTTTTCAGCAATCTCAGTGGCGGCAACTGTTCATCTCCTCAGCCTCCTACAATCATTTAAGCCCTTAATTGTATCAACAGGGTGGCGATGCCGATCGCGAGCAAGGGGATGACGAAGATTTTCATACATCAAAGCAGCACCGTCAACCCCCGCCCGATGATCCTCCTCACACTAGAGATAGTACTAGTTTGAGTTAGTTTTGTAGATCATTTGTACATAATTTATTCATATGTACTTTAGTTTAACTTAATTGAATGTAAATCATTGTAGTTTAGTTGAGTTTTGTAAATCATTGTAGTTTAAACAATTTTTTGTATAACTTATGGAAAATTAGTTTATATTTGTTATTGTTGTTGAGGTAATTCATATTGGCACTTGTTGTTATAGTTACGTTGCATGTGAACATAAGATATAGATTACTGTATGTACATGTTGTTGGGATAAAGCAGGTTGTCATAGCTACATTGTATGTGAACATAGATTATTGTATGTATTGTTGGGATATAGCAGGTTTACAGGTACAAAAATGGGGTTTAAAAATTTGGAAACTGCACACACAAAAAAACAAAATTTTAATTTTTTTTTTGTTATTTCCGACGGAAATTACGTCAAGATAAAGCTATTAAATATCAATTTAAAATTTCCTATTTTTGACGGAACTGGGTTAATTCTAACAGAAATTCCGTCGGGAATAAGCTCATTTAAGTGCTCCAGACAATGCCACGTGGCAGCAGTAATTTCGACTGAATATTTTTGACGCAATAAGTTCATCGAAAATAATATACTTTCGACGTCAGACTTTATTCAGTCGGACTTTATTATTTTTGACAGACTAAATTCCGACCGATATATATATCCGATCGAATTTCTGACAAAAAATTTCCTTCGAAAATATTGTAATTCCGACGGAAATAGCATATTTTTGACGGAAAATTATGTCGGAATTACCCTTTTTTGTCGTAGTGTTTCAAGAGCAACTATAAGTACAATAACACAAAATTTAAGAAAAATGATGTCTCGTTGACTTTTTATTATAGCTACATCAAACATACATGTTAAAGATAACGAAAAAAAATACTTGATTGAAGTCTGTAAGTCAGTAAATCACCTCTCCAAGTCTGAGAAGGCTTGCTGAACCTGGGGGAAAAATAAAAGAAAAAAAGTATAGAAGTAAATGTTACATTTTGGAATTCCTTCACTAGAATGCTTCTAATTCTAGAACACATCTCCGTAACAGAAAAATCTAGTAATGCAATTATAAACTGAAGCGCAAAGACCATCACCTCTCTAGTAATCTAAGCTACAGAAAATTAAATAAGTTTCTAAATCAAAAATAAATTATAAAAGAAAGGAAAAAAAGAAGAATAAAAGAGTAAAAGAATAAAAGAAATGGAAACATTTTCTATTGCTTCCTGCAAGTACAACCTTCAACCCCAATAAATTGAAATCGATATCCAATAGTAAATACTTCCCAAATTAAGTGAAATAATTTAACCAGCATATAGTTTAAGAAAGAGATTATTTGACCAAAATGAAGTTATTTCTTCTTCTTATGCATTTTGAAGCAACATGTGACTTGGGACATAGTTTAGAGAAGGTTTTGAATAAAGGTAAAGAATGAGAAAGAAGGGTGAAGGACCCATCTGTGCGAGGAATATCATACAAAAGTGCAAATGAAGAAACCCAGAAGAAAAGGTCTATATAATAAAATGTCCTAAATTTTTGGTTTTAAAAGTATAGCTAAATTAAAAAAATAAAATTAATAATCATTTTAAATTACCCTAGATCCCCAATTTTTCAATAAAATATATCAAAATATCAATTTCTACTCAATTGAAAACTCTATATAATAAATAACTGAATCTATAAATGTGTTTCTCATCATAGGAGTACGAAAGATATATGTACATAGACAAAGAGAATCTTATAACTTAGTTTGGGACATTGAAAATGGAAACATACTTAAGTTAGGATGACAGGATTAGTGTATTAAGAACATCACATATGACTGTACATCAGCAGAGAAAGACCATTTATTATCCTTCAAAAATGGCAATAACATCATAAAACCCCAACAAAAATTCTAGAAGTATATGTCCAGGCATAACAAACTAAATTTACAGTACGACAACTCAAGGAATCAGGGATCAATTAAAAGGTCCAACTTAACATTAAAAAAGAGGATGCTAACCTGTAGAAGAAACCTGTTAAGTGCAACGAATTCTGAAGGGAAAAAAAGGCAAGAGAGATTGTCAAGGAGATTCCAAAATATATCTTTAAAGCACTACCCTAACCATGAGCTTTTGAAATGAAAGGCTAAATAGAGATCGAGAGGTTGTTTGGGATCACTTATAAGCAATCAAACCTGCTGATAATCAAGTTTAAGAGGCCAAATGTGTTTGGTAACCTGATTTTAAAACTTCTTATAATCACATTTTATAAAAATAATCAGAAGCTCCAATTTGGAGTTTTAAATTGTGTCAAATCTGATAATCAGGTTTGACCAAGTATATTACTAATCTATCCCCATTTATTTTAATAATTTCATCCATTACCCATCTTTACTTCTCAAAACATTCCCATTTAGTAATTTATACTTGAAATAAGTTATCAAAAAAAATTATACCAAACACTTTTCACTTTTTACTAGTTCAGGTGTTTTTATTTACCAAAAACAAACTACTTTTTTAAAAACAAATTATAAACAAAACCAGTAATCAGAATCAATAATCACATTTTTTGTGCAATTCCAAACATAATATGAGAACAACATCTTGTCGTGAATTAAGTCAACGCAAACCAAACAATAAAATAAAAAGAGATAAAACACAAGATTTAACATGAAAAACCCTTAAAGGGAAAAATCACAAGTCAAACTTAGCACTATATTAAAATAACGGGCTTACAATCCTCCCAAGTTTTACGCCCTTAAACTTAAGGTTTCACAATACTACGACACAACTTTTTGCACGGACTAAAAGTTGCAAAACCCTCCCTCCCACGATAGTATAACTTTTTTGCACGAAATATAAACCTGCAAAAACCCTCTCCCTCACACACAAAACTCACTCACGCCATCTCTCAACTCTTGGGATATTACATGACTTTTGATTGTGCTACACTTCAACAACTAAATAGAGGACTCTATTCATAGTGTACTAACAAATCTCCTCTCCCTATTCAAAATAGAACTCCAACATATAATAAATATCTTATTAAAAATAGGACACCTTCCTTTCCATAATAGCAATAATTTTCTGAATAGGATTCGAGGAGTAACCCAAAACTTCGACTTCATCATTGTCATCGTTGTCTTAGACACCACCATCATCCGCAACATATGTAACATACGCATTATCCACGTGATCCACATTATATGCATCATCCGCGTCATCGGTAACATCTGTGTTATCCACAACATCTGCATCTTCAACAACATCATTATCTTCCTATCTTTTCTTCTTCTTCAATATCATCATCAAATCTATAGTATCATCATTAACTTCAATAACGTCATCATCAACAACAATACCATCATTATCTTCATTTTCATCAGCATCTCAATCATCTAGCAATAACAACGGTGATCCTCCATAAGAGCAAAATCTTTTGTTCATCAACATCATGACGAACGTTTTCAACTCCTTCAATCTTCACTCTCTTTATTTGTCAAACCAATACGACTAATTCTCCTCTACCACATAGTTGTTAAGGCGTCGCTTTAAAGCGACGCTTGGTGGTATCGATCGAAATTTGAAGCAAGCAAAGGCGTTTGAGCGACTTGGTTGAGGATCGAAAGTCGGCGCTGGAAAAAAAGGCGACGCCATGGGCGCCTTCCTCCGGCGATACGATAAGACAAGTTGGCGGCGGCGTGATCTGTTGGGCCTTTGGGTTTTAAAAAATATCAAAAGCAGCGTCGTTTTTCATTCTCGCCTAATCCTAGTTCTAATCGAATGAAGAAAGAGCTGAACTGAAGAAGAAGAAGAAGAAGAGTAGGGGAGAAGCGGCGAGAGTACTTACACAAGCGACTACGAAGGTGACGGCAACGATCGACGACGAGCAACGACCGCGCGACGAGCAACGATCGACGACCGGCGACGCTTCTTCAGGTATGGGTCGGGCTTCTCGGCGACAAGTTCGCTGCTCTGTTTTCTTTTCTTCTCCTTCTTCTCTGTTTTCTTTTCTTCTCTCTCTGCTTCTCTGTTTGTTCCGAACTAGTGAACTCGTGATATGCTGCTTCTTTATTTCTTTTACACCGTCTCCACAATTTGTCACATATATATAAATTTATATATTTATGTTTTATATAATATATATAAATATAAATTTATATATATATAAATTTATATATTTATATTTTATATATGTAGTATGTACAATGTATTGGATTTTTTTTTTCCAATGTATAGATAAAATGCTGGAATTTTTTTTTCAATATATAGATAAAATGCATTGAATATTAATTAAGTTTCATAATTGTCATCTCAGTGGAGTCTTGTTTTTTTTGGACAACTTGGACAACTGTGTATGGTAAACTAGTAGTAGTGGTTGTATGTATTGTCTCTGATATAAAGTATAATCATTTTTACACTTTATGTATATGTATTTTCCACTGTAATATGAGAGTTGTTTATTGTTTACTCTTTTTTTGTTCACAAGTAAAAATAAAAATATGTCAATGTCTCAATTGTCTCTAATATATTGTTTGATTGATTATATTTTGTAGAAACTAGAAAAAAAAAATGGCGGAAAGTTCGGGGGCCGATAATTATGATATAACGAAGGACCCTAAAAGAAAGGCTAAATCGAACGATCCGGGTTGGAAATATGGATATTGGCCGGATTTAAGTAATAAGGATGTCGTGCAATGTACACTTTGTGGGAAGAAATGTCATTCGGGCATCAAAAGGCTCAAACAACATCTAATAGGAAATTATGGAGATGTAGCTAAGTGTCCCGAAACAACAATGAAATTATGGGGAGATGTGCAAGTGGCTTTGAATAGTAAAAAGAGGAACAAGCCACTTGAGATAGATGATGATGATGTAGTAGAAGTGCAAAAAGAACAATCAATCGCTTTCGTCCAAGCATGGCTTCGATACTTCTTCTAACACTATCCCGAGTTACGGGGCGGCTTCCACAAAAGGAAGAATATCGTATTTCAATTCCAAGTTCCTGACCAAAAGCTAAAGACGGTTGAAGCACTTCTAAGGAAGACTCAGAAGAAGTTGTAGAGGAGAGAGCATGCAAGCGTTTGAGCCAAACGAGTATTGAAAGTCGGTTGAGGACAGAAGGAAAAGGAGAGTCAAATGCACGTTGTCGATTTTTTCACTGAATGTGGCATACCATTCAATCTTTGCAAATTCAAGGAGATTTGAAGTAATGGTAGAGTCAAAGGAAATATGGGCCCGGTTTCAAGCCTCCAACGTATCACGAGTTGAGGTTCCTTTACTTGAGAAGGCAAAGAAGAAAACCGATGACTTAAAGAAAAAACATGAAGTTGCTTGGAAGGAATAAATTTGCTCACCTCGTATCGGATGGTTGGACAAATAAGAGGAAGACACTTATTGAATTTTCTTGTTAATAGTCAGGAGGACTTATTTCATGGGTTACATTGATGCCTCGATCAGGTCTCAAGATGCCCTGATGTTGGCAAATCTACTTGATAGCAAGATCGAGGAAATTGGCCCCGAGTATTTTGTTCGGTGGTCACGACAATGCCTCTAATTACAAGCGTGGGCATATACTTAATGGAGAGGAGACCTACTGTTTGTTTTGGACACCTTGTAGCCATTTCATTTATCTTGACCTTATGTTAGATGACATAAGCAAGTTGAAACAATTCCACCCCACGAATCACAAATCTGAGGAGAATTACAACATTCATTTATAGACATGGTGCGTCTTCTTAGTGCGATGAGGAGAAAACAAATGGGAGGGATCTTGTGAGACCCATGATTACTAGATTTTCTGACTTTCCTTACCTTGCGAGTTTGTACAAGAATAAAGATGCATTGAGGCATTTGTTCATCGCCGAGGATTGGTCAAAATCAAAGTTGTCGACTCTTTGAAGCGGGGAAGAAAGTATGTGATCTTTGTTATTTCAACAACATTTTGGCATCTTGTTGAGGATTGCATTAGGCGTCACAACCACTTCTTATAGTTTTGAGGATTGTTGATAGTGATGAGAAGCTTTCTTTATCTTGGGAAGTTATTCTTTGCGATGGAATGTGAAGAAAAAAAATCAAAGATGCATTTGATAACAAACAAAGGCGTATAAGAAGGTGATTGAAATTGTTGGTAGCGATGGGAAAATCAAATGGAGCAAAAATTATATATGGAAATTTGCGTTGTTTCTCAATCAGGGCAAGTACTTTGATATCAAAGAGGAGCGTCGGTTGTCTGCTAATGCTTTACGAGATGACCTGATAGCGTTCTTTGCAAAGATGGTGCCCGAGAGTTAGATTTGCTAGACAAGATAAGCAATCTAATAAACAACTATGATGCTTCTCGAGATACCTTTGCAAGAGAAATGGTGATTAAAATGACGGAAAATAAAGAATCCTCAAATGCGTATATTCAAATATATATAAATATATAAAAGCTAAATTATGATTATAATTTATATACATTCTTCCTTTTCTCCCTTTAAAATATTTATATTTCTTTTAAATGTTTTGTTAGTTGATTGGTGGAATGCTTTTTGGAGCGCGAATTTATTTAAAGCTATCCTCATTTTAAAAAAGAATTCTAGGCCTCTGTTGTTCTTCTTTCCTAGGGTTGCGAGTCTTGATTGAAGTACATTTGAGTTTTAAGTACTTTCTATTGTTAGTTCAAATTTCAAAAGTAATAAATCATTCACTATTATTAAAATTTTATCATTAATATTATTATTTTTTGTTCTATTTATTTTAGATTCATAGGAAGAAGAGGAATAGATTGGAACACAAACGATTGAGTGACTTGGTGTATGTGCAATCTGATCGAAAGATCGACTCGAGGTTCCAAAAGAGGCGTGAACTTGGCAATAATTTTGATCCATTAGTCATTGATGACTTTGAATGGGCTAAAGAATGGATCGATAAAGATCTTAGATGTTGTTCATCTGGGGGATCTTACATGGAATGATGTGGATCGAGCAACCGGTGCATCCAACAGCGGCTTGAGGGTCATGATCTTTCAAGGAGTGCTCGTCTTTAATACTCTAGTAATAATCTAATGACATACTCGATGGTGGTTGACTTGAGGGAATCAAAGTTGATGGATTGGAAACTCAGATAATGAAGTTGATGAAGAAGAGGAATTCAAATGATGATGAAGATGTGGAGGATGATTTTGGAGAAAGACCACCACCTACGCCTTTGAATGAGAGTAGTTCTCGTGGAAGAGATGAAGATGACATTTTCTATGATAATTTTGATTGAATGATGTTTACAGACTAGTGTAGAGAGTCTAAACATTATTTTGGCTTCTTATGGTGGTGTTTTATTAGTTATTAGACTATATATTTGTGATGGTTGGTTCTGACTTTATTTTTTTCTATGTGGTGTTTGTTGAATTCTTAATTTCTTTTAATAATTTTTAATATCAAGTGTGTTGTTTTTGGATTGTTATTGCTAAGTATTTACATAATTATGCCTTTAATGTTATTCCATAATGTTATGTTTTGAGTTTTAATTTATATAAAATTTTATTGCTAATATACTTGTTAAGTAAAATAAATAATATATAAATTGCATGATATAAACGACTTGTCGCCTTACAGACGCCATGGCGGCGGTCAGCCTTGTCGCTAGGCTTCGAGGCGTTCGCAATGGCTATATTGACTCATGAAGTATTGCGTAGTAAGCCGTCCGTAACAACTATGCTCTACCTTAGATCCAATCAACCTAGCTCAGATACCACTTATTAGGAATTAAGTCAACACAAACCAAATAATAAAATAAAAAGAGATAAAGCGTGAAAAATCCTTAAAGGGAAAAACCACATGTCAAACTCTGAATCTCCACTATATCAAAATAATGGGCTTACAATCCTCACGCCATTAAACTTGAGGTTCCACAATTTCACGACAAAACTTTTTGCACGGACTAAAAGCTGCAAAACCCTCCCTCCCATTGTAGTACAATTTTTTGCACGGAATATAAAAGCTGCAAAAACTCTTTCCCTCACACAAGCACAAAACTCACTTACACCCACATGACTTTTGATTGTGCTAGACTTCAACAACTAAATAAAGGACTATTTATAGAGCACCAACAAATCTCTTCTTCCTATTTAAAATAGGACTTACATATACTCCCTCCGTCCCATAGTTATAGGTTGATTTTCTATTTTGAGATGTCCCAATATATAAGCTACTTACTATTTATAAAATTTAGTTGATTCATTGTTTTACTTTTATGCCCTTATAATAAATATTCAACCATTACTCTTTTTTTGAAGAAACAACATTCAATGTCATTGTTTTTATTACCACATTTAATGTTGTTGTATTTTCTTTGGTTAAAGTTCTATGGTTATGGACTTTAACAAGTCAATCAATGAAGTTGAGAATTCCAGTGTGATAAGTAAGGAGTAATTAACTTATTCATTAATTCCATATTAAGGGGTATATGTGGAAAATTTATGTTAAAAATTGCCAATTTTCTTAAACTATGTGCCAAAAGAAATCAACCTATAACTATAGGACGGAGGGAGTAATAAATATCCTATTAAAAATAAGACACCTTTTTTCCATAATAGCAATCATTTTCTAAATAGGATTCAAGAAGTAACCCAACACATCTTTGTTTGAATTATTTGTCTTCACTTTTAGTCACACGGTACTTATGGACTTTTACAACGAACACTTCTTTTTCTTCTTCTACTTATAAGTGGTGGGTGGGTGGGTGGGTGGGTGGGGGGGTGGGAATTGATTTTTATACAAAAAAAACTGATTTAACAATCTAACAACCATTGAATTTTTAGGTTATTTCAATGAAACCCATGAGGATTTTTTTTTCAAACCTATAGCCATTCATAGTTAGTCCATTGTATTCTCAAATTAAGAGACTAGATAACTAAATATATCAAAATTTACTAGAGACACAAGCTATTACTATAAAATCGACCTAAATTCTCATAGAAACCTAGAAGAAAAGTCTTCATTTAGGTGTCTCTTGCCATTAATTAATAGAATTTGCACTTATTTAGCACCTCAAACTAAACTCTAAACAAAAAAAAAAAGAAAAGAAAAAAAGAAGTAAAAGATCAAGCAAACTCATAGTAATTTAAACATGGTTGATTACCTTTGAAACTCATAGTTCCATTGCGATCAAAGTCGTACATCCTGCAATATAATACCAAAGTATCAATTACTTGTACGTATACGGTCATATATGTATTTGGGAGAGAGAATATTAAACCTGATCATTTGCTGAACAACAGAGATGGTGAATTCTAAGTTTCCGACAGAAAGAGCACTCTGATCACCAATGTTTTTGAAATAATTGAAAGGATCCAAAGAAAAAATCTGAAAGTTAGAACCCTGAAAGAAGGGGGATTTTAGAGAGAAGAGACGAACCTTGAGCTGGGTGGCAGTGATGCTTCCAGTTTTTTCTGAGTCAACTCGTTCGAACCACTCTTTCAGAATTGATTCGTTCTCCATTTCAGTACGTTTCTTTTTCTGTAACTCGATGTATCTATAGTAGTTGGAGCAGGAGCATACAAACCAAATAAAGTAATTGTCTATATTAATGCGAAAACTGAGGGTTAATTGACTTTTTGATAAAATAATGACCATCGGGTCATATAATACTTATATACACATATGCATATTTATGAGTCCCACATATTAGGCGCTGACCCACAATATGTATATGTGTATGTCAATATTATGTGATCTTTTTTATGATAATAATAGTAGGAACGTAAATAGTAGCTGGAAAATTCAGATATTAAATCGCATCCAGTATTGAAAAAAAAGCGGATATTATTCGTATTAGGAAAAAAAAGGATATATCAAGTATTCGGTTTTAAAGGTATCAAGTAAATAAGCGGATACGAATACGAATATAAACTTATTCGTATTCGATTAACATCCAAATCAAGTAAATATATCCGTGGATACGGATATCCGGATTAGATATCTGGAATCAGTATGTCAGAATAACTTATATATATATATATATATATATATATATATATATATATAACTTATATATATATATATACACACACACACTTAATATTTACATTAATTAAGTTATTAATTAATGTAAATTATTAATTAATAATTTAACTATATAAGTTGTTAATAATTTAATATATACATATATATATATTATATATATATATATATATATAATATATATGTATTTATTAATAACTTACATTCATTGATTAATCACTTACATTCATTTATATAGGTTATTAATATATACGTGTGTGTATATATATATATTAATAAATCATAACTTAGATTCATTAATTAATCACTTTAACTTATATTCATTAATTAATAACTTACATATACATTTATATATATAAGTTATTATATATACACATATATATTAATAACTTGCATTAATTAATTAATAACTTATATATATATATAGTAACTTACATTTACATATATATATATATATATATATATATATATATATAAGTTATATATATATATATATATATACACACACATATATATTAATAACTTACATTCATTAATTAATCACTTACATCCATTTATATAAGCTATTATATATATTTATATATATATACACACACGTTTAAGGACAACGGTCAAGAGGCGGGAGCAATGGACAATATAATTTTACTGTTAAAATGTGTTAAGTCTGCAATTAATTTAAAATTAATCTAGAAGGAGAGTTAAATAAATTAATTCACGTTTATGAATTTTTGGGTGGAGAGTATTTATCACTTTCATTTGCCTAATTATTTAGAAACTAGAAGTCCAAATATGTAAAATAAGTTCAATGTCAATTTTGAATCAAGTTAGATTAACTAGTTGTCACACATACATTATAACTCGTACTCTCCATAAATATAATGAAATCAAATAATTTTTTATAACCATGTAATTTATTTATTGAGGATAAATAATAAATAAATCTCCCATAAATATTACTATTCATTTATTAAATATTAATTTATTTTTTCTTTTTATTATTTAATAAAATTTGAAAGAATAATATTGAGATTTTAATTTCAATTTGATCCATCAAACAACGTGATCGGTTACATTATTGAATCTTTTTATTTTCACCCAAAGCGTCAATTAGCATGTTCCTCCCTTTATGATTAGGATGTTTTAATTAATATGTATGATTTAAATATTAAATTGTGTTTAATTAATATGTTTGATTTAAACTTTAATTTTTTTTTTCGTAAATATTTTGAATGAATTTTATATTAGAGTTCTTGATAAAGCGAATTAGGATATTCGGATATCAAGAATAATTTGTCTATTCGGATAAAATAAGCAGTAGCGGATATTATCCATATTGAATATTTTTAGAATCTAGGATAGAGATAATATTTTTAAAATCCATGGGATCTGGGATATGAATACGGATAGCGAATTAATTTTTCGGATACGGATACGGATATACCTGTATCCGTATCCGTTTAATACCGTTTACACCCCTAATAATAGCATTGTTGTTTTTGATAACATCGATTTTCATTGTGGTTACCAAAATTAATTTATTTTTTTTGTTATAAAAGCATTATTATACTCAAAAAACTTATAAAATGGTCGTTACTTATAATTTTTTCCAATAAAATGAACGAAAGTGCTTAGTAGACTAATTGTTGATATGTGTTAATTATTTGTCAGGTAACGTGGATCCAGTTAATTGATGTTTTGGTCATTGTATTATGAGTCTTTTGGTTACTAAAACTTTTTCTTGTTATATTTTCGTTATCCAAAGTACCAAAAATATTACAAATTAGTAATTTTATAATTTGTAATATTACAAAACATTATAACGACATTTAGTACTAAGAAAATAAAATGTAAAATAAACATACAAATCAGGTTGTTGGATTCCCAGACCAACGACATTTAAATTGTTGTCGTTCCATAATAATATTGATGATGAGTTTTTGATGGCTGATCAAATTGATAAAGATAGATTTATTTGAAAGGTTGAGATGTAAGGAAGGTTATTTGGAAAAAATATGTTTACACATACATTTACAAGGGATCCGGTTAGCATGAAGTTTATTTTTTGGTAAGTTGATCAATTGGCCAATAGAATGCTGACACACATAAAGCCTCGCCTGCGTGTCAACACTCTATTGGCCAATTGACCAACTTACCTAAAAATAAACTTCATACTAACCACTTCTATTTACAAGTTATTCAGATACAAATTTCATATGCGGATACGAATCCGAATATCAAATATCGAATTCGCTCAATATATTTATGGTCGGATGTTAAACGAATATGAATTTGCATATATCCGTATTCGTATTTATTTATTTACGAATAGCTTAAAATCGAATACATATGTATATATTCACTTTGTTTTGAATAATATCCTCTCTTTTTTTACAAATATAGATACTGACGAATACAAAATATTTGGTTATCATTTACAGCCTAGTTTATAATTATAATCTAATCAGATTTCACTTACAATTTAATTTTAATTTTTCAAATAAAGTTACAGGAACGCATGTCATTATAAATAACTAAATAAACATACACCGTATATTTTTTGATTAAAAAGTTATTTTAATTCTCCATTTATTAGATATCTATTAGTGTAAAATGTATTGTGTAATAAAATATATTTATAATAATAATTTGATAAGTTATAACATGAAATTAATACTTATTATCAAAATTTAATTATATTTTGATTATTTTTTAAGTGAAATAATTAAAATTTTATATTAACATATAAATTTTTATTCTTAAAATTATTTTTTAATTTTTAAGAAAAAAATTAAAATCTCATTCAAATCACGACTCGTGTGGAAGTGTTTTAACTGTCAATAGGGCCATTTATAAATATTTTATATTTTTAATTTTTAAAGGCCACAAAAAATAGTAAAGAGAAACAAAAACTCCATATCCAATTTAAAGCAATCAAAGGCAGGGAGCAAACAACAATGGCAACAATAGCATCTTCCTCTCTGCAACTCTCAAACCTATTATTCCCATCCCCACCCGCTCTCTCCCGCCACAAACCTCACGCTCCGCCCCGCCTCTCCTTCACCACCCGAGCCACACCGGAAGATTCTTCCGAACCCAACACCCCCGACCCATCAGAACCCGACGACTTCGATTCCAAGATCTCCCAGATCCGTTTACGATACAAGAGCGGCACCGGCAAGAAGGCGGAGGTCCGGAAGAGCCGGAAGTCTGGAAAGAAACCCGGAAGCTCGGGCGGAGCCGGAGTGTACTTACCGCATGTGCCGCTGAAGGAACCCATCTCCGGCGGGCTGAAGGTGGACTTCGGGTTCAGCCCGTATTCGGAGAGGATAAATGGGCGTATCGCACTACTGGGTCTATCCGCGTTGCTGTTGGTGGAATTGGCTACGGGGAAGAGTGTGATAAGCTATCATACACCGTCGATAATATTCCTACAGGTGTACTTTGTGGCTACAGTTTCGGCAATTTTTGTGAAGGCAGAGAAAGAGAAAATTAGTGTTTGGCCACAATCTTCATCTTCTCAAAAATAATGGAGGAACTATTTTCAATTCATTAATCATTTCCTTTTCCCATTTCTCCTCATATTTTAAGTTTATGAGTTTTTTTTATATTTATTTTTGTACTCCCATAATGTAATGTAAAAATTGAGAATTTGATTTCAACTGGCTCCTTAATTTATTTTTTTGAAGCATGTTATGATTTTTTTTATTTGATTAATTATTTTAAAGTAATTTGACAACAAAAATTCCCTTAAGTTATATTTAAAAAACTTTTGTTTAGGATATAGTTATATAAATATGGTTAACTAGTCGTACTTTCCGTGCCTTTGTCACTATGTACGAAGGGGAGGAGAGATTGTCGACGCTAAAGAATGGAGGAGACGGAGGACGAGCTCGGGAGGAGAAAGAACGCAGAAAGATTTGAGAGTGAGAGAGAATAATTTTTTATCCTTTCAAGTTAAAAAGGATATAATGGACTGTGAGATTTATCTCAAATTTTGAACGATTCTAATCGTTTATTAGGGTGAGCGGGAAATTTAAAATCAGTTGTGTTTTATTAATTATATAGATCAAAGAACAAAATAAACTAACAAAATTATAAATTGTAAAAAGTAAAGTGAAAAAGTATAAATGAGAAGATAGATTTTTAAGTGGTATGTAAGGCTGTAAAATGAGCAAACAATTTTGATTCAATTTATTCTCGTTTGACTAAAAGTTCGATCCGAGCTCGTCTCGAAATATAAATTATTCATGTAAGACCCCAAATTTTATAAATAAAGATGAATTTTCTATAATTATCATTTTTGAATATTATGGAATAAATTTGATATAATGTTATAATTGTGGGTAGTATTTATAAATTCTGCAAAGTATGCAAGTGGTTATATTATATTTGATTGGTTAGTAGGAATATTCGTTTTAGCGAGGAAATATTAAATAACAATGGTAGCGATCGTTCAGTGGACCCCACAATGTAATTATGTCGGATTGAAAAGCGACAAAATTATTTTTATGAAAATAACGGTGAAGTTTTTGATTGTTGATCTTGTTGAAGCTACTCGATAGTAAAGAAATGCAATAATCTGGCGTGGTTGCATAAGAAAGACTTGCGGTATTGATTATTGATCTTTACGTGAGAAGTCATTCGGTTTTGTTCAATTATTGTTATAGTAATTGTCAGATAAGATCTCACGTTATTTGATTCAATTATTGTCGATATTTTATATATTGTTAAAATCAATAATTGAGACGACAAAGTTATTAATATTATTATTTGCAATATTAACGATGTCTGTAAGTTACATCGAGAGAGGTTTGGTCGGCTAATTAATCAATGCGCCGAACAGGAGAAATCCTTATTGAAAAGCCCCTCTTTCCTGGAAACGACCTGATCGATTAATATTGTGAATTATAATAAAGATGATAAATGTTGTTAAAATTATTAAGGTGATTTTTATGAAGTTTTGCTTATTTTATGGATTTCTATTTACCCATTTTTCAAAATAATCGGTAGAAAATTATTTAAAGGTAGGGCCCACATGTGGGGCCCATATGTGTTGGAAAAATGATTTTGGAAATGGAAGAGTATACGTATGGAAGTATATGTATGTATTGAGTATATGGTGGGTGAATATGATATGTGAAAGTGATAGGTGTGTGATGTGTGTGTGAGTAGAAAATGGTGAAAAAATGGTAGTATGATAATGATGTGTAAGAGTGTAGTGAAAGTGATTATTGGGAGGGTGGGGGATTGATGTTGGATATGGGGGATAAAAAAAATTCTAGTGGTATATATAATATTGATATATATAAATTGAAAACATGTGTTTATATATATGTATTATATTTTAATTTTTGTTAAAATCTTATTGGTTAGTTGTTTGACTTAGTTGTTAGTTGATTGAAGAAATAAATCGCAAAATTATTTCGCATACTTGAGCAGTCTTCTTCCATTCTCCTATAAATAGAAAGCTTTCATTCCTTCATTATTTCTTACGAATTCAATTGAAACTCCGAGAGAGAAAAATTATAGAAATTATAGAAAAGTATCTCTACTTCCCTACTCTTATATTCAGCTTTTACGATAAGGGTGTTATTCTTTCTTATTCATGAAGAGAACTGTTGTTATTCCATCGCTTATTATTGGTTGGAATAACTCAGTATTGTATATGATCTACCCTATACTTGGTGACATTCTTCTATTATTCTCATTGGAACATCCACATGCGTGTGTTTTACAGGACTGGTTAAAATCTTATTATTATTACATTGGAACATCGTATACGTGTGTTTTACACCGGACCTGGTCCGCCTCTTTATTATTATTATGTTGGAACATCCTGTCAGTGTATTTTACACCAGACCTGGTTCCGTCTTTATTATTCTGTTGGAACATCCCGATTGTAAATTTTGCATGACTGGTTAGTTATTATTATTACGTTGGAATAACTTTTGTTTATCAAATCTGCATGCATGGTGATTTCTTTTGTTATTCCATTCTTTATTATACTCAGTTGATTAAAGTTTTGACTTCTATACTCCATGAAATTAGTAGAATATCCTTGATATTTGCGCTTCATCCAATATCTTTTCATGGAAATATTCTTCTAAGCATTCTTAAATTTTACTCTACAAAGCAGTATCATGTTGACAATTTGGACATTATTAGTTCCTGGATAAATTAATTCTTGAACTTGTTTTATTGAATTCTTATATCATTGTCATCATCCTAATATTTATATTTTTTGAAAGTCATCTATGGCCTGTAGTGCATAGATGGACTTAGTATGATTATGACCAGGGATTATTGGTGTAATCATGGTAGTAATGTTACAAATAATGTGGTAAAAGTCCTCATTGGCCCGTAGTGCATTGATGAGCAGTTGTTGGCATGATCATGACCATTAATGAATACACAAATATTCTTGGCCCGTAGTGCATGGATAATTGTGTTCGTGATCTTAAAGAATATCCTTGAGAAAGTCGAAGATGCGGGGTGATTCGATGATGTGGAATATTTATTAAAAGTGAGTCTTAGCGATAACAGTGATGAAAAATCTTTTAAATCATAAAAGATAGTTGATTTTATTTTCTACTTGACTCTTTTAATGGATTGTTTGTTCCGCTGCAGTTAAACTTGATGTCTATTATATTTTATCAGTTTAACATTGTTGGAGACTAATGATAATTTATTCGCATTATCTTAGTCATAATATTTCTTCTTTGGGCTAGTTGAGCTCACCCTTTCTTTCACTGTTCTCTTGAAATGAGATTATAGCTGGGACGAGTCGGAGAACGGAGTGATGGTCTAGAGGATAGCATTAGTAGTCCTCACTATTATGTGAAATAGTGTGATAATAATTGTAATGAGGACTCCTTTTGAATTTGTATAATCTCTAGTAGACAATATTTGTATTCAAACTCACAGTTTATGTTTTGTCGTATTGTACACGACAATTGTATTAGTAAGTTGTATTTGAACTCTGTACCATGTATCTGGCGACCCAAGATGGGTGATGTATACCTAATTTTGGGGGTGTCACAATTCAAATATAAGCAAATTTTAAAATTTGATAAATTACTCGAACATCCTCAACTTGTAATTTTATATTGATATTCGTATCATATTTGTTCAAAAAGTTCAAACTGCTCGGACTCGATTTGAGATCATGCTCAACTCGGTAGCTAAACAAGGCTCAATCAAATCTTATTTTATATTCAATAAATTTTTGTGAACTAAATATGAACAACTCAATACTCGGTTTGACTCGATTCATTTACACGCTTAGTGATATGTGACGAGTAAATTTTTTTTACCATACTTTCCTTTTTGATTGAGAATGAATATTTTCAAACGGTCTCACTAAGGATTTTTAGTTTATGATATCTAAAAACTTTTACAACTTAGTTTTGTAAAGAATCGACTTGGCACAAAAGTAAAGTCACAAAAACTTACAAAATATAAGTTGCGACTTGCAAATATGAATATATGAAATACCCAATTATCAGAGGATTCAACCACTTAGATTAGTAATATGAATATATGTAATAGTTGATTAAGGGTGGATTCAACCTCTTTCGTTAGTGAATCAAGTTTTTTTTAAAAAAAATTCATGCAAAAAATTAAAAATATAATAAATTAATTTACAAAACTAAATAATGCCCAAATATTATTTGTGTGACGTCCTCAAATTCGGGTCTATACTACCCAATTTGAGTAGTTAAAATATATATTACAAAACACAAATTCTCTCACCAAAATCAATTACTCAAAATACCGTGAACATACAGCAACACACATACTTTAAGTTTTCAGAGTACAATTATTGTCGTACAATTTTTTTATGTATTGAGAACTACTACGACTACTAACTCAAACCATCATTTTCATTCCGCTACCCTCCCCGCTAAACCTGACTACATTTTTATTTCTTGAAATGAATTGTGAAGCAAAAGAGTGAACACAAATAGTCTAGTAAAGAATATCATAACTAAGATAAATAAATTATCAATAACTTTCAACAGTAATAAATCAAATATTTCGAACATATGGTAGATGATGTAAGTTTTCAACAAATAACTACAGCACAATGAACAATCCATTAAAAAGACAAATAGATCATAATGTCTACTATCTTCACAAATTCAAAAATTCAACATCAGTATTTTATCTCTATAATACCAATCAATAGTTTCTTTTTGCACCTAGACCAAAGAGGGTTTTCACCACCCGTCTTTGCGGTAATGATAATACCAATTCACAATTCCTGATCATAATCATGCCAATCAATAGTTCTTTTTTGCACCCAGACACAAGTGATTCATGGGACCCATTCCACGTGGACCACGTAGGATTATATTTTAATTTGGACTTTTAACTTTTAAGGAATCTATAATTCCTAATTGTATTTAGCTTCTAATTCCTATGAAAAGAGTAATGATTAGATTCGATTTCCTTTCTTTAAGGAAAAGACACAGTAAATTGGTAAGGGAGAAAGCGGCAGTTCGAAAATTTCCAATACAAAGACGAAAGGAATTTGTTTAATAAAGTTGAGATAAAATCATGAAACTCTCAGATCAATTGTGAAGATTGTGTATGTATATATATTTAAAGTTTTTGTCTTATTATTAATTATATTGCATGATTTGGTAAAATGAGGGATTATATATATATATATATATATATATATATATATATATATATAGTAGTAATGCAATCAATATGATATTGAATCACACGCTCACACAATAGTGTGAATTTCGTTTTCAGCGAAGTAAAAAAAATTAAAAATCATGGAGCCAATAATTGAATGATCAGAAGCCATGTAATTAATATATTATAATATATATGTATTATAATGCTTAGATAAAATAATATTGTGAGAACTTGAAATTTTTGTATAATATGTTTTATGAAAATTGTTATCATAAGCAGTGGATTATAATTTATAATATATGCACTAAAAAATATAATAAATAATTTAACTGTGTAGCAAAATTTAATCTTAAATTTAACAATATTTCAATTTTATATATTAGAAGTATACAACGGTCTATCACAGTATTGATAAAAAGTTTATAAAAGTCTATTACTTATTTCATGGAGTCTATAAAAGTCATTTTAAAAAAGTCTTTAAAGTCTTTAAAAGTCATTAAAAGCCACAAATTCTACAAAAGTTTATCACTTAAAAAAAGTCTTTAAAAATATTAATTGAATACACCCCCATTAGATATAGGTTGAAAGTTATAATTTTTCTTCTAAAGTCTGTCAAACTCTACCATCTGATAGAAATCTAAAAAATCTATGACTTTTTGAATACCAAAATACTTTTATAGACTTTGTAAAAATTTTAATTCAATATCACCTAACTTTTAAAGACATTAAAAAAGTTATAATTAAATATCAGTAAACTTTTATAAACTCTTTAAAAGTCTAATACAACCAAACTTTTAAATTTTTTAAAATTCTTTAAAAGTGTTAATTGAATACACCCCTAAGACTCGTAAAATTGTCCTCGTGCTTTTAGATAAGTTTGTTTTGCCATTCCGAGGAAGAGGACGTAAGGGGAAGAATGTAATAATTCAAAATTTTACCATATATTTTGTAAATTAAGGCTTCCTAAGCGAAATGAAGAAAGGAAAAGAGAGCAATCAGCTAGGATAAGAAAGGGAAGAAAGAGCATGAGCTGGTAGGGGAAGGGGAAGGGGAAGGGGAAATTCGTGAAGGCTACGAAAAGTGTGACCAAGGACAGCACAAAATTTGGGCTATAAAAGCCCTAGCCGGCCCACTCCCATGCTCACACTGTCGAAGCCCTCCCCTCTCCCTTTGTTGCTCTAAACCGGCCAAAACTCATCCACCCAAAACCTAGCTCGGATACAATTGATAAAAGCATACAATGAATAATTGCATCATAGGTATTTCAATAATCCCTTTTAATAATTTATGCAAAAGCAATCAGCTAGTGTATAAATTGGATGGATATTTGTGGCAGGGAATTGTGTAGATTATTAATGATCATGTTATTCAGTAATTAGAAATAGAATACATGGTAATTGAATTGGAAGTTAGCTTATATGTTTATGTGTGCAAAATAGTTAGTTTTAAGGAGATTATCAAAGATAACTAACTGAGATGAATTTGTTGGTATTATGTATTGAATTGATTATGGGTTTAGTTTTGATAATGATTATGTTATGCTAGCAAGTTATGGGAATTGAATATGCAAAGATTTGAAATTGGTTTTCAAAAACAGTTAGTATATTGGATTTTTGCAAAAATAGTTGATATAAAGTGTAGACTGTGATTGGGTAATTTAAAAGCAGTTCATGTATGCTATGTTTGTTTATTATCATGTTAGTTAGTAATGGAAATAGAAAATTTCATGTTGGGTATTGTAATTAAATTATGAAATCAAAGTTAGTAAACTAACTTGTTGAGTTATATATGTTCTGCATGGTTTATTATGTGAATTGAATTCTTGTGGACTGAAATTAGAGCCATGGAGATTAGTGTGGTTGTGCGGAGTAATAAGGTTGGCGAAAATGGTTTGAATACATAGCCCCAACCCTTAGAAATCAGTCCACAATAAGTATGCACGCGTTATGTTCGATAAAATGCCATAATGAACTAAATTGGCTAAAAACACATAATTTGATGGAGCCGAAACCTAAGATAGCTTCGTATGATCTAAACTAAGATAAAAGAAGAGCCTTGTGGCGATTAAACAAGCCGGAATGCATTTTTACAAGAAATGAAAAGGTGAAAAGTTAGTGCGCACGATCATTTTTGGCACGCTATTTGGACCACCTATCGGGCCCGAAATAAGTGACTAATATTTTCTAAAAATATTCTCATATACCAAATATGTCATATTCGAAAATCAATGCGATCCGACGTGTGACCTAAAGGTTAGAAAATCACAAAGTTGGTACGCAGGTAAGGGATGGGCTGCTATGGGCAGCCCAGCCATGAAGGGCTGCCACCTGCACCCATTTTGGCACCTCATTTTTTCTTACTTAGAATGTCCGAAAAGAAAGGCTAGTATTTTTTAAAAATAGGTGGACATACCACCTATAACATATCCAACATTGGTAGAAATCGAACAGACGAAATGGAAACTAAAAATATGCAAAGTGGACGTCACAACACGTTCGCTCGCGGCCTACGCCAAGGCCGGTCGGGCCAAGCCAAGGGCAGCTAGGCCCATTCTGACGCCGCAACGCGAATATGGAAACAAAATGCAATATTTAATGTCGTGACACGTGTTTCAAGGCGGCGACACAAATTTTGAGGTTTTTAAACAGTTTAGCGTATCCCGAGGCACCAACATGAACATATAACGCAATTTAAAATCTAAATAACGCGTATATAAGCATACTAGAAGCTATAAAAGCGATATGTAAACATAAGTTTACATATATATATATAGATAATATACCCGTGTTATGGGAATACGTGGACGTTAATGAAAGTTGTTCCAAAACTATAACTCGAAACTGAACAATTCTTGAAACGCAAAGCGAGGCTTATACAAACAGAGTTGGAAACTCAATGTTTGACATGAATAAGCTCTGTATAGGTATAAGACATATAAATAGCATATGTCTACCTACACGCTATGCGAATGAGGCAAGTTTTGCATTACAACTGAGGCGTATATGCAAAAGCATATATATATATATATATATATCTCATGTATGCATAAAATGTGGAAAGTACTGTGATGTGAGTATGTTATGCATCATAAGATACTGCATACGCATAATGAAGTCTAAGTTACTCACGGAAGTTTATTTGAGCTATTAATGTGCAAAGAAAGGCACATATGCACTATATAGCTATATATGCATATTAAACCTATAAATGCATTATAGGGTGTATAGACTGTAAATGCTATTTATTGATATATTAAAAACTATGTTACAACTTTTTACAAGTTTATGGCCGTATTAAGCCGAAATCTCTAAAATTCTACAAAAATGTGAAAGTTTTTCCAAAACAAATACAGAAAAGTGTTGTTATGATATATATGCATGATTATAGCTATACAAGCTATGTGACGTGAATATATGGTTAATATGTGCGTATATGTGTACATAATTATGTAGGATTCAAGACGTGAGGTTAAACTAGAATTTATATCGGTAAATCAACGAAAGAGACAAGTATCTTAACTTTTGCATTTACTTTATGCAATGGATCTTTGTAAGCAAATATCCTATCAATAACTTTCTTAATTTTGTACAAGCAAGTTCTTGAACTTTATTCAATCTATTCATTGATTACAAGTATCTCAATATTGTTCTCATATGATTCATATATAATCAAAATTATTCTGTTATTTGTGTATTTATTTTTGATTTAGAAACTTATTTAATTTTTTGTAGCTTAGATTATTACTAGATAGGTGATCGTCTTTGCGCTTCAGTTTATAATTGCATTACTAGATTTTGCTGTTACGGAGATTTGTTTTAGAATTAGAAGCATTCTAGTGAAGGAGTTCCAAAATGTAACATTTACTTCTATACTTTTTTTTCTTATACTTTTTTCCCCCCAGGTTCAGCAAGCCTTCTCAGACTTGGAGAGGTGATTTACTGACTTACATATTTAGACTTCAATCCAGTATTTTTTTCGTTATCTTTAACATGTATGTTTGATGTAGCTATAATAAAATGTTAACGAGACATCATTTTTCTTAAATTCTGTTTTATTGTACTTATAGTTGCTGGGAGTTGTCGTTAGCACTCTAAAATTAATACCTTCTATGCTACTAACACAAGAATGAGTATAGCAATAAGTAGGATCGATCCCACAGAATGTGTTTTTATATTTATGCAATTGTTTCTAATAAAAATGGGGATTTTTGAGTTTAATTAATTAAACTAATGAAAACAGAGAATAATTAAGATGAATAACCAATGAATAAAACATTCTAGTTCTACAGTTCAGTATCGCTTTTTCACAATTATGGAATAATCATGTTAAACAATATTTTTCCTTCAATGAAATTAATAACCCTAGATAACCACAATCGTTAATTATCCAAAATTCTCCTTAAGTTGTAAATCTAAGATGACAATCGTCCCAATAGTCCTTAACTATCATACAACCTAGAACTATCAGTCTAGATTTAATATAACAGTATCAAAACGAATGAGATTTAGGTTATTTCAAGTAATAATCACACAATCAGGAATTATTTAACTTGCCTTCTGATAATCTTAGTAATACTCAAAAACTTGTCCACAATGCATCACTAATTGTTACTTATGATCATATATGATATCATTTGCTTAAAATTATATCTTAATCTAGCAGATGATATTAATCAGATTAATCTAATTGGCCAAATCAAAACAATCAGATAGAATAACATGCAATCAATTAAAACAAATTATTAGAATGAATTTCATATAAGAAGGAATAAATAAAGTTAACTTGATCAAATCGTTAATTATGAATAATGTTCAACATCCCTTAGAACTGAAACAGAAAGATTAGCCTGACATGCCTTTGATCTTTCAAAACTAGGGTTTGAATGTGAATGTTGATAGTCATGTGTTCAATCCCGATTATTACAATGTATTTATACTACTAAACAAAGTCCTAAACTTATAAGAAATCGCAATCCAAATAAATGTAGAAGTCTGTCAAAATCTGCCTGCAAACTTTCCAAAATTTCTTAGATTTCTTGATGAATTAAATGAAGAATTAAATTGTATCTTCAAGAGCTTACAGGGGCGATTCATGTGTTTTCAGACAGAGAGGTATTCGTTGGGGCGGATTCGTTTGCCTTGCTGAGTTCGTCGTGGCGGATTCAAGTGAAAAAGTGCAGAGACGAACTCGCCGGGGAGAGATCGTGTATGCCAATGGATTCGCCGGGGTGAATTCGACTGTTTTCAACATCTTTCTTTTTCATCTAATTAGCTCCAATTCATATTTTTTTCATTCTTTCAGCTCCATTTCAACCTAAAATTAATAAGCTCCTTATTAAACTCATGTATACCACAAAACATGCAATAAACTAAATATAAAGGAATCAAAATACATGGATATTATGCACTCATCAGTTGCTCTTGTAACATTACAACAAAAAAGGGTAATTCTGACGAAATTTTTCGTCGGAAATAAGTTATTTCTGTCGGAATTACTCTCTTTCCGAAGGAAATTTTTTGTCAAAAATTCGATCGGATATATACCGTCCGGAATTTAATTCGTTGAAATTTCGGTCGGAAATAAAAAAAGTCCGTTAGAATAAAGACTGACCAATTTTTTGTCGAAAGTATATTATTTTCGATGAACTTATCAAGTCAAAAATATTCAGTCGAAATTACTGCTGCCACGTGGCATTGTTTGAAGCACTTAAATGAGTTTATTCCGGACAGAATTTCCGTTGGAATTAACCAAGTTCCGTCGAAAATAGGAAATTTTAAATTGATATTTAATTGCTTTATCTCGACGGAATTTCCGTCGGAAATAACAAAAAAAAATTATTTTTTTTTTGTTTTTGCAGTTTCTAAGTTTTTAAACCCCATTTTTGTATGTGTAAACCTGCTTTATCCCAACAATACATACAGTAATCTATGTTGACATACAACGTAACTATGACAACCTGCTTTATCCCAACAACATGTACATACAGTAATCTATATCTTTTGTTCACAAACAACGTTACTATTGTATGTAACTATAACAAGTGCATATGAATTACCTCAACAACAATAACAAATATAAACTAATTTTCCATAAGTTATACAAAAAATTGTTTAAACTACAATGATTTACATCCAATTAAGCTAAACTATAGTACATATGAATACATTATGTACATATGAATACATTATGTACAAATGATCTACAAAACTAATTGAAACTAGTACTACTCCTGGTGTGAGGAGGATCATCGGGCAGGGGTCGACGGTGCTGTTCTGGTGTATGAAAATCATTGTCGTCATCCTTCCGCTCGCGATCGACATCGCCACCCTGTTGTTACAATAAAAAATATAACACATTGGTCCGTAATTGAAAATTAAAATCGCAGCTAAATGATAGTAAAACAACATGCAGAATATACAACTTAAAATGAATAAAATACCCGAGTATCGAGGGTTCACTCAGCATCGCGCCAAAAGCCTCCAACAGTAGGGTAACTATCATCCAGACCACCTCGTCGTGTATTATAACGAACTGCTCTGGAGGGATACCCGTACTCTCAACGGTGGCCCCTACTGCAATATCCTGAGCTAACTGGTGAAGACGAGCACGACTAGACAACTCCTGACGACGGAATATCGGATCTGTACCAAACGTCTTCGACATCGCCGCCATGACTCTCTGGAATAGATCGTCATCCAAGCCAGCCCCTATATGAGATGGTTAGAGCCTGTAGAAATAAATATAACATTAATAATTTAATAATAATCTATATCGCGATATAAATTATGAAAAAACGAGAAATATACTAAAACATAATACATTTAGAAAGTGTATATGTTGGTATCCTCGACAGCCCCAACACTCGATATCTGCTGGTAGTGCTATTGGGAAATCTTGAGACGCGACCCAAAGAGTCATCTTCTCATCATGAGATAAACTAATCTCGGACGGAGGGATGGAGGAATCTAACGTCTTGGAATCGTCCCTAGCATTCTGTAACTCTTAACTATAGGATGGTCTCAGAGCTTCTGAAACTGATACTGTAATTTATTATGTATATGTGAGTCAATTAAATCATTTTTTTAATTACATAATATTAGTAATTAACAATTATTATAACTAGCTGTATTACCCGTATAACTAATGCTGCGGGAGACATCGTCGAGTCCTTCGGCGTGTGGGCTCTATCTCCAAACTCGACCATAGTGGGAGGTCGGCCTAAGCTCGCCCGCATAACCTAATAAATACATTAATATAACATTTATTTAGTATAGATCCCAACAATATTAAACTAAACAACTCAGTATAAATACACATCGACTTAACCTCCTCAAATGTTTGTGAGCCAGTAGTATGTATGATTCGGAGCTGACGACAATTCTTCTTCATCTGCTCGCATGGCCTCCCATGCAACATTTGAGACTATCCAACACTGATGATCTCGTATTGTAGTACCGGGTTGGTCTACAACTGCCTGGGTGACCCTCTGTACGTACACATGATCTCGTATATGCTCACAAGCATCGATCTTCTTATATCCCAGATTCAACCCCTTTACCATCTTATTCACTTCATAGTAATTAACTAATTCGTGAGCAGAGTATGATCCTCAAGTAAGAACTTGCCGATAAAAGCAAGCAAATCATTGAAACCTCTCTCACTGCAGTCATGCTCATTCTTGAAGTATAAGAGTTTCGTCATTGCAGATAGTCTGGTGTGCTTAACATTTCCAGGATACAATGGGACCCTTGATTCAGATAACATTTTTGTAAAAGGCAACAACTGTATCATTTGGTTGTTGTTGAGCACTGTTTGACGGATGCTCGTTTTCACCCAGTCAATATTGTTAGGGCCATAAGCATCGGCCAACATCTCTAAGGCATCATAGTTGTCTGCGTATAAATCCCCAGGTTGGTCTACACTGTCGGTCAGTTCTCTCAACTCAGTTGATTCCTTGTGATGAATCTATACGGAATACCCATTCACAAACCCACGTGAAAATAAGTCGATTTAATTTCGTCGGCTTTCTTCCTTATCCAGGTTTTTACACTTGAGACAGGAATCTCATCACCATGTTCTATTGGTTTGTTCAAAAAATTGCACACCCCATCACGGTACACATTAAATAATCCCTTCCCATCAAACGATATTCTATGGTACATCCAACTTTGATCGGCTGACATCTTTAATTGAACAAAAGACACAATTAGAATAGGGATATTCATGTATGTGGTCCATGCATGAATTCTATATACCAGTATCTCCACTCTACAGGGGTTATGACTTCTATCTCATTCCTGGATGCGTCTTTTCACCAGTGCCAACACCTTGAGCTAGCACGTTTCTTCTGTTTCAAGAAAATTTTGTCAGCACCTCTCTATGGTCTCCAAGTACACGAAATAAACTAAGATAACTTAATCTAAGTATGCACTCGAAGAATATATACTAGTCAAAAAATCCTAAAAAAAAATGTATCGAGGTTTTGACACCGGCCTAGTGAGAGACATAACATGCATTAACAGTCTTAGACTGGGGACTATTCGACATTCACTCCTAATGAGTGAATGTTAAACGGGTTTTTAAGCTCCAAACTATACTACTATACTACATGCACATGTATTCAGTTTATTTTAGTTGTGAAAAACTAAACAAATACAACTTAGTTTATTTTACCAATAGGAAACTAAGTAAATGTTACTCAGTTTATGAGAAAATGCTACTAAGTAAATGCTAGTCGGCATTTTAATTGTGGAAAACTAAGCAAATGCTACTTAGTTTATTTTACTAATGGAAAACTAAATAAATGCTACTCAATTTATGAGAAAATGTTACCAAGTAAATGTTACTCAATAAATGCTAGTCAAATTTTAATTGTGGAAAAGTAAGCAAATGCTACTTAGTTTATTTTACCAATGGAAAAATAAGCAAATGCTACTCAGTTTAGTAAATGCTACTACGTTAACTAAGTTTATTTTATAGTTTATTTTTACTTTATTTTTTGTAGCAGTGGAACTAAGTAAATGCTACTTAGTTGATTATATTATATTATTTCCAATGATTTAATTAATTTAATATACTGTAATTTAATTTAATTTCTTTTAATTTAATTTAATTTATCTAATTACTTTATTTTATTTCATTTCATTTTATTTTGTTTATTTGTATTATATTATATTAGAATATTTAATTTAATTTAATTGATTTATGTTAATTAATTAATTTCATTTCATTTCATTTTATTTATTTTGTCTTATATTATATTATATTAAATTAAATTAAATTAATTTATTTTTAATTTATTATATTATTTAATTTAATTTAGTGAAATTAAGTTAATTTATTTTTAAAATTTATTTTATTTTATTTATATCTTATTAAATTAAATTTATTTATTTTGTACTATATTGTATTATATCATATTATTATTTTTATTTAGTAGTGCAAAACTAAGTAAATGCTAGTTAGTTCATTTCATTTAGTTTATTAGTAGGTAGGAAACTAAGTAAGTAAATGCTACTTGGTTTTTTTTAGTATTTGGAAACTAAGTGTAATACATTAATAAAATAAAGAAGTGTCCACATATGTTGCAATTGTAGAATTTTGGCAGAAATTCTGTCGCCAGAAATAACAAATATGACGATATGAAGACATTAGACAGTCCATATATACAACAAGAATAAGGAAAGACGAAGACAAAAAAATGCAAGAAATTGGGTTGGAAATTTCATCTGGAAAAACCCTACCACACCCACAATACCAATACCAATACCAATACCAATCAATTAACAAATCCGATTTACAACCAACAAGTATATATAATTCAACAATACAATTCAACTAGTGTATTAACTAAAATCTGAAAATAGGCAGTAACATGAACAAGCTTGATCTCCAAACATTCAAATTATTAGGGCTGATCATTCGGTTATAACCGAACCGAATAGCCTATTCGGTTATAATCGAAAACCGAAATTTGTACAATTTTAATATCCGAACAAGTAACCGAATTACCTAATAACCGAATTACCGAATAACCGAATAGTAAATTCGGTTATTTGGTAATCTTCAAAATTAAGAACTGAGTATTACGAGAAATCAAGATCGAGAACAAATTTGAGATCATGGTTCTAGAGATCGATTTGGTGAAAGAAAATGAGAGATAAGAGTAGACTGTCGATTTGGTGAGAGCATACAGATCTGGAGAATATTCTAAGAGCATACTGTCGATTTTGTAATAATATAGAAGATCTCCAGATCTGGAGAAGTTTACCACTACAGATTTTGTAATAATAGAGAAGATGAAAGATGTTTACCGCCACTGATTTTGTAATAATAGAGAAGATGAGATCGAGATGTTTACCACCACAGATCTGTGGAATATTAGAGAAAATGAGAGATCAGAGATGTTTACCGCCACAGCCCACAGATCCGGAGAAGAAACTAGAAAGGCAGAGGAATATTAGAGAAGCTGACTAGCTAGATGAGAGAAGTTTATTTTTTTTCCAAATTACTTTACATTGTCTTCTTATTGGACTTGGTGGCTTGGTGCCTAATATTACAAGACTAACACTAAATGCAAAACTGACAAACAGTGGCCGGGCAATAACAAAGCAGACAGGTAGACTAATTGACTAAATATCTATGAATAAACAACAAATACGGTAGATTTTTTTTATTTCTGTTATTCGGTTTAACCGAATAACTAATAATCAAAACCAAACCCGAACCCGAAAAATGAAAATAAATTCGGATATAACCGAATTATAAAAAATAACCGAATAATTGAAATAATTCGGTTAAAAAAATTCGGTTTAGTTCAGTTATTCGGTTTTATCCGTTTTTTGCTCAGTCCTACAAATTATACTAACATGAACACCTAACGAATTCTCTGACAGATTCACTAACATGAACACCTAACAGATTCAAATTACTAACAATAACATGAGCAAGCTCCAAAGCATATACAATGAAGTGTGTTATCAAAACTCAAAACAAAACAATTGAAAAAATTCCTTCAATCTGCTGCTCAGGTCCCAACAAAACTCATGCAAATACAAAATTTATTGCTAATTGTTTGTTTATTTGGTTAACTCCTAATAACAGTAGGTGCCTTTATACATTCTAAACAATATAGCAATGAATAATTTTTCAATTGAGGGCTTAAAAAAATTAGGATTTCTTAAAAACTACAAAAACAAGTAACACCTATTCTTTAAATTGAAGGTAACAATGGAGGAAGAAGAACGCAATAGCCAGAGGCTAGGAACAGTCGCCCCCGCGCACCACTAATCTGGAGTAGATATGAAAATCGCATGGTTTATCTATGGAGAAAAATTGGGAGTTAAAGCTAGATTAAGGCATAAAAATAGATGAAAAGAGGAGATGAGAAGATATAATTAGGGCTTAAATGATTGTAAGAGGTTGAGGAGATGAATAGTTGCCGCCGCTGAGAGTGCTGAGAAAAGAGGAAGGAAAGAATGAAAAAAATAGTGTTGTTCGCTCAATTAAAAGAATTTTATTTTTTTGATGAAATTCCATCAGAATTCATTCCGTCGATTTTAATTTATTTTCGACTGACTTTTTTGTCAACCTTGACATAAATTCCGTCGAATTTAGTACGCATGCTGGCGGGAAAACTTCGTGACAAGGACTGTGCCTAATTCCGACGGAATTCCATCGAGCATAGCTTAAATCAGATAGAATTAGGTTCGACGGAATATTCCGTCAAAAATATACTAATTCCGAGTGAATAAATTTCGTCAGACATAATTCGAATTAGTCTTTTTCCTTGTAGTGTAAGCATCTCATGACTTTTAAATTTGTATTAAGACAAATTTAGCGACTATTGTGCGAGTATTATGCATGACCATGTTGTATGTTGACCTGAATACATCTGTATTACTCCATGCGTACCACAAAAAAGAGACCCCTTTTTCAAAATTTGCGAATAGTAAAGATACATTTTTGTGTACTAAAAATAATAAGTTGTTAGTTTAGTAGTGTGGTATGAAAATGAAATTATGATATCAAACTTGAGGACATTGTGTCATTTTTTACTTCTATAACTAAAGTGGACTCTTTCTGTCGGGGAAAAAATAAGACAAATTCGACTCTTTTTGTAAAATGGAGAGAGGACTGTTATGAGGGAGCTTCCGTATTTATCTGATTTCTATTTTACTTGGTAAAGCATGGATTGAGAGAAATTTACTTTTGTCTTTTCAATTAATTCACCTTAACGAATCATCTCAGTTTTTATAGGTTATACTGTGACTTTAGAGTTTTAATGGCTGTTCGCATATCATTGGTAATTCTAATGTATAAATTCATAAGCATTCATGAGACATGCATTTAAATATGTGATATACAGGGCATTTATTGCTTGATCTAGTATCATTAGTTTAACTCTTTGGGTCTCTAAACAATTCATTGTCTACCAGTCATTATATACACTCATTAAATCTTATCTAACCCATCTTGTTTATTTGTTTTTACTAATAGGGATTGTGGATTTCTTGTTCCTGATGATGTTTATCAAGTAAGAAGCCTCTCCCTTCCGAATGTTTATGGGATACAGTTACTTTTTTTAATTGATAATATGCATGCTTGTTAAGACCGTAATCTTTTGAGTACACTAACTCCCCCTTTCTTTAATTTTACTTGTCAACCGAATAGGTGAAAACTTGTAGATACCATATTTTTATCCCCATGAAAGTGATTGAAATATTTCAATCTGATATGCATGTAATAATATTAATGTTCGAGTGTGTGTATATGTATTTGTTAATTTCGTTTCCCTACCACACATGGTGTAGGCATAAAAAGACTTTTTATATTTCTTCCTTGTACGTATCTTTATCTCTATTCCTTTTAACTGTTTCATAATGGTTATAGGCATTGCTGAAAATTGGCTTCTCAAAATCATATACGGTATCTTGTTTTGGAGAAGAGTTAAAAAGAGATGATTGTGTAAAACAGGAATTGACGTCGATCTCGTAATGAGTATTTAATCAGGATAGGTTCTGTTGTGAATCAAAATACTGAAAAGTGAAAACAAACATGCAAATAATCATTTTCCTTTCTTTAGTCTACCTAGCTAGCTAGGTAGCAAATGTAAATTTGGTGTGAACCAAACTGGGGCAGACCGCAGTGGAAGCTTGAAACTTGGCAGATACCGTTTAATTGTCCCATCTTCTAGGTTGAACACTCCGGCTTCACGTGAGACTTCCAGAGAATTTTCAGGATCAGGGCAAAAAGGGACTAGCAAAATAAATGCAATTTTCTTTTTGGAACAAATTTTCGAGTTGGAATGAAAAGAGAGCTATAGTCTGAGTGAAATAGCACTTGGTCACCCAAACTCGTTAACTTATGTATCATCATCTCCATGCTGTGGATATCAACCTTGAATATTTCAAATCCCGTAGTTTGATAATATTCAATACCATAATTGTCATCTTCATCTTCTTCCTTAAAGAAATCTATGTTTTTTCGAGCTATCAACAACTCTCCTTGGGCCGACTCTAACAAGGAAAAGATTGAAGCAATGTGCTTGGCAATCACAAATCCTCCTGGATGGATTTCGTAGCAAGGGAGCTTATACGGATTGAAAACATGTTTGATTGATTTCATCACCACTTGGCAGTTATTTGTTAAAACGATAGTGTGAGTCTCTACATCACTACTATCTCTCTCCTCCAACAAGGAATCATCATCATCCACCTCCAAATCTACAGCGTATAGTAAGTTGTTACTGAATAATATATCATTGTAAAGTATACCATCAATGTTTTCTTTGAAGATGATCCATCTTGTGTCGCCAAGTGTGCAGAATGCTAAAGCTCTTTGGTAATTGCACAGTATTGCTACTATATGTTGTTCTGCACTACTATTCACAAATAATATGTCAATCCGGTTGATAAAAAAGGAGACTTCTTGTTTCTGACTCAGAAATTCTTGGAAACATGGGATTGTAGTCAAAGGAGGAAGTTCGAGTAGAGCTCTAGAAAGCGGATTCCATAGAAAAAACTGAGGGTTGAAATCTGATTCGGTGATAATTGCCAGCCAACCTCTGATACATCCGCAGCAATGCCCTCCTCCCAGAGCTTTCTTAGGCAATTCAAGATTATAGAATCTGTCTTCAGACATGCTATAGAAACTAAACAACCGCCGGTTATCTATTGTTGATGCTGCTGCAGGCCCTTCGCCACGAGGAAAGAGTAGCCACGGAATATCCGGAGTTGCCCCAGCCCCACCGTTAATCATCAAGTTTTTGTTATCCATAAGAAGGGGAGCTCTCCAAGACTTGCAGACTCTGTTCATGCGGATGTGATCGGTTAGGCTCAAGCGCATGACGATGGTTTCCATGATATCTCCCGGTAGTCGATGCTCCCAAAAATTGCTCATGACTTGATCATCTGTAGCCATAGCCGTATTCTTCATCTTCTCTTTGGTCAGTGGTGGTGGTGGTTGCATGTGAATTGGACTATTAACTGAGTTGATGAGAGCAGAAGAGTGGGAGGAGGAGGACCAATGATGAACAAGTGAAAGGAACTCCCTTGCCATGTTTGTGCAAGCATGGAACATTGATTCCATCATTATTTGCATGCAATATTGATCCTCCTATCACTTGGTTGAATATATAGGAGAGAAATTATATAAGCTTCCAAAAGAAATCAGATTACTATTCGGATTTTGAATCTTCTTTATGAATTCCTAACCAAACCCGGGTCCAATCTTTTATGAAACTCTCTCTATGCAGTAAGATCAACGTCAAAAGGAGCTATATATGATACAAGCGGAATCCATGTACCAATCTGTAAGGCTGCCACTGTCTCTAACAGATAAGAGATCACCTTGTGAAGTTTCATTTTCTGTTACTGTGAATAGCTCTCTGTCACTGCACGCATCTGCTTGCTCAGCAACATTAGCAGAATTTTCAATCTGTTTACCTTTCTTCTTGTTATCTTTCTTCAACAATGGACATTGATTTTTGCAGTGGCCCTTCTCGTGGCAATGATAACACTCAATCTGAGATTTATCCTTCTTGTCTGGTCTCGCCTGAGACCTTTCTCGTTCCTTGCCGGAATACTTCTTTCGATTAGGACCCCTGCCACGCCCATCTGAAAAAACAAGAAGATTGTCTCCTTTCTCTGGAAGTAGTGCCCTTGAACTTATCCTGGTCCAGGACTGCATACATCACATCGTCAACTGCAAGTTTTTCCTTCCCCACAAAGAGTGTAGTATGGAGAGTTGAGTATGAATCTGGTAGAGAGACAAGAAGCAATAAGGCTTTATCTTCTTCGTCCAACTTCACATCAATACTGGTTAGTTGGGTCACCAATCTATTAAACTCATTAATATAATTGGTCAAATCTGACCCTTCTTCCATCCAAAGCCGGTACAATTCCTTCTTCAAATATAACCGGTTTGACAGAGACTTTGACTTGTAAACTTTCTCAAGTTTCTCCCACAAGTCCTTCGAAGTGGTTTCTGTCAAAACTTGATATTTGATTTGTGGTGCCAAGCTCAATCTAATTGTTGTCACGGTTCGTATTAGAACATAGGGATATAATCTCTGGTGGAGATCTGGGATTTAGAACTACGAGGGGAGAGACGAGTAAAATCCTTCGCTAGTGTGTCCTACCTAAATTTTTTCGTTATTTAATTAGTCGGTCGGGATATAGGGTAAGATGTGTTATTTCAGTTTGTTTAAAATAATCTTTGTTTTGTGATCATATTTTAGAATGACATGTGAAAATAAAGAGATGAACTATGAGACAATTGTGGTTGAGAATCAGGAAGCTACAAATAATACTATTGCAAACTCAGAAATTCATTATGCTAACAACATTATGAATGATGAGTTTTTTTGAAACTTCAAGAAATTTTTGCAGAAATAGGCGAAAGAAACTATTTCTCATAATACCGGTAGAAACGCAGGTAACTCATGAATGGTCACTACTAAGCAGATCAAGAAGTTAGGACCACTTGAGTTTCTCAGAAAGGCAGACCCACTTAAGGCGGAGACGTGGCTCAAATACATGACAAAGATATTTGATGTACTGCGTTGCGCTGATGATCAAAAGGTTCCCTTTGCTACTTTCATGTTACGAGGAGAGGGAGACCACTAGTGGGAATCAGTGAAGCGTACACATCATTCAACACCTGAAATGTCTTGGATAGAGTTTCAAGAGCTATTTAATGAAAAGTATTTTTCGAATAGCATTCATCAGATGAAAGAAGTAAAATTTATTAAGTTGGAACATAATAATATGACCGTCTCTCAATACGAGGCCAAATTTGCCGATTTATCCCGATTTGCACGTCACTTGGTAGATAATGAAGAACGCATGACCCGAATGTTCTTACGAGGTTTGAAATTTAAGATTCGTCAACATCATATTTCTCATAAACTTCGTTTATATTCAGATATCGTGGATAGGGCTCAATTGGTGGAATTAGTGAAAGAGACATTGTAACCAAGAGACAACAACCGCTGACACGATAATAATCGTACCAGTGGCAACAATTATCGAAACAATGAGAACCGGTGTGGAGGAAATCATCATGCCAGAAATAGTAACCACTTCGGTGGGAATCCTGGCCCAGATAATAGAAAAAGTGAGTCGAGTGGAAAAAACTCAAAGAGGAGAAGATTCAACAATGACTAACAATAACATGAGCAAACTCCAAAGCATACAATGAAGTGTGTTATCAAAACTCAAAACAAAACAATTGAAAAATTCCTTCAATCTGTTGTTCAGGTCCCAACAAAACTCATGCAACTACAAAATTTATTGCTAATTGTTTGTTTATTTGGTTAACTCCTCATAACAGTAGGTGCCTTTATACATTCTAAACAATATAGCAATGAATAATTTTTCATTTGAGGGCTTAAAAAAATTAGGATTTCTTAAACTACAAAAACAATTAACACCTGACATTTAAATTGAAGGTAACAATGGAGGAAGAAGAACACAATAGCTAGAGGCTAGGAACAGTCATCGCGGCGCACCACTAATCTGTAGTAGATATGAAAATCTTAGGGTTTATCTATGGAGAAAAATTGGGAGTTTAAAGCTAAATTAAAGCATAAAAATAGATGAAAAGAGGAGATGAGAAGATATAATTAAGGCTTAAATGACTATCGGAGGTTGAGGAGATGAACGATTCTGCCATTGAGAGTCTTTGAGAAAAGAGGAAGGAAAGAATGAAAAGAATAGGGTTGTTGGTTCGCTCAATTAAAAGAAAGTTTTATTTTTGATGAAATTCCATCAGAATTCATTCTGTCGATTTTAATTTATTTTCAACTAACTTTTTTTTCATTTTAAACATAAATTCAGCCGAATTTAGTATGCGTGTCTTTGGTGAACACTTCGTTCCAAGGACTGTGCCTAATTTCGAAGAAATTCCATCGAGCATAGCCTAAATCCGATAGAATTAGGTTTGACGGAATATACTAATTCCGAGGGAATAAATTTCGTCGGACATAATTCCGTCGGAATTAGTCCTTTTCTTGTAGTGTAAGCATCTCATGACTTTGAAAATTGTATTAGACAAATTTAGCGACTATTGTGCGAGTATTATTTATGACCATGGTGTATGTTGACCTGAATACATCTGTGACGCCCCAAAATAGGTATACACAACCCATTCTGAGTCGCCAAATACATGATACATAATTCAAATACAAACTTAATTATACAACAGTCGTGTAAAATACAACAAAATATAAGCTGAGAGTTTTAACACGAATATTGTCTCGTAGACAATATCCAAACTCAAATGGAGTCCTCATTACAATTATTATCACATTATTTTATAAAATAGTGATGACTACTACATCCACCATCTCGGGCCGTCACTCCAATCCCCGACTAGTCACAACTATGTTCTCATTTCCTGAAGAGAACAATGAAAGTAAAGGGTGAGCTCAACTAGCCCAGTAAAGAATATTGTGACTAAGATAATGTAGAATAAATTATCGTTAGCCTTCAACAGTGTAAAACTGATAGAATATAATAGACAACAAGTTTACCTGTAGCGGAACAAGCAATCCATTAGAAGAGTCAAGTAGAGCATCATATCTACTATTTTCTATGATTTAAAAGTTCATCATCAATATTTTATCCCTGCAATACAATTCAATAAATAATCCAAATCACCGAATTATCCATGCACTACGGGCCAAAGATATTCGTTAGTATCACATCCATGAATTATCCATGCACTACGGGCCAATGATATTCATTATTATTACATCAACGAATTATCTATGCACTACGGACCAAGTATATTCGTTATTATCATCAGTGGTCATAATCATGCCAACAAATGTCCATCAATGCACTACGGACCAATGAGGACTTTTACCACATCATTTGTAACATTACAGGTCATGATTATACCGATACATAATTCATGGTCATAATCATACTAATCAACAGTCCATCTATGCACTACGGGCCAAAGATGACTTTCATTACAATATAAGAATGCTCTAACTGAGCTTCTCTCTCTAACTCTCTTTGCTTTGCTAAGCTTCTTGTTGTTGTGGTGTGTTGAAATGAGGAGTCCAAGCTCCCTTTTATAGGAGAAATCTGGAGAGGAGAACAAAAAATGGGAAAAGGCCAAAATCAAAGGTCCGGACTTAAGACCAAATGGAAGGCAATGACTTAAGACTAAATGGAAGGCAATGACTTTTTCCAACAGATTACCAATTCACCATGGTTAGATTTTCGACTTGCACCGAATTTCATCCCACCCCCATACATGCGCAGTACCCGAGTGGATATTCCATGAAAGGGATTATGTTTGGGAAGAAAAACAAACCGAAAAGGAACAAACAAAATGCAAACCATAACCTTCGCCAGGACGAGAAAATCAGTTTGGCCGCTGCATGCATTGATGGGGGCGGTGATAGTGCTTACTGCACTTGTCACCGTCGTCCGATCTTTCATGTAAAGGAAGCGTTGCTTCCTTGTTAAGTTATTTTTTGGTTTTCCTCTTCTTTTTCATCGTCACCTCTCACTGACGGTAAGAATGATTTCCTTCTTTTTGGGTACGAATCCGTGGGTTTTCTTGATAATAATTGTTAATATTTGATTTAATCAACTTGTTTCTACGTGTTCTACTTATAGTGATTCACTAAATGTGCATTTGGTTGCTGCTTCTGATAATGAAACACGTAGTGAATGTGAATGATTTCTAGTAATTTCAGTGCCAGTAGTTATTATGTTGTTCGACTTCAATTTTTAATCCAATGAGCACTTCTCACTCTGCTGAAATTGAAGCCAGGCAACATAAGGAGTACTGACACTGGAATTACTAGAAATAATTCACCTTCAGTACGTGTTTCATTATCAGAAGCAGCAACCAAATGCACATTTAGTGAATCACTATAAGTAGAACATGTAGAAACAAGTTGATTAAATCAAATATTAACAATTATTATCAAGAATACCCACTTATTCGTACCCAAAAAGAAGGAAATCATTCTTACCGTCAGTGAGAGGTGATGATGAAAAAGAAGAGGAAAACCAAGAAATAACTTAACAAGGAAGCAACGCCTTTTATATTGAAAGATCGGACGACGATAAGTGACAAGCAGAAGACTATCATCACTTCCCCATCAATGCATACCACGCACCAGATCGATTTTCTCTGCTCGCGAAGGCTACGGGCTTGATCAAGGCTTGTTCCTTTTCGGTTTGTTTTTCTTCCCAAACATAATCCCTTTCTTGGAATATCCACTCGGGTACTGCGCATGTGTGGGGGTGGGATGAAATTTGGTGCAAGTCGAAAATCTAACCATGATGAATTGGTAATCTGTTGGAAAAAGTCATTGCCTTCCATTTATTATTATTTTATATCTCTTACAGTAGTGCGTTTGTATTTATCTTAGTGTATTTGTGTGAGCCTGATTTCTCAACAATTGGTGTCAATGCTTTTGGTTCACACCGTTGGTTTCTAGGAAAGTGGTTCAAAAGGCAGCGCCGTTAAGAAAGGTGGTTATTTAATTAGTCACCGGTTCAAAAGCTCGGAGAGACTCCCACCCGACTTACACTTACCTGGCCAACTGGTACGATCCGTTTAAAGAGAAATTAGGCAGGTCACAAATACGAAGATGACAAACACAAGTGCGAGGTATGAAGTTGAACCATTTGACGGTAAGTCAAATTTCAGTATTTGGCAGTGTACAGTCAAAGATGTATTAGCTCAACAGGGATTGACGAAGGCATTAGAAGGGAAGAAACCAACGACTATGACAGATGAAAAATGGATGGAACTTGAAGCCAAGGCCGTGACAACAATCAGATTGAGTTTGGCACCACTAATCGAATATCAGGTTTTGACAGAAACCTCTTCGAAGGATTTGTGGGAGAAACTTGAGAAAGTTTACAATTTAAAGTCTCTGTCAAACCGGTTATATTTGAAGAAGGAATTGTACCGGCTTTGGATGGAAGAAGGGTCAAATTTGACCAATCATATTAATGAGTTTAATAGATTGGTGACCCAACTGACCAGTATTGATGTGAAGTTGGACGAAGAAGATAAAGCCTTATTGCTTCTTGTCTCTCTACCAGATTCATACTCAACTATCCAGACTACATTCTTTGTAGGGAAGGAAAAACTTGCAGTTGACAATGTGATGTCAGCAGTCCTAGACAAGGATAAGTTCAGGGGCACTACTATCAGAGATCAAGGAGACAATCTTCTTGTTTTTTCAGATGGGCATGGCAGGGGACCTAATCGAAAGAAGTATTCCCAAGAAGGAGGCAGGAAAGGTCTCAAAGCGAGACCGCATGAGAAGGATAAATCTCGGGTTGAGTTATCATTGTTGACGAGAAGGGCCAACGCAAAAATCGGTGTCCATTGTTGAAGAAGGATAAAAGAAGAAAGGTAAGCGAGATTGAATTTTTTTCAAATGTTCTTTGAAGCAAAGAGATGTGTGCAATGACGGAGGCTGATACAAAGAATGAAAAATGAAGCTTTACAAGGTGATCTCGTGGCAGCCTTACAAATTGGTACATGGATTTGATTTTGTTCTTTTCTATATGTCCACTCACTGGGAATTGGTTTGATACTTTTACATTCTATAATGGTGGTTGGGGTTTTATTGGGTAACAATGCGAACATGCAAAGTTCTTTGGGATAGCACCATCAAAATTAAAATGTTTGTGGGGTTGTCGTAACATTGGGTGATGCAAGGTATATTACAGAATTGAAGAAGAGCTTGCTATCGGTTGGAGTACTCGACTCTATAGGTTGCAGTATCTCACTCAGAGATGGTGTCATGAAAATTACCAAGTGTTCGATGGTAATTATGAAGGGCCAAAAGAAGGGCACCCTCTACAAGTTGATAGGGGACACAGTTGCTGGTGGAGTACCAATTTCCGTGCAGGATAATTCCAACAGTGATAACACAGAATTATGGCACATGCGACTTTGTCATTTGAGTGAAGGTGGAATGAAAGAACTTCACAAAAGGCGATTCATTGAAAGGTGTCAAACGTGCGATTTGAATTTTTTGCAAGTTTTGCGTGTATGGCAAACAAGGGAGGGTCAGCTTCAAGGCAGGAGCACATACTAGTAAGAATGTACTTGATTATGTACATTCGGATGCGTGGGGCCCGATCAAGCATACATCAATGGGTGGAGCCCATTATTTTGTTAGCTTTATAGATGACTACTCCAGAAAGGTGCGAGTGTATTTTATGAAGCAGAAATCTGAGGTTTTCAGAACCTTTAAGCAGTGGAAAGCTAAAGTAGGAAACCAGACCGGAAAGAAGTTGAAGTATTTCAGATCAGATAATGGCAAGGACAGATCATTCCTACAGTTCTGCCAGGTAGAAGGTATCACCAGGCACTTCTCAGTCAAAAGAACTCCAGAGCAAAATGGGGTTACCGAGAAGATGAACAGAACTCTATTGGAACGTGTCAGATGTTTGAGGTTGAATGCAGGATTGCCCAAGAGTTTTTGGGCTGAGGTAATCAACACAACCAGTTATCTATCTGATAAATCGATCTCCTTCAGCTGGGATTGATTACAAAATCCCCGAAGAGGTACGGAGTGGAAAACCAATTAATTTTTCTATGATGAGAATCTTTGGTTGTCCGGCTTATGTTCATCTGCTAGTCGAAGAGTGACAGTCCAAACTTGATCCAAGGTCAAAAGAGTGTATTTTCCTTGGATACGAAGATGGAGTCAAGGGATACAGGTTTTGGGATCCAGTATCCAAGAAGAAGGTTGTCAGCAAAGATGTGGTGTTCAATGAGAAACACATGCTGAACAAGTCCGAGAGGGAAGAATCTGCAGCAGGTGGTGAGTTGCAAAACACCCAGTTGTGGTGGAGCTTCCTGAAGAGATTGAAGATGATCATCATTCAGATTCCCAAGAGAGGTCCTATAATCTTATTAGAGATCGAGAAAGGCGAGTCAGCAAACCAGTGCAGAGATATGGGTTTGAAGACATGATTGCCTTTGCCTTGATTGCTAGTAGTGGAGATCCAACTAGCTATCATGATGTTATTTAGTCCGAGGATAATGATAAATGGGCGATAGCGATGGCAGAAGAGATGGAGTCTTTACAGAAGAACCAGACTTGGGAGTTAGTTCAACTTCTAAAAGGATCGAAGGCTATAGGAAGTAAGTGGGTGTTCAGGAAAAATGAAGCTTAGTCTGATAAAGAAGGTGAAAGATTCAAGGCCAGGTTAGTCCGAGAGGGAATCAACTATAATGAGATCTTCTCACCAGTTGTGAAACACACGTCGATTCAGTTGATCTTATCTATTGTAGCATCACATGATATGTAATTAGAACAACTTGATGTGAAAACAACTTTTCTCCATGGTGATTTAGAAGAAAAGATCTACATGAAGCAGACTGAGGGGTTTATTGAACCAGGGAAAGAGGGCTTAGTTTGCAGTTTGAAGAAGTCTCTCTATGGTTTAAAGCAGTCCCCAAGACAGTGGTACATGAAGTTTGACAACTTCATGGTGGCTCATGGTTACTCTCGTTCGGAGTATGATCCATGTGTGTATTTCAGATCCCTTGATGATGGCTCTCTAGTAGTGTTGACGTTATATGTCGATGACATGTTGATAGCAGCAAAGAGGAACTCATATATTCTTCAGCTGAAGAATTTGCTGAGCAGTGAATTTGACATGAAGGATCTTGGGTCAGCCAAGAAGATCTTAGGTATGAAAATTCATAGGGATCGTCAGGCAAAAAAGTTGTGGCTAACTCAAAAAGGATATGTACAGAAGGTCTTGGAGAGGTTTAACATGAACAATGCTAAACCAGTTAGCACTCCGTTGGCAGCACATTTCAGGTTATCTTCACAGTTAAGCCCACAGACAGAGGATGAGGTGGAGTATATGTCCAAAGTACTGTATGCAAATGCGGTGGGTTGTCTAATGTACGTCATGGTATGTACAAGGCCAAATATATCACAAGCAGTCGGTGTGGTTAGCAGATATATGGCAAATCCAGGAAAAGAGCATTGGAATGTTGTGAAATGGATTTTTCGTTATCTAGCAGGTACAACCAATTCCGGTCTTATGTTTGATCGTGATACTGCAAAAAATGAGGTTACATGGTTTGTTGATTCGGATTATGCTGGAGACCTAGATGCAAGGAGATCTACGACAGGGTTTGTATACACCTTTAGTGGAGGATATATATGTTGGAGGTCAGTGTTGCAGTTTACGGTAGCATTATCAACAACATAGGCTGAGTATATGGCATTAAAAGAGGCAAGCAAGGAGACTTTGTGGCTTAAGGGACTAGTTGAAGAACTAGGTTTCAAGCAAGGCAGTATCCAGATTCAGTGTGATAGTCAAAGTGCTATTCATTTAGCAAAGAACTAGGTGTTCCATGCCAGAACCAAACATATAGATGTTCGGTATCACAAGATTCATGAGTGGCTGAACAATGGTGACATTGCAGTTCGCAAAGTTCACACAAAGGAGAATGCCGCAGATATGCTTACAAAGTCGGTTACAACATAAAAGTTCAAGCACTGCTTGGACTTAATTCACTTCGTCCAATGCTGAGTTCGTGGTGGAGTATCCAGGGAGAGGGATACATTCACGGATACAAAGAAGTTCACAGTATTTGACAAATGCAAGCCAAGGTGGAGATTGTTGGAAAAAGTCATTGCCTTCCATTTAGTCTTAAGTCGTTTCCTTCCATTTGGTCTTAAGTCCGGACTTGTGATTTTTCCAAAGTCCCAGCCCTTTGATGTTGGCCTTCCCCATTTCTTGTTATCCTCTCTAGATTTCTCCTATAAAAGGGAGCTTGGGCTCCTCATTTCAACACACCACAACAACAAGAAGCTTAGCAAAGCAAAGAGAGTTAGAGAGTGAGAAGCTTAGTTAGAGCATTCGGAGAGTGAGGGTGTAGAGAGAAATAAACAGTTGGTTTATTTCTTATTTGGGAGTTTGTAATCTCCATATTATTTTCATAGTGAATTTCTGAGATCTCTCTCTGTGGTTTTTTCCAGTTGGGTTTCCACGTAAATTTCTAGTGTTATTATTTTATATCTCTTACAGTAGTGTGTTTGTATTTATCTTAGTGTATTTGTGTGCCTGATTTCTCAACATAATCGCTCTATTGTCTCTGTAATCAAAGAGCAATACTAATATATAGGCGAAGGAGGGGGTGTTCGGTAATTATTTTAGAAGCAATAATATGATTTGAAGTAACAAATTAAGTTCAAATAAGTTGTTTGATTGGAATAACATATAACTTAAAATTATTTTATCAAGATTATTAAAAAAGAAGACAAAAAAATCTTTTTATATTTGGTCAAACTTAATTATTTTAAGAGTCATAGTCACATCTCTCATAGGGACTAAAACACCTAGTTAAACTAAAAAACCCAATTACCTAACCTATTACATTTGGCCTCACAACCCGAAGCTAGGTAAATGAAAGAACACAAACAAATGGATATATATATATATATATATAATAATTATTTTAATTTTATTAATTTTATCATGTATGAGTTCAGATATGATTCATTTTCATGTATTTATTATCGTAAATATAGCTAAATTAAACTTTTTTAAATTAAAAAAAATCAATAAATATTAATTCTCGCGATGATTTAAATTCTCCGCGTGGGTTTAAATTCCGTTATGAAATGAGATGAATTCTCATCATTTTATAAGTAACCAAATTAAGAAAAAGAAGAATAGAGTTCCAAAAAATTTAAAATGGCTGAGCAAAAATTATTTCTGACAACTCTTGATTATGACTTGAAACTACTAAATGTAACTTGTGAAACCTTGCAATATACTCAAATATTGAAACTTTTTGATGAACTCAACTAAATCTAAATTTGACAATCTCAGTTGGATTCCACCCTTCACTAACAAGATTTTCATTCATTATTTCTGATATAGTATCAATCGTGCGACATATTGACGTAAAATCAACTTCTATATTCTGAACCATTTCTTATTGAAAGAAGATAGAAATGAAGAATGATAGATTGAGAAAAATTGTATTACCTCAATGAAACATGTTGAGGTCTTTTGCACCTGAATGGTCGGGTAATTGCGATGATTACTTGAGTCTAGTTGAGTTTGCTTATAACAACAGGTAACATGCAAGTATTGAAATGACTCCTTTTGAGGCGTTATATGGTAGGAAGTGTCAGGCATCGACTTGTTGGGATGAAGTTTGTGAGAAGGCCATAGAAGGGTTTGAGTTAGTTCAAATCACTACGGAGAAGGTAGCAGTGGCTTAGGAGAAATTGAGGTCGGCTTGATCACGACAGAAGAGTTATACTAATAAGCATAGAAGGACTTTAGAGTTTGAAACTGGTGAGTATGTGTTTCTAAAAGTTATTATATATCCGTTGCATGTGGTGAAATATTCGTTCGATAAGATTCGGGAGGATTTTACTTGTGAGAATCAAGTCGAGGCGATTTTGGATCGTCAAGATCGAATTATGAGGAGACAATTCCATTTGTTAAGATTTTGTGGAGGAAAACCATTCGGAGCGGGAATCTACTTGGGAAACGGAGGAGGCTATTTGAGCGGAGTATCCGTATCACTTTGAAAATTATGTACGTTATTTTTCTTTTGATTCCGGGGACAATCCTTTTTAAATGGGAGGTGATGTAATACCCGGTAAGAAAAATGATAATTATAATTATAATAATAAAATAAAAATTATGTTTTTAATTGTAAGACCACAACTTTTTATGAATTAGATTTAATTTTTTCTAAATAGTAAGTTGTTTGATTTAATAAATGTTATAGTCATGGGAGATATGTGAAAATTATATGAAGTGAACAGTTTGTCAAGAATATTCGTTTCGTTGAGGAATATTCCTTTTATCGGGGAATATTCGTACAACAATGCCGAAATAACCAATCATTGGTGGGCTACACAACGGAATAACTGTCAGATAGGGAAAGCGACAGAAGTAACTTTTTTAAAAATTGACGGCAAAACTTTACCGTTAACTGTTAAAATACCCATTGATAAAAGTACAGTAACACACGGTACTCCATAGTATCACACGATATTGCACAGTATTTCTGATTATTGATTCAATAATTGTTACAATAGTAATTGTATAGTATTTTATATTATTGACTCCATAATTACTACAATGATAATTGCAAAGTATTTCATATTATAAATTCAATAATTGTCACAGTAACAACTGCATAGTATTCAATATCATTAAGTCAATAATTTCACAACATAATTACTCATATTATTTGAAAGGATATTATTAGTTAACACTATTGCCAATATCTAGAAGTTCTGTTGAGGAAATGGGTTAGGTTATATAATTGCGCGCCAATAAGGAGAAATCATTATCGGAAAACCCTCTCTTTCATGGGAATGATCTGGTTGTCAGTATTGTGAATCTATAATATTAATGATGAATAATTATTGAAGGAAAAAAGTGTTAATTAATTATGTGATGCGTAGAATAACCATTAGAAGGAAGTTGTCAACATTCGAAGGAAATAATGGTGATATATGGCGTTTTGTAAGTTTGTCTTGTCCGCGGGACCCACAATTTTATTTCCTCCGTGAATTTATTTCTTTTGTGAGATCCACAGATCATCCAAGTGCCATTGTCTCTTCACATTGCTACGAAATCATTTTTGCTAAGAGTCACTTTCGCCAATAATACTTGCCCCTTCGCAAATAACCAGTTGTCTCTTCACATTGCCAAGGGTCAAGCCATTTGTCTTTTCACATTGCTAATGGTCAAGCCAGTTGTCTCTTCACATTACCAAGAGTCAAGTCACTTGCCTCTTCACATTGCAAGGGCCAAGCTAGAGCTCGTCTATAAATAGCATGAATTCTTCATATTTTAGTTACAACTGATAAGAGAAAGCTATAGAGAGAATAAGAGAGAAAGAAAAAGAGTATTCGAGAAGCAATCACACACCAACAATACAAAGTTCTGCTACTACAATATTGCAGTGTCTAGTCTCTTATTAAAATAAGGGATATTATTTCTTTCATATTCGTAAAGGATATTATTTTCTTTCAATACTCATAAGAAATATCATTTATTTCATACTCCATGCTATGGTAAGTTGTTATTCGTTTCTACAATTTTTTCGTTAAACGGTGAAAATGTCTAAACTGTTGAAAACTTTCTTAATAGTTTGCACTTCATCTAATATCTTTTCAACTGAATCTTCCTATTGCGTTTTACACGTTATAGTTGAATTGAGAATCTTATGTATTTCATTCTTAAATTTGAATCTATGTTTTGGTCGTCATGTTGATAATTTGGACATTCTTGGACTCTGGATAAACTAAATTATAAATCTTTAATGTTTATTATTGATCTTATTGTTATTATTATTTCTATTCATCCTGTATATCATTGTCATCATCCTCAAATTTAAATTGTGAGGAAAAGTTATTTTGACCCGTAGTGCGAAGATAGACTGTTGATTGGTATGATTATAACCAAGAATTGTGTATTGGTATAATAATGACCTTTGGTGTTACAGATAAAAGATTGTGGTGAAAGGTTTTTTTGGCCAGTAGTGCAAAGTTGGATTGTGCTTGGCATGATCATAACCATTGGTGATACAAATGAGTATCTTTGACCTGTAGTGCAAAGATAAACTGTTGATTTACATGATTATGAATTGTTTATTGGTGTTATATGTATATAATATTGATGATGGACTTTTAAATCGTAGAAGATAGTAGACATGATGCTCTACTTGACTCTTCTAATGGATTGCTTGTTCCGCTGCAGTTATCGTTGAAAACTTATAATTTTCAAATCTCTGATTTATCATTGTTGAAGACTATAGATAATTTATTATTTATTATCTTAGTCATAATATTCTTTGTTGGGCTATTTGAGCTCACCCTTTTCCTTTTTGTTCCATTGTTCTCAGGAAATGAGAGTGTGGTTGGGACTAGCTGAGGAATGGAGTGATGGTCTGAAACTGTAGAAGTATCTATATACATTATAAGATAATGTGACAATAATTGTATTGAGAATTTAATTTTAGTGTGAATATGTTCATACTGGATACAGTACAATATTTATATTGAAACTCACAGTATTTGTGTTGTCGTATTTTGCATGACAGTTTAATGGTTGTGAATAAAAAAGTTTGTATTTTGATTTTGTAGTATGTATTTGGTGACTCAAAATGAGTTGTGTGGACCTATTTTAGGGGCATACGTCACAGCTCGTATCAGAACATAGGGATATGATCTCTGGTTGAGATATGAGATTAGAACTAGGAGGGGAGAGACAAGTAAAATTCTTCGCTAGTGTGTCCTACCTAAGCTTTTTCGTTATTTAATTAGTCGGTCGGGATATAGGGTAAGATGTGTTATTTCAGTTTGTTTAAAATAATCTTTGTTTTGTGATCATATTTTAGAATGACATGTGAAAATCAAGAGATGAACTATGAGACAATTGTGGTTGAGAATTAGGAAGCTACAAACAAACTCAGAAATTCATTATGCTAACAACATCATGAATGATGAGTTTTTTCGAAACTTCAAGAAATTTTTGCAGAAATAGGCGAAAGAAACTATTGCTCATAATACCGTTAGAAACGTAGGTAACTCATGAATGGTCACTAACAAGCAATTCAAAAACTTAGGACCATCTGAATTTCTCAGAAAGGCAGACCCACTAAAGGCCAATGTTCTAAAAGGCGCTAGGCGGGAGGGCGAGGGGGCCCTAGCGCCTAGGGGGCCTAAGCAGGGCCTGGGCGGGGCCTAGGCGGTGTTTTTTATTTTAAGTCAATTTTAATATTTTATCTTACATTTATTTCAAACAAAATAATAATATAAAGCAAAACAATCTATAATAAAGGTAATAAAATTTAAAATTTCAAGAATTTAATTCATTATTAAAACTTAAGAAACTAAACATAAATTAAAGAATTATAAAATTGAATTAAACTAAATATTACAAATGTATCATTATTTATATAATTTGAAGTTAAGTTCAAACAATTACAATAATAATAAAATTATCCATTTTGACTTGATATTGTTCACTTCTTGTTGTGATTTGATATGGTATAACCTGTATTATGAATATGGTAAATCATTAGAAAAATAAAGGGGGGCCTAGAGGCGCTTAGGCGGGGAGCCAAGGGGGGGCCTAGCGCCTTGGCGGGGCCTAGGCGGACCTAGACAGGGATTTTTAGAACAGTGCTAAAGGCGGAGACGTGACTTAAATACATGAAAGATATTTGATGTACTGCGTTGCGCTGATGATCAAAAGGTTCACTTTGCTACCTTCATGTTACGAGGAGAGGCAGACCACTAGTGGGAATCAGTGAAGCGTACACATCATTCAACACCTGAAATGTCTTGGATAGAGTTTCAAGAGCTATTTAATGAAAAGTATTTTTCGAAGAGCATTCATCATATGAAAGAAGTAAAATTTATTAAGTTGGAACATAATAATATGACCGTCTCTCAATACGAGGCCAAATTTGACGAGTTATCCTGATTTGCGCGTCACTTGGTAGATAATGAAGAACGCATGACCCGAATGTTCTTACGAGGTTTGAAATTTAAGATTCGTCAACATCTTATTTCTCATAAACTTCGTTTATATTCAGATATCGTGGATAGGGCTCAATTGGTGGAATTAGAGAAAGAGACATTGTAACCAAGAGACAACAACCGCTAACACGATAATAATCGTACCAGTGGCAACAATTATCGAAACAATGAGAACCGGTGTGGAGGAAATCATCATGCCGGAAATAATAACCACTTCGGTGGTAATCCTGGCCCAGATAATAGAAAAGGTGACTCGAGTAGAAAAAACTCAAAGAGGAGAAGATTCAACAATGACTAACAATAACACGAGCAAACTCCAAAGCATACAATGAAGTGTGTTATCAAAACTCAAAACAAAACAATTGAAAAATTCCTTCAATCTGTTGTTCAGGTCCCAACAAAACTCATGCAACTACAAAATTTATTGCTAATTGTTTGTTTATTTGGTTAACTCCTCATAACAGTAGGTGCCTTTATACATTCTAAACAATATAGCAATGAATAATTTTTCATTTGAGGGCTTAAAAAAATTAGGATTTCTTAAACTACAAAAACAATTAACACCTGACATTTAAATTGAAGGTAACAATGGAGGAAGAAGAACACAATAACTAGAGGCTAGGAACAGTCATCGCGGCGCACCACTAATCTGTAGTAGATATGAAAATCTTAGGGTTTATCTATGGAGAAAAATTGGGAGTTTAAAGCTAAATTAAAGCATAAAAATAGATGAAAAGAGGAGATGAGAAGATATAATTAAGGCTTAAATGACTATCGGAGGTTGAGGAGATGAACAGTTGCCGCCGCTGAGAGTGCTGAGAAAAGAGGAAGGAAAGAATGAAAAGAATAGGGTTGTTGGTTCGCTCAATTAAAAGAAAGTTTTATTTTTGATGAAATTCCATCAGAATTCATTCTGTCGATTTTAATTTATTTTCAACTGACTTTTTTTGTCTACCTTAACATAAATTCTGTCGAATTTAGTACGCGTGCTGGCGGGATCACTTCGTTCCAAAGACTGTGCCTAATTTCGAAGAAATTCCATCGAGCATAGCCTAAATCCGATAGAATTAGGTTCGACGGAGTATACTAATTCCGAGGGAATAAATTTCGTCGGACATAATTAAAATTGAATTAGTCTTTTTCTTGTAGTGTAAGCATCTCATGACTTTGAAAATTGTATTAGACAAATTTAGCGACTATTGTGCGAGTATTATTTATAACTATGGTGTATGTTGACCTGAATACATCTGTGACGTTTCCAAAATAGGTATACACAACCCATTCTGAGTCGCTAAATACATGGTACATAATTCAAATACAAACTTAATTATACAACAGTCGTGTAAAATACAACAAAATATAAGCTGAGAGTTTTAACACGAATATTGTCTCGTAGACAATATTCAAACTCAAATGGAGTCCTCATTACAATTATTATCACACTATTTTTTAAAATAGTGATGACTTCTACAGCCACCATCTCGGACCGTCACTCCAATTCCCGACTAGTCCCAGCTATGTTCTCATTTCCTGAAGAGAACAATGAAAGTAAAGGGTGAGCTCAACTAGCCCAGTAAAGAATATTATGACTAAGATAATGTAGAATAAATTATCGTTAGCCTTCAACTGTGTAAAACTGATAGAATATAATAGACAAGTTTAACGACTTTAACCATTTAAAACATATAATCACAGAATTAAATTATGCAAATTGTACTGTTCTTGATGTTCTTGAAGATTTTGAATAAAAACATAAAATTTAACACTACGGATTCGTTATAACACCGAATCCGTTCGTTTAGGGCTTGGTCTCTTCGTATCAACATGCATAATAATATAAGAGTGTAAAATTTAGGGATAATATACGATCAATACATAAAATATCACGTATAAAGCCATAAGGCCAAAACCCATACTCTGTAATTTTGTAGAAATAATATACGACATGTTTTCATGAATTTGATGATATGGTTTACATAATATATATAATTAAACACGATTTGATAACATCGAAACCCATATATTCACATAAGCCTTACAAATTCCCATCATAAAGACTTTACAGTACTTGAAAACCATTTGTATAAAAACTTAAATACGTAAAAGTAGAAATTGGGTTTGGAGAATTACCCAGAGCGTAGAGTGTAATGTTAAACAATGAATTGAAACTCTTCTCAAACTTTTCTTCAATCACACACTCAAAATTCTTAATTTTTCTCTCTGAATTCTCTCTGTTATAGTTTATAGACTTAGCAAATATAATAAAAGGAGAATACGTAGAATATCAACTGAGCCTTTATGCGCAGAGTTGAGGTCAGTTGCTCCATACGTGGTTTAACTGCCCTCAACTCCCCTTAAGGCCTCATTTGGCTAGCCTTAAAGGCTTATACCCGATTAATTTAATAAACTCATTTATCATATAGTTTAAATCATGTCACACCCACTTGCACAATAAATCAAATATCTTATTTAAATATAATAATTTCACAGTCACATTATTAATTTTCTCATTAATAAATAGTGTCAAATTATTAATTCTCTAATTAATAATTAAATTAATTAAAATAACATCATGCTTAATTAAATAATTCATTTAATTCAATAAGCTCACATAATTACATGCTTTGAATAATAATTATTCTCTACATTAATTTAATAAATGTAACACATATAATTAAATTAATCTACCACAATTGCATCAATTAATTATTTAATCTAATAATTAAATCATCGAAAAATATTTATTTAATTCAATAAATATTAAAATTAAATTACAAAAATCTCGTTCGTCACATGGTACATATGCAAAGTACTACATCCCAAAAGAGTTGGGAATTCTCATTAGGAACAATGAAGATAAACAGTACATGTTTTGAATAGCAACAACAAGAGTTAGGATTATGAAACTCGCTCATTGTAAAGGATTAGAATACAAGAGTTTGTATTAACATAAACAAGATGGAGTCAATAAGCTCGTTCAACTATAATATAGGATTTGCATCATGATAATTTTAGGATTAGAAAGCTTGCTTGACGATCAAAAGATAACGTAGTTATGAAACTTGCATTCATTATAAAAAAAATGAAGTTAAGGAACTTGCCTCGTGTGTAAGCTACACAAGTATAATAACGTTCGCCAATTACCCTACACATACCATTGAAATCGCAATACCAATTAGTTGTATCATCATTAGCTTTATAGGTTCAACCCACCATTTAAGTCATAACCTTTAACTTAATGTCTAATCATGTTGGTTAACCACCCTTACGAATCTGAAATATCACTATCGCATAACATAAGCTTTATCATTCACTTCCAACTCTTGTAAACATCAACTTTATTCATTACATAACTTGTTCAAGTGATCATTTAAAATCTTCACTTTTTGGTATCACCACACATAATCATCTGTTATTGTATCTTATATTATGATTTAACATCTTTATCATGCATACCATACTAGATTAGGTCGTAGTATTATAGTCTACAATTAATCGTAACTCATCGCCATTTGAGCAGAGGCACGACGCAATTGCTACCGCGCCCAAGCCTGGCATATTATGGCATGGCTATTGTCTTTGGTCAGGATCTCTGAAGACCAACAGTATGAATGCGCCATTTTCACTACTAATAATGCGTGGCAATTGCGCAATCTGTACGTAAACCGCAACAACTTCAGCCATGTTTTGCACCAACACTCCAATTTTTTCAATTTCCACAGAAATTCACAAAACCCAACAACTAGAATTTTGTAATAACATCAACAAGCATGCATTTCATGATTCTATCAATATAACATTATACATAATTAACTTTTTAGGATAAAAATCATATATTTTTTCCAATTTCTTCATATTTTAACACTTTTAGCGAATTTGATTGCCAAATCTTTGTTTCTTAACCAATTGACACCATTCAAACTACGTTGTTTTCGTTTCTGGATATACTAACACAATATACGATCAATTTGCAGATTCTATCAAGTATTAGACATCAAATTTTGGACTTAAGCCATTTTCACACATTTATACACTGTTTTTAAAGTCTTCTACTACAAAACCCAATTTTCATAAATTTGATACTCTAAAACCAAATGAAAGTAACGTATATCAGATTTTAAACCATCTTCAACACAAATAACAATTATTTCAACAAATCATCAACCAATTCTTTCCCCTTTTCCCAAAAACTCAAGAACACAAACATGATTTTCATGAATTCCCTTACTAAAACCATTTATAGATGATAACCAATTGATTATATCAACTAATTAACAATTATAATTCAAATTCACACAACTCTATATTAGAAATTAAGAACATAAATTTAGGTTTTTTATACCTTCAATACTTGATTTCTTTGCAAGATGATCACATAGCTTTTGCAATCCTTCTCCTTCTTGATAAAATCACAAAGAATGAATTCTCTCCTCTCAACTTCACTGTGTTCTCTCTCTTCTTCACCACTCTCTGTGTTTTTTTTCTTCTCTTTTCTTAGTTAGCCTTAAGAATTATGCGCGTAATATAAACTGGCCTCCGTCTCCCCCACATACTTCAGGTGAGAACCAAAAAGTTTACGTCAGTTAAATAAGGCCAAAGGCCACAAGGCCTTGTTTTGCTACCCAAACTTCCCATTCTAGTTTATTTTAATAATATTTATATTATATGGTTTCATGTGTCACACTTTTAATTTAATTAATTTTTATACTTATCATTACACTTATAATAATTATAATTTTCATTATAATTATACTTACGCTTAATAAATTATTATATGTTTAATTTAATTATTAAATTAAACGAACACCACTTTATTTAATTTAATTATTTTCTTAAATATTAATTTAATTATTCCATTAAATTAAATCTTCAAATAATAAAATTTCCATTAATCAATTTAGTTACTAAATTATTGCACCACAATAATTTAATGAAAATTATAAAATCAATTTCCTCAATTATTTATTTTTCTCAATTAATAAATTATTTAAAATATTTATTTAATTACAAAATTTCTCGATCGTTACAGGTATGAACATGAATTTAATTAAATTACATGAATAGTGACTTAAATCTAAGTTATTTATTTAAGTAACTTAAATACTGGCTATGAGAGCTAGGTGAAATGTTTTAATTAATGAAGCATGAGACTTAATTATTTTATCATGTAATAAAGTTTAAGATTATTTTACAAGGTTACATGATTTATTAAACGATGTGACCACTCGATTTTTTCGGGAATTATTTTAATAAGAATTTAATAAATAAAATTCGTATTATGAGACGAAGGAGGTTTGAATATGTATGTATATGTGTTATATATATATATTGGTATCGAGCCAATGAATTAAATTAATATCAAATGAGGTTAAGTATAGTAAATAAATATATTTATTGTGTGAATAAATTGTTTAGAAAACAATTTAAGGAATGAATTTTTTAAATTTAATTATACAATATTAATTATATAAATTTATTTAAAATAATTAATGAATCAAATATTAATTATGTGATGTAATGGTTCGTTACACTAAAAGTAATAATTTTATTATGGATTAATTCCATAATTGGTGGGATGATTTTATACATAATTATAAGTGTATAAATTACCAAATTATGTATTTTTTTATATAATACGTTTAACGTTATAATGAGGTATGTGTAAGTGTGTAAGTATTGATATACTGAAGTTTGGTTAGTATGATGAATGAGTAAGCTTTTAAGCCTAAGAGAGATTTTTGCTAGGGGGCAACTAGGAGGCATAGGGGGCAGCTAGGAGCTTACATGATAGGTCACGTAGGGGCTGCCTAGAGGCCAATTGATAGGGGCCAAAGATGATGGATAGGGCTGTGTAGGGGGAGTCCTATAGGGGTCAATAGCAGAGAGAGATAGGAGCTAAGAGTTTATTCTACCTCATTCTCATCTTCTCCACATCTGTTCCTTCTTCCTCTCTCATTACCTAGACCATATTTCTCTCCAATTGCTAAGTTTCTATGCTTCCATAGCTACAAAACCACAAAAGTTCATCCAATTCTCAAAAACGTGAAGTAGCAAACTGTTTTGGGAAGGGATTTCGAGCAGCAACAGTAAAGGAAGAGTTCATAAACTAATTTCTAAAGCTAAAACTTCTTCAAATCAAGGTTATTGCAAGGTATGTTATATGTTTATAATTATGTTCATAAAAATTTAGCTGAATGAGGCTTTATGTTGCAATAACTGTTATGTTGGGCTGATATTTAGTAAGAAGGGAATTAGTTATTGTTGTGTGGAGTAATAAGGGAGATTTTTTTTGGGTTTAAGCATGTATAAACATGTTTGAATTCTGTCCCTTAAGCTAATGCACTTGTTGTGTTCGATAAATTGTTTCTTAGAGACTAATAAGCTCAAATTGGACAACTATGGGACTGTTTTGGACCAATTTATGTTGTGCTCTGAAACTGAAATATTAAGTTCCGGGATGATGTGTGGTACTATTATGAGTTATGAACACAACCCAATTGGAACGAGGGAAAAATCCGTTGTAACGAAATCATGACGGATTTCCTAGTAAACATGTAAAACGAACTAATTAAAACTGTTTTTGGGGGCTGTTCTTCAGCCAAAATTTATGAGGGTATAGAACTAAAAAATTAAGTTTTGTAATGGTGGGTTGTGCTCCTACGAGTTATGGAAATAATCCAATTGGAATGAATCAAAAAGGAGCTAAAACGAATTTATAGTGAAGATTTTAGTAAAACATGTTAGAAACCGAAAAATTGTGGACTGCTGACCCTAAGGACAAATTCGGGGCTAGCAACATTTTCCAGAAAATTCTGGGCTTTTGGGATATTATAGTACACTGAATAAGCTTTCCATAGACTCTGGAATGAACTAATTCCGACTTCGGTGCAACGAGTTATGACCGTTCAAAGCAGTGGCGTTAAATCTGTCTAACAAATTGGGAGCAGTCCTCTTGCATGAATTTTCTAGAATTGTGAAAGAATTTGAAAATGGTCAAAGAATAAAAGTTGTAGCCCCGGAAGTTAGCTTCGTGTGGGCTCAAAAATCGCTCAAAAATGTTTTGAAACGAAAATGTTATGACTGTTTTAGCGAGAGAGGGTACAACTGGGAAGAAATTGAAAACTGTTATGCACGTACACTTTTGACGCTCGGTTTGGGCTGTCTAACAAACCCAGAATGGGGGTTTGATATTTTTTAAAAATATTCTCGTATGATACGAAAAACATACCAAAAATTGGTTGATATCCGAGCTACAAGCAAGAAGATAAAAATGTGCAAAGTATGCTTCAAGCAATTGAGTAGCAGCAGGGCACTGCCCAGCCACGCGCGTGCGCACGCAGCGCCGTGCTGCGCTGGTACAGTCGCCTGGCATGCTCTTCACGTGCTGTTTTGGTCAATCTTAGTCGCTTGTTTTCATAGTTATAAAATTTCTAAAAATACTTTGATATACCGACTAAAACATATCCAAAACTCGCAGCAAGTTGATTAGAGATTTAAGAAATAAAAATTAGAAAATGAGAGTGTCAAGCCATGGGCTGCCCAGCCCAGGCGGCCAACGCCGAGCCTGGCAGCCTTGGGCTACTTTGCTTATCGTGTTCCCGCGACGTGTTTGGTTGGTTTTAGAGCTATTTGGCACATAATGAAACACCGGTATAGTAGTATAAATATAGTATAAAGACTATATATGGCGCAAACTTATTCGTGCGCAAGAAAAGCGATAAAAGTGTTATGTAAACATGAAAGTACACATATGTGATCAACCTGAATTGAGAAATGAAATATAAAAGGGTTATGTATTAAAATTAAACACTCCCATTTAAACTATATTGAACATCGAAATTTGAAAGCGAAAGGTTTTAGAAATTTGAAACGAAGACTATGAACACAGAATCACATAATGACTATGTATGAAAATAAAATACATGTGAAGCACGAATGTAATTTATTCACGAGAATAAAAGTTAAACGAAGCTACTAACAAAGCGAGACATTCGCGTACATGGTGATAGCATGGTTTAGCACATGGGCTATTGTGAAAACAGAAAATTTTTCGAAAAATAAAGAATAATGATATGAGCTATGTTTACACGATAAAAACCATCCATAACCATATAGTCTCAAGTTTACATATGGAGACACGAAATATTCTTAAAATGGATTATAGATGGTTTATGCTCTCAAACGTAAAGTATTTATATACTAAAACCATGAGAGAACCTTTTTGTGCATAAAAAGGGTTATAACAGACAAAAGTTTCTAAAGAAACGTGGAATGGTTTTAAGACGAACAAAAAAAAGATTATACTTAATGTAAAATAAAAATTAGTTTACATTTAGTATGTGAATTTAGTATGTGAATATATACTCAATTTCTGTAGGATCATCACCGAGCAGAAAAGTTATAACATTAAACATCACTCAAGGCAAGTTTCTCAGTTTATTTATGTGGACTTATAATTGCTATAGATAACTGTTAGCATGACTTATGTTTATAAGTATGTAATATCTATGAACTGCATTATTTGCTTTGTGAATGATGAATGTCAAATTATGACTAATTATTGAATTGAGTGGGGAACTCAATATATATGTGCGATGAATAGCAGTGCAGGACATGTGTAGTATGTTATGGTATGTATGTTCTTTACCAACATGACATAAATGTGATAATGCATTTGTAATATGCTTGAACACCAAGAATATAAATGCATGAGGCCCAATGTGAAACCTATGTACTTCGTGATGCATGATGGTATTAGACTTCTTTGGGCCGTCGTCTGCTCGATCTTTGCTTAATTTGCGGAGTTAAAGATATGATCACGATCTATCGTGATTAGGGAGCGCATTAAAAAGAAGACTAGTGATTTAATTGAGATTGTGTTGAATCATTTGATGGTATTTTCATGTGTAAATCACAGATGTGTAAATTTTTGAATTATTCGATAGATGAAGATTATTTGTTCTAAAAAGGGGAAGAATGAATTGTATATATATTCATATCTACTCAGGCTAAATAAGTCATATAATAAATATGATTTCAGTATAAAGAAGAATCATAAAGGTTGCGATTCAGGGAATGAATGAATAGTAGAAAAAAAATTATTTCGCATTTTTAGCTATTTTAACATTGAATAATGTTTTAAAGATAGAACAAGATAGTATTAACGCACAAGATCAGGAAGGGAAATAGTCTTGATTTTGGGGTCGTTACAGTTGGTATCAAAACTGTAGGTTTTAAACATTAGGTAGGGGTACCTTAGGCTATAACCGCAGAGATGAAGATAAGGAATAAACTCGAATAGAATTTAAAGTGCTAAGAGATGAATTTGGGAAATTCATTATTAAGTAAAGAAAAAGATAAATAAGATTCAAAGAAGAATATTGAAAAGTTATAAAGATACATAGTTACTTAACTCTGATGATGCAGATGAAAAGTAATAATAAATAGACAAGGTCTATAAGATGAATAGTGTTAATAAAATCACGATATGAGATGATTAAAGAGAGGAGATAAGAAGATCGTAAAACAAAACGATCATAAGATAGAAGAGAATCGTAATATAACACGATTATAAGATAAGATTACGACGTGATCAGATTGAATAGCAGATAATCTGTGAAATGATCGGAATGATATAGCTTGACGCTATAAAGAGAATGCACTATGAAATTTTACAATATAAACTCATGTAAGAGTGGTAAATGTTCAGATATGGATTAAATGAAATTTGTATTGAGTAAAGAGGAAGCTAGGATTATGTGGTATTTCAATTGAGGACTCATGTCAGCAGCTAAGTTGTATGATTCCTTGTATGGATGGGGAATATGTACTTGGTTTGAGAACCACTTAGCTTCCTATATTGATATAGTGGTTGAGTTGAACAATTCCTTGTATGGGCAGGGATTTGTCCTTGGTGTAACAATCGCTTAGCTTCCTATATTGATTAGTGGCCGAGTTGACCAATTCCTTGTATGGATAGGGGATTGTGTTTGGTTCGACAACCACTTAGATTCTTACATTGATAATCATTGGAACCTGGTGTCGCGCTATTTGTTATATGCATGTTGAGAATGTAATTATTTTCTCATGTGTATAACAGATAGGTAGAGAATATAAAGATAGGTGTGAGTTCTTAAAACTCAATACTTTGATAAGTTTATGACTCATAATCGTATTATATGTTTTTGAAATCTTAAGCGTATGGACAGTTCCTGATTGGTTCTTGAACTACGTATTGCTAGGATAAATTCCTAAACCCATATTATTATGGAAAGTTTTTGAACTCATAACGTGTGGTAAGTTTGATAAACTATATTGGGGTATAGAAAAGTTGTGAATGGAGAATTAAGGATGATAGAAATAGATAGAATTATTAAGCAATGGATCATTATAGAAAGTGAAGTTGATGGTGGAAGCATAGGTATTCCAAATCTTCTAGCTATGCTAGACTTCGAAATTTTTGACATCAAGTTAAATCCGCACTGATGTGCCTTTAAAAATGATTTTTGTTATCCTCAACACATGGTGACAAGTGTGTAGGTGTGAACTTTGAGCCACTAACACATCGTTACCTGTTGTGGCATGATAACACCAAAAATGATTTTCAATGGTTTTGAATTATTTAGAGAAGAGTCTATGCTAATTGATTAGGCTTGACAAAGTGATTTGAAATGTATCAAAATGTATTTTTCTATCATTAATGCATCATGTAACCTAGTGCAAAGATGATAAATATGATGGAGTTATCAATGCAGAATTACTTAGTGTTGGATGTGATCTAAGGATCGTCAACCCACTATGGTATGATGTAGTATGACACAGTCACAAAATGACGGAATCCTCAAACGGACTGTAAATACAGTGCGGTATCACGGCGTCATAAAATGATGTTAATAATTTTAAAGATAAATTATTGTCAATTGAATTTGGTCAGACATGTTTCGATTGATATTCGAATTATTGGTATGCATCTAAGCTATTTGATTCAGCTAGACAAATGTTTATGAAATTCAAAGGCCGAACCAAATTGTTTTGGTACGGAATCTTATGATAAGTATGTGGTGAACAACCCTGAAAAGGGGAATATGTTGATTGGATAATATAATCCAATCTAGTAGCGTAAATATTCGCTAGACATGATTAATACGTTATGCATGACGTAAGAGTATGATAGGCTAATCACCTAAAGTACTAGCAGCGGTAGTTTACTTTCTTCGTGATTGTAAACATACCAAGTAATTTATTATTTTGGCGGTGTGAATACCGTTAAAACTATGTGTTTATGGTCTATATGACCCCTCAGCATGATATGAAAAGTTTTCTTGAATAAAACTTTTTACATTATTTATACTGCTTCACAGTTATTGAACAATTGTGGAGACTCCTGAATGATTGGAAGATGTAAACTCCTAGTGGGTAGTCATGGTAGCATGTGATGCTAGAATAGATCCTCATGGAAGGAGATAGCATGTCCTCGTTAATCGAGAATGAAATCTGATGTGATTAAATAAAGGTTATTATGACAACCTAGTTTTGATGAATAAAAGGAACAGTGATTAATAGGCTGTAATTTCGGGGACGAAATTCTTAGAAGAAGGAGTGAATGTGACAACCCGAAAATTTAGAAAAAAACTTAAATTATTAAATTAAAGGTTAAAGTTTAAAACCTAGAGTGGAAATAGAGGATTTATTTAAAAATTTTAAGAAAAATCTATACGGTTTAATAATTGAAAGAGATTATGTAATAATAAATATGACAAGTCATATGAAGAAGGCTTATTGAATGTAGCAAGTCGTATCAAGTGGTTTAGTAGACATTAAATTAAATGTCTAGTCTAATATATGAATATTGGTGTTAAATTAGTAAATTAAATTAATATTTAATTAATTTAATTGAAGACATGAAATAAAATATGTGTTTAAGGTTGAGGTGTGATGAGATAATTATATACCTCACTGTGGGTGTATTTTTAATTAAAGAATAAAAAGGAAAGGCCCTGTGATTTAATTACACGGGCGGTGAGTCGAGATTAATTATTGATTAACTAACCTAATGAGCCTTTACAAGCTAGGGTGAAATTGATGATTTTCATTTATCAGGGATTAGGGATTGGGGAGTGACTCATCCCATTCCTTTCTTCATTCCATTCCCTTCTCTATTCTATTCCTACCTTAATTTCATTCCTTAATCCAAATGTAGCATTGCTATATAGATTTATGGGTTTATTCCCTGCATGATTACGTTTTCTGAAAATTCCACTGGATTGTACTAGTTAGAGTTGAATGTTTTATGGTGATGTACTTTTCCGAATTTTATAGCAGCAACTTAGAAAAAAAAGAAGGAAGAGGGAGGGGGGGGTCTTGTTGATATTTTCGCTGGTTTTGCAAATGTCTGCTGGAATACCTCCTCTACCACTTTCTCTAGTCCACAACCTCCACCCAGTCTGGAAACTGGTTTGGAGATTCAGCTTCTACCTAATTATCTATTTGTCTTGATGGATTTACTTTTTCAACATTTTTAATTGGTTTATTTATTTATTTAAATTTATTTTTGGATCATTGAATTTGTCGTTTGAGTTCTGGAAGTTATACAGTGATAAGTTGAGTCATCATTTTAATTATTTTAGTGTGACCTTGAATTTCAGTAAGTTCTTACAGTGTATGCCATTTAATTGTTTTTCCTTCTCAAAAGGCAGATCGAAACATTTGGTTTTGGTAATATTTTTAATAGCAATAGCATTATTATAGTTTGCTTTTTATAGTTTGCTATTAATAACAATAGTTTACAATGGATATCCATGCTAACTTGAAAGCAAACTATAAAAAGTACATCAAAATACACTTTCAAGGAAGTGGGTCAATCGTGAATAACAAGGAGTTATAATTATAAAGAATATAATACAGATGCACCTACTAAAAATTACTGTGCTATTGATGAGAAACCACCACTTTTACATTTTGTCAAGTGCTCTTTCAACCACTTTTACATTTTACATTTTACATTTTACATTTTACATTTTACATTTTGAGCTCTACTTATTGCTCTTGATAGACATAGGATTTTAGATATAGTTGAAATTCTATTTTGTAACTTGTAACTTTGATGATTTCTTGTGTACAGTGCCCTTGATTGCATATATACCCAATAGTATCGGTTGTTGATACCACAATTGATGGAAATGATGAACAATATGAAGAAAATCACGAAGGAGGGTAAGATGCAGTGCAATGGGGACCTCAAGGCGTACAATATATGAACAATCTACGTGACCAAATTGCTCGTGAACTATAAAGGGACTCACTGAAATTAATGTAATTTTATTATTATGTTGACATGTTTGTTTAAGTCGTTACATTTCTTATTTTCTATGAAACTTGGGTTAAAATTGAATGAATTATTCAATACTTTGTTTGATAATTTATTTGAATTATTTATTTTTATTTGTTGTACAATGAATATTGTATTTATTTTTTTAAATACGTCCAGACAAAATTATATACTTGTTTAACATAGTTTAGAGGGGTAAATAGTAAAATACTTTTCAGATATTTCAGACATCAATTATCAAACAACTTTTTTCATTCAGATTCAGATTCATTCAGTTTTTATCAAACAGCCCCCAAGTCTACCTAGGTAGCAAATGTAAATTTGGTGTGAACCAAACTGGGGCAGACTGCAGTGGAAGCTTGAAACTTGGCAGATACCGTTTAATCGTCCCATCTTTTAGGTTGAACACTCCGGCTTCACGTGAGACTTGCGGAGAATTGTCAGGATCAGGGCAAAAAGGGACTGTAGCAAAATAAATACAATTTTCTTTTCGGAACTCGTGACCAAATTTTCGAGTTGGAATGAAAAGAGAGGCATAGTCTGAGTGAAATAGCACTTGGTCACCCAAACTCGTTAACTTATGCATCATCTCCATGCTGTGGATATCAACCTTAAAAATTTCAAATCCCGTAGTTTGATAATATTCAATACCATAATTTTCATCTTCATCTTCTTCCGTAAAGAAATCTATGTTTTGTCGAGCTATCAACAACTCTCCTTGGGCCGACTCTAACAAGGAAAAGATTGAAACAATGTGCTTGACAATAACAAATCCTCCTGGTTGGATTTCGTAGCAAGGGAGTTTATACAGATTGAAAACATGTTTGATTGATTTCATCACCACTTGACAGTTATTTGTTAAAACGATAGTGTGAGTCTCTACAACACTACTATCTCTCTCCTCCAACAAGGAATCATCATCTTCTACCTCCAAATCTACAGCGTATAGTAAGTTGTTACTGAATAATATATCATTGTAAAGTATACCATCAATGTTTTCTTTAAAGACGATCCACCTTGTGTCGGCAAGTGTGCAGAATGCTAAAGCTCTATTGTGATTGCACAGTATTGCTACTATATGTTGTTCTGCACTACCATTCACAAATAATATGTCAATCCGGTTGATAAAAAAGGAGTCTTTTTTCTGAATCAGAAATTCTTGGAAACATGGGATTGTAGTCAAGGGAGGAAGTTCGAGTAGAGCTCCAGAAAGCGGATTCCATAGAAAAAGCTGAGGTTTGAAATCTGATTCGGTGAAAATTGCCAGCCAACCTCTGATACATCCGAAGCAATACCCTCCTCCCAGAGTTTTCTTAGGCAATTCAAGATTATAGAATCTGCCTTCAAACAGGCTATAGAAGCTAAACAACCGCCGGTTATCTATTGTTGCTGCTGCTGCAGGCCCTTCGCCGCGAGGGAACAGTAACCACGGAATATCCGGAGTTGCCCCAGCCCCACCGTTGATCATCAAGTTTTTGTTATCCATAAGAAGGGGAGCTCTCCAAGACTTGCAGACTCTGCTCATGCGGATGCGATCGGTTAGGCTCAAGCGCATGACGATGGCTTCCATGATATCTCCCGGAAGTTGATGCTGCCAAAAATTGCTGCTCACTTGATCATCCGTAGCCGTAGCCGTGGCCGTGGCAGTAATCTTCTCCATCTTCTCTTTGGTCAGTGGCGGTGGTGGTGGTGGTGGTACTTGCCTATTAACTGAGTTGATGAGAGCAGAAGAGTGGGGGGAGGAGGAGGAGGACCAATGACGAACAAGTGAAAGGAACTCCCCCATGTTTGTGCAACCATGGAACATTGATTCCATCATTCTTTGCATGCAGTATTGATCCTCCTATCCCTTGGTTGAACACTTGAATATATAGCAGAGAAATTATATAAGCTTCCAAAAGAAATCAGATTACTATTCGGATTTTGAATCTTCTTTATGAATTCCTAACCAAACCCGGGTCCAATCTCTGATCAAACTCTGCCAATCCAGAAGGTTATATATATATATATATATATATATATATATATATATATATATATATATATATATATATATATATATATATTGGAACGCTAGTTTCCAAATACAAGCCCAACTAGATCTCCTTCACCCGCTATTATTTTAGAAATTTATTTTTTCTATTAGGAATTGGTTTTGAGTTTCTTTTGAATTATACTTTATAAATTTAAATACTATATATATTTAATTATTAATTATTATAAATTTGTGTAGTACGTAGTACTAGTTTACTATTTTTGATAGGGTCCTACTCCTAGTTGAATAAAGAAACACTTAGTACTAATGTTGGGTCCACTATGCCCTATGGGTAATCTTTAAATTTATTTTATTCTAAGTACAAATTTAATTTTCTTAATATGTTTGAAAAAAAGTTATTTTCAAACATTTTTTGAGTACAGAGAGAGTATATAATTATAAACACAAACTTAGTTTTTCAAATTTTTTATTCAAATTTTTTTTAATTTTCTATGCAAATTAATATAAGTAGTATCCAATTTTGTAACCATTACACATTTTTTTGTTCAACTTTTCCATTCAACAAGTAATTAAACATAAAATCATATGGACATTAATGGATCCGGTTAACATGAAGTTATTTTTTTGATAAGTTGGTTAATTGGCCAATAGAATACTGACACACATACAACATCGCCCGCGTGTCAGTATTCTATTAGTCAATTGACCAACTTACCCCAAAATAAACTTCATACTAACCACTTTCGGACATTAATCATGGAGAGGGCTGGTAAGGGATGATTCAAAGAGTATCTCTGTGTTTACCCTTTCCCATCATTTCAGAAGAATCACCAAGAACAAGAATAATGGCCGAAAAAAGTTGGTATCTCTTGTTTTTTCCCCTTCTCTTTTGGCTATTAATTGTGTTTTTATGAGATTAATTAATTAATTGCTTTCTGAATGGAATGAATCATTCCACTCTTTATTCTATTCATTCAATCCAAACGTAGCATTAATGTATTTTACAAGTCAGTTTCCACTGGAATAAATATTATGATTGTGAATTATGCTTAAATATTTGCTTGGAAACTCTAGTGTTAAAATTTGAAATGAATTTTTTTGTTTGATAAAGATAGGTTTTGATTTGGTTATATACCGAAATAACCGAATAGTATATTTGCTTTTCGGTTATTCGGATACTAAATTTATACTAAATTCGGCATTTAGTTATAACTAAATTGATAATTTGGTTTGGTTATAACCAAATATTTATCCTAAGCAAAAGTGGACCCTGAAAAGAAAATGAAGGGCATAGTCCAGTGAGAATGAAAACTTTACTCCCTTCATTTCAATTTATAAGATTATTGTTAAAAATTTAAAAGTTAATTTAGGATATTTTTAAACTAAAAAATGATAATATTTATTAAAAAAATTTAAAAATTATGAAATAATAAATTTTACAATAAGTAGTACTCCCTCCGTTCAAGTGTAAAAGTCTTGGTGGACTTTTCACGCATATTAAGAAGATGAATAAAATGATAAAATTGTCCATAATAATGTGTTAAATATGAAGAGAGAATTAGAATAAGAAAAGTATGAGATATTTAATGTTACGGGTATAATAGAAAAAAATGTGTAAAAGTTTGGTTATTAAAGGAAAATTGACATTTAACATGGGACTACCCAAAATAGTAATAAGAACTTTTATCATGGGACGGAGGGAATAATTTTTAGATAGTTTATAATATTCATAATTTTATTGACTAAAATTAAAACAATTCAAAAAAAAAAATCACACATACTATTAATACAATAATTGTGTGATTTGGTAGGATTTCAAGTTTTTATGAACTTAATTTTGTAAGGTCATTAATTTAATAATGAAATTTATGACTACTGTTAATAAAACTAAATCGTGTGATAAGACTTTTTGAGATCTTACCTTATTAATAAAATTATCTTGCATGAAATTTTTGAGTTTAATTCCTAACATGATTGGGAGATAGAGTTACACATCAAGAAGGAAGTTGATTAGGGAAGAAGAATCTCGTAGGGAATCTAAGTGAGAGTTAGATAAGAAAATTGAGCGAGAGCTGATTCCGAATTGGAAAAAGAAACGAAAGAAAACTTTGCTAACGAAAATAAACTTTAATTCAAGAAGAAGGCTACTAAAAGTTGGATTTCACAGTTCAAGAAGGAGAATGAAACTACCATATCTGCATTAAAGACTTCTTCCTAAGTAAAATAGTACTCCCTCCGTTCCTTAATATAGGTCGTTTTAGACATGTACACAAGAATTAAAGAAATGATTAAAAAACATTAACTATAGTATCAATTGTCTATAATATCCTTCATCTAACTTATCTCATAAATATGGATCAAAAGATTAGGTGGAGTAATAAGGGGCAATTTGAAAAAAATTATAATCAATTCTCCTAGATAACTACAAACGACAAATAATTAGAAATATAAAAAAGAGTCTAAAACGACCTACATATAAGAATGAAGGGAGTATTAAAATTCTTCTACGGTTTCGAGATTGTATCTATAAATACATTCACCTGTAAACACAATAATTATTCTGGATCTAACGGATCATCGTTCATCTTTTATCATACACAGAGTTCACACATCAGTATGTCAGACTAGATTCTTTTATTCCCTTTTAAAAGAGATGTTGAACTTTATTACTCCATCCGTCCCAGGATAAAAGTCATTATTACTATTTTGGGTAGTCCCATGTTAAATGTCCACTTTCCTTTAATAACCAAACTTTTACACAATTTTTCCTATTATACCCTTAACATTAAATATCTCATACTTTTCTTATTCTAATTCTCTCTCCATATTTAATAAATATATTTTGAATTGAAAAGTTAGAAAGTCACTCTTTCACCTACATTGAAAATGATTAATGAAATATTATTATGAGCAATTTTGTCAATTCATTCCTTTTCTTAATATGGGTGAAAAATCCACCAGGATTTTTATTTTTAAATAAACAATCAAAGTGACATAAAATGATGGTATGATAGTTTCCAAAGTAAGTAAAAAATAAATAATGAGATGAAGAACATTATGTCAATTTAAGGACTAAAATTTAAAATACATTTGCGAGAATATTTCTAATTTTAGACAATCTCATTCGGTCATCAAGTCCTTGTGGAGAACATTAATTATAATTATATTAGATTCTGAGTCATAAAAACAGGTGACCCATATCACAACATTATTTCACTACATACATACTACTCCAATCTTGAGTTCAGGTAGCTGACCAACAAGAAGTCAAATATTTCACATTACAATATTTTCCAAATAAAAGTAAAAAAATAATTTTGAAAAAGAAAAGAAAAAGCAGATTTTCCCGCCAAACACAAACTTTCCACCACCAGCACCACCAACTACTTACCTTACCTTCTCTTATTCTTACTCCCCAACAACAAACAAAAGTAAAACAGAATCCTAAAGAAAAACCCCCAAGCCACAGTCACCCACAAGCAATTCCACTTGCTCAAATCCGTAATCCCTTGCTGCTTCAATATATCGGCTCCGGTCGTCAAGCACGACTGCGCATTGATGGTCATGCCTAGAGTGCTGCTCATGCTCTTCAACAGCCTCAATTTCAACAGGTTAGGCACGGCCCCAAGCGGGGAATTGTCGAAAATTTGTACACCCCTAACAAAGCACTTGGTAGGATCCTCAAATTCGTTTTGCAACACGGCCTCATAGGGGTATTTCACTAGGGAAATGTAGTGGAACCAAATCCAATATGGGGGAATTCGATCGCGATTAATGAAGAATCCACTGAAGAGGAGGAAGTATGCTAGAATTGCGACCACAATTGTATAGCCCAGCATTACATGAGGGACAACTCCGGATAGGAATGTGACGAATGAGCTTCCGGCCCAGAACGAGGCGAAAATGATTAGGAAGTAGAAAAAGAAGCCTGAAAGTCCACCGTCCAGGCCGACTGCCCAAAATGTCGTAGCAGAAAATACAAATGAGAGGAAAATTAGGGAAGGTAAAGCAACTAAGGAGTGAGATAGAACATAAGATGATCGGCGATATGCATTGTATGCAGTTTCTCTCATGAATATATATCGCTCTTGGAGAAAAACTGGTAAGGCATCTGCACAGGTGTAGAAAGTTGTGGACATGGCGAAGGCGAAAAATCCTAGCCTTTCTTGGACACCTTTGGGCGAATTATCAAGATTCCAAAACATTGTGGCTAATATGAATCCAGTCACCATAACTGCGCCTAAACGGATTCCGAATAGCTCTGGCATTCTCCGCGAGTTGGTGAATGATCTCTTCGACAGAACTGCCATTTCGTTCCATACTGGATTGGCGAATGTTGGCACCATTGATGCCGGATTTACGTCGTTAGTGGCCCCGGAGACTAATTTCCCCCGAGAAATGCTGGCGCTAATTGCTTCTTTTAGTGACAATCCATGTGTTGGACTTGGAGTTTGATCTATATTTCGCCTACTTCGCTTCATGTTCTGCCATGATTTGTTGAATTCAACCAAGCTTTTAGTCCCTCCGGGCGAACCTTCTAGCTCTCGGATTCGATCGAGGGCGAATTCCGGTTTGTTTTCGTTTTCTGGTATCGGGTGGCCGAAATCGGAGAAATATAAAGGTAAATTTGCCGGAGATCCGCTGTAAACCGTCTGGCCACGAGATAAAAACAGTAGGCGATCGAGTAAGTTTAGGATTCGGTAACTCGGCTGGTGTACGGACAGTATTACAATGCTTCCGCTCTGTGCAATTCTCTGTAATACCATTACCACCATGTAAGCGCTTGTGGAATCGAGCCCCGACGTTGGCTCGTCGAGGAATAATAAAATTGGATCGTGAATTATGTCGATTCCGATTGAGACGCGGCGGCGTTCGCCGCCGGAGACGCCTCTGTGGCCTTCGTCCCCAATGACTGTTTTGGCTGCGTTGCGTAGGCCTAATTGATCAATTAAGGCTTGAACTCTGAGCTTCTTCTTTGATTTGGATAGAGTTCGGGGGAGACGGAATTCGGCGGCGAACATTAGGGTCTCTTCCACGGTTAACATCGGGAATAGAAGATCGTCTTGCATGACATAAGCTGAAATTACTTTGAGTAATCAGGATTCCAATTGCTCGCCGTTTAATGTTACTGATCCTTTCAAGCTTCCTTTCGCGATCCGATTCGCCAAAGCATCGATTAATGTTGATTTTCCCGATCCGGAAGCTCCAAGCACGGCGAGGATTTCTCCGTCTCGGGCCTCGCCGGATATGTCGTTGAGCAGAGTTTTTGTATTCGAGAATAGGCTCTCAGCTGCAACTGGCTCCGCCGTGGTCGCCGGAGCTCCGAGGCCGTTCCGGTTACCGAACAAAGTCGGGAGCTTCATTTTCCGGGGGATTTTCACGCTGTAGGTGAGATTATTGAAGGAGAGAACGAACGGCATCGCTCGAGTTTCGGAGCTCATCGTGTCGCTCATGTCGAGGACCTGGTGAACCGGCGTTTCATCGCCGGTGACTTCCTTACGGACGTCTCCGACGCACTTCAGTAACTGCCCGAGCGTCGGAGACGAGCCTGGAGCTGACCGTGAGAGCTCAATGTCTTCTCTTCTGTCAAAAAACGGCACACTATCTCTGACTGGTGATATATTTTGAGCTACCACACGAGACATTTCTGCTGTACTATAATCACAATTCAGTACTAAGAGAATAATTCTAGAGAGAGAGAGTAGTGTTTTTTTGGAGAGAGAATATTTTTGGGATAACATGAGAGTTTGCACACTTCTTTTAAGTTTGTATAGTACTCCTATATATGTCGCTCGCTCTCTCTCTCTCTCTCTCTCTATCTATATATATATATATGAAATGAAGCGTGCATGAATTGTTGTAGGGTATATGTTGGGATTTTCTATCTTATATCAATGTGTCATATTAAATAATATTATTGTGTACTAATTAATATGATACTACTATTTATTCTACAATAGTAATTAGTATTGTGTAATAAATAGTACCATATTAATATATAGTATCATTTTTATTTAATATATTATGATACTAATTAATATTGTGTAGTAATTAATATGATACTATTTTATTTTTATTTAAAATAGTATCATTTTACTTTTAATTTATTATGATACTATTTATTATTATATTTATTACATTAAAATTTTAATATTTTAGTATTTCATAAATAGAAAAAATAGAGGTACATAGCTGTATAAATTCAAAATATATATACACCGTCTACGATCGTAGAGTTAAGTCACCCTACGATCGTAGAGTAGTCATTGAATGATAGTAGAGTAGTCAATTTGCTATTGTAAAAACGTAAATTGAATCCTAAGATAGTAGAGTGACTACTCTACGATCATAAAGTTAAATAACTCTACGATCATACACTTTGTACATTTTGGAGTCTGCAAAGCTGTGTAACTCCATTAATCCTTTTATAAATTAATATATAAATTAGTTAGTAATATTAATAATATTAATATTTATATTAATAATAATAATAGTAATACTAACATTAATATTCATATTAATTATTACTATTATTAATATAAATATTATAAATATTAATATTACAATATATATATATATATATATATATATTATATATGCATGGGATGGGATGTAGTTTGGCAAAGAGGGAAAGGAGGAGAGAGAAGAGTGAGGTGACCAACATCTCCTAATCTTATATTTACACGTCTTACTTTACTTGGAAAGGGAATTGGGAGCCGTGGAGGGTTGTGATTGATGGGGGTGTGACAAGTGGAGTGATGGTTTATGCTTGGCGCTTGTAATGCTTTGTTTGAAAATTAATTAGGTGTGGATGGGTAATCTACTATTTGCATGCTTTGCCTCTTAAGGTTATATATGATTTTGAAGTCAAATGAAATAATAGTAATTGTAATATATATTGCGAGTCTAATTAATTCTATTTAGTTGTTCCTTAGGTGTATAATTGACCACAAGAAAGCAATATAACTACATAAAAATGTATGGGGGTAGAAAATATATGATGTTATTTATTATTGTAGGTTTAATGTATTATTAACGAAATACTTAAAAATTTTGTGCTTAATAATTGAATAAATTATGAATTGTTATTTTATAAACATGTTAAAATTTTAAATATGATTTACTAAGTAATACTCCCTCCGTCTCATGATAAAAGTCCTTATTACTATTTTGGGTAGTCCTATGTTAAATGTCTATTTTCCTTTAATAACCAAACTTTTACACATATTTTCCTATTATACCCGTAACATTAAATATCTCATACTTTTCTTATTCTAATTCTCTCTCTATATTTAATGACATTATTATGGGTAATTTTGTCATTTTTTTCATCTTCTTAATATGTGTGAAAAGTCTACCAGTACTAAATTATATAGTAATAGTACTTTAAATGATTGTTGATAATTATATTTGACAATAAATGTATGGGTGAATCATTTAACTAAAATTAATATCAGAATATTTTAGTAAAAGATCAATATTAAAAATATATACTTAATAATCTTGAATTCATACCAAATATTCACAATAATAATTACTGATAATAATATATTTTTTACTAAACATAAATAACATAATATGACCATATTCTATTACCAATAATTAAATATCCTATCATCTATATTCAGATATTCAGATAAGTATCCATCACGACCCGTAAAACAACTCTCTTAGAGTTGGGGGATGTTTGATAAAAACTGAATAAATCTGAATCTGAATGAGTTGAATCTGAATCTGAATGAAAAAAATTGTTTGATAATTGACATGTCTGAAACATCTGAATGATAAAACTTTATTATTTTACCCCTCTAAAAAAATTCAAAATTGTTGTAAATTTATTTAATATTACTTAATATAATAGTTAATATTTTTTTAATTTTTTTTTACTTCATTGATTCTTTCATTCAAACCATTCAAATTTCAAAAAAATCTGTCTTACCGATTCAAATATTCAGATCAAAAACAAACGACCGACCTATTCGACCATTCAGATTCAAACTCCATTCAAATTTCTAAACAAACACCCCCTTGGTCTTAAATAGATTTAAAACAATTATGAAATAGCTTTACAAGCAACGACAATTGTTCGATGAATTAGTCATTCTAAAAACAGCTGACACCTCATACTTGTCGCAGGATTATTTTCACAGACCCTGCAAAGTCACTCTCTCTATTCCATAATAAACGTCTTAATTTAATTTTTATGATTAAATTGATATTTTTTAAAATTAATAAATCTTAAAAAATAAAAATATACGTCAAGTGATTATGATCATAATAAACTACGGAGAATTTATTCAAGTTTCGGAATTTGAAAATTTTATATAAATATTTTTAATAATAATTCTGAAAATAGTCAATTTAACCATGAAAATTAAATTAAGACGTTTATTATGGAACGGAAGGAATATAAAATATAAGAATCAACATAGTAAAATAAGAACGGAGAATTCAAATTAAAGGACCCCTTTTAAGTACTCATCAAGATCTATGTTCCTTAAAACATAGTTTTTAGATTCCGACCGGATCAACGGTTGGACCGGTAAAATAAGAACCGGTCCACACTCCGGTTCGATTTGAACCAATGACCCATTTTAAGCCAGCCTAACCCTGTAAACCGGTGAATAGTTCGCAGGTTGAACCTATCCCTACTTACTTAAATAGATTTAAAAAAAATCAGGGCTTCAGCTGTGACGCCCCCAAATTTGGGTCTATGTCACCCAGTTTGAGTCGTCAAAATACATATTACAAACATAATTTTTTTTATTTATAATTATTATACTGTCGTGCAAAATATGATAACACATATACTGTGAGTTTAATATTAACACCCAAATTAAGTCCTCAATATAATTCTTGTCACACTATTTTATAACTTGATGATGACAATCACTAACTCGGACCATCATTCCATTCCCCTGTTCTTCCTGCTAGACCTGATTACACTCTTATTTACTGAAAGGAATTTTCTGAAGCACAAGAGTGATCACAAATAGCCAAGTAAAGAATATCATGACTAAGATAAATAAAATATCAATAGCCTTCAACAGTGATAAATCAGATATTTAGAACATATGGTAGATGATATAAGTTTTCAACAAACAACTGCAATTGAATGAACAATCCATTAGAATAGTAAAATAGATCATAATGTCTACTAACTTCACCAATTGAAAAATTCATCATCATTATTTTATCATTATGACACCAATCAACAATTCCTATTTTGCACCCAGGCCAAGAGAACTTTCACCGCATGTATTTACCTATAACACCAAAGATCATGATTATATCAATTCAAGTTCATGTTCATTATCATGCCATTCAACAGTTTCTGATCAAAATTATGTTGATCAATTTAATTTTGCACCCAGGCCAAAGACATTCAATTATAACACCATTAGTCATGATCATGTGTAATCCACAATTCATCTTTTCACCCAAGTCAAAGATATTCAACAGTGACACCAATAGTCATGATCATACCAATCAACAATTACTCTTTGCACCCAGGTCAAAGAGAATCTTCACCACGCGTCTTTGCCACACAAGCAAAATGCACTCAACAATCATATTATTTTTCCACCAGACCAAAGACATTCACAACAACTTAATCTTGATAATTATTATAAATAACAATGATATGATGAATGGACAGAAGTACTTATAATAATAATATAAAGAATAAATATTAATGATTTTTAATTTATTTATAGTCCAAATTGTAAGACCCCAACTTATTATAAATAAAATCGAATTTTCTCTAATTATTATTGTGAATAATAAGGTATTAATTTGATATAATTCTCTGGTTATGGGTGAAATGTGCAAATTTTGCAAAATATGCAAGTGGTTATAAAATAATCATTGTTGTTAGGGAATATTCATTTGGTCGTGGAATATTCTTGTTGTCGGGGAATATTAAACGACTGCAGTAGCGATCATTTGTGGGCCCCATAATGTAATAATCGTCCAGATGAAGAAAATGACAAGTTTGAGTTTTTATATATAATCGGCGTAGTTATTACCAATTAAACTTTTGTTGGAATACCCTATTGGTTAAAATACTGATGAATGGCGTGGATGCACAATATTGATGAATTGTTGATCCTTACGTAAGAAGGCACTACTCAATGATTATTCTGATGAATTCTTTGTTCAATATTTTATTTTATTGATTCAATAATTGCTGCGTTGATATTTTATATTATTGTTGTTTCAATAATTGTCATCTGCATGATATTTCCCATTATCGGATCAATAATTCATATTATTTGAATAATATTATTAGATAGAATTATTGGCAATGTCTAGAAAGTTCTGTCAAGGAGAGGTTTGGTCACCTAATTGCGCGCCAGTAAGGAGAAATTCTTATTGGAAAGCCCCCTCTTTCCTGAGGAGCGGCTTTGGTTGTCATAAATGTGATTCTGTAATATTATTTGTGAATAATTAATTATTGATTCATATGATAAGGAAATATTTATTTTATGTGGATACAAATGTTGGATATATTTATTGTGGTTATAAATGAAGGAATTAATGTTGAGGTGTTTTATTAGTATTTTGTCGGATTGGAGGTATTAAAAATCAAACTAGTGTTTTTTTGAGATATATTACGGGAGTTATAATTTTTAATCCGACCGTTGGATCGTTGTAATTTTTGTATATGTTATACATATATAAGTTGAGTATATGTCCACAAATTTTGAACCGTTAAAAATGAGCGTATGATTTGTTATGAATTTTAAGAGGTGGCTGATTCGGAAATCAGGTTATAAATCATTTTTGGTGGAAAATTCTAGAATTGGTGGGCCCCACTTGTGGTTGGTGAAGAAATGTGCTGAATTTTATTTCAAATGTGGTGGGTGGGAATAGTAGCAGGTAAAGCCATCAGGTTGCAGGTCAAGCCTACTAAAATTTTCCTATAAATAGAGGGCTAAGTTAGAATTAAAAATCACACCAGAAACAAGTTTTTTCTCTTTCTCTCTCTAGATTATTGAGTGTATTTTGTGAGTATTTAGATATTTTGAGAGTTTCTATTCATCAGTGCAAGTTTCCTTCAGCCTTATACCGATATTCCGATCAAAAGTGCTAATATTTTGAGGTAAGGGATGTTATTTTCTTCATATATGATATTATTTCTTCAATATCATTATGTCGAAGTATTGATCTGAATTTTTATCAAATTTGGAACTTTTTGTGTGGGGTTACTTATTCACGATACTTGCACTATTCACGTATACGACCTTTATTCACGAATATCAAGACTATTCAATTAAAAATAAAATTTTCTTCTTTTTGTCCAAGATGTCTAGTATGGTTACTATCTTTGATTGTATCCATGTTTTGATCTTTATTCTTAAATTTTTCTCAAAAATTAGTTATTATGGAGTATTATTGATCTTGGATAAACTGTTATACGAATACTTACTAGTTGTCCTTCTGCCACACTGGATTCGTTTTCTTTAAAATATTTTTCATCATCCTCAGTCCTAAATGATGATATTACTGAATATCTTTGGCCTGTAGTGCAAAGATGAATGATTAACTGATGAATATCTTTGCCCGTAGTGCAAAGATGAACATGTGTTGAGATGAACATGACCAACTGGTGATACAAATAAATATCTTTGGCCTGTAGTGCAAAGATGAATATTTGATTAAAGATGCATATTGATTGTTGTTACAGGGATAAAATATTGATGATGGACTTTAAATCTTAGAAGATAGTAGAACTCATTCTCTACTTGACTCTTCTAATGTATTGCTCTTTCCGCTGCAGTTGTTGATCTAAAACTTGTTGGCTATTATATTTTATCAGATTTTTCCCTGTTGAAGACTAACGATAATTTGTTGTATATTATCTTAGTCATAATATTCTTCTTGGGCTAGTTGAGCTCACCCTTTTCCTTTTTGTTCCATTTTTCTCGGGAGGTGAGAACATAAAGCGAGAGAACTAGTCGAGTGCGGAGTGATGGTTCTAGAAAGATGTTTTAGCAGTCCTCACTATTTCTGTAAAATAGTGTTTGAATAATTGTAACGAAGACTTATTTGAGTGTGGATATTGTCTAGAAGACAATATTTGTATTTAAACTCATAGTATGTGTTGTCGTATTTTGCACGACAATTGTATTATTGAAGTTGTAGTTTGTTTTCTGTACCATGTATTTGGCGACTCAGAATGGGTGTTGTATACCTATTTTGGGGGCGTCACACAAATTGTCAACATGATATCTAGGAAATCGATTAGAGTTATTGATAGAATATAAAATTTAGGAAGATATAAAGTTCCCAACAATTTAAAATTTAATAGGAAGATTCATGTCAAATATATTAGATGAAACACAAGCTATTAATGATATTCTAATCATTTTTAGGAATTTTCACCATTTAATAATAAGGTTGTAGAAACGAATAATAATTTCTTACCATATATAATATGGAGTACTATGAAGGAAAATAATATCCCTTATTTTAATAAGAGACTAGATATTGCTATGTTGTAGTAGAAAACATTTGTGTTGGTGTGTGCTTACTTTTCGGATATACCTCTTTTTCTCTTTCCTCTTTTCTCTCTTATCCTCCCCCTTTAGTCTTCTCTTATGAGTTGTAAGTAAAGTATGAAGAATATTTGGTTCTATTTATAGACAAACTTTAAACTGGCATTTGGCTTAAATTGTCTCTTCGCGAAGAGGCAGAGTGACTCTTGTGAATATGGAAGAGACAAAATGACCCTTGGAATATAGAAGAGACAAAATTACCCTTGGGAATATGGAAGAGGCAAAATAACCCTTGGATAAAATGACTCTTGGATAAACTGCCTCTTGGTCAAATATTTGGATCTTGGATATCTGTGGGTCCCACAGAAGAAATTAAATAAATTTGTGGGTCTAGTTGATTAAATAAATGTATGGGTCCCACAGAAAAATACGTCAAACTTACAACAAACGCCTCATGTTAAACCCTTCTATTTATGGCAAAATTTAAATATCTACCACATACACCTATCATCTTTATTTCTTTCTAGTGTCAACAACTTCTTACTAACGGTTATAATATTATACTATGCATCACATATTTTTAATCAACACTTTTTAATCCTTCAATAATTATTCACTATTAATATTATAAATTCATAATAAATGATAACCTAATCGTTCCCAAGAAAGAAGGGGCCTTCTGTATATACGACGTGCAATTAAATAACCATTTTCTTTGATAGAACTTTCTATAAATGCTCAATAATGTTAACTAGACTAATAATATCACATCAAATAATATGAATTATTGTGTCATGATAATTATTGATTACGAATATAAACTACTGTGCTAATATTACTATAACAATTATTGAGTTAAAACAATACACAATTGTTACTGTAACAATTATTGAATCAATAATATAAAATACTATGCAATACCGTGTGATACTGTGGAATACCTTGTGCAACTTTAGAATATCGCGTGTTACTGTTCTTTTATCATCGGGCCCACCAATGATTGGTGAAAATAGTAAGCACGCAAGCCAATTATATTTGATATGATGTTTCATATACTTTGTAATCTTTTTCGTTTATTAATAAAAGAATTAATTTATTAAAGGTATTTTAATGTATCTACATGGTGTTGTTATATTAAATGTGATAAACTCATAATTTTGTGCAATGCTTTTAGAATCATGATGATGATCATGTTAATGAGATCTAAATTCTAGATAGCTCATAAACTAAAATCATTCCTAATCGTCGGAATGCTAAAACGGGGATTAGTGAATTCAGATAGATTGATACATACATTATTTGCTCTTAGTGTATGTAAGTAGGGCTGAGCAAGTAATCAAATTAAAACCGAAATCACACCAAAAACCGCACGAACCGCACCAATTAAAACCGCACCAACGGTTTCGGCGTATCTGGCGGTTTTAGGTGGGTTGAATAACCAAATTTACAGTTCTGGTTTGGTTACTAGCCAAAACCGCACGCATAAAATCGAAACCACACCATATGTGTGTATGTATATATTATCTCTAGTAAATTCTAAAGTTACTTTTCACTTGAACACGCTCAGAGAAAACTCCAGTCTTGTATTGTCATTTTTTCACCAATTGAAAGAAGATGTTAGAGGTTATAGAGTCAAAAATTAAGTAATTGGGTTTTGGAATTTCTAATTTGTTTAATGCATTATTGGAGGGGCTTATAGCTGAGGGGCTCGAGCACTTGATGCATTGGTTAATGTCAATGTTATAATAGTAATAGTCTAATAGATTATTTTTCAAATTAGGTATAATTAGGATTATATTCTATAAATCCTCCCTGCAATATATGAGATAGAATCTCCAGTATATAATTTTAATTTTTGGGAAACTACATAAATATTCTTGCTTGTTATCGAATATATGGTCTCCGTTATTTTATATAACGTATGTTTTAGTTTTAAAGCATGCTTGATATAATTCTCATTGCCGACTCTGTCACTAGGTTAATTGCTCGATGTAAGTTTTATGTTAAATTTTATTGAACGCTTAGACTTTTTTGTTGTTTCAATTGGTTTTGGAACCGAAACTGCACCAATTAAAAGCGCACCAGACACTTTTAAAAAGCGCACCGCATCGATCACATTTTAGTGCGAGTTTTGAGCTTTTGAATTTTCAAACCGCACATAAGTAGTTTCGGGTGCGGTTTGCATGCTCACCCCTACATGTAAGACCCCAACTATTTATGAATAAGATTTAATTTTCTCTAAATATAATAATAAATAGTAAGGTGTTAATTTAATAAATGTTATAGTTATTGGTGATATTAGCAAATTATGTAAAGTAAATATTTGTCAAAAAATATTCGTTTTGTGGGGGAATATTCTTTTTGTCAGAAAATATTCATACGATGGCGCTGAAATAACCAATCATTGGTGGCCCCCATAACATAATAACTGTCGGATAAGAAAAGTGACATAAATAACCTTTTTAAAAATTGACAACAAAACTTTTACCGTTAACTATTGAAATATCCGGTAATAAAAGAACAGTAACACACGCTATTCTACAGTAACACACGGTATTCCACAGTAGCACACGGTATTCCACAGTAACACACGATATTGCACAATATTTTTGATTATTGATTCAATAATGACTACAGTAGAAGGCACTCAATGTTACATTCAATAATTGCTGCAATAATTCATATTATTGATTCAATAATTATCACAATAGTAACTGCATAGTATTTCATATTATTGATTTAATATTTTTTACAGTGATATTTATAAAGTATTTCATATTATTGAATCAATAATTGACACAGTAACAACTGTACAGTATTTCACATTATTAAATCAATAATTGTCACGGCACAATAACTCATATTATTTGAAATGATATTATTAGTTAGCATTATTGACAATGTCTAAAAAGTTCTGTCGAGAAAAGAGGTTACTTAATTGCACATCGTTTATACGAAAGACCCCCTCTTTCCCGGGAACGATCTAGTTACTAGTATTGCAAGTCTATGATATTTGTAATATTATTATATTAATACAGTAATACAAAAAATAGATTTATAATAATAATGAGTACTAAATAATAATCTTGGAAGTGTAATAGTTCTAAAATGTGTTTTGAATAGTGTTAAGTTTTTGCTATAAATAGGGGGTTAAGTAGAAGGATTTTCTTAACTCTCTTGCTCATCATTCCTTTCACTCTCTAAATCATTAATTTAAGTGTCTTTGAAGTGCTAAGGTTATCTTAAGTTTTGGTGCACCAATTGTTTAGGTTGATAAACTTCATAGAGAACAATATTCAGTCACTTGTTAATTGAGGTAAATGATAGTATTTTCTTTCAATACTCGTAAGGGATATCATTTTCTTTCATACTCCATATTATGTAAGTGATATTATTTCAATTCATATTCCTAAATCTAAACTTACCTATAGTAAGTATTGCTTCTATAATTCCTGAAATGATTAGAAATTTCTTGAGGTTTGTGTTTCATGTAATATCATTTCACTTTAATATTTTATATACCATGAGCTTTCTTATTAAATATTAATCGACGAAGTTAGCCTTTTCTGTCCAAATTATCTTTGAAATAGGAATATTAAATATCATTCTCGAATTTGAATTCATGTTTTGGTCATCATTTTGACAATTTGGACTTTTTTAAACTCTGGATAAATTAAAAATCTTTAATATTTATTCTTGATCTTATTATTTCTATTCATCCTTTATTTCATTGTCATCATCTTCAGACTTAAATTGTGGTGAAAAGTTATCTTTGGCCCGTAATGCAAAGATGGACTGTTGATTGGTATGATTATGACAAAAAATTGTGTATTTGTATAATCATGACCTTAATTTGGTGTTACATATAAAGGCTTATGGTGAGAGTTCTCTTTGGCCCGTAGTGCAAAAATGAACTTTTGTTTGACATGATCATGACCACTGGTGATACAAATGAATATCTTTGGCCCGTAATGTAAAGATAAACTGTTGATTTGCATAATTATAAACATGAACTGTTGATTGGTGTTATAGGGATAAAATATTGATGATAATTTTTTTTAAATCATAGAAGATATATAATAGACATCGTGCTCTATTTGACTATTCTAATGGATTGCTTGTTCCACTGCAGTTGTTGATCTAAAACTTGTTATCTATTATATTTTATCTGATTTATCATTATTGAAAGCTAAAGATAATTTATTCTTTCATTATCTTAGTCATGATATTCTTTACTGGGCTAGTTGAGCTCACCATTTTCGTTCCATTGTTCTTCTCAAGAAACGAGAGTGTAGTTGGGACTAGTCAGGGAGTGGAGTAATGGTCCGAGATTGTTACTATAGAAGTCTTTACTATGTTGTAAAATAGGGTGACAATAATTATAATGAGGCATTAATTTGAGTGTGGATATTGTCGTATTTTATACAGTGCATAATTTGTATTGAAACTCATAATTTATGTGTTGTCGTATTTTGCAAGATAGTATAATAGTTGTAAATATGAAAATTTGTAATATATATTTCTGGAGACTCAAATTGGGTTGTGTGGGCGTCACACTTAGGAAGATGATGATTAATCTCATAATTATTTCATTTGTGTGGAGACACTAAAGCAAGTATGTAGGTGCTTATTGGAAAATAAGTTCACTGAACGTGGCTCGCCAAGGAATACCTAATAGAGTTTTACTTGTTTGTCAATAGAAATTTCTCTAGTGATAGTAGTACAACTGATTCTTAGACTTAAGATCATCATAATATCTTGTGTATGATGAGTTATACTTTGACATATCACTTAAGACCCTTAGGGTATATCAAATGGTATGCTTGGGTATAATAAGTTTTACATGGAGATAATGAATGATCAACAGAGAATCTAACACTTCTAGTAAAAGGAAAGAATGTCATATGTGATTCGATAAATGAAAACTCAGTAGTTTTTGGCAAAAATAGAATGAAATTAGAAAGGTATTTCTAATTTGTATTAATCAGACTTGTGCATTTGAGAATCGAAATACATATAATCAAATAAAATAAGACTTGATAGTAATTACATGTCTTATATTTGATTGGAATATTGTATGGTAGAAGGATTTAATTGTACAATAACTATGCACTGAAAGTTCTTTTATGATTAATATTAAAATCTATATTATCTGAAAAGTCGTTGATCGCTAAGGGGGCTTACCCTTATTGTAGAATTAATAAATATTATTTATTTAAATGAATTTAATAGTTTAATTTATTTATTTAAATAAGATTAGAATTTTTCTAATTGATTTATTCACAACATGTTTAATATGGAGAGTCTAAAGGGTCGCACCATAAAAAGAAAATATTTATTTAAGAAGTAAATGACATAATCATAATAATAAGTTTAGTGTATTTAATTTAATCTATGATGATAAATAAAATTAAATAGCTTAATTTTTATTATTTAATATTTTAGAAATTTTAAATATAAATTAATAAGAAGTCTTATTATGATGATTATTATTATTATTATTACTATTAGTTTAATTCCTAGAGTTTGGGAATTAATTAATAAAATTACTCTAGTATATTTCTAATTCGATTAGGAGCATAATTAATTAAAAGTGTTTAATTAATTAAACGAAACATATTCCTAAATAATTTAGGAGGGTTACCTACATCTATAAATAAGAGAAGTCTTATTATAGATTAGTGTTAGTCAATCTTTCAAGAGTTGGGAGAGTACTTACAATTTCTCTTAAGAGAGAAAACTAGGGTTTTGCCAAACACCCATCTTATTGAATATATATTATTCCTTGGTGGATTACCTCTAGAGGCCAAACATTTGGGTGACTTGCATTGATCTAAAGAAGAAATCTCATAGGTGGAATTCAAGGACAGAACGAAGAAATTGGAGGTGAATTGTACCCGAGGAAGCTTTGATCTACGAGGGTATAATTCTATATCTCAATCTCTTCCGTTTAATTGATAATTGAGCACAAGAATGATCATGGTGATGGTTTGGTATGAAAAATTTTAAATTTCGATTTTCTCGCGATTCCGCATTATTTATGTAATTTGATTGCATGTTCGCGCTATATACAAACCTAACAATTGGTTGTTTCGGTGTTGTTTTACTTTTTACTTAATATTCCCGACAAAACGAATATTTCCCAACATATTTTTTTATTAAAATTTGCATATCTCACCCTTAACTTTATCACTTTAACAATTTAACGCCTTACTATTTAGAAAAATAATTATAAAAAATTAAATTTTAATTTCATAAAGGTCGGGGTCTTACGTCAGCCCTTTTACCTTAAGTCTTTGCTCTTCACTTTTTCTTCTTCTCGCCCAAATCAAATCTCTCTCTCACGACCATCACCATTATCTCTCTTTAACGGCCATAATCATCATCTTTCACCACCAAATACCAATCGTCATTATCTCTCTCTCACGCAGCTCAGTTGCTCGCTGTCCCAATCGTGCCCTAACCTTGTAGATCAAAATAGAGATTAGAGAAGAAATGCTTCGATTCACACTTGAAGGTACCTCCTACATATATTTCATTATTCTTTTTTTCTTGCAATTTGCAATGAAATTCTAATTGGGTGCTGAATTGGGATTGTATAAATTTATGGCGTTTATGTACAATGTAATTGTTCTTTGATTATCAAATAATGGCGGCTTATAATTGCATCACAAACAAATCACTATAATTATAAATCGTAATGATCGTGAATTTTAAACTCCTTATTAATTAAATATGTGATTTAATTTTAATAAGTTGGTTTTGTGAGTCTATTTAAACCTTATGTGGTTATGTGAAATTATGAAATGATTAAAGGGAGTCACTAATATTTTATTTAAATTGGTGGACTAACCTAGAGACTTTAATATCAAAGGATTGATGGGATTATTAATTAAATATTTAATTGATTTGAATATAGTGGCATGATTTGAGCATATTGATTAATTGCAATTATGAGTAATTAATTGATAATATGTTGATTAATAATTATTATGAATAAATAATAATTAATGAGTAAGAGATTAATAATTTATAAAATGATTATATATTTACTTGATTAATTTGTGCAAGCATGCAATATATTAAACTTTTATTATATGGTAGTTAACTATATATTTTATGTAGTACAAGGTGACACATTAATATGTCTATATATTATAGACTATATAGTAATAGTTATTGCATTCATGTGATCAATATATAAATAATCCCTAACTTGTCATTGTGTAGTAGTATTAACATATTAAAATTATATTTTTGGGAATATAAGAGAACAAAGTAAGCATTATAAACATGTTGCTGGGATTTAAAAGTCTGTGTCCCATATTAAGAGTCCCAAACAGTAGCCTACTTTCTTCATTGCGTAAAACTCCACCTTCATAGCATTAGCAGTGATGATGGCTAGGAATTGGCAATTGGCCAACCCTTCTATACCCAACAATATTTCTTCCAAATCTCTATTGAATCAAACCATGGTGTAAGAACAATGTCTGGACAATGAGTTCTCTATATATAGTGTGACGCCCCCAAAATAGGTATACATCACCTATTCTGAGTCGTCAAATACATAGTACAGAATACAAATACAACTTAATAATACAACCGTAGGTATACAATACGACAAAAAAACATATTTGTGAGTTTGAATACAAATATTGTATACTAGAGATTATACAAACTCAAAAGGAGTCTTCATTACAATTATTATCACACTATTTCACAGAATAGTGAGGACTACTAATGTTATCATCTGGTCCGTCACTCCGTTCCCCGACTAGTCCCTCGCTACGTTCTCATTTCACGAAGAGAACAATGAAAGTAAAAGGGTGAGCTCAACTAGCCGAAGGGAAATATTATGACTAAGATAATGCGAGAATATATTATCGTTAGCCTTCAATGATGTTAAAGCGATATAATATAACAACCATCAAGTTTAAGCTGTGGCGGAACAAGCAATCCATTAAAAGAGTCAAGTAGAGAATAAAATCTACTATCTTTTATGATTTAAAGGTTTTTCATCACTTTTATCATTTTGGACTCGACTTAATAAATAATCCACATCATTGAATTACCCTGTAGCTACTGCCGAGGATATTCTTTAGTATCACAACCACAATTATCCGTGCACTTCGGGCCAAGAATATTTGTGTATTCAATAATGGTCATGATCATGCCATAAAACAATTCATCTTTACACCCTTGGCCGAAGAGAATCCATAGCCATAATCATACCAAAAACTGTCCATCAATGCACTACGGACCAATGAGGAATTTTTCCACATCATTTGTAACATTACGGTCATGATTATACCGAATATATCCTGGTCATAATCATAACAAGTCCATTTATGCACTACATGCCACAGATGACTTTCAACATAATATAAACATGAGGATGATGACAATGACATAATAATTCAATAAAACAAGTTCAAGAATTAATTTATCCAGGAACCAATAACGTCCAAATTGTCAACATGATACTTCTTTGTAGAGTAAAATTCAAGAATGCTCAGAAGAATATTTCTATGAAAAGATATTGGATGAAACGCAAATATCAAGGATATTCCACTAATTTCATGAATTATAGAAGTCAAAACTTTAACCAACTGAGTATAATAAAGAATGGAATAACAAAAGAAATCACCGGGCATGCGATAGCCCGCGATGGCGAGTTATTCAATGAGAATAATAAATAACGAAATCGGTCGGCGTAAAAGCTTGACAGACGAAGATATTCAAGCGAGAATAAAAAAAGCGGAATCAGTCCGGCGTAAAATGCCTGACGAGGATATTCCAGCGAGAATAATAAAAAAGCGGAACCGAGGTCGGCAGGTAGAACGCATATGACAGGATATTCAGCGAGAATAATAAAAAAGCGGAACCCGGTCGGCGTAAAGCGCATGCCAGACGAGGATGTTTCAACGAGAATGATAAATAATGGAATAATGGAAGAATTTCACCAAGTATAGGGTAGCTCAGCGTATATACAGTTATTCCATGAGAATAATAAAGAATGGAATAATGAAGTTCTCTTCATGGATAAGAAAAGAAATAATACTCCTACCTTAGAAAAATTGGATCTTAGAATAGTGAGGTAGCAGGACTTCTCTTCTTCTTTCTATAATTAATCTCTATAATAATCGCTCTAAAGCTTTTGTGAATTGGTGAGAAATGAAGGAAGAATGAGCTTATTTATCGAAAAATATAGTTTCGATAATTGCACGTTTTGGGGCTCGAAAAATTTCAGTACAATACCTCCAACTTTTCCTTTATTTTTAATTTAGTCCTGCAAGTATTATCAAACTTGCACCACCTCCCCTAATAGTAAATAATGTGAATCAATAGTAAATCACGTGACTCAATAGTTCTAATCACGTGATAAAAATAATTACAGTATAGTACCTCCATCTATACCTCCATTTTTAACTTAGTCATGCAAGTATTATCAATCTTGCACCAACTCCCCTAATAGTAACAAGAATGTGAATCAATAGTACACACATGTGAACAAATAGTTATAATCAAGTGAATTAATAGCAATCCATTGCTCATTTGTCCGGTTAAATACCCGATTGGTCAATATAACCTCCAAACATCAATTATTATCGAAATAAATGTCGATTTTCACTAACACAAATAATTCTAACAAAATGAAACTATTTTTATCAATAATATAAATTTTAAAATTTTGAAATTTGACTTTTCCCGAAAAAGTCAACTGTTGACTTTTTGACCAAAAAGTTAATCCCGGAAAATTTTGTGTTTATTGACTATTTTTACTAATTTCATCGTTCCGGACTCAAATATCACGTCCGCGTCTCCAAATTCAACTTCGAACACAGCTTCAATTCTAATAACATTCATCATTAATATTATAACTCACAATATTTATCAACGAGGTCGTTCGAGGAAAGAGGGCTTTCGATAAGGATTTCTCCTATTGGGCGCATGATTAGGTGACCCGAACCTCTCCTTGTGAACTTCTAGACATTGTAAATATTGAAATTTAATAATATGAATAACTTTGTCGTCTCAATTATTGAATTAATAAAATAACATATTATGCGAGATGATATTGTGACAATAATTGAATCAATAATATGATAGATATATGATGCGACAATTATTTGTAGCAATAATTGAGTATAAGCGAGTGACTTCTCACGTAAGCATTAATAATCAATACCAGTGTGCTACCATGCAACCCGCAGCGTATTCATTGTACTTTTTACTAGGGTAGTTCAGCAAGTATTAACAGTAAAACCTCGTAGTTATTTTCATAAAATATTTTTGTCATTTTCTAAGCTGCGATAATACTTGGTTGTGGGGTCCACCAATGATTATCTTGCCGTCATGCGAATATTCTCCGATAAAAGAATATTATATAACAACTTGCGTACTTTGTAAAATTTATAAATACTACCCACAACTATAATATTATATCAAATCCACACCATAATATTCAAAAAATTATTTCGAGAAAATTAAATATTTATTCATAAAATCTGGGGTCTCACAATCTCCCCTCCTTATGGAATTTCGCCCTCGAAATTTACGTACGTACCTGGTATGCTGAAGAGGTGATGATACCTCGTCAGATTCTAACTCTTGAGGTATAACCTTTGAGTGTTGAATACGATTCTTCTTATCCAAGATTTTAACACGTATCTCCTCATATGTTAAATCTTTTTTAATCTCGTTCGGTTCTAAATCAATAATGTGGTTCAGGTCCTCCAAATATTTACGTAACATCGATATGTTAAAAACGTTATGAACACGCGACACACTTGGCGGTAAAACGAGTCTATAGGCCACAGTTCCTACTCGATCGAAGATTTCAAATGGGCCAATAAAATCGAGGGTTGAGATTTCCTCTCTTCATCGATTCGTGCTTCTAGAATAACGCACTCTTGAACCTTCTTCATTCATCAGCTCTGAGTATGTAGCTTGAGCGGCTTTAACTTTATCGATTAAAGTCGATTCTAATCGTATATTCGTTATCTTCACGTGGGTTCCTAGATTCTTTAACTCTATCTTCATCATTTGTAAGTAAATACGAAATAGGTCTTTGTGTTAACAACATCGCACTTTTCGTAAACGCACGACGATCTTACTCGGCAGCGTAACCTACCACGTTCACTTTCCACGATGGTATTGAATGATACGATCGTAATCTTCAATAACTCGAGCCAATGTCTTTGGCACATGTTACGTTCGTTTTAAGTAAAGAAATATTTGAGGGTTTAAGAAATGGGTTTTGTACTGGGGTCAATATAGAATTCGATTTCACGTTCTAGGGTAGGCTAAGAAGTCTTCAAGAATACGTCAGGAAATCTATTAACAATAGAAATGTCATTCAAAACTGTGACTCTCATCCAAGACTTGGATAGTACGTCACATTAATACCTATCAACTTGCCATCGTCATTCACGACATCGCTTCTGTAAAAATGCGGCGGTGCATTCCACAAGGAAGTCGACAACGAAAGGCTCGGGGCTCTTTACTTATGGCTTGATATAGCGGTGATTGACTTTAGTGGTTTGGTTACTTAAAAGTTAGGAATATGAAAGCTAACAACCTTACGAAAAGCATGATGAGTAGTTAACCAATCGATTCCAAAAATCATATCCATGCAAATATTTTCAAAGAGATAAAATCGACAGGTAACGTGAAAGTGTTGATTTGAATCAAACAAGATTTATAAATAGTAGAGGTAGCGAAGGTTTCTCCCAATTTGAGTTTCAACGGATAAATCAAAGTCTAACTTCTCGGAGTTAAATTCAAACATTGAACACAACTAGGTGAAATAAAGAGTGAGTAGAATCGGTATCTCAACACGGTATATACTTCACAAAAGTTTATGATTAACTTACCGTGATAATTTTATTCGGGTTCCTCAATTCTGAAAAAAAACGCTCTCTCTTAAACTAGGTTTTGGCTTATGCGGGACATCCTTTGGCATCACTATCCCAAATTTGGACTTGACTTCACCATATGACAAAAATCGAGCTAGGTGACCTTCTCTTCCACAATTGAAACACGCTTTGGATTGTTGCGCGTCACGGTTTGGACGGATGTGTCCCTCTTGTCGCATTTGAAACATATCTGACCAGATGATCGTTCTTCTTCCTTTGAAATGGGTCTTTGGTCTTCTTTGTCTTTCCATCATTATTGAACCTTCTCTTCTTGAAATTTCCACTTTATTATTTTGGCCATGATTACCACGCAAGTGGTTATCATTCTTGGCTTGATAATTTCCCCACGATGGTTATCATTGTTAGATGGACCATTGCCACTTAGATACGATTATTATCGTGTTGTTGGTCATTGCCTTTTGGTTGTGCTGACTCATTATCACGCTCCAATAACTGAGCCCTATTCATAACATCTGAATATAAACAAAGTTTGTGAGAAATAAGATATTGGCGTATCTCGGGTTTGAACCTCTTAGAAACATTCGCGTCATTCGCTCCTCATTATCGACCAAATAGGATGCAAACCGGACAACTCGCAAATTTAGCCTCATCTTGCGACACGGTCATATTATTTTTCTCGACTTGATAAACTCCACCTCCTTCATATATGCCGAATACTTTTCGGAAAGTACTTGTCGTTGAGCGACTCTTGGAACTTCTCTCAATACATCTTGAGTCGTCGATGCTGGGTAAGTTTTACAGATTCCCACTAATGATCTGCTTCTTCACGCAACATAAAGGTGGAAAAGGAAACCTTTTGCTCCTTGGAGTATCCCAAGACCTCAAATATCTTGATGATCTGCTTTAACCACGTCTCCGCCTTAAGTGGTTACGCTTTCCTAAAAACTTGGTGGTCCCGGCTCCTTGAATCGCTTAGCGGTGACCAAAGTGGTTGCCATTGTTTCCTCTGCATTATGAGCGAGGAGTAGCCCTTTGATGTTGTATGAATTCTAAAAAGATCCTAAACGTACCAGCGTTCGTCAATTGAACAGTGTTGGTGTTTACAGGAGGATTATCGCCATCCTGTTGCACATTGTCACGATTATTGATCATGGAGACTCAGCGGTCTCCTGCTTCATTCTTTATTCTCAAAATTCTCGGATGTCATTTTCAAAAATCGCCACAAAACAAGGGTTAATTGACATCACTTATTATCCCTATACTCTGACCGACCAATTAAATACCAAATAAACTTAGGTAGGTCATACTAGCGAAGGAATTCCCCGTCTCTCCCCTCCTAGTTCTAGTCTCACATCTTAGCCAAGGATCATATCCCTAAGCTTTGATACCAACTGTGACGCCCCCAAAATAGGTATACATCACCTATTTTCTGAGTCGTCAAATACATAGTACAGAATACAAATACAACTTAATAATACAACTGTCATGTACCATACGACAAAATATAAGCTGTGAGTTTGAATACAAATATTGTATACTAGAGATTATACAAACTCAAAAGGAGTCCTCATTACAATTATTATCACACTATTTCATAGAATAGTGAGGACTACTAATGCTATCATCTGGTCCGTCACTCCGTTCCCCAACTAGTCCCTGCTACGTTCTCATTTCCTGAAGAGAACAATGAAAGTAAAAGGGTGAGCTCAACTAGCCCAGTAGGAAATATTATGACTAAGATAATGCAGAATATATTATCATTAGCCTTTAACAGTGTTAAACTGATATAATATAACAACCATCAAGTTTAACTGTAGCGGAACAAGCAATCCATTAAAAGAGTCAAGTAGAGAATAAAATCTACTATCTTTTATGATTTAAAAGGTTTTTCATCACTTTTATCGCTGGGACTCTGCTTAATAAATAATCCACATTCTTTAGTATCACAACCATAATTATCCATGCACTACGGGCCAAGAATATTTGTGTATTCAATAATGGTCATGATCATGCCATAAAACAATTCATCTTTGCACCCTTGGCCGAAGAGAATCCATAGCCATAATCATACCAAAAACTGTCCATCAATGCACTACGGGCCAATGAGGACTTTTTTCACATCATTTGTAACATTACGGTCATGATTATACCGAATATATCCTGGTCATAATCATAAAAAGTCCATCTATGCACTACATGCCACAGATAACTTTCAACATAATATAAACATGAGGATGATGACAATGACATAATAATTCAATAAAACAAGTTCAAGAATTAATTTATCCAGGAACCAATAACATCCAAATTGTCAACATGATACTTCTTTGTAGAGTAAAATTCAAGAATGCTCAGAAGAATATTTCTATGAAAAGATACTGGATGAAGCGCAAATATCAAGGATATTCCACTAATTTCATGGATTATAGAAGTCAAAACTTTAACCAATTGAGTATAATAAAGAATGGAATAACAAAAGAAATCACCGTGCATGCGATAGATACTGCACAAGCGAGTTATTCAACGAGAATAATAAATAACGGAATCAAAAGTCGTAAAAAACGGATATTGCAGACATGATATTCCAACAAAATAATAAAAAAGCGGAACGGAATCAGTCCCGTAAAAGCGAAAAGACAGACGGATATTCCATAGAATAATAAAGATGGAACCGGTCAGGCGTGAAAGCGCTACTGACGAGGATATTCAGCGAGAATAATAATAAAAAATGAAACCGGTAAGTGCGTAAAAGCATGCATGAGGATGTTTCAATAGAATGATAAATAATGGAATAATGAAGAATTTCACCAAGTATAGGGTAGCAGCAGTATCTTGGTTATTCAACGAGAATAATAAATAATGGAATAATGAAGTTCTCTTCATGGATAAGAAAGAAATAATACTCCCCTACCTTAGAAAAAGCTTGGATCTTTGGAATAGTGAGGTAGCAGACTTCTCTTTTCTTTTCTATAATTTCTCTCTATAATAATCGCTCTCTAAAGCTTTTTTGAATTGGTGAGAAATGAAGGAAGAATGAGCTTTATTTATAGAAAAATATAGTTCGATTATTGCGTTTTGGGGCTCGAAAAATTTCAGTACAATACCTCCAACTTTTCTTTTATTTTTAATTTAGTCCTGCAAGTATTATCAAACTTGCACCACCTCCCCTAATAGTAAATAATGTGAATCAATATTAAATCATGTGACTCAATAGTTCTAATCATGTGATAAAAATAATTACAGTATAGTACCTCCATCTATACCTCCATTTTTAACTTAGTCATGCACGTATTATCAATCTTACACCAACTCCCCTAATAGTAACAAGAATGTGAATCAATAGTACACACATGTGAACAAATAGTTATAATCATGTGAATTAATAGCAATCAATTACTCATTTGTTCGGTTAAATACCCGATTGGTCAATATAACCTCCAAACATCAATTATTATCGAAATAAATGTCGATTTTCACTAACACAAATAATTCCAACACAATGAAACTATTTTTATCAACAATATAAATTTTAAAATTTCAAAGTTTGACTTTTCTCGAAAAAGTCAACGTTGACTTTTTGACCAAAGAGTTAATCCCGGAAAATTTTGTGTTTATAGACTATTTTTACTAATTTCATCGTTCCGAACTCAAATATCACGTCCGCGTCTCCAAATTCAACTCCGAACACAACTTTAATTTTAATAACATTCATCATTAATATTATAACTCACAATATTTATCAACGAGGTCATTTTCAGAAGAGGGCTTTCGATAAGGATTTCTCCTATTGGTAGCATGATTAGGTGACCAAACCTCTCCTTGTGAACTTCTAGACATTGTAAATATTGCAATTTAATAATATGAATAACTTTGTCGTCTCAATTATTGAATTAATAAAATAACATATTATGCAGATGATATTGTGACAATAATTGAATCAATAATATGATAGATATGATGCATGCATGATTCTTTGTAGCAATACTTGAGTATAAGCGAGTGACTTCTCACGTAAGCATTAATAATCAATCTTGTGTGCTACCATGCAAACCAGCGTATTACTTATGCTTTTACTTCTAGGGTAGTTCAACAGTATTAACGGTAAAACCTCCGCCGTTATTTTTATAAAATATTTTTGTCGTTTTCTAACTACGATAATACTTCCGTTGTGGGGTCCACCAATGATTATGCCGTCGTACGAATATTCTCCGATAAAAAGAATATTATATAACAACTTGCGTACTTTGCAAAATTTATAAATACTACCCACAACTATAATATTATATCAAATCCACACCATAATATTCAAAAAATTATTTCGAGAAAATTAAATATTTATTCATAAAATCTGGGGTCTCACATATAGTGTGAGACCCCGAATTTTATGAAATGAAAGTATTCAATTTTCTTATAATTATTTTATTTAGTAAATAGTTAAATTGATAAAAGGTTAAAGTTAAGGGTGATATGTAAATTTTTTTCGAAGTAAACAAGTTGTAATAAAATAATCAGTGATAAAAGTATAGTAATACGCGTGGTTGCATAGTAGCACACGGTATTGATTATTGATGTTTACGTAAGAAGTCACTCAGTTATACTCAATTATTGCTACAGTAATTGCTGCATCATATCTCTCATATTGTTGATTCAATTATTGTCACAGTATCATTTGTATAATATGTTATATTGTTAAATCAATAATTGAGACGAAAAAGTTATTTATATTATTATTTGCAATATTGACAATGTCTAAAAGTTCTGTCAAGGAGAGGTTTGGTCACCTAATTGCTCGCCAATAAGGAGAAATCCTTATCGAAGCCCTCTTCAGGAACGACCTATGAAACAACCCGGTCAAATCGAAGTCCGAAATAAATCTCGGGTCAAATCCCAAGTCAAGAATCGAATCAAATCCATCAAAATAAGGCCTCAAAGTACTAGCCCAATAGTATCTTCTTGGGTTATCTTAACCCACCACAGCTCCCAAAAGGTCGTGACTTGAAGGTACTATTGGTAGTAACTTATTTCCTTATATGCAGACAAATTTTTCCTCTATCTTTCGATGTGGGGACTGGGTGTTACAAACTCCCCCACTTAAATTTCTCGGCGTCCCCGTTAGAGCCGATCACACACTACGGCCCAAAGATCTTTGCTTCTACAGCCATTGTGGGATAATATCGGGTAAAACCCGTGTCCCCACCTCAGGACCTCCATCTCTTCATTGTGGGATAATACCACCGACCTTCGTGTCCCCACCTCCCGTGACTCGATCGGATGACCCGACTCGAGCTTTCGAGAAATCGGCTTTGATACCATATGAAATAATCCGGGTCAAATCCCGAGTCCGGAATAAATCTCGGGTCAAATCCCAAGTCCAAATCGAATCAAATCCATCAAAATAAGGCCTCAAACTACTAGCCCAATAGTATCTTCTTGGGTTATCTTAACCCACCACAGGCTCCCAAAAGGTCATGACTTGAAGGTACTATTGGTAGTAACTTATTTCCTTATATGCAGACAAATTTTTCCCCTATCTTTCGATGTGGGACTGGGGTGTTACAACCTGGTTGTTGAATATTGTGAATTATAATATTAATTATGAATAAGTTCGTGTTTATTAAAGATGAAATTGATAGTTCCATTGTGTTGGAATTATTAGTGTTAGTTAAAATCGACATTTATTTCGATAATAATTGATGTCTGGAGGTTATATTGACCAATCGGATAATTAACCGGATAAATGAGCAATTAATTACTATTTATTCACATGCTTATAACTATGTATTCAAATGTGTGTACTATTAATTTACATGATTTACTATTAGGGAGTTGGTGCAAGATTGATAATACTTGCATGATTAAATTAGAAATGGAGGTATAGTTGAAGGTACTATACTGTAATTAGTTTTTTCACATGATTATATTATTGAGTCACATGAATGAACTATTAATTCACATGATTTACTATTAGGGGAGGTGGTGCAAGTTTGATAATACTTGCAGGACTAAATTAAAAATGAAGAAAAAGAGGAAGGTATTATACTATAATATTTTGAGCCCCAAAACGTGCAATTATCGAAACTATATTTTCCTATAAATAAAAACTCATTCTTCCTTCATTTCTCACCAATTCACTAAAGGTATAGAACAATTATTATAGATAGAAATTATAGAGAGAAAGAAGAAGAGAAGTCTGCTACCTCACTATTCTAGTATCCAGTTTCTTCTAAGGTAAGGGGTATTATTTCTTTCGTATTCATGAAGAGAGCTATTTTTTTCCATTCCTTATTATTATGTTGAAATAACCTGTCTATGCGAAGTACCACATATATGGTTAAATTCTTCAGTTATTCCATTCCTTATTATTCTGTTGGAATAACCTATCTGTGCGGTCTATCGCATGCCTGGTGAATTCTGTTGTTACTCCATTTTTCATTATTCTGTTGGAGTATCTTGTCTGTGCGGATTACGCATGACCTGGTTCCATTCTTTATTATTCTGTTGGAATATCTTGTCTATGCGGATTACGCATGACCTAGTTCCATTATTTATTATTCTATTGGAATAACCTGTCTGTGCGGTCTATCGCATGCATGGTGAATTCTTTTGTTATTCCATTCTTTATTATTCTGTTGGAATAACCTGTCTACGCGGACTACTGCATGCTTGATGAATTCTTCCGTTATTCCATTCTTTATTATTCTGTTGGAATAACCTGTCTATGTGGATTATCGCATACATGGTGAATGATCCTTCGTATTCATTCTTTATTAAATTGTGAAAATGATCTGTCTACGCGGATTACCGTATGGCGGGTGAAAATCCATTTGCAGTTTTGTATATTCTATTATACTTGTATGAGATATCATTTCTTTTATACTCGTCATGAAATATCATTTTCTTTGGTATTTTTTTTCTTTTACGAGTTACTATTCACCCGATTACTATTCACTCTAGTATTATTCACTCGGGTATTCGGGGCACTTTTTGTTTCGGAGTACTATTCATGGGTTACTATTCACCCGATTACTATTCACTCTAGTATCATTCACTCGGGTATTCAGGACACTTTTCGTGTTGGGGTACTATTTGCGGGGTACTATTTCCGAAGTACTATTTACGGGATACTATTCACCCGAAATATATATTTCTTTTATGTCCAAATTATTTTTGGTACATGAATATTATTCTTGAATTTTACTCCACAAAGCAGTATCATGTTGACAATTTGGATATTTTTAAACTCTGGATAATTTTAAAGTCTTTAATATTTATCATTGATTTCGTTTGATTAATGCTTATATCATTGTCATCATCCTCATGCTTATATTGTGATGAAAGTCATCTTTGCCTTACGTGCATAGATGGATTTGTTGATTATTAGTTTTCTGATTGTATATCTTTGGCTTACGTGCATAGATGGATTTGTTGATTATTGGTTTTCTGAGTTGTATATTTTTGGCTTACGTGCAAAGATGGATTTGTTGATTATTGGTTTTATAGTTGTATATCTTTGGCTTACGTGCAAAGATGGGGGTGTATGACATGATCATAACCTTTGGTGATAATAACGAATATCCTTGGCGTAGTGCATGGATAATTCGATGATGTGATTAGCGGGATCATGACCATTAGTTATGAGTTGAATGTCTTAAGCCGTAGTAAAAGCTGATTTGACAAGACAATTGATTGGTATGATCATGACCATTGGTTTTATAGTTGAATATCTTTGGCCCGTAGTGCAAAGGTAGACAACTGATTGATATGATCATTATTATTACACTTGAATATCTTTAGCCTTTGGGGTAAGGATATTGAGTAAACGTTCTATTAAGCCTTTGTGGCAAGGAGAAATTGTTGATTTACATGATTATAAATATGAATTGTGGATTTAACTATAATCTTTGGTGGTTTAGGTAAAGGCAGGTGATGATAGTTCTTTTTGTCTTGTGTATAACAAAGAACTGTTGTTGAGTATTACAGGAATGAAATATTAACGATGGACTTTTAATATAGAAGAGATAGTAGACATTATGTTCTACTTGACTCTTCTAATGGATTGCTTATTCCGCTGCAGTTAAACTTGATGTTTATTGTATTTTATCAGTTTAACACTGTTGAAGGCTAATGATAATTTATTCTGCATTATCTTAGTTATAATATTTCTTACTGGGTTAGTTGAGCTCACCCTTTTCTTTCACTGTTCACTTCAGGAAATGAGAATATAGATGTGACTAGTCGGAGAATGGAGTGACGGTCCAAATATTGCATTAGTAGTCCTCACTATTCAGTGAAATAGTGTGATAATAAATGTAATGAATTAAGACTTTATTTGAGTTTGAATACTGTCTATGAGACAATATTCGTGTAAAAACTCTAAGCTATGCTGTTGTCATATTGTATAAAAGAAGTTTGTAGTTGAGTTATGTTCCATGTATCTGGCGACCCAAGATGGGTGATGTATACCTATTTTGGGGGCGTCACATATAGCCCCTCCTTCTTCATTTCTCAGTTGCTAAAGAATTTGTTTGATAAGTGTAGAAAGAGAGTGAGTATGGCTGAAGCATTGAGTGAGTTATGGTCCAAAGAAGAGGTTAGAAATCTCAAAAAGGAGTAATTAATCAAACTAAGCTTTAAAGAGGTATAAATTCTGACTTATGTTCTTGAATTGGGTTTTGGCAAATTCTTATAATTCTCAAGAATTCTCTGTTAATTGATGTAGAATAACATGTCATTGTGTTGTCTGAGGTTGTTTGCATGCTTAAAAGCATTGTAGTTGGTTTGGTTGCAGATTTAGCATGGTTTGTGTTAAGGCTCTGCAATTGCAGAGCCATAATTTTTCATCTTTTTCGAAGTGGCCGCCACCCATATACTATAATATAATTATAATGGCATAATGGCGCTTTCCGCTTGATCATGTGTATTAATTTTTGTGATCATGTTCCATTCTGAGCATGTTACTTTGGTTATTATATGCTTATAAACAACCTTAACTTGTGGACTGAGATTTGCTATGTATGAAGAAGCCATGTTAGTTGATTTAAGTATAAGCATTTAAAGAAGTATAAGGATTTGGAAACTAAATTTTGATAAACTTTTTTCAAAACATGTTCTAAACTTGGATGCGAGTGTGTTACGTTCTGATATATCTTGACATATGTCAATATGATTGGTTATATGATTAAAGGTAATATGAGATATCCAAGCATGATTAAAAAGAGAAATTTCAAGAAAAAGGACTATATTGGCTATGTATAAACGAACTATGTATACACTAAGTTTTGAACTTAAAAATATGCTCATGTGATCTATTATGTGATTATGAAAGCATGATTTAGACAATGCAAACTCATTTTGTATGCTTGAAGAAGTTTTACTAATAGAGACTTAAAGTTTTGAAAATGAACTTGATAAACTATATATACATTAAGTTGAGAACTTGTAAGTATGCTTTTGATGTCTAACATGTATATATATGAAAGTATGATGGGTGGTAGGTAAAGTGGCTTGCATGATTGTTAGCTTAACATGTGAAGTCTTGATTAAATGAAAACGAATAATGACCTATGATATATTTTGATGAATGGCAGAATTTAGTTATTCACATCATAACATGTGTGTTGTGCATGATTATTCATATGTGCAAGACGAGTGTACATTGACCTTCTGCAAAATCAGCCATGTCTTGGTTGCACCAGGAACAACACGGTCGCGCCACTCTTTAGTACAAACCAAGCGCGACCGCGCCAGTCTGCAGTAGGGTCTAAGTTTTGTTAATGATTTAAAAGTTGATGCATACTTATATGGTTACTTTAATCTTTAATACTTGTATAGTATAGTATTCATGTGATAATAAGTATGATATTGAAAGGGGCCTATGATGAATTAGTGTTTACAACTTTAAAGTCAATGGTGATTTCAACTATGACATAGTGTGTTAGAAACTAATAGGGTAATATAATGACACATGTATAGAAGCATGCTAGGTGATGATTTGATTCTTGTAAGTGTAGATTCATATTAGTTTAACACATACTAATTGGAAGGACCGACTTGTTAATGTTAGGTCGTTTCAACGCAAGTTAATTAAAGCTAGAATTAAATTGTAGCTGAGCAAACATGCAAGTTCCTTAAATTCTTACTCTTTTACTTGAGAAAGTATCCGAACATTTTTTTTATTGTGTTGCAAGTTCCCTAACCTTACTCAAATTATTATTGAGCAAGTTCCTTGAACTTCACTCTTTGATTGTGCATGTTCTCTATTTTACACAACTTTGAATATTGTGCAAGTTGCTAAACTTCACTTATTTTTGTGAAAGTTTCCTATCCTTCTCATATCGTATTGAGCAGGTTATTTTTGAATTGAAATTTATTCGTTTAAGCTTGAACTTTATTTCCAAACATGCTATTAAGTGGTGTAATTACTTTACAATTATTCCACATCGATATTATTGATATTCACACTTAGTGCATTTGAGTTCGTACAGTCTTGGACTTGTACATTATTTAAAGTTCTATAATTCTTGAACTGTGTCAGATAGAGTCTGAAACTTTGTTCAGCCAGACAAGTGTATGAAGTTTTATAAAAGTTATCAAAACTAATTAATGGTAAGGATTCTTAGACTGAAAGAACACCCCTTTTTTGATAGGGGAGTACCCCAGGTATCTAATATAAGATACAAAGAGCAGATTTAAATGTTATGCATATACATGGTGTACGCGAGGCTGATCCCCTCAAGTACTTATACGTAACCAAGATAACAAAGGGTCAATTAGCTATTGATTCCATTGGAGTGTTATAGTTCAATGTCTACTTGACTAGCAGTTATTCTAACAACAATCATTATCTTTGCTTCTAATATTCATATTGTTGAATCCTTCAGATATTTATATTGTTGAATTCATTGTCAGATATTTTCTATTTATCATGATATATTCTTATTGTTGTATTTAAACTTGTTGAGCAAACTTGTTGCTCATCCTTGCTATATCATGAATTATATTGCAGCTAAGCACGAGACCTCAGGGAAGGACAAGGGTAAAGGAAAGATGTAGGATAGTGGCAAGGAACAGACTTTACCTTATGCCTAGTTTAAATTACTACTCCCTCCGTCCCATAGTTATAGGCTGATTTTCCATTTTGAGATGTCCCAATATAAAGGCTAGTTACTATTTATAAAATTTAGTTGGTTCATTGTTTTACTTTTATGCCCTTATAATAAATATTCAACCATTACTCTTTTTTTGAAGAAACAACATTCAATATCATTATTTTTATCACCACATTTAATGTTGTTGTATTTTCTTTGGTTAAAGTTTATGGATTTTAATGGTTAGTACACGTCAATCAATGAAGTTGAGAGTTCTAATGTGATAAGTAAGGAGTAATTAACTTATTCATTAATTTCATATTAAGGGGTATATGTGGAAAATTTATGTTAAAAATTGTCACTTAACTAATTTTCTTAAACTATGTGCCAAAAAAAATCAGCCTATAACTATGGGACGGAGGGAGTATTATGTAATATGAACCCCAATAATTATTTTAGGGTATGTTTGTAAGATTGTATTAAGGTTATCGAATCTTGGGACTAGTAATACCTTTTGAATGAACGACATACATTTATTATATTCCGCATTTTAGTTATCGTATGTTGTTTAGAGGTGGATGTTTATATTTTATCGTGATGATCAAACCGGGGTCAGAGGACCCGGATTCAGGGGCGTCACAGGATGGTATTAGAGCCTAGGTTATAAACGTTAGGAATGCGAAACCTAGGTTATAACCTTAGTAGAAAACTCAAGAAGTGTATGCAAGTGATGGGATGAGGAAATCCATCGAGTTTTATTGTGATATTGAAGTGGTTTATTTAAATCAAAAATGATTGATAGACGTCTTAAACTTCTTAATGCTAACATGGATAACATATCACATAAAGCCTAATTGTTTCTTCATTTCCTCAGATCATGCCGCCTAGAAGACTACAGCGGAATCAGAGGGAGGAAGGATCTGTTAACAATGGTAGAGGGGAAAATGTTGATCCAATGCAGAACTTCGTTAACCTGTTAACTGAGGCAATGCAAAAGACTTCGCCACGCAAACAAAGGCAAGCAATTTAGACAAAGATCTTGGCGGTTGATTTTGGACGTGAGAGATTTTTGAAATGATAGACTCTTATCTTTCCACATTTCTCTAAGTACGACAAAATAAATGGGCTGATGGTAATGATAGTGGGGTCCAGCAATGAGTGTAAGATACGGAAGCGTTTTGTCTAACTTCGTTCATCGGTCTTTTCATTTACTATTAATTATTGGGCGTTTTAGATTCAGTACTCTTTTATTATATGGCCTCGTATAACAAAAGACTGGGGGCAATGTTGAGGCATGATTAAATATAATGGGCCCAAATGGTTCGGTGGGCCTTAGGCTACGTGAAGGAATCTTTCCCACGTAGGAATATATTCTAGACAGTGGTTTGAGTTTTAAGAAATATGTGATTTCCAGTTGTATTTAATTTCTAATTCATAAAGAAAGAGTTAGAATTAGATCCGATTTTTTTCCGTTAAGGAGATTGACTCCTATCATAGTATGATAATTACTATGGTAAGGAATTTCATTCCAATACAGGGACATGGCGTTAAATGTGATGCGATTAACTACAAATACAAGGTTAAACCCTACTTCACAAGTAGTTCATTATTCTTTGAGCACTAAAGTTTTAAGTTTCTATTGTTAACCTATTTTCAACCTATACTTATTCTCACACCAGAACTATCTTCCAACAGTCCAGAAAGTCAAGTTTCTACGTGCGACTTTGTTTTTGTACAGAATTTGATATGTTGGTGATTGAACGCGTAGACGAATATTGCCGTTAATATTATATTTCTAATTTTATAACAGATGGAGTATATTATACAAACTAATAAAATAGTGAACTCAAAAGTTAAATCAGATTAATTAGCAAAAAAACAAAGTTAAAGCAGATTGGGCCACCAAGCTCCTAACGAATTGCGACCAAACTCCCTCGCCCCACTATAAAAACTCTATAAGGAAAAGGCCTTGATTAAAAAGTCAGACAGATGACGAGTTAGAGCCATACCACAAAACCTGTGCATGGCGACATGGAAATGAGGTATATTTTTTTCCCTAAATGGTGAGACATCAATATATATATAGATGGGAAAGAATACTACAAAAATATTATATATATATATATATATATATATATACAGAAATGATCAGTAAGGGATCCCTTACTTTCTTAAAATGAGGATTTTTTTTTATTTTTTTTTTTTTGCTTTTTTTTTAAAAAGGCGTGTTTTAACGCTTATACAAAAAAGTGATGTGTGATCTTGCCAGATCGTGCATATACATCATTTTGTTATACACTCAAAACATCAGTATTATGAAAAAATTTCGAGTTCCATAAAATATTAAACTTTTTTTAGTTGTTTTAAAAAAAAGCAAAAAAAAAAAAAAAAAAAAGTCCCTCATTTTAAGAAAGTAAGGGATCCCTTACTGATCCCGGACCGTATATATATATATATTTATATGTATATACTACGATTATGTATTATCTGATGAAATTTATATAGAACGGATTTTTTGGCCTATGGCGATGGTAAACCTGTCTCTATAGCCTAGAATAGCTATGACGACGGGTGAAATTATCGCTATAGCCCAAAAAACCGTCGTCATAACCTACTGTGTAATACACAGTTGAGTACATACATTTTTCCATATATATATATATATATATATATATATATATATATATTAGAGATTTTACTTAAATAGTGTCGTAATAGAATTAGTTAAAGATAATGGTTGATTGTGTCAATATTGTTGCTTAAGATCTAGAGTTTTGTACTGATATAAACACTACTCTGTTCTAAAATATAAATTCTTTTAATTTTATTGACACGTCAATTTTGAATTTTAAAATATTATTAAATTTATGTTGAAAATATGATAATAATCTAATTATTTAAAACGTAAATAGTATAATACTATGGTGATTAACCATCAGATAGTTCCCTACTTGCACAATACTACCAAAAAACATAACTTCCTGCAATCAACTAGAAGACATGTAACAAACATACTAAACAACCCAACAACAATACCTAACCTAAAAACTATAACAATTAAACTAATAAACAAGCAGCTCAGCCAACAAGCAACCAATACAATTAAAGTAGAGGGAAAAGAAAAACTAACAAACTAAAGCAAATATATATATAGCGACGGTTTTTTCCGTCGTTATAGCATAGAAAACCGTCGTTATAGCTAAGCGCCGGTTCGAACTATCGCTATATCTCAAAAAACAGTCGCTATATTTCAGTTTGTCTTTGTTTCCTTTTTTTAGTTCGTTGAAGAAAGTTTTCATATATATACACACACAAAGATGTAATATACAATATATCCAAACTTTGACCACATGCAAGCAACCTTAAAGCAAAACAAGGCTCAAATGAGAGTCTCTTTAAAAAATATATTTGTTTAAAAAATAGGAACGGTACTTGTTCAATCCTGTTCATGTATATATATTCAAATTACATCCAAAACACCATATTTCAGTTGAAATAAATATTATACATTTTTTGGTAGTCAGAAGGAATTTTTTTTGGAAATGTCCAATATACCAGTCCAATAAACATGTCTGTGTAGGAAGGACTCTTTTTTTATGGGAATTCCCTGATCTTAAAAAATGAACCTCTCAGCCCATTGATTCAAATGACAATTTCTATGAATATTTTTACCCTAAAATTTATAACAGGTAGATGAGGGGTACCACTTTATTGCAATAACACTGCTCCTAGGTTTTGTAATCAAATCAATTTGAGGTCCACAGATGTCTCTAATCTGTTAAATAAATTAATATAGCACATTTAAATTCAATCCAAATTAATAATACCTCATTTCACAATTACCATAATTCAATCAATATACATGCAATAGGCAAATACTTTTGAATCCACTCTTACCACTATCTAACACATATATTACAAGGAAAACAAAACCGAAGATCTTGCATTTTTATTTTAGTTTTTAGCACTCTTCGGGTGTATACTAAAAAACCCTAACCCTAAAATGTCTTTATATGATTTTGAACCCTATTAGAGGCACTTATCATGGTATTCACTATCATTTGAGCAAACCCTTGGGATTAAATATCTTGCCAAATGCATTTACCAAAAAAGTACTAAATATAGGATGCATGATTCATAAATGTTTCATGTATATGAAATCCTTTTTTTAGAAAGGTACTTTGAAGGAAAGAATTAGGAGGAGGAGGAGGGCTGAATTGTGTTATATATGGCCACCACAGACTGATCAGAAAAGAGCAAGAGATACATGCTAATATATAAGAACTTGTTGGGCTGAAAATCAGTACGAGATTTGCTATTTCAGAGAAATAATTAAAACAAGGTTTGCCTTAAAACCTAAGAGGTAGATTGACTACATGGGCACACATTACACAATGATACAAAAAAACATAAAGCAGGAAACGAATGATCTCATTCAGATTAAACAACGGAAAATGGTAAGAATACAAGCTCATTGATTTATAAATATCTGGACAGCTATCAAGAGGGGGGGGGCTACACTGAAAAAAACGCCCCCATTAGAGTGCAGAAACATGTCCTTCAGAGCCGATCACATTAGGTCCTCGATCTCTGAAGTTAGCATAGAGGTCCCAATAGTGACCAACTCCGGCATCAAAAAATACTTTCCGGGCAGCCGCTTCAGTTCTGCACTCGTGTACAAAAAACCTACTGAAACTAGATTTAGCAACACTCCTCTGCCACACTTAGCACACTGGTTTTACAGGTTTCTCTTCATCTTCATCTTTCACAGAAGTGACCCAGTTTATTCGCTTAAGCATAAGCTTCCCATATCTCTTAATAGATTTACTCTCACCTTCAACTACCACAACACAAATTAATGCCATCGGAAATCACGGCACACTACAAAAAATTAGGAATGTAATGAATGAATTTATTCCCTCACATGAGAAGTTTTCTAGCGAAGAAAATACTATTCACAGTTTTTATTTTTTCTTTCGCAAAATTCACTACACAAGAATATGGGGTTCTTGTTAAGGAAAATTTGCAAAAGAATTAATTCCTTCACAATATGTCATTAAAGAAAGGGTTTTTTGCGAGCTAGAGAGATAACTAGTCACTATCTTCTATGCAAACCTGGAAGAACCATTACACCATATTGAGGTTTATTCTTGAATAAACTCAACATGTTGTGATGGACACTCTAGGGATTGCTTGAAAGAGCTAAACAATTAACTCATTCTAGCATATATTTTGACGCATCTATGCGTTTCTATTGGAAATCCCTACCGTCTGCGTTAAATATAAGTTTTTAGAGCTAAAAATCATCTAGATCTCTTGCATATTCTTGTTAGTTGTTACATATATATTCAAGTAATTTGGGATGATGAAAAACACATATGGCACCAAAATTTGAAAGGATGGATAAAAAGAGTCAGTCGAATGAAATGTTTTCAACACACAGAGCCTTCCAAATATGTGTCTTCCAAATATTGTGTCATGCATATTGTCTCTTCAAGACAGATCACATGAATTAGTAAGGATAAGAATATCCAAGAAGAAAAAGAAAATTCTTGAGCTTTAGGTCGAACCCTTCTACTTATCCAGAGCAGTTTGCAGTACTTGAACGTCTTATATTTAGGAGACCTAACGTCCGCAGTTTAATACTGCGGACGAGACTTATCGTTTTCTCAGTTCCATCTGACGTCGTATTATAGACCTAACGTCCGTAGTCAATGTCCTAAAAGGCGCTAGGCGGAAGGGAGGCGAGCGGACGGGGGGCCTAGGCGGGATTTTTTATTTTAAGTCAATTTTAATATTGTATCTTACATTTATCCAAACAAAATAATAATATAAAGCAAAACAATCTATAATAAAGACATTTACTTAAAGTTCAAACACATATCCATATTGTTAATGTCAAAGTTCAAACACAAACATGCAATTGTTCAAAGTTCAAACACAAACAAATAATCAAAAATACAAACTAATATTCCTCATCTCCATATCCCTCTATATATCTAACTCTTATTCTCTCTAAAAAATTTAAATAAATGTTATTTTTAAAAATTAGTGTGAAGTTTATTGAATGAGCCATTTGATATTATTAATTATGAAATTATTTTTATTTGTGTAATTTTCAAAATTGAGGACTTAAAGAAAATGACAAATACCATATACCAAGTATGGCTAACATATATTTAACGTATTAGTTTTATTCATAAACAAGATTGGTATTAAATAATAAAATATAAAATTTCAAAAATTCAATTCAATATTAAAACTTAAGAAACTAAACATAAATTTAAGAATTATATTGAATTAAACTAAATATTACAAATGTATCATCATTTATAATTAATATGAAGTTGGTACAAGTTTTAAAAATTACAACTATAATAAAATTATTCATTTTGACTTGATCTTGTTCACTTCTTGTTGTGATTTGATATGCTACAACCTGCATTATTAATATCGTAAATCATTAAAAAAATAAATATATCAAGATCTAGTTTGAGTAGTTATTAAAATAATAAATAAAAAAACCTCTCACTTTAAGTAGCGCTTTTCCCGCTTAGGCTGCCCTTTCCGCCAGCGCCTTTCCGCTTAGGCCCCACTTAATTTTCTGGAGGGATTTTTTTTGCTGCCTTGAACTTAGCACTACAGGAAAAAAGTCTAACAGCGACCAAAAACATCGACGATCGCACTTTTCGGTCGGTAATAACATTAACAGGGACCGCAATTAGCGACCGCACTATAATCTAGTCACTATTAGTATTAGCGACTTCATGCGGTCGATCGCCAAACTGAATATACTCGGTCGCTGAAGGTTTTTCCCTCCTAAAAATTAGCGCAAAAGTAGAGCGGTAAGCCGAATAGCGACTGGTTCGTAACAGCGACCGCATGGAGATGAAGATTTAACGGAAGTGAAAAAAATAAGCTATTCTCTAGTGGTGTAAAGCACGAGTGAAGGTAATTTATTTTTTTTCCTTTTTTCTTCTTCATGATGTTACTGATTTAAAAGTTCTTATATGTTTACGAGAATCGGATAATGGAATCATTTGGAAATAATTGGTATCAGTGATGTGATGCAATTAAAATCGGCTTGATTAGTGTTGAATTAATTTCATATAGAAATCTGGGGTTGCTCATAACAACTAAAGTTGAAAAGTTCAAATTGATCTCCATGCCTATTATGTATTTGTATATATGCCTAAATGAGAATTTAATTCTTAGAACTTGGAAATTATAATGATGAGTATGGATATGTTGATGTATGATTTACTGATATTTAATTCTAAGTGAAAATCAAAAGAATTGAGTTTTATGAAGAAAGTAAACTAATTAGTTTGTAAATGTGCTACTTAGTCATATGTATGGCTGAATAGTAAACTATTTCGTTGTTTTATGAACTGTTATGGCTGGAAATGAATAGAGGAGATAGGTTGGGCTGTGGAATAATAAGGGGGATAAGCATGGGTTTATGATATAAACCAATAACTATGAATTTGGTAACACAAAACTATGCACACCACATGTTTGACAAAAGTCCAAAATGGACCTATTTTTTGTCTAAAAGTCGAGATATTATGCAACTTAGGTAACATTTTTGGACAACATATTATGACTGAAATGAAGGGGTTCTATATGCTCAAAATATTTCAATATACCATGTATATTATATCTAGAGTTAGGTGTAAACTAACCTTTGAATCAAAGTTGGGGCAGATAAGCTAAGTTAGGGCCGCAGGGCCACCAAGGCCACACCAAGCTTAGCCTAGCCTCATGGGGTCAAGCCAAGCTTGGGTATGGCCAGTTATGGGGGTTGTTAAGCCAAAATAGGAAATGCCAAGAAACTGTTAGTACATTTAAGTGAGCTACTAGACACACTTAGTTAAATAGAGGAAATAAAAGGATAGCAAGCAAAACTTGGCTACAACATAGTGAAATGATAAGAGGTTGCTAAGCCAAATTAAACTATGCTAGAGAATTGTTAAAGCAACAATAAAGGTTGCTAGATATATTTAGCCTTAATTAGTGGGCTGTCGTGGTTATTACTAAGGAAATCAAGAATGGTTAAAGAAATAATGCCTTGAGATGAATCTATAAGACAATGGAAATAAAGATGTAGAGAATCAATGCAATAAATCCAAGCAAGGCCATAAAACTGTTAAGGCCAAAGAGGGATGTGTTGATATAACTAAGAAACGCAATAAGTTGAATGAATAAAGCTGCAAAATCAAGGACAAAAGAGTGGAAAGAAGTTAGATTCATGGCGGTCCAACGAGGACTATGTTGATATTAATATATGTTAATGTTTATAAAATTGAATAGAACATACGATTACGAGTTAAAAGCAAATCAGCCCGGCATCACTGATAAAGATATTCAAGTTAGTCGTGATCAAAAAATTACTCTTTGGCTAAAGGACAAAGTAAGTTAAGTTAATTAAGAATGACATATATCGTATTAATTTATGAATTTATTTAATTTAATAGAATTTTTATAGGCTCTTAATGAGGGAACGATTCCTCTAAATATACAAGTCCTATCTATGGGTCCAGACAGGGATCAAGTCATTCGCAATGGTTACAAAATAAATAGTTGTGAATTTCATACAATGACATATGCTCGCGGTAAAAGAACAACTAATAATGGGGTGTGTGTTCAAGGAGATTATTACAATGAGCTTGCTCGTGCCTTTTATGGGGAGTTGGAGGAAATCATCGAGTTGTCGTACAAGGGTACTTATGGGGGTTATATTAACTTCTTCAAATGTCGTTGGTTTGATTCAGAAAAAGGGATATGTGTCGATCGGCATGGAATCGTCAACATTGACCTCCATAGGTCCACGTATGTACGTCAACGCACCATTTGTGTTGCCAACTCAAACAGTACAAGTATATTATGTCAGGAATAAACATGTGAATGATATTCCTATTTAATATATGATTTGATTATGATATATATATATATATATATATATATATATATATATATATATATGAATGAATATGCAAGTATGCTTGCATGAAGAAAAGCTTGTAAAGTCCTTTGATAGATGAGAGAAATATATGTACAAGGACTTAGAATGAATTGCTCAAATATGTTAGGTTGATCCTACATAAGCAAAACAGCTTTGTAAAGTCCTTAAAAAGAAATGATGTACAAGGACTATAAATATAGAAAGATCAAGCTTGTTAGGTTGATCTTATGTTGTAATAGATAGGCTAGTCTGCTCATCGAGTGTTAACCTTTGCACTGAAGTCGTGATCCGCCGGGAGAGTCAGAGTCAACTCGGGAGCTATCGAGGCAGAATAGGAGTATGCAAGATAGTGAGATCTCGAGTTCGTAGACTTCGGGAAGCGAAGAAGGATCGTGAGTGTGTCGGAGAAGAGCTTCCTCGGGATCGTAGTGTCTTTGAGGAAGTCATGTTCGAATCGTGAGAGACGACTTTCTATATAAGCGAACGACCATCTGCCAAAGCCAAGTATGAAATGTACACTACGCTCAGAATCGTAGAGTCTAGCGATGCCAAAGTCAAGACAAGGATCGTAGACTACACTCTGAGATCGTAGAGTCCACTAAATGAATGCAAAGATCGTAGTCAAACAAGATCAGATGAAGACAACAAGCACAAGGCAGAAATCGTAGAGTGTCAAGATTTGATCTTGGGATCGTAGTGTCTGTACAGCCGAAGTTGAATCATAGAGTGCATAACTATGACTCCAAAAGAAGTGCTCACAATGCTAAGTCAGAATCGTAGAGCAGATACGATTCTCAACGAATGAGCACTCCCAGAATATCCAAAGGTACGAAGCCTCTGGTTGGCATTGTAAAGATGCAATCCACAGTAAGGGAACCAGAGAGCACTCAATGAATGGCATGCAAGCTAGCAGAAGAACTAAGCAACAATCCAACCAGCATCAAGATTGAGTTGAAAGGTCATTCGTGATGAAGTCTTCCACAAGGAGATCCAATGAAGACTTCAGCAGCTGACTAAGAAAAAGTCAGCTAATGCAGTAGCTATCAAGAGAACAAAAGACAATGATCTTGGGAGCAACCAAGATCGTAGTGTTTGCCAAACAAAGAAGGGACTGATGGAAGGTGAACCAGAGATACGTCGACCTCACGAAGAAGCAAGGCTAAAGTGATTAAGTCTGCGGTCGGATCATTGATGATAAGTGAGCGGAGATCACAAGGAGAAAGTAAAATTTGGGACGCACCACAAATCAAATCAAATGTCTTGATATTACAAAGGGACCGAGCAAGGAATTAGACCATCGGTCTCACGAGAGCAGTTGAGGCAAACAGAAGTATTGAAGCACTGCACAATACATGAAGAGGTGTTCTTCAGTGAAGATCCAAGCAACACTCTTCAAGATCGTAGTGTTAACTCTACCAGTCAACGAGAAACACTCAATGAGACACTACGATCAGGTCCTTGAAGACATGCATCAGAATCGTAGAGTTTGAATACCTAAAGACTGAAGCATTGGAAACGGTTCAATTTGAAGGGTAATATTCGGACAAGAGCTTATTGAGAGCATCGATGCAAAAGGACAACCTCTGATCTAGAAATCAGGAGTAATAAAGTCTTCAACCTACCCAAGACAGTAAAGTGATACATCTGACAGGGAAGGTGAAACAGTAGACTGCAGAGTCAGAAAAAGTATGACATGTCACATCAAGCAGTCTACTTAAAGTAACTCGAGATCTGTGAAGACATTTGAATAGCTTCCAATGGCTACTTTCCAACGGAAGGATTGGGAAGATGTATAAATATAGAAGAGCTTCAAAGATCAAAGGTTGCTGGAGTTGTGAGTTTTGGAGAGAAGGTGGAATGATCGAATCAAGTGATAGTGAGTCCAGAGGCTCACTCTAAGATCCACCAAGAACACTCAGAAGTTAGATCGAGAAAGAAGTAGAAGTGTGAGTTCTACTATGTAGAAGTGAGAGTTCTACTATGTAGAAGAGTGTTCTGAACTGCCGAGAGAAAAGAGAGCATCATGCCATCTGGATGTCCATCATGGAAAGACTCTAAGTACAATAGAGAAGAGCTTACGGTTATCTTAGCAAGTCCATCATGGGAAGGCATCGAGTAGCAAGAAGGGAGATCACAAAAGCCATCTTGGTGTCAAGCTTGAGAAAACTTCTAAGTACCTTGCAGAAGAGCTTACAGTCATCTTAGATGTCTCTCATGTGTAGCCATTAAGTACCAAGGAGAATGATCTTCAAGACAGTTCATCAAGGGGTCATCCTGAGTAGTTGAAGCGACCCTAAGAAAGTTTGAGCATCATGCAACACTCAACCGCTGCTTTAAGGATGATCAAGCCCAATACTAAGGATAGAAGATGTTAGGAGCATGAAGACATCTTAGTGACAAAGACCGACTCCAACAACAACAAACAAACAACTCAACAAAGCCAGGGCCTGAGGGGTCCTTGTCCGGAGGGACTAAACAAAGCAGGGCCAAAGGGTCCTTGTCCAGAGGGACTAAACGAAGTTCCAAGGCTGCTGGCCTTGAAGAGTTCTTAGTGAACTGAAGTCCCAAGGCTGCTGGCCTTGAAGGAATCGAAGAGATTCAGGGTGCTGCCCTTCCTTAGTGGAAATCCTGCTAGTTGAAAGTAGAAGAGTGGATTAGGAGCTTGAGTCTCTGAACCACTTAAAACCCCTTGTGTCATTTACATTATGTCTATAACTGCTATAACTGCTATGTATGTTTCAACTGCTTACAACTAAACTAACCCAATGAACAATGTATGTATGATTATGAATATATCAATGAAGGGGAATCTATTACTTATTCCGCTGTGCTTGAAAAGATTCTATGTTTGTCATATACTCTAATATGAACAATACATCATAAACCAGAAAAGTATTTGAAATAAAAAGTGTGACGCCCCCAAAATTAGGTATGCATCACCTCTCTTGGGTCGTCATATATATGGTACAAAATACAAATACAAACTTAATTATACATCATGAGCTGTGAGTTTGAATACAAATATTTTCTACTAGAGAGTATAAAAACTCAAAAGGAGTCCTCATTACAATTATTGTCACACTATTTAACAGAATAGTGAGGACTACTAATACTATCATCTGGTCCATCACTCGGTTTCCTGACTCGTCCCAACTATATTCTTATTTCCTGAAGAGAACGGTGAAAGAAAGGGTGAGCTCAACTAGCCCAGTAAGAAATATTATGACTAAGATAATGCAGAATAAATTATCATTAGCCTTCAAATGATGTTAAAGCGATAAAATATAATAAACATCAAGTTTAAGCTGCAATGAACAAAGCAATCCATTAGAAGAGTCAGTAGAGAATAAAATCTACTATCTTCTATGATTTAAAAGGTTTTTCAACCTTCATTATATTTGGGACTTAGCTTAATAAATAATCCACATCATCGAATCACCCCTGCACTACGGCCAAGGATATTCTTTAGTATCACGACCACAGATTATCCAGGCACTACGACCAAGGATAATTATGTATTCATTAATGGTCATGATCATGCCAACAACTGTCCATCAATGCACTACGGGCCAATGAGACTTTTACCACATCATTTGTAACATTACGGTCATGATTACACCGAATAATCCCTGGTCATAATCATACCAAGTCCATCTATGCATTACAGGCCACAGATGACTTTCAACAGAGTATAAACATGAGGATGATGACAATGATATAAGAATTCAATAAAATAAGTTCAAGAATTAATTTATCCAGGAACTAATAACGTCCAAATTGTCAACATGATACTGTTTTGTGGTGTAAAATTCAAGAATGCTCAGAAGAATATTTCCATGAAAAGATACTAGATGAAGTGCAAATATCAAGGATATTCCACTAATTTCATGGAGTATAGAAGTCAAAGTTTTAACCAACTGAGTATAATAAAGAATGGAATAACAAAAGAAATCACCATGCATGCGATAGACCGCACATGTAGGTTATTCCAACAGAATAATAAATAACGGAACCGTGTAGGTGTAAAACGCATGCAGACGAGGATATTCCATTCCAAGAATAATAAAGAATGGGAACCGGGTCATGCGTAAAAGCATGCACGAGGATGTTCCAGAATAATAATAAAAAAGCGGAGATTTTAACCAGGTGTAAAACACATGAACATGATGTTCAGCGAGAATAATAATAAAGAGCGGAACCAGTTAAAATTGTAAAACACACAGACAGGATGTTCCAACAGAATAATAATAAAGATGGAACCAGGTCCGGTGTAAAACACACAGACATGATGTTCCAACAGAATAATAGAAGAATGTCACCAAGTATAGGGTAGACCGCGTATACATGTTATTCCAACAGAATAATAAGCAATGGAATAACAACAGTTCACTTCATGAATAAGAAAGAATAACACCCCTTACATTAGTAGGAGATTGAATACTACAGTAGTGTAGTAACAGAATACTCTTCTTCTTTCTCTCTTATTCTCTCTATACTTTTCTCTCTATATTTGAATGAATTGCGTGAAAAATAATGAAGCCCTAGGCCTCTATTTATAGAAGATTTCTAGCTTAGCACTTGAAATGTGAAAAGGCAAGTGGTTTGACGCCTGTAATGTGAAACGACAAGTGGTTCGACGCCTATAATGTGAAACGACAAGTGGTTTGACGTCTGGTAAAGGTAATTACTATTGACGAAGGTAATTACTATTGACGAAGGTAATTACAATTGACGAAGAGACTCTTAGATGATGACATATGGGCCCCCCCATAAAATAACCAAACTTACCACAACCATTTCATAATAGTCTCTTTATATACATCAAGGATTGAATAAATATTACCACAAATCATTTTATTTTTAATCAACACATATTTAATCTTTCAACAATTATTAATCATTTATAACTTGTCGTCTCAATTATTGATTTAATAATATAACATATTATACATATGATCATGTGACAATAATTGAATCAATAATATAAGAGATATGATGCAAATAATTATTGTAGCAATAATTGAGTATGGTGGTGACTTCTCACGTAAGCATCAATAATCAATCTTGCAAAGCTACTATGCAACCACGCCAGACATTCTATTACTTTTACTAAGGTAGTTCAATAGTTTTAACGGTAACACCTCATAGATTATTTTTATAGAAAGATAATTTTGTCGTTTTCTAACTACGACAATACTTCCGTTGTGGGGTCCACCAATAATTGTACCGTCGTACGAATATTCCCCAATAAAAAAAATATTCCCCGACCAAACGAATATTTTATAACAACTTGCTTACTTTGCAAAATTTATAAATATTACCCACAACTTATAACATTATATCAAAATTACTCCATAATATTCAAAAATAATATTTATAGAAAATTCATCTTTATTTATAAAAGTTGGGGTCTTACAACCTCTCCTTCTTATGAAATTTCGCCCTCGAAATTAGGGTACGTACCTGGTATGTCGAAGAGGTAAGGATACCTTGATTTCATTTCAGACTCTAACTCCCAAGTCATTTCCTCAACATCGTGGTTTCTCCATAAAACTTTGACTTGAGGTATAACCTTGGAGCGTAGAATATGTTCCTTCTTATCCAAGATTTGAACAGGAACCTCTTCATACGTCAAATCTTCTCATTGTTTTCGTCCGGTTCTAACTCAATAATGTGGTTCGTGTCTTTCACATATTTACGTAACATGGATATGTGAAAACGTTATGAACACGAGACATACTTGGCGGCAGAAAGCGAGTCTATAGAGCACACGATTCCTACTCGATCGAGGATTAAAATGGGTCGATGAATCGAGGATTGAGCTTTTCTCTATTTCCAAATCTTGTAACTCCTTTCCATGGAGCCACACGTAACAACACATGATCTCTATATCGAATTCCACGCATACTTTCGATGAAGATCAAGATAACTCTTTTATCGATCTTGTGAGAGTTTTTTACGTTGTCGGATCGTTTGAATCTTTTTCGTAGTCATACGCATCGGCTCCGGTCCCAACAACGTTGCTTCACCCACCTCATCCCAAAGATCTTTCGAAACGACACTTTCTTCCATACAACGCTTCAAATGGAGCCATGCCAATACTTGCTTGATAACTGTTGTTGTAGGAAAACTCCACCAATGGTAAGAACTTGTCCCAACTTCCCTTAAAATCACGGACACAAAGTCTTAATAGATCTTCAAGAGTTTGAATAGTCCTCTCCGACTGTCCGTCCGTCTGAGGATGATATGCTGAGCTAAATCGTAAAACTGTGCCCATAGCTTTTTGCAAACTAACCCAAAATCGTGAAGTGAATCTTGGGTCTCGATCAAAAACTATGGATACCGGCATACCATGCAGTCTTACAATCTCGTTTATGTACATACGAGCAAGACGTTCAAGTGTATAAGTTTCTCGTATCGGTAAAAAATTATCAGACTTGGTCAATATATCAACAATGACCCAAATCGCATCTATGCCTTGAGAAACCTTAGGAAGACCGGTAACGAAATCCATGGTAATGTACTCCCACTTCCATTCTGGAATTTCAAGTGGTTAGAATGGACCTTTTGGTACTTGATGCTCCGCTTTAACTCGTTGACAAGTTAGACACCTTGAGATAAACAACGCTATCTCTCTCTTCATATTGCTCCACCAAAATGTATGGCCGAATATCATGATACATTTTGGTACTCCCAAGATGGATTCAAACGGTGTGTTGTGCGCCTCCATCATGATTTTATACTTTAACTCAGGATCGTTAGGAACACAAAGTCTGGAGTTGACTCGAAGTATTCCTTCATCATCGATTCTTGCTTTCGGCATCGCACCTTCTTGCACTTTTTTCCTCATACGCATCAGCTCCGGATCTGTAACTTAAGCAACTTTAATTTTATCAATTAAAGTCGGTTCTACTCGTATATTCGCCATCATCACATGGGTCCCTGAAGTCTTTAACTCTATCTCCATCCTTTGCAAGTCACACAAAATGGGCTTTTGTGTTGTCAATATTGCACTCGTACTTGCATATGATCTTCTACTCAATGCGTCAGCTATCACGTTCACTTTTCCAGGATGGTATTGGATGGTATGATCATAATCTTTCAACAGTTCAAGCCAACGTCGTTGTCGCATGTTGAGTTCTTTTTGAGTGAAGAAATATTTGAGGCTTTTATGATCCGTAAAGATCTCCACTTTCTCCCCATACAAGTAATGCCTCCAAATTTTTAGTGCGAAGACAACAGCTGCCAACTCTAGATCATGAGTAGGATAATTCCTCTCATATTCTTTGAGTTGTCGCGAGGCATAGGCTATGACTTTTCAATGTTGCATGAGAACACATCCCAACCCTTTGCCCAAAGCATCACTGTAGATGACAAATCCCTCCGAGCCAGATGGTATTGTCGTAGCAGGTCTTTGAAATGAGTCTCCTCTTGAGTTCTTGAAAACTCTTCTCACATTCTTCGTTCCAACAGAACTTTGTATCTTTTCAAGTCAGCTGAGTCAATGGAGTAGCGATTCGAGAAAATCCTTCCACAAATCTCCGATAATAACCAAATTTAACCGATAAAGCTACGCACTTGGTCATCGATTTAGGTTGCTCCCGACTTTGAATAGCTTCAATCTTTCTTTGGGTCAACAGATATTCCATGACTTGATACCACATGTCCAAGGAATGCTACTTCTCGAGCGTAACTCGCATTTCTTCAACTTGGCATAAAGCTTATATTCACGAAGCTTTTGGAGTGTCAGCCTCAAGTGTTGCTCATGATCTTCACGACTTTTGGAATAAATAAGGATGTCATCAATAAAGACGACAACAAAGTGATCCAAATATTCCTTGAATACTCGGTTCATCATATCCATGAAGGTAGCAGGAGCATTAGTCAATCCAAAGGACATGACTAGGAATTCATAATGCCCGTACCGAGTTCTGAAGGCAGTCTTTGGAATATCCTCAGCTCTAACCTTCAACTGATGATATCCAAAACGAAGATCGATCTTTGAAAAAAAATTGTGCTCCTTGCAACTGGTCAAACAGGTCATCAATACGTGGCAATGGGTACGTATTTTTGATGGTGACATGATTCAACTCCTGATAATCAATACAAAGTCGCATACTCCCATCTTTCTTCTTCACGAACAGAACAGGAGCACCCCAAGGAGAAGTACTAGGACGAATAAAGCCAATGTCTAACAATTCTTGCAGTTGGGTCTTTAACTCCTGAAGTTCAATAGGAGCCATTCGATATGGGGCTTTGGAAATAGGTTTTGTACCGGGTTCAATTTCACGCTCTTGGGTAGGCCAGGAAGTTCTTCAGGGAATACGTCAGGAAATTTATTAACAATAGAAATATCCTTCAAATCGGCGTATTTTGTTTAAATCGTGACATGAGCTAAGAAAGCGACATCCGTTTTTCAATAAACGAATAGCTTTATAGCTTGAGATGACCGTGATTAATTTTAATGGTTTGGTCGCTTGAATTCGCATAATAGGTTTATTAGGAATATGAAAGCTAACAACCTTACGAAAACAATCAATTTTAGCATGATGAGTAGTTAATCAATCAATCCCTAGAATCACGTCAAATGCAAGTATTTTTAAAGAGATAAGATCGACAGGTAACGTGCGGTTACCGATTTGAATCAAACAAGACTTATAAACAGTGGATGTAATAAAGGTTTCTCCTAATGGAGTTTCAACAGATAAGTCAAAGTCTAATTTCTCTGTAGTCAATAATCAGGAGAATCAGGAGAATGTGCATCAGGAAGGCGACAATCCTCATGCAAACAACAACACTGACCAAATGATGAATGATGGACTATTCAGAGGCTTTATGCAATTCATGCAACATCAAAGTAGAGCGGCTCCCGCATCCAAAATGTAGGTGGAAACACTGGAAACTCTCTGATGTCCACCGCTAAAGCGATTCAAGGCTGGGACCACTAGAGTTTAAAGGAGAGCCAAAACCACTTAAGGCGGAAGCATGGATAAAGTAGATCACCAAGATATTTGATGTCTTGGGATGCTCCGAGGAACAAAAGGTTCCCTTCGCCACCTTTATGTTGCGTGAAGAAAGTGATTCATGGTGGGAATCAGAAACGTACTCTTCTGGCCGACGACTCAAGATGTCTTGGGAGAAGTTCCAAGAGCTATTCAACGACAAGTACTTTTCCGAGAGTATTCGTCACATAAAGGAGGTGGAGTTTATCAAACTGGAGCAAAATAATATAACCGTGTCACAGTATGAGGCTAAATTTGCTGAGTTGTCCCGGTTTGCGTCCCACTTGGTGGATAATGAAGAGCGAATGACGCGAATATTTTTGCGAGGTTTGAAACCTGAGATACGTCAACATCTTATTTCTCATAAATTGTGTTTGTATTCAGATGTTGTAAATAGGGCTCGATTAGTAGAAGCGCGATAATGAGGCAACGAATCAAAAAAGAAGCGGTGACAAAATGATAATACCGGTGTTACGAATACATGAGCTGGTGACAACAAACGTGTAGGGAATCAACATGCCAGAAATGGTAACCACTTCGGTGGTAATCATGGCCATGACAATAAGAGTGGATATTTCAAGAAGAGGAGATTCAACAATGATGGAAAGACGTCAGCACCAGCAACCGTGGTTAAGGAAGGAGAACGACCACCTATCATATGCTTCAAATGCGGAGGGGAGGGACATATCAGTCCAAAATGCGGGATGCCATCCAAAGCGTGTTATAATTGTGGAAGAGAAGGTCATCTAGCTCGATTTTGTCGTTCACTGAAGACAAGTTCAGCTAGGATGGAGGCACTAAAGGCCATCCTAGAAAAGTTAAAGCCAGTGGTGCAAGGGAAAACAATTGTTGTGACCTCCCAGAAAGCAAGGAACCCGAATGAGGTCATCACGGGTAAGTTTATCATAAACTCTAGCGAAGTCTATACCTTATTTGATACCGGTTCTACCCATTCTTTTATTTCTCCTACTTGCGCTCAACGTTTAAATTTGACTACAGAGAAATTAGACTTTGACTTATCTGTTGAAACTCCATTAGGAGAAACCTTTATTACATCCACTGTTTATAAGTCTTGTTTGATTCAAATCAGAATCGCATACGTTATTCGTCGATCTTATCTCTTTAAAAATACTTGCATTTGACGTGATTCTAGGATTGATTGATTAACTACTCATCATGCTAAAATTGATTGTTTTAAATACGGTTGTTAGCTTTCATATTCCTAATAAACCTATTATGCGAATTCAAGCGACCAAACCATTAAAATTAATCACGGTCATCTCAAGCTATAAAGCTATTCGTTTATTGAAAAACGGATGTCAAGCTTTCTTAGCTCATGTCACGGATTTAAACAAAAATACGTCAGATTTGAAGGATATTTCTATTGTTAATAAATTTCCTGACGTATTCCCTGAAGAACTTCCTGGCCTACCCAAGAGCGTGAAATTGAACCCGGTACAAAACCTATTTCCAAAGCCCCATATCGAATGGCTCCTATTGAACTTCAGGAGTTAAAGACCCAACTGCAAGAATTGTTAGACATTGGCTTTATTCGTCCCAAGTACTTCTCCTTGGGGTGCTCCTCATTCGTTCGTGAAGAAGAAAGATGGGAGTATGCGACTTTGTATTGATTATCAGGAGTTGAATCATGTCACCATCAAAAATACGTACCCATTGCCACGTATTGATGACTTGTTTGACCAGTTGCAAGGAGCACAATTTTTTTTCAAAGATCGATCTTCGTTCTGGATATCATCAGCTGAAGGTTAGAGCTGAGGATATTCCAAAGACTGCCTTCAGAACTCGGTACGGGCATTATGAATTCCTAGTCATGTCCTTTGGATTGACTAATGCTCCTGCTACCTTCATGGTTATGATGAACCGAGTATTCAAGGAATATTTGGATCACTTTGTGGTCGTCTTTATTGATGACATCCTTATTTATTCCAAAAGTCATGAAGATCATGAGCAACACTTGAGGCTGACACTCCAAAAGCTTCGTAAATATAAGCTTTATGTCAAGTTGAAGAAATGCGAGTTCTGGCTTGAGGAAGTAGCATTCCTTGGACATGTGGTATCAAGTCATGGAATATCACATTGACCCAAAGAAAGATTGAAGCTATTCAAAGTGGGAGCAACCTAAATCAATGACCCAAGTACATAGCTTTCTCGGCTTAGCTGGTTATTATCGGAGATTCGTAGAAGGGTTTTCTCGAATCGCTACTCCACTAACTCGGTGACTCCGAAAAAGAAACAAAGTCAGTTGGAGCGAGGAATGTGAGAAGAGTTTTTAAGAACTCAAGAGGAGACTCATTTCAGCACCTGTTCTGACAATACCATCTGGTTCGGAGGGATTTGTCATCTACAGTGATGCTTCGGGCAAAGGATTGGGATGTGTTCTCATGCAACATGGGAAAGTCATAGCCTATGCCTCACGACAACTCAAAGAATATGAGAGGAATTATCCTACTCATGATCTAGAGTTGGCAGCTGTTGTCTTCGCACTAAAAATTTGGAGGCATTACTTGTATGGGGAGAAAGTGGAGATCTTTACGGATCACAAAAGCCTCAAATATTTCTTCACTCAAAAAGAACTCAACATGCGACAACGACGTTGGCTTGAACTGTTGAAAGATTATGATCATACCATCCAATACCATCCTGGAAAAGCGAGCGTGATAAATGGCGCATTGAGTAGAAGATCATATGCAAGATGAGAGTGCAATATTGACAACACAAAAGCCCATTTTGTGTGACTTGCAAAGGATGGAGATAGAGTTAAAGACTCCAGGGACCCATGTGATGATGGAGAATATACGAGTAGAACCGACTTTAATTGATAAAATTAAAGCTGCTTAAGTTATAGATCCGGAGTGATGCGCATATGAGGAAGAAAGTGCAAGAAGGTGCGATATGCCAAGCAAGAATCGATGATGAAGGAATACTTGAGTCAACTCCGCACTTTGTGTTCTAACGATCCCGAAAGTTAAAGTATAAAATCATGATGGAGGCGCACAACACACCGATTTGTAATCCATCTGGGAGTACCAAAATGTATCGTGACCTTCGTCATACATTTTGGTGGAGCAATATGAAGAGAGAGATAGCGCTGTTTGTGACGCCCCCAAAATAGGTATACAACACCCATTCTGAGTCGCTAAAATACATGGTATAGAAAGCAAACTACAACTTTGATAATACAGATGTCGTGTAGAATACGACAATACAACAGTGAGTTTAAATACAAATATTGTCTTACACAATAATATACACACCCAAATAAGTCCTCATTAATTATTCATACACTATTTTACGTAAATAGTGAGGGACACTAAAACATCTTCCTAGAACCATCACTCCATACCCCGACTCGATCCTCGCTATGTTCTCATCTCACGAGAAGAAAAATGGAACAAAAGGGAAAAGGGTGAGCTCAACTAGCCCAGTAAAGAACATTATGACTAAGATAATATACAACAAATTATCGTTAGTCTTCAACAGGGAAAATCTGATAAATTATAATAGACAACAAGTTTTAGATCAATAAATGCAGCAGAACAGTAATCCATTAGAAGAGTCACGTAGAGAAAGAATTCTACTGTCTTCTAAGGTTTAAAAGTCCATCATCAATATTTTATCCCTGTAACAACAATCAATATTCATCTTTGCACTACATGCCAAAGATATTCATTTAAATCACCAGTTGGTCATGTTCATCTCAACACCTGTTCATCTTTGCACTACATGCCAAAGATATTCATCAGTTAATCGTTCATCTTTGCACTACAGGCCAAAGATATTCATTTATATCATCATTTAAGACTGAGGATGATGAAAAATATTTTTAAAGAAACGAATCCAGTGAAACAAAATGACAAGGATTAAGGATTAAGGATTCGTACTTTGTTTTACCCATGTCCAAAAATACCTCGAAAATAATCATATTGGTGTAAAATTCAAGAATGATCAAAACATGGATACAATCAAAGCTAGTATCCAGAATATATATTTTGGGCAAAAGAAAAATTTTTATTTTTCTATTGAATAAGTGTCGTATTCGTGAATAGTGTCGATACGTGAATAAAGGCCGTGATAATATCGTGAATAAGAACTCGACACAACAAGTTCCAAATTTGATGAAAAGTTCAACAAAGATTTTGGCATAATGATATTGAAGAAAATAATATCATTTTATGAAAGAAATAACATCCTTACCTCAAAATAACCGTATTTCGATCAATTTTTAGATATAGTCTTGTAAACTCGCACCAGATATAGCAACACTCAAAATATACTCACAAGAATACGTTCGACAATATAGAGAGAAAGAGAGAAAACTTAGTTTCTAGTGTGATTTTCAATTCTAACTTAACCTCTATTTATAGTAAAATGCTGTAACGCATAAAAAGGAGACTAAAATAATAAAATATTATTTTTATTTAAACTTCTACGCATGCTTTGTTAGGCCAAGACCCCCCTCAATCTTTGAAAAAAGAATTGACCCATGTGTTTAATCACACCAACCAAAGTGGGTCCCACCCATTAATAAAAATCATTTTATTTTCCGAAACTTCAACAATTCAGTGAAAATAGCTGGGTTATTATCGAAAAATTCAAAACTCGCGATTTTCCATGGAAATTCCATTCTCTACAACTTTGCGGAAGAAAAGTTTTCCAAATTTCAAAGCAGAAATTGACCAAAATCCATAAGCAGGCGATTTTATACTATAATAAATTTTGGTTAAGAATTGTGTCCACCAGACACACACAAAACATGTGTTAAACATTTAATGCCACAAAATACTCTACCTCCTCATATACTCATATATCCCACATTCATTATAAAAATATCACCGTTAATATATTATTAAAATAATATATTTAAATGAATTATTTTATCGTAAAAAGATAAAATATTAATTTTCAACAATTGTCACATTAAAAATTTTCTCCATCTATATCACATAAAATAAATATTTTCTTTATCATAATAATCAATAATTAATTATTTTAAAAATAATATTACGTAATCACAATCATCGACAACCGTGCCGCTCCTGGGAAAGAGTGGGCTTTCCAATAAGGATTTCTCCTACTTGGGCGCAATTAAATTAGGTGACCAAACCTCTCCTTAGGCAGAACTTTCTAGACATTGCCAATAATGTTATCGATAATATTATTCAAATAATATGAATTATTGATTTGATAATGGAAAATCTTGTGTAATGACAATTATTGAAACAACAAATGATACAAAATATCAACGCAACAATTATTGAATCAATATAATATTGAATAAAGTAATTCATCGTAACAATTATTGAGTAGTGCCTTCTACTACGTAAGGATCAATAATTCAACAATCTTGCAATACCAATCTAGGTATCTTTCTTTATGCAACCACGATATTATCATCGTATTTTAACCACCAGGTAACCCAACAGTGTTAACGGTAACAATTTACGCCGTTATTTATAAACTCAATCTTTGTCGGTTTCTTTCATCCAACCATTTTCCGTTATGGGCCCACCAATGATCGCTGGCAAAGTAAATGCGGAGATTCCCGACAAAAAGAATATTCCACGACCAAACGAATATTCTCGACAATAATGAATATTTTATAACCACTTGCTTTATTTTGTAAACTTTGCACATTTCACCCATAACCAAAGAATTATATCAAATTAACCCTTATTAATTTAGAATAATGAATAAAGGAAAATTCAATTTTATTTATAATAAGTTGGGGTCTTACACTGTTTATCTCAAGGTGTCTAACGTGTCAACGAGTCAAGGCTGAGCATCAAGTACCAAAAGGTCCATTGCAACCACTTGAAATTCCGGAATGGAAGTGAGAGCACATTACCATGGATTTAAGCACTGGGGTCTTCCCAAAGTTTCTCAAGGCATAGATGTGATTTGGGTCATTGTTGATAGATTGACCAAGTCTGCTCACTTCTTACCAATACGAGAAACTTATACACTTGAATGTCTTGCTCGTATGTACATAAACGAGGTTGTAAGATTGCATGGTATGCCAGTATCCATAGTTTCTGATCGAGACCCAAGATTCACTTCAAGATTTTGGGTTAGTTTGCAAAAAGCTATGGGCACGGATTTACGATTTAACTCGGCATATCATCCTCAGACGGACGGGCAGTGGAAGAGGACGATTCAAACTCTTGAAGATCTATTAAGACTCCGTGTCCTTGATTTCAAGGGAAGTTGGGATAAGTTCTTACCATTGGTGGAGTTTTCCTACAACAATAGTTATCAAACAAGTATTGGCATGGCTCCATTCGAAGCGTTGTATGGAAGAAAGTGTCGCTTCCAAAGATCTTTGGGAAGAGGTGGGTGAAGCAATGTTGTTGGGACCGGAGTTGGTACGTATGACTACGGAAAAGATTCAAACGATTCGACAACGTATAAAAACCTCACAAGATCGACAAAAGAGTTATGCTGATCTTCATCGAAAGGACGTGGAATTCGATATAGGAGATCATGTGTTGTTACGTGTTGCTCCATGGAAAGGAGTTACGAGATTTGAAAAGAAAGAAAAGCTCAATCCTCGATTCATCGGCCCATTTTTAATCCTCGATCGAGTAGGAACTGTGACCTATAGACTCGCTTTACCACCAAGTATGTCTCGTGTTCATAATGTTTTTCACATATCCATGTTACGTAAATATGTGGAAGACCCGAACCATATTATTGAGTTAGAACCGGACGAAATAGCGGAAGATTTGATGTATGAAGAGGTTCCTGTTCAAATCTTGGATAAGAAGGAACATATTCTACGCTCTAAGGTTATACCTCAAGTTAAAGTTTTGTGGAGAAACCACGATGTTGAGGAAATGACTTGGGAGTTAGAATCAAATGAAATCAAGGTATCCTTACCTCTTCAATATACCAGAACGCACACCCTAATTTCGAGGGCTAAATTTCATAAGAAGGGAGATTGTAAAACCCCAACTTTTGAATAAAGATGAATTTTCTATAAATATTATTTTTGAATATTATGGAGTGAAATTGATATAATGTTATAGTTGTGGGTAATAATTATAAATTTTGCAAAAGTACATAAGTTGTTATATAATATTCGATTGGTCAGGAATATTCGTTTTAATGTAAAATATTCGTATAACCAAGACAATCATTGGTGGACCCCATAACGAAATTATTGTCGGATTGAGAAAACGACATAAAAATACTTTTTATGAAAATAACGGCGGAAGTTTTACTCGTTAATCTGTTGAAACACCCGGTGTTAAAAAATGCGAGAATACGCTGTGGTTGCATAAGTAGCACACCAGATTAATTATTGATGCTTACGTAAGAAGTCACTCGCTTTTGTTCAATTATTGTTATAGTATTTGTTGTAAATTTGGCTTATGGACCCCCACGCCACGTATTTTTAGATAGTGTGTTATGAATATAGTAATATATATATATATATATATATATATATATATATATATATTTAACATGCAAGTGGGTTAAATGCCTTAATGGCAGGAAAGGGTATATATATTAATATATATATATATTTGTGATGTTGGTAAATGATTTAGGGGGGTGGGGGAATCTGGGAACATGGGAGTACTATATGTTATTTATATATATGTACTAGTTTAACAAATTGGCAAGGGTTGATTCAATGAAGTCACGGGGTTGATAACCTGTGAACTTATTTATATATAATATATATTATATATTATATTTTATTTAAAAAATTTTGCTTTAAATATGGACCGTCCAGAAATTAAAATTTTAAAGCAATTTTCAAACCCTAAAACAGATCCATGCGAAAAATCAATTAATTCAGAGGTTTAGAGATTATACCAGTATATAAACAAAAACGAGAATCAAACCGATCGCTACTAATCTCCAACGCAATACAAACCGATCATGGCGCTTCTACCAGATTCACATTTAACGCCGCATCTAAACCGTCGAACGATTCTCGCAATAAGAAGGACTTCACAGACTAGCCACCAAAAGGAATGGATTTTTTCAAACTGCTTTTCTCTAGTCTCTCTCTAAGAATTGGCTAGGTTTTTCAATTATGATATCTTACCCTAAGTAAATGCTATATATCATATATATAGTAGTTAAAAGGAATTAATCAAATCAAAACCTAATTTTATAAAATCAAATTATATATATATATATATATATATATATATATATATATCTTAATTAAGTCTTACTTAATTAATATATATATATACAATTATCCTTTTAATTTAAATTCGTGATTTAAATACTATTAATCATATTAATATATTTAAATCCTTAAAATTTAAATTAATTCCCTTTAAATAACGCTCTATGTGTGTGACTTATAGGTTATTATTACGCTGGCAATAATTTTAAAATCATATTATAAAATTATAAACAAAGTGAATAGCATCTAGTAATGCATCATCGCTACCCAAGTAATAATAAGATCGATGATTCGATGCAACCTTTTCGTGACCAATGTTTCAATGTAATTTAATCCTTTTAACCTTAATATCCTAGATTAAACTCGAGTCATGGAATGTGTCATACTCTTCATAATTTAATCTGAAGTTTTCTTGATCAATGAGTAGACTATATGAAACAAATCACTATTTGAGCATGGCCATGCATTTCATAGTCCTACTCAATCAAGAGGCCTATGGATATCACCCATAATATATAGGATGGTTAAATTCCATCTAGATCACTCATATTTCTCACACGATTAATGATGAACCCAATAATCACCTTTATAGTCCACCCTATTAAAGGTGACATTTGATGATATCAAAGTACATAAATTCTCGTAGTAGTAATATAGCGATTTCGTGTCTGGAGGACCATTACATCATTGTTACCATGAGAATTGCTAATGACACTTCGATAATGCTCCATATAGAATTCTCATGGTGGGTCCGTCCAAAGACATCGTTTTCAACATGTATCTATGCATCGACTTAATATCTCATATATTTATGACCAATGAGATTTGGTCATCAATAATCCACATATTAGTCTCAATGCATCATTGTTGTCCCATCAACAATGATACTCGACTAGGACATTTAAGAACACCGATACTAATGGTAATATATAATCTCATGTTCAAGTCACATACTTGAAACTATATAATTTGTATCACTATTCTAAGGAATTTTATTATGTTAACAATTATATTACGCAAAGAATAAAACCATAATAAAATCATATATTTATTCAATCAAATATAATATCAAAACGTTAAGCAATTATATCAAATAATTGGCCTCTAGGCATAAACTCTAATAGCCTCCCACTGCACTCAGAGAGCCAATCACTCATGTATCTAATACCCATGGAACTAGTGTGACCGGCTGTGCTTCTCACGCGATAAAGCTCTGGTTAGTGGATCTCGCAACATTATCATCCGTCAGCACTCTTCCTATATGTACATCTCCTCTATCAATGATTTCACTTGATGAGATGGTACCGCCTAAGTATATGCTTCGATCGTTGGTGAGATCCGGGTTCCTTAGCTCGCGTAATGGCTCCATTATTATCACAAAGATAGAGCAACCCGGATCAACAATGGTTGGAACAACACCAAGTTCAATGATGAACTTTTAATCCATACAACCTCCTCTTGGTCGCAGACTAGAAGAAGCAATATACTCACTTCTTGTCAGAAGAATCGCCCATCGCTCTCGCTTCAACTTTTCCAAACTAACAAAGACCACCATTAAGGCAAAACACAAAACCCGACCGAGACTTATAGTCATCATTGTCGGGTACCGAAACTAGCATCCGTGGTAACCTTTACCGCTAGTTCGCCTTCACCTCCATATACCAAGAATGAATCCTTAGTCCTTTCGTGTACTTGAGGATATTCTCGATCGCCGCCCCAAATGACCTTCACCCGATTCGATCGGTATCGCCATCATGCTCAAAGCATACGAGACATCCGGACGAGTACATATCATTGCATACATGATAGATCCAATTGTCAAGCATAAGGGATCTTTCTCATACGCTCCTCATCATCTTGTGATTTAGGACATCGGGCCTTAGAGATCTTTACACCATGAGTCACGGTAAGTTTCTCTTTTCGCCTCTTGCATGTCGAACTGCTTCAACACTTTATCAATATATGTATTTTGACTTAGTCGAGCATTTTTCTCGATCTATCTCTATAGATCTTGATACCTAAAATGTAAAAAGATCGCCCAAATCTTTCATGGAGAAACATTTTCCTAACCATGTTTTTTAAAACTGTAAGGAAGGAATGTCATTCCCAATAATTAATATGTCATCAACATATAATACTAGGAATACAATGTGACTCCCACTAACCTTCTTATATACACAAGGTTCATCTTCATTTTTAATAAAGCCAAATTCTTTCGATCGCTTCATCAAATCAAGATTCCAACTCCGAGAGGCTTGCTTCAATCCATAAATGGATCGCCGCACTTACATACCTTTCAAAGATCCTTTGAGTGACAAAACCTCAAAGTTGTGTCATATACACATCCTCAAGGAGATTTTCGCTAAGGAAAGCAGCTTTGACATCCATCCGCCAGATTTCAGAATCATAAAAAGTCGCAATAGCAAGTAAGATCCTCGATGGATTTAACCATTGCCATCGGAGAGAAGGTTTCATCATAGTCAACACCTTGAATTTGTTTGAAACCTTTGCTACCAAATGGCTTTTATAGGTTTGTACATTACCATCCATGCGCTTTCTTTTCTTGAAAACCCACTTGCACCCGATTGGTTTTATTCTTCAGTGGATCAACCGTAGTCCATACTTGGTTAGTATACATGGAGTCCATCTCGCATTTCATGGCTTCAAGCCATTTTCTAATCTCGTCCATTCATAGCTTCTGGTAGTAGAAGGTGCTCATCTTGATCTATGAGCATCACATCGCTGCTTTTGAGTCACAAGATATCCATAATATCTCTCGTGCTCTTGGCGTGGTCCTACCAGATCTATTTAATGACTTGTGTAATTTGAGCAGTTCACTTTCCACAATTTCTTGTGGTTCCCGCCATGTTCCAACTCAGTTCAATGATATTTTGTGGTTCTTAATTTCTTCGAAGTTCTACTTTCCTCCCATCGCTTCCTTTTAGAGACAAATTCTTTCTAGAAAAATACCAGCCGAGCAACAACCACTTTGTTCTCTAAGGTTTGTAGAAATAATACCCTTTTGTTTCTTTGGGTATCCCACAAAATTACATTTGTCGATTTGGGGTCCGAGCTTGTCGTAATTCAGACGCTTTTACTTAACGCCTCGCAACCCCAAATCTTCATGAATCACATACTAGGACGCTTCCCAACCCACATTTCATATGGTGTCTTCAACCGCCTTTGTAGGAACACTGCTATGTGAATGCAATTGCCTCTGGGCATGACCCCGTAAGCTTATCGAAGATCTCAGATGACTCATCATTGATCGTACTCATGTCCAACAAGGTTCGATCCTCCTCTCGACACACCATTCCATCATGCAGTGTTCCTGTGGAGTGAGTCGTGATATAATACCACACCCTTTAGAAGGTCATCAAAGTCTTGGCTTAAGTATTCACCTCCTCGACGGATCAAGGGCTTTTATGCTTTTGCCAAATTGGTTTTGAACTTCATTCTTGAATTCCTTGAACTTTTCAAAGGATTCGGATTTGTGTCTCATAAGATACACATATCCATATCTACTAAAGTCATCAAGAAATGTAATGAAGTAATAAAACCTACCTCTTGCTAACTAACTCATGGGTCCACATACATCACTATGTATAAGTCCCAATACATCGCTAGTCTGCTCATCGTGTCCAAAGTGAAAAGGGCTTTAGTCATCTTGCTTAATAAACAAGACTCAGATTTTCATATGATTCAAAATCAAATGAATCCAAGAACCCATCTTTATGGAGTTTGATATGCTTTCATTTATATGGCCTAAACGACATGCTGCAGTAGATATGCTTGATTTGAATCATTTGATTTAAATCGCTTTTGTATTTATGTTATAGATAGGCATTTCTAAATCAAGAATATAGAGACCGTTAAACAATTGTGCAACACCATAACAAATATCATTTAAGTAAAACAAACAACGATTGTTCTTTATTATAAATGAAAAACTTTCTTTGTCCAAACAAGAAATGTAAATAATGTTTTTGCTTATAGCAGTACAAAATAACAATCTTCTAATTCTAAAACTAGCCCAAAGGGCAAAGATAAATGATAAGTTCTACTACCAAAAGCAAAAGAACTTTTTGCTCTATTTCCAACTCAGAGGTCAACCTCCTTTCGCTTAAAGTTCTACTCCTTCTGAGTCCCTCAGACATTAACACAAATGTGAGAACCACATCCAAAGATCCAATACCCATGATGTAGAAGTAGATAAGTTGACTTCTATAACATATATACCGAATCAAGTCGATTTCCTTTTCTTTTCTTCACTTCTTCCAGATAAGCATGACAATTCCTTTTCCAAAGGTCTGTGTTTTCCATGTATGACATTCACCTTCTTTAGCCACCCCACTTTTAGGTTTTAAAGCCTGCTTTGGTTTTGGAATTGGGTTTGGCAAAAGATTTAGATCCTATCTTCTTCTTCGCTTTCCAATTCCCCTTAGCATTCCCTTTGCACCATCATTATGGGAGCGGGTCCCGCTTTTTCATGTTGTTCTCGCAGCCTAACATGCTCAACAACTCAAGAAGGGGTTTCAATTTCATTCATAAGATAGTTCATAACAAATTGAGAGTAGTCATTGTTCAAAGATTGCAAAACAAGGTCGGGCTTTGGGCTTCCTGAGTGATTGGAAAACCCAACCTATCAAGGTACTCAATATACCCAATCATTTTCAAAGACATGTGGACCAACCGGATCACGTTTCACCCATTTTGCAGTTGATACAACGCCTTGCTTCAGATTATACCTCTCTCCGTCGAGCATGCCCTTCGAACAATTTCTCGAGATGCTCGATCATCTCATAAGCATCCATCAACTCATGTTGCTTCAAGCTCGCCGCTCATGGTTGCTAAGATGACACAACTCACATCCAGAGCATCATCTTGATGCTTTTGTAAGCATTATGTTCGTGACGCAGCAGTGATGATACCGGTGCCGCAGAATGGGCCCATCAATGACATATAGCTTACGCCTTGTTTGAGGACAATCCTCAAGTTCCTATGCCACCAAGGAAATTAATTCCACTTAGCTTGTCCTTTTCAAGGACCGATCGTAATGAAAGACTATTTGTGTTGTTGTTGTTTGCCATTTGATATCTACAATTTATAAGTGCAACAATAATAAGTCAAATTACAGAGTTGATATTATATAATTGATAATAGTACATTCAAAATATACCTCCCACTATTTTATTCAAATTAATAGCCCTCACCATTAATTCTAAAGCATTTTCTATTAAATCTTTCTAGTGAGCCAAGATCCATATTTCATTACGCCTTAAGTTAGCTTTTGGCTATTCTCTCAAAACATAATTATTTAGGTAGACAACCCTTTGTCAATTATATCATATATAACTCCCGGATAGTTTGGTAAACAACATTTGTTTCTAGTCCATCTAATGGTACCAACCAAACTCTATGCCTCTAAGTCCACAATCCTATCGAGATAACTTAGTTAAGTTTCAGCCCAATGATTTTAATAGTTTGATATCACAATTATCCTATCGATCTTACCTAGATAAATAGGGTACTTTGCTTTGGCAAACCTACATCTATTGATCAAGGTCTTGATGAGTGTTATTCATCGAAGGCATCCGATTTAGACTTAATAATTTAATGAGGATTTTATTAATTTAGATCTCACCAATTTAATCTTGTTAAGCATGCACATTATTAATCATATCATATCACATACAAGCATAAATAAAGTGCAAAATTAAATGTGTCACGCTTATGGCCCAATCCATCGTCAATCTTTTCAAGTTAATGAAAGATCAAGGTCAATCTAAGGTGGTAAAAGATCTTAAAATAAATAACTTCCTCGATCTTCCTCAAAGACGCGCCTCCTCTCCATCATCATCTTTCCATGTTCTCCATCTTGACATCTTCATCAATTACAGATTATTACATGACATAAAGAAACCTCGAAGTTACATTCGAGGGGATTTAGATGAGAAGAGAATATTACATTAGAATTTATAGAAAGGCACTATATGCAAGCCGTATTTCAAAAACCAAAACCACTAACCTATGGGTCAAAAGGCCATAATCAGGCACCATGCATATCACAATAAGCACATAACAATTTATATATAATTAAAGAAAACTATATATAAAATATAGGGGACATACCATCGGCGCACATTTACGGGGTCCAAGGGGGTCTCTCAATGGGGGGATCAATCCTGGGTGGGGTCGAACGGTCATGAACCGTCATAAAAAAAAATTTTAACTACATTCGTAGACGTATTTTTTTTCCATAATAATCTATCTCAAATAGCTTTTTAATCATACATTTTAATCCACCAAAACACCCATAATAACAAATCATATATGTCCAGCCGATTTAATCATATTAAAACGTAATAACAAAGACACCGTAATTTATCATATATTTCAGTTTCGATTAATCATATTAAAACGATTCTTCATGCTTCTAATCCGATTAGAATAGTTATATTGTTATTCCACCGATTAAAGATACGATTAATAAAGATTATCATATATATTACTGTAATACACATACAACTAATATCATATATTCAATTTTATATCAGAAACATGCATCATCATATATCATATATATCGAATACAATTAAAACACGTAATCAATTAATCTTTTCGCAAGTAGCTCGATACCACCGTTGGGCTTTATACGTAAACGCACAAATGAAATTAAAATTTTAAAGCAATTTCAAACCCTAAAACAGATCCATGCGAAAAATCAATTAATTCAGAGGTTTAGAGATTATACCAGTATATAAACAAAAACGAGAATCAAACCGATCGCTTTAATCTCCAACGCAATACAAACCGATCATGCTTCTACCAGATCCACATTTAACGCCGCATCTAACCGTCGAACGATTCTCGCAATAAGAAGGACTTCACAGATTAGCCACCAAAAGGAATGGATTTTTCAAACTGCTTTTCTCTAGTCTCTCTAAGAAATGGCTAGGTTTTTCAATTATGATATCTTACCCTAAGTAGTCGCTATATATCATATATATAGTAGTTAAAAGGAATTAATCAAATCAAAAAACCTAATTTTATAAAATATATATATATATATATATATATATATCTCTTAATTAAGTCTTACTTAATTAATATACATATATACAATTATCCTTTTAATTTAAATTGTGATTTAAATACTATTAATCATATTAATATATTTAAATCCTTAAAATTTAAATTAATTCCCTTTAAATAACGTTTCTATGTGTGTGACTTATAGGTTATTATTACGCTGGCAATAATTTTAAAATCATATTATAAAATTATAACAAATGAAATGCAAGATCTAGTAATGCATCATCGCTACCCAAGTAATAATAAGATCGATGATTCGATGCAACCTTTTCGTGACCAATGTTTCAATGTAATTTAATCCTTTTAACCTTAATATCCTAGATTAAACTCGAGTCATGGAATGTGTCATACTCTTCATAATTTAATCTGAAGTTTTTCGATCAATGAGTAGTACTATATGAAACAAATCACTATTTGAGCATGGCCATGCATTTCATAGTCCTACTCAATCAAGAGGCCTATGGATATCACCCATAATATATAGGATGGTTAAATTCCATCTAGATCACTCATATTTCTCACACGATTAATGATGAACCCAATAATCACCTTTATAGTCCAACCCTATTAAAGGTGACATTTGATGATATCAAAGTACATAAATTCTCGTGGTAGTAATATAATTATTTGTGCTCTGAGGACCATTACATCATTGTCACTATGAGAATTGCTAATGACACTTCGCATAATGCTCCATATAGAATTCTCATGGTGGGTCCGCCCAAAGACATCGCTTTCAACATGTACCTATGCATCGACTTAATATCTCATATATTTATGACCAATGAGATTTGGTCATCAACAATCCACATACTAGTTCAATGCATCATTGTTGTCCCATCAACAATGATACTCGATCAGGGACATTTAAGAACACCGATACTAATGGTAATATATAATCTCATGTTCAAGTCACATACTTGAAACTATATAATTTGTATCACTATTCTAAGGAATTTTATTATGTTAACAATTATATTACGCAAAGAATAAAACCATAATAAAATCATATATTTATTCAATCAAATATAATATCAAAACGCTAAGCAATTATATCAAATAATTGGCCTCTAGGGCATAAACTCGTGAGCTCAACTAGCCCAAGAAGAAATATTATGACTAAGATAATGCAGAATAAATTATCATTAGCCTTCATAGTGTTAAACTGATAAAATATAATAAACATCAAGTTTAACTGCAGCGGAACAAGCAATCCATTAGAAGAGTCAAGTAGAGAATAAAATCTATTATCTTATATGATTTAAAAGGTTTTTCAACACTGTTATCGTTGGGACTCAGCTTAATAAATAATCCACATCATCGAATCACCTCTGCACTACGGCCAAGGATATTCTTTAGTATCACGACCACAGATTATCCAAGCACTACGACCAAGGATAATTGTGTATTCATTAATAGTCATGATCATGCCAACAACTGTCCATCAATGCACTACGGGCCAATGAGACTTTTACCACATCATTTGTAACATTACGGTCATGATTACACCGAATAATCCTTGGTCATAATCATACCAAGTCCATCTATGCATTACAGGCCACAGATGACTTTCAACAGAGTATAAACATGAGGATGATGACAATGATATAAGAATTCAATAAAACAAGTTCAAGAATTAATTTATCTAGGAACTAATAACGTCCAAATTGTCAACATGATACTGTTTTGTGGTGTAAAATTCAAGAATGCTCAGAAGAATATTTCCATGAAAAGATACTAGATGAAGCGCAAATATCAAGGATATTCCACTAATTTCATGGAGTATAGAAGTCAAAGTTTTAACCAACTGAGTATAATAAAGAATAGAATAACAAAAGAAATCACCATGCATGCGATAGATCGCATACATGCGAGTTATTCCAACAGAATAATAAATAACGGAATTCGGTCGGTCGGCAGAAACGCATGCAGACGAGGATATTCCAACAGAATAATAAAGAATGGAACCTGGTCATGCGTAAAAACGCGGACATGATGTTCCAAAGAATAATAATAATAAAGATGTAACCAGTAGGTGTAAAACACACGTACATGATGTTCCAAATGAATAATAATAATAAAGCGAAACCAGTCCGGTGTAAAACACACAGCATGGATGTTCCAACAGAATAATAATAAAGACGAAACCAGGTCCGGTGTAAAACACACAGACAAGATGTTCCAACAGAATAATAGAAGAATGTCACCAAGTATAGGGTAGACCGCGTATACAGGTTATTCCAACAGAATAATAAGCAATGGAATAACAACAGTTCACTTCATGAATAAGAAAGAATAACACCCCTTACATTAGTAGGAGATTGAATACTGCAGTAGTGTAGTAACAGAATACTCTTCTTCTTTCTCTCTTATTCTCTCTATACTTTCTCTCTCTATAGCTGAATGAATTCGTGAAAAATAATGAAGCCCTAGGCCTCTATTTATAGAAGATTTCTAGCTTAGCACTTGAAATGTGAAAAGGCAAGTGGTTTGACGCCTGTAATGTGAAACGACAAGTGGTTCGATAATTGAATCAATAATATAAGAGATATGATGCAGCAATTACTGTAGCAATAATTGAGTATAGCTGAGTGACTTCTCACGTAAGCATCAATAATCAATATCGTGTGCTACTATGCAACCAGCGTAGACATCGTACTTTTTTACTAAGGTAATTCAACAGTTTTAACGGTAACACCTCCGTAGTTATTTTTATAGAAAGATAATTTTATCGTTTTTAACTACGACAATACTTCCGTTGTGGGGTCCACTAATGATTGTCTTGAGCCGTCGTCATTTAATATTCCCAACAAAAAGAATATTCCCAGACCAAACGTAATATTTTATAACAACTTGCTTACTTTACAAAATTTATAAATATTACCCACAACTTATAACATTATATCAAAATTACTGCATAATATTCAAAAATAATATTTATAGAAAATTCATCTTTATTTATAAAAGTTGGGGTCTTACAAAAAGGATCTATTCAACCCCCCTTCTAGATCTATATTGTGCCTCCTGAGGAACTAACAATTGGTATCGAGAAAGGAGTTTCATGCTATATTCAAAAGCTAATCGCTTTGAGTCTGATCCCAGGCACTAACATTGTTCTAAACTTAGTTTAGTAGTAAGTAACTTGTTATATGCAGAAGAGCTCACAAGTTAGAAATATTGTGTATAAGTAAAAATGTGTATACACCTGAAGCTGCTCAGATTGGTCCATATCCTCGATCGTTATATCAACAAGACCAATCCTAGCTGCGCAATAATCTTGTAGTCTCGAAGATCGATTTGAGAGAAAGAAGCAAGAGACATCGGTGACAAAGAGTAAATCATTCATCAGTCTGAAAGATGAAGAGGCCACGCGTACTAAGAAATGCTATCTCTATAAAGATCAAGGATGTCAAAGATCTTAATGCCATGATTCTCTCAATCTACAAGACCACGACTGATTGATGAAAGGCCTACAAGAGCATTAAGCTGAAAGGATAAAAAGTAAAAGCTATGCACATCAATACCTGAACTCAGTATATATAAGGTAAATGACTGTTAAGAAACTGACAGTAAAAAGGTACGGTTCCTCACCATCATTAATGTATACATCATAGTTGCACCATCTTATGAACTATGACAGTATTCTGTCAAGAAGTCATAATCTACCTAAAAAGGTAAAAAGAGAAAGTAGTCCGAAGATGGAAAATTCTAATGACTACAAACTTTTTCTTTAACCAAGTTTTAGGCTGAAGATGGCATCTTGAAGAAAATCTGAAATAAATCATAAGAGTATCACAGACCAAATGAACTTTATGTTAAGTAATCATTCTTTGGTGTCTAAGACGTATGTACAAGCCTATGTTCTAAGTGATTGACAACACACAGAGAATGATCAGTTCTACAAGAGGATCTTGCTGATTTGTAGAAACTGATCACATCCATAAATCAACTAGATACTCATAAATCGTAGAGTTGATTCACACTCTGTGAACACTTAAACATTGTGAACATAACCCAGTAAATGATGAAACCATCATAGATAAAGAGTGTGTCATTAATTGTCAAATCCTATACACACTCACCATCATGCATCTCAAATGTATTATCTCAAGATAGTTGTATGCATGAATGTTTGTTGGTGACAAATATGGTGATTATCCAGTTAAGAGGAATAGGGGTTTAGAAAACTAACCTAGCAGGACCCATTCATCAAATGGGGACCAAAAGTAGAAAATACTTAAATCTGCAGGTACTTGGTCAAACTGACCACACTAAGGAATGTTGAAGCAGAAGACTTCATTCAATAGGACTCAACCAGCAGAAGGCTAAGGACTGTTCAGAGATAAGTCTGATAAAGTTCCTATATGTCCAAGCCTGTCCTTGAAGACCCTCTGACCTAACCGGAATGGAGCTCACATGGCTGCAAATCTGTATATGGGAGCATGTCATGCATCAGAAGATAAAGAGGATTCTATGTGCCCAGTTCAAGAGAGACATGCTTTATGGAAAGGATCCTCAAGGGAAGCTCACAATAGAAGATCATTGAGCTTAAGACAAAAGAAGTTCTCTACGAAGCAGAACTTCTCAAAACAAAGGACAGTCAAAGAAGACTACGTTCGTAGTGCTGTCGAATGATCGTAGAATGGTCAATCCTGAACATACTCATCTCTACGATACAAGAAAGACTAAGCAATGATGATGACTCCAGTCAGAAGGAGAAGTGCTGGGCAGCCTTCAATTGAACATGAAGAAGGAATCGTATCTATCTGAGAAGACAGCATCAACAATGGGGGAGCAGTGATCTGTGAAGAAATAACAGCACTATTAAAACTGGGAAAGATGTACCAGCTATAGAGTCCCAAAACTTTGTGGCTGATGAACCAAATGAAAATCCATAGTCAAGAGGGAACGCCTCAAAAGCATTTCACCGATAACCTTCGACCACCTAAACCATAATCGTGAAGTGCCTACGATCAAACCTATGATCGTAGAGTAAGAGCAGGAGGACACCACGATTTCAGCAATGCAGATACTTAAAGCTGATAGAAGATTTTCCCATCAGAAAAGGTCTAATGAGATGTCATTACAAACCACTACCATAGTATTTCATCTGGAAAGCGCCTCAGGGACAAACCTGGCCCTTAGCTCTCTCTAAGAGGTTGGCCCTTCCTGAGCTACCTTATCCCGGAAGGAATACTTGATCTACTTCATCTCAAAAGAATCAAGTCAGTCAACGATCGTAGAGTTGAGTTGAGAAGGACTCAATGATCGTAGTGCAACTGCAGCGATCGTAGAAGACAACTCAATGATCGTAGTTCTACCAAAGGGTAATCCAGTTCACAAGGAGCATGAAGAATGAGACATCTGCTAAGCCATTCAAGTCAAGGAGATAAGTTCGAATACATCAGTGATTGAGCTATGCTGCATCGAAGTAAGGAGGAAAGAAGAAGCCATCCACTGCAGCATCTCTTAGAAATTGATCATTGAGTAAACAAATGAAATCATAGAGTCTATAGTTATCTCATCATACTACTCTACGAATCAAAAGGTCAACGGTCAAAGCCACGTCAACTAAACGTCCACTCCTCTGATAACTGAAGAGTTGTGGGGAGTTACAGCTCATTACTGGGCAATGTGCAATAAATGGATAGTTGACACATCACTGAATATGCAGAGTTAGAAGGAACTTCCATAAAGACAAGTTCAAATCACGTGGTTATCAAAAGATATCGAACCTGTCTCCCTCCCATTTTTAAAACCCTAGAAAGCTTTTCAAGAGCAAAATCAGTTAACCTCCAGAGCCTTACCAACCAGACAGTCATCTCGCATAAACCTCTCTATATCTAATACCCACAGTCTTCAAACGATTCAAATGGAGAACTGGCAAGTTATCACCGGCATTCAGCTTGGAGCCAAATCGTTTGTAAATTCTGAGAAGAAGTTCAGGGACATACTTAGACTCATAAAGGAAGCTGGATTTTCAGAATGTCTCGAGACGAGCACTCGTGTGTACATTAACCTGGTTAAGGAGTTCTACTCAAACGTCTCCATAAACTCTAGAACTCTATCTACCAAGGTTAAAGGTCAGATTCTGAAGCTGAAATCTTCTGACCTTAATCAATGCCTAGGGCTCCCTAGCCAAGGGCTGAAGAATCTTGAAGAGGTAAACGTTGAGCAAGCGAAGGAGTTGATGGGATATCAAAGAAACCCTAGTTTCAAAGATATGAAGAAGAAAGAGTTCCCTGAAGAGTATGAGTTCCTAGCTGAAATTGTAGGAAAGTGCATACTGTGCAAAAACACTACACATGATACGGTGATTGATCAACAACTGAAGATTATGTCAGCTAAAGTTCTGAAGAAACAAATTGACTTTGGAGCTATTCTGTTTGATCATATCTCTAAGTGGGTAGAGAAGGCTGAGAAGAAACCACTGACCAAGGTATTTCATGGAAGGTTGCTGAGTATCATTCTTAAGAAGAAATTAGGGGGGGGAAATCAAGGAAGATGAAGGAGAAGCCCTGAATGTGCACAAGGTGATGTCTCCACAGTTATTTGAAAACTGAAAGAAGAACCCCAAGGAGAACAAAAGGCTGACAGCTGGGAGCAGCAGTAGAGCCTCTGCTAAGAAAAGGAAGATAACAGAGACAGAGAGCTCTGAGTCTGATGACTCTGCAGCAGCTGAAACCACACCAGCCAGGAAGAAATCAAAAGTGGTGAGAAGAGCTGGTGATGTAAAGAAAGCCCAGGCCCCAACAAAGAGAGTCTCCTCCTCTAACACGAATGAAGAAGAAAAGGTCCAAACTGCTGAGACCACAAAAAGAAGAAGCAACAGGTTGCTTCAAGGGCCAGTCAGCAAGAAAGCTAAGGTAGATGACAAATCAGCCTTAGCTTCTCAAATCAATATATCTGCTGAAGAAAGGGACGTAGAGTCAGCAGAAGAAAAAGAAAGTCATGATGATCAAGGTGCATCCCCAAATACAACAGCCCCAACCAGCCCAGTGAATGGGTCAGAAAATACTATCCAAGAAGAAGAAGAAGAACATGTCCCCTCAATCCAAGAAAGCTCTCATGATGGCTCAGAAAGTAATGAGGCCAAGAAAGAAGAATCTGCCCCTGCCAGTGTTGATCTTCAAAGAAGTTTATCTGATGAACAAATGGAGTCAGAGACTGAAAAAGAAGAAGAGCTTGTCTCTCCAATAGTTGAACCTCTACGAAGAAGGAAGAGCTACAGGTTGCAAGCCTAGTTTGCCTCCAAAGGGAACAGTAGTCAATCAAATGCCATTATTGAATTAAGTGATGATGAATCTGTATCCCCAGCAGAAGATGCTGAAGAAGAAGCCAGCAGTGAAGAAGAAGTATCTAAGAAAAGTCTTGCTGAAGAAAGTTCATATCATGAAATGCAACAAGAAGATCCCTCTGCTGAAGCTGATCTAAATGGTTCTGGTTCTGAGAAGGAAGAAGCAGGAAATGATCCCAACTTTGAAGATCAGGAATCAGAAAACTCAGAACTCCACCCTGTTCTCTCACCTGCAAGATTTATCAGGAGAATAGTAGTAGAAGTTCCAAATGAACCATCAGAAACTCCTCCTGACAGATGGGTAAACCATGGAGGTGAACAGATCAGAATAGTAAAAATGACCTCTTTTGACTTGGTCAAGAACTGGAACAACATGGAAATGGACTGCACAACCATTCTCTACAACGATGATCTCGCTAATAAGATGGTTCTTCGGTGGATGCCATGGCTAAAGGCCATTACTAAAAAAGATGGAAGCTACTTCAGTTGGTGTTATAAGCAGTTTCGAAGCATGGAACTGGTGGCTCAGAACTTTCCAAGAGTGAAGAAGTTTGCCACCAAGCTGATCACAAACCAGCCCCACTTCAAGATCTATCGACATGCTAGAAATCTATACAACCCCTACGATCGTAGAGTGGACTCTGAAGGAAGAAGAACTATGTCCAAGCAGCTGATTATAGAGTCTGTTCAATCTACGACTGATGGTGTTCAAGCCCAATCTCAGAAGCCTTCTTATGATCAAGCACTGCTATCAGTCACTCCATCATCCTCCACAAGCAATTGGTACTCCACGATTATTCAGATATCCACACCTTTGAAAATCTGTCCAAAGATGACAATCGTAGAGTTCAATCCATTACCCATACTGAAGCTGCCAATCAAAAGGAACAAACTACTTTGGAGCAGGAATTATAGCAAAGCTCTGATGATCTAAGCAAGAAGATATCTATGCTCACTGAAGACTCACAGAAGCAGGCAGCAGCAGGAGATGACTCTTTCCAGCACAAGCTTCAAGCTATCTTGGCTGATGTATCTCTCAAAATTCAAGAGCGAGATAGCATCTATCAGAAGGCCATCCAAGATCAGAAGGCAGCAGCTCTACAAGTTCAAGAGGCCAACGCAAAGCAGATCGAAGCCCTCTCTGACAAGATTGACGATCTGAAATAGTCCTTCTCTGTGCAACTTGAGCTCGGACAGCAAGAGCTAAAGTTTGAAGTTGCAAACTCCTCCTACCTGATGGAGCAGCTTATGACCAACATGGAGCAGCTCTCTCAAATGATTGATGACAAAAAGGGGGAGAAAAAGAGGCAAATAAAGAAGAGGAGCAAGAGGCAAAGAAAGAAGAGCAAAGGGTTAAGGGAGAAGAAGTCAAAGAAGAAGGTAGCAGCAGCAGATAAAGAATCATCATCTGAGGAGGAGCCTAAAGATGATGATCCCATGATAGCAAAATTTGAGGGGGAGCCAGATAAGAAAGATGATGATCCCATGATAGCAAAATCTAAGGGGGAGCCAGATAAGAAAGATAATGAAGGGGAACCAAGCAAAGATAGAAGGTCATCATCTGAGGGGGAGCAAGAGCAAGAAGTAGAATCAGATGAGTAGCTGATCAAACAAGCATCCTGGAAACATACATGGAGCCAAGGAGGTACATCTCTAGTCTGTTAGTATGTTCTGGATCCAGGATATAGAATGTATGAATATATAATTGTCATATTAATATAAATGACATTCATGATTAACTGTTTAGAAATACAGCTGCTCACTGTATCTAAGATTCATTCATAACATGCATATGCACGTATTGTTTTTGTCATAATCAAATAGGGGGAGATTGTCAGGAATAAACATGTGAATGATATTCCTATTTAATATATGATTTGATTATGATATATATATATATGAATGAATATGCAAGTATGCTTGCATGAAGAAAATCTTGTAAAGTCCTTTTATAGATGAGAGAAATATATGTACAAGGACTTAGAATGAATTGCTGAAATATGTTAGGTTGATCCTACATAAGCAAAACTTGATTTTGTAAAGTCCTTAAAAAGAAATGATGTACAAGGACTATAAATATAGAAAGATCAAGCTTGTTAGGTTGATCTTATGTTGTAATAGATAGGCTAATACATTACGTCGAGCACTACACCAGAAGTCGTAGTCTGCCAGGAGAGTCAGAGTCAACTCGGGAGCTATCGAGGCAGAATAGGAGTATGCAAGATAGTGAGATCTCGGAGTTCGTAGACTTCCAGGGGAAACGAAGAAGGGTCGTAGTGTGTCGAGAAGAGCTTCCTCGGGATCGTAGTGTGCTGAGGAAGTCATGTTCAGAATCGTAGAGAGATGACTGCCTATAAGTAGAGAACGACCATCTGCCAAAGCCAAGTATGAAATGTACACTACGCTCAGAGTCGTAGAGTCTAGCGATGCCAAAGTCAAGACAAGGATCATAGACTACACTCTGAGATCGTAGAGTCCACTGAATGAATACAGAGATCGTAGTCAGGCAAGATCAGATGAAGACAACAAGCACAAGGATCGTAGTGTCTGTACAGCCGAAGTTGAATCGTAGAGTGCAGAAATACGACTCCAAAAGAAGTGCTCACAATGCTAAGTCAGAATCGTAGAGCAGATACGGTTCTCAACGAATGAGTACTCCCAGAATATTCAAAGGTATGAAGCCTCTGATTGGCACTGCAAAGATGCAATCTACAGTAAGGGAACCAGAGAGCACTCAACGAATGGCATGCAGGCTAGCAGAAGAACTAAGCAACAATCCAATCAGCATCAAGATTGAGTTGAAAGGTCATTCGTGATGAAGTCTTCCACAAGGAGATCCAATGAAGACTTCAGCAGCTGACTAAGGAAAAGTCAGCTAATGCAGTAGCTATCAAGAGAACAGAAGACAACGATCTTGGGAGCAACCAAGATCGTAGTGTTTGCTAAACAAAGAAGGGACTGATGGAAAGTGAGAAGAGAGATTTGGTCACCTCACGAAGAGCAAGGCTAAAGTGATTAAGTGCCGGGTCAGATCATTGATGATAAGTGAATGGGAGATCACAAGGAGAAAGTAAGCTGGACGCACCACAAATCTGAAATGTCTTGATATTCTGAAGGGGACCAGAGCAAGGAATTAGACCATCAATCTCTGAGAACAGTTGAGGCAAACAGAAGTATTAAAGCACTGCACAATACATGAAGAGGTGTTCTTCAGTGAAGATCCAAGCAACACTCTTCAGGATCGTAACTCTACCAGTCAACGAGCAACACTCAACGAGACACTACGATCAGGTCCTTGAAGACATGCATCAGAATCGTAGAGTTCGAATACCTGAAGACTGAAGCATTGGAAACGGTTCAATCTGAAGGGTAATATTCGGACAAGAGCTTATTGAGAGCATCGATGCAAAAGGACAACCTCTGATCTAGAAATCAGGAGTAATAAAGTCTTCAACCTGCCCAAGACAGTAAAGTGATACATCTGACAGGGCAGGTGAAACAGTAGACTACAGAGTCAGAAAAAGTATGACATGTCACATCAAGCAGTCTACCTCAAGCAACTCGAGATCTGTGAAGACATTTGAATAGCTTCCAACGGCTACTTTCCAACGGAAGTATTGGGAAGATGTATAAATATAGAAGAGCTTCAAAGATCAAAGGTTGCTGGAGTTGTGAGTTTTGGAGAGAAGGTGGACTGATCGAATCAAGTGATAGTGAGTCCAGAGGCTCACTCTACGATCCACCAAGAACACTCAGAAGTCAGATCGAGAAAGAAGTAGAAGTATGAGTTCTACTATGTAGAAGTAAGAGTTCTACTATGTAGAAGTAAGAGTTCTACTACATGAAGAGTGTTCTGAACTGCCGAGAGAAAGGAGAGCATCATGCCATCTGGATGTCCATCATGGGAAGACTCTAAGTACAATAGAGAAGAGCTTACGGTTATCTTAACAAGTCCATCATGGGAAGGCATCGAGTAGCAAGAAAGGAGATCACAAAAGCCATCTTGGTGTTAAGCTTGAGAAAGCTTCTAAGTACCTTGCAGAAGAGCTTACAGTCATCTTAGAAGCCTCTCATGTGCAGCCATCAAGTACCAAGGAGAATGATCTTCAAGGCAGTTCATCAAGGGGTCATCCTGAGTAGTTGAGCAACCTAAGAAGCTGAGCATCATGCAACACTCAACTGCTCTTCAAGGATGATCAAGCCAAGCTGCTAAGGATAGAAGATGTTCAGAGCATGAAGACATCTTAGTAGCTCAGCACCGACTCCAACAACAACAAACAAACAACTCAATAAAGCCCGTATTCGAGGGTCCTTGTCGGGAGGACTAAACAAAGCAGGCCAAAGGGTCCTTGTCCAGAGGGACTAAACGAAGTTCCAAGGCTGCTGGCCTTGAAGAGTTCTTAGTGAACTGAAGTCCCAAGGCCGCTGGCCTTGAAGGAATCGAAGAGATTGAGAGTCTTTGCCCTTCCTTAGTGGAAATCCTGCTAGTTGAAAGCAGAAGAGTGGATTAGGAGCTTGAGTCTCTGAACCACTTAAAACCCCTTGTGTCATTTACATTATGTCATTTACATTATGTCTATAACTGCTATAACTGACATGTATATTTCAACTGCTTACAACTAAACTAACCCAATGAACAATGTATGTATGATTATGAATATATCAATGAAGGGGAATATTTTACTTATTCCGCTGTGCTTGAAAAGATTATATGTTTGTCATATACTCTAATATGAACAATACATCATAAACCAGAAAAGTATTTAAAATAAAAAGGATATATTCAACCCCCCCCCCCCCTTCTAGATCTATTGTGCCCTCTGGGAACTAACATATTACACTCCTAGTCCTGTTAGGAAAAGGGATAGACCGCCTGCAGATAGGCAAGTTGTAATTCATACTCCCGCCCGCATTCGTGTCCAAGTAGTAGACGGGGATTTCTATCAAGAGGAGATGCTTCATAGACCTCCTATAATAAATATGGAGGACAACAATGACTTAATCCAGTTCAAGGGTGGAGATGAACCTGATGAATTGGATCCCGAGACAGTTATTGTGCCAGATGACATTGATACTGAGGAAGAGTTATTGACTGACACTGACATTGAATCTGAAGATGAAGAAGGTTATGAATCTCCGATCGATACTTATACATAATGATTCTGACTCAGACAACGATTTTCATTATAATGTATGTTTAGTTTTAATTGTATTACATATAATTACATATAGGAATGTTCTTTATATCCTTGACATGTTCATGTACCTTTTATTTATAGTTGTCGTAGTTAACTATTTCATACAATTACTTGTCATTATTGTCATTTTACTTATACAAAATGATTCTGACTCGGACAACGATTTTCATTAAAATGTATGTTTAGTTTTAATTGTAATACATACAATTACATATAGGAATGTTCTCTATATCCTTGACATATTTATGTACCTTTCATTTATAGTTGTCGTAGTTAACTATTTCATACAATTACTTGTCATTATTGTCATTTTATTTATATATGTAAATCATATAACTCATAATAACATCCTAAATTTTTTATTTATAGATGTATTCTGAACCAGCACAACGAAAGCGCGGGTTAGGTCGGGGCCCTAATCATGTGCCAAAGACCCCGGCTAATCTGAATGATCACATTCTCATACAGATTTGTCCTCCTCCAGAAAGCACGTAAGTTATATTTCCATTATTATAGATATATACTAATGTAATTTTTCATATTATAATAAAATTACTTATCTTTAATGTAAATTGTTGTATTGTAGTGATTTTCACGATAGTAAAATTGTGAAGTGCATTTCACAATTATGCTTACAGAACTGGCATATGCCAGTGATTACAAGGGCGAGCACACCTCTCGCCCATAAGGATCTGATTTGAAATTTGGGCTGAATTTCAGGTATATTTTTTTATCACTCTGATAGATAATATATAGTTAATCAAATAATATTGTTTAGTAATGTTGGATTATGGTAATATCACAGTTTTAATATTATTATTGTTTTATTTGCAGAAAATATATAGATGGGACGACGCACAAGCATCATTTATTCACACATTGTTCTGGCAGAAGTGCGTCGTCCAAACTAAAGATAATTTGAACAAGGAACGACAGAAAGTCCTTCATAACACAGAGATTGACCATCCAGGACAGGGTAAGCAGTATATGCATGAGCATAGCCCCTGGTGGTGCGCACAGCCCATATGGGCAGATGTGTGACCAGTGGAGAGTTGAGAGCTAGGTCAAGAGACGCAAGACTATCGCCTCGAACAGATCTTCAGGTGTATCTGAAAGCGAAAAGGTAAAAGACACGTATCGGGGAGGCAATATATCATAGCTGCAGCATATTGCTGCCAGGGTACGTATGTATAGTAAGCTTATTGGCTTAGTTATTTGTTTTTATGTTTACAGTCATGGTTTGTAGCTAAAATATCATATGTTTACATATTAATATAAAAACATGAACTGTAGGAGTCTCAGTCTCAAGGTCAACCTATCAATTAGTTGGATGTGTATGTGGCCACCCGCGATGGTCTGCTTGAGGCTGTTCAGATAGCGGTAATAAGTTAACTTTATACTAATATGTTGTTTATAAATTGTGACAACCTTTTTTAGCATTTTATTATTTATTTTTAACTATATAATTGTTAACCTTCTGACATTACACTTATAAGAGCTTAATGAACGAGCGTTATCCTGAAGGCACCCCGTGTTCGCCGATTGATTAAGAATTGTGGGAGAGTGCGTCAGTCGTGAAGAAAAATTACACTAAAGGCCAAGGACAAAAATGATGCCCGATCATCAGTGGCACATGCAGCTCTGCTACCCAGTCTACACACACAGTCATCGGGTCATTCAGCCTATCATACTCTTGCTGACTGTGTGAGAGCAATCTGTCGAGATCGTGATCTTCTTCATATACTGGGTGGGCATCTGCAGTCTTTGAGTCCTAATGAGTTGGTGGCAGCAGTGGCGACATCAGCACAACAGCAGGATGGCGTTGAGGTATACATAGATATTGTTATTGTCACTGTCTTACTTAATTATATGTTTCACTACATTGTCGTCTATTGTTTAGCTTTCCCTAAGTCATAGTAGTATCAACACATGTAACATGTTTTATTCCTTTGTTAATTACAGGGTCCTAATTTGGATGATCCATGAAGAGCTAGACTTCTTTTTTAGATATTTAAAGCCTTGTACTTTTATATATATTCATTATTTGGACAATTGTATTGGTTTTACGATTCTATCATATGGATGGATGTTTATATATACTATTGTGGATGTGTTGGGATATATATAAATCATGGATGGATGTTTATATGGATGCTTATATATACTGATGTGTGTTGGGATAGAAAGCAAGTACAAAGCAGGGTATTTTTTTGGAAAATCCATAAAAGATGAAAAAAATTGAAATAAAAATAACAACATCAGCGACCATGCGGTCGCTAATGTAAGACCCCAAATTATTAATAAATGAAATTTAATTCCTCTATTTATTATTTTGAAATAGTAAGGGTTGATTTGATTAATGTGGTTAGTTATGGGTAAAATGCGCAAATATTTTTTAAATAAGCAAGTGGTTATAAAATACTCATTGTTGTCGGAGAATATTCGTTTGGTGGGGAATATTCTTCTTTGTGAGGAATATTAAATGCGACGTAATGAACTTTTGTGTGGGCCCCATAACGGAAAATAATTGGATGAAGAAAAGCGACAAGTATAAATAGCAGTACGTAGTTATTCACAATTAACACTTGTTGGAATACCCGGTGATTAAAGCATCGATTAATACTGCGTTATTGCACAAGTAGCTTTGCGGTATTGCACCAATTATTGATTCTTACGTAAGAATGCACTACTCAATAATTATTACGATAATTCTTTATCAAATTATTTTATTTTATTCTTTGCGTTGATATTATATATTCTTTGTTGTTTCAATAATTGTCCTTTACACAAAGTATTTTCCATTATCTGAGACAATAATTCATATTATCTGAATAATATTATTAGATAACATTATTGGCAATGTCTAGAAAATCTTGTCTAAGGAGAGGTTTGGTCACCTAATTCTGCGCCAAGAAGGAGAATCCTTATTGGAAAGCCCCTCTCCGGAGGCGCACGGTTGTCGATCTTTGTGATTCTCGTAATATTATTTGTGAATAATTAATTATTGATTTATATGATGAGGAAAATATTGATTTTATGTGGATATAGATGGAGAAAATTTTAAAGTGACAATTGTTGAAAAAGATATTTTATCTTTTCTGATAAAATAATTTATTATTATATTTTAATAATATAATAATGGTGATAGTTTTACAATGAATGTGGGATATATGAGTATATGAGGAGAAAGAATATTTTTGTTGCATTAAATGATTAACACATGTTTTGTTTGTCGGTGGACCCCATTTCTTGACTGAAATTTGATTATAGCCTGTAAAATCGTCCGTTTGTGGATTTTGGTCAATTTTTATTTAGAATTTGGAAAAACTTTCTTCTGCAAAGTTGTAGAGAATTGAATTTCCTATAAAAAGTTGCGAGATTCGAATTTTATGATAAGATAGCTATTTATTATGAATTATTGAAGTTCCGAAGTTCCGAAATAATTGATTTTTGGGAGTTTTAGTTAATTATTTTGAGAAAAACATTTTTTTGTGCAATTAGTGGGCTCACATGTGTTATAAATGATCTGAATTTAGATCTTCAAAGGTGGGCTTGACAAAAATTTAATTATATTAATATTTTATTAAATTTTCTGCTTTGGTGTTCTAAGCATTTTCTTATAAATAAGGTGCGTAGGTTAGAATTGAAAATCACACCAGAAACTGAAATCTTCTCTTTCTCTCTCGATATATTGAGCTTATTCTTGTGAGTATTTTAATACTTTGAGTGTTGCTATACGGTGCAAGTGCAAGTCATAGCCTATATCCGGTGTTCAACTAAATCTTGTCTTTACGAGGTAAGGGATGTTATTTTCTTCTTAAATGATATTATTTCTTCAATATCATTATGCCGAAATATTGGTTGAAACTTTTATCAAATTTGGAACTTTTTCATGTAGAGTTACTTATTCATGAGTTCTTATTCACGAGTAGTCTTATTCACGAAGCGTGATGATGTTTTTTGTGAAATTTCTATCTTTTGGTGTAAGAGTTCTTATTCACGTATCACGGACTTTATTCACGATATCGATACTATTCACGGAAAAATTAAATTTTCTTTTGTGTCCAAGATTATGCATTATGATTTCTATCTTTGATTGGATCTATGTTTTGGTCTTCATTCTTGAATTTTACTCCACTCTGATTATTTATGAAGTATTTTTGAACTTGGATTGTGTAAAGTACGAATCCTTAATATTTGTTCTTTTGTTTCTTTGGATTCGTTTTCTTTAAAATATTTTTCATCATCCTCGGTCCTAAATGATGATATAATCGAATATCTTTGGCACGTAGTGCAAAGATGAATGATTTTTCGATGAATATCTTTGGCCCGTAGTGCTGAAGATAAGCAGTGTTTAGATGAACATGATTAATGATGAATATCTTTGGCCCGTAGTGCAAAGATGAGCAGTGTTGAGATGAACATGACGGTGATGAATATCTTTGGCATGTAGTGCAAAGATGACTATTTGATTCAAGATGTATATTGATTGATGTTTGAGAGGATAAAATATCGATGATGGACTTTTAAATTCATAGATGATAGTAGATTTCATTCTCTACTTAACTCTTCTAATGAATTGTTGTTTCCATTGCGATTGTTGATCTAAAACTTGTTGTCTATTGTATTCTATCGATTTTTCCTGTTAAAGACTAAGGATAATTTGTTGTACATTATCTTAGTCATAATATTCTTCTTTGGGCTAGATTGAGCTCACCCTTTTCCTTTTTGTTCCATTTTTTTCTTCTCGGGGAGGCGAGAATATAGCGGGAACTAGTCGGGGTGTGGAGTAATGGTTCAAGACAGTTGTTTTAGTAGTCCTCACTATTTTATAAAATAGTGTATCAATAATTGTAATGAGGACTTATTTGAGTGTGGATATTATCTAGAAGACAATAGTTGTATTTAAACTCACAGCATAAGTGTTGTCGTATTTTGCGCGACAATTGTAATAATGAAGTTGTAGTTGTTTCTGTACCATGTATTTGGCGACTCAGAATGGGTTGTGGATTAGACCTATTTTGGGGGCGTCACAGCTAATACTATAAGCGGTCGTTGATATCTCCTTGGAAACTAGTGACCGCATCGGTCGCTATTTTCGGTCGCTGACACGTGTGTCACGTCATCCCTGACAACTGACTCAACATGACTCAGATTAGCGACGGATTCGATCGCTGATAAGTCGGTCGCAAATAATGGTCGTTTGATGTCCAGCGACCAGATTATCTGCGACTAATATCAGCGACCGCAGTCGATCGCTAATGCTCATCTGCGACCATATGCGGTCGCTGATAAGCTTTTTGTTGTAGTGTAGGTGAGACGCCAAGGGGGCCTATGGCCTAGGCGACCGTCTAGGCCGCTTTTTAGAACAATGTCCGTATAGTATTAACCTGCAAACAGGACCTTTAAGTTTCCAAAGGAATACGGCGTCGTCCGAAGATTGTTATAATGAATTAGCGTCTGTAGTATTAAACTGCGGACAGAGACTTGTAAATGAGGGGTATTTTGGTCTTCTGTCACGTCTGCAGTATTAAACTACGAAATACTAGAAACTAAACTACGTGCAGTCTCCTTATTGAATCGTTTGATTTTCGAATAGAGAATCACGATGTGTTCTAAGAATAATTTTAAGCTGACAACGTTAGTTATGGATAAATACCATATATATATATTTACTTCGATAAAATCAGCTGCTTCCCCCTTTCTTATTTATTATTCAATCAAGAGAAAACAAAGGATAATGAATTTTTCTCACATAAACTACATTGCAAACTTTCAATTATTCGTGTTGATACTTTATCTTATTTAACTTTATCACATGGTCGGTTAATTAACCCTTTCTCATGCCACTAGTTGAAGTGCCAAACAAAAAACCAATAGGCAAGCAAATGAGAAATATTTCGGTGTAGCTGCATAGGATTGAGCTTTATGACCTGTACTTGTATGATTTATATCTAATTTTGTGAAAACCTCCATCGCGGCAATGATTGGTGGCAAATTAGACCCATCGCCACGTGTCAATGTTATATTAACGGTTGAACCCGATACCATCACAGGGTATTTGGTAACTACCGTGCTCTTGCTCACATCCGGTGTTTCCACCGTTCCTTCGTCTTGACCGTTGATTTCAATCGTAACGGTTCTGGTTTCATTGAGAATTTTGGGAAATGTTTCTGTTATATAGAAAACGAAGTAAGCTGATTGAGGGGCCACTTGAGGAAGATCAACGGTCAAGATTATAGGATCAGAGCCATTGGATTGAATAGAATCAAATAAAGCGAGATACGGAGGGTCATTCTCATATGTGGAGGTAAAATCTGTTATAACATCAACGCCTCCAATGCAATTGGATGGAGTAACTCCTTTGGTCCATATTCGGTTTTACTTTTCATCCGATAATAACCCTGTAAACCTGAAAATTTTATAAATAAAATAAATAAAATTTATAGTTCATAAATTATAAATAAAATTTATATAGTTCACAATTATAAACAAAAAATTGAAATTTATGGACGGTGATAAAATTACAAAAGAATAATATTATGTGCACAAATTGTACATAAAAAATAAGACACATATATTATTTATCAATAGAAATGTGTAAAATATTCGATGATAGGTCTCAGTTCCTTTATTTTTTTTCTTTTTTTATACTGTTTGTGTATAACTTTTTGTGTTAATAGCGTTACTCATTACAAAAGGACTTACTAATATACGGAAGTGGTTAGCATGGAGTTTATTTTTGGGTAAGTTGGTCAATTGGCCAATAGAGTGTTGACACGCATGCGAGGTTCTATGTGTGTCAGCATTCTATTGGTCAATTAACCAACTAACCAAAAAATAAACTTCATGTTAACCGGATCCCTAATATACTATGTGCACAAACTGCTCAAAAAAGTTATCCACGAAGAGTAGGACTTATACGTTTTATAGATGCAACCCGAAAGTATAAAATTATTCAAAAATTTTGGCTTGGGAGCAACTCTGTCGAATTATTTATAGCCTCATAATAATAATTTTGACCCCACTGAATCGAATATAAATTCTAGTTAGTTTGGTCACTAAATGGGACTTTCCTTTGAATATTTAAACACTTTGAGATTGAACAAATTTGACATACCTGATTTCATCCCCACCAAGGTTGGTCCTTGTGACAAGATTAAAGGTGGCATTACTCTCCATCTCGGGGTACAAATTAACCCATAGAGGCACAACCTCTATCAAATTAATAAATGGTACCTCTCCATCTTTAGTTTGTACTAAGCAAATTTTAAAGTATCCTGATCCATTTGTTTCATAAATGGTTTCTTGGTAGTAGGGTTTCCCCGCCGACGTGTCGATGGTCGCCCATTTTCCATCGTCGATGTAGAGATCAAACGTCGGAGGCCTCGAGAGTCCGTCGTAATTGCCGTAGTAAAATCCGGCCCGGACTATGTATCGCACTGGTTGTAGCTCGGCAGGCACAATGTAACAATTTTGTTGTGTTTTGTTAGGGAAAAATCGGAGGCTATTCATTTCTTCCAACTCTATCGCCTGTGTTTGTTGAACTCGATCGTTTGTTCCGGTTTGAGTGTAAGCAGCATCGGCATCCCACACGATTAAATTGTCTCCGACTCGCAAATTTTCGATGCCACAATCAATGCTCCACCACCCTTTCATGATATCTAAAATCGAAACAAATCATTAATTATATTCGTAATTAAGAAAAGCGAAATATTTAATCATATATATAGAATACATATTCTCAACTTCATCAGCATTTATGGTATGAGTTTACTCAATTATATGTCGAGTCACTATACACAACATTTACAGATTAAATTTGTTAGGTAGGAGGATAGGGAGGTCCCTATCATCTTGGGCAGGCCATTTCTGGCTACAGGCATAACGCTGATTGATGTCCAGAAGGGGGAACTTACTATGCGAGTTCAAGATCAGAAAGTCACTTTTAATGTCTTTCGGTCAATGAAGTACGTCACAATATCATAAGCTCAGAACTATAGATCCAAATAACACAACATCAGTCACGGGAAAATATAATCAAAATTCAAAGAATTAAGATTAGTCAAGGGACTCACCAGCAGATGGGTAAAAACCGAGCCAAGCGACGGTCACGCACTCTGAGCGCAAGTGCATCCTATGAAGGAAGTAGGTGAAAGTGAAAGATCCCCATTCATACTCCCCATTCATACTCCCCTATGTGGTCCACATCACAGAGATCTCCCACCAAATTGAATGGGATAGTAGATGAGTTGTTCGCAAGAAAATAACCCCTCATGATAGTCAAGAACAGGCGCAGTAAAATACGTTCCTACTTTGCCAAATCCATTGGGAATGGCTCCAACATGGTACCTCGGGCAACGTCTACACTCAGGGGCCTCGAACAAACACTACGGGTCTTGAAGGCCCGCTCTTGAGGAGAAAGTCCAAGAAGAGCACGAACAGCCACTAGGGTAATGTCAGCCTCCAAAGGCACCCTAGCTCCGAAAAAAACTCTAAACATGTGATATACTGCCAATCCATAGACGTCATCATAACCTCACAATCCAGCAGATGAATGGATTGGCTCTGATAAAACCACATCTTTGATAAAGCACGGAGATAGCCCCATGGACAGTGGGGAGGGGCAATGGTAAAAAAGGACTCTAGACCCAAAGAATGCACCCAAGCTTGATAGTCGGTATGAAGGGACTCATACAAGGTGAATACATTAAACCAATTCCCCCTCGGTTAGGTGAACTTGGGAACTTGCATGGCATCAAAGTTAAAAACCGACTTTCGCCAAAAATGGGGAAGTAAAGCGACTCAATGTAAAAACCCCATGTACCTCATTTGCGTGCAAGTGAACTGATGGGTGACGGCTCAAATCAGTGCCCAAGAGATCGGGAATGACCACCTAAATACCGGGAATGACTCGACGAGCAGCGGGATGGAGAGGGACCTTAGGATCGGGAAGCTCATCCGCTACATCAAGCATATCAGTCATATCAACTCCAATCAGACGAATCACCGACTCTGTAAAATGGCAAACCTGACGAGTCATCTGCGGAGCTGGAACTGCCGAAGCAGGCCTACGAAGGCAAATCCCGGACGAAACCATATGAGAAGTGGAGCTACTGGGTCCATCTGAATCTATGCCTAGACAACAAATCATGGCATTCAAAATGAGACAAGGTATGCCCCTATCGTGTCCTTTATAAATCTGTATTTGCACTAGCCTAGAGATAATAAACTCCTAGGAATAGAGTTTTAAGTCATAACATCATGCATGTCATGCACGTGCCTTAACAAATATCTATATTATTACGGTGTATATCCTAGCATAGCTAAACATGCATATACAATCATGTCGTCTGACCCGCGAAAAAATTTCGTCAAAGTTCCCCTTATAATATGGACTATCCCCATGCGCATAGGCATGCATTAAACAGCCATCTACAGGTATACAAGCACAACCCAACAATCAGATATTAAATTTAGACAATTTTCTAACACATGTTAAGATGCATACCTAAAATAATCTAACAAATGAAAGCTCTTGCAACCGAATATTCCATATCATGGTACGTAGGCATGCATTAAATCAAAACATGTCCATCAAGCTATCTATACATACATTTTCAATACATTGTGTTTAACAACAAAAACGAGATAAAACATTAACAAAAGCGCGAGAGAAAGGAGCGTACACGTTACCTCTAGTGCGCTGATCCGGTGTACAGTGTCAAAAAACGCGAAATCAAGCCTCAAACGAGTATATCTGAGAAAGAAACTCGAAAATGCCAGAGAGAATGTAAGAAAACTCGAATGAAATGAGGGAAATAGTGACCAATCGAGGGTGTAAACCCATCTGCGTCTAGCCACAGATATACTACTTATTTGGACACGATGGGTATCATGCCTCCACTTTTTGGTAAAATTTAGGTCAAAAGCGCGTCCTCTCAGATCCGAAAAAGGTGTTCACATATAAATGTGCCCATTCGACTCATTTTCAAACAATAAAATTCTAGAAAAAAACCCTAAATTGGTATAAAAATCAAGGAAAACCATAGATCTCAGCGTAAAAACGACCGAAAATGCAAGAAATTGTTGTTAAAATACATTTTGGTAATCATTAATTAATTTGTTGGAGTCAACACCCAACAAAGGCATCGACAATAATACCTGGTGGTGTAATCCGTTGGAGTCAACACCCAACGAAGACATCGAAAACAATACCTAGTGGTGTGGTGTAATCCATTGGAGTTAATACCCGATAAAGGCATCTATAACAATACCCGGTGGTGTAATCTGTTGGAGTTAATACCCGATGAAGGCATCTATAACAATACCCGGTGGTGTAATCTGTTAGAGTTAACACCCAACGAATGCATCGACAGCAATACTCGGTGGTGAAATTCGTTGGAGTCAATACCCGACGAAGGCATCGGCAGCAATACCCGGTAGTGTAATCCATTGAAGTGAACACCTGACAAAGGCATTGGCAGCAATACCCATTGCTGAAATCCGTTGGAGTAAATATTCGGTGAAGGCATTGGCAGCAATACTTGATGAGTGTGTATAATACCCACTAATTAGTAGTCTTAATAGTTTGAGTCTTAAGGTTTTCAAGTGATTTTACTATCATTTTACCTCATGTTTATACTTTCATGTGCAGGAATTGAAATGGAAGAAAAATGAGCTTAAATGGCTAAATTCAGATTTTCATGGCAGGACCCCGCTGGGGCGGGAGATTGATAAAGGAAGTACCCGTCGGGACGGACTTATGGCAGTGTGGACAGTACTTACCCCCGCTGGGGCGGGGTATGCAGCAGCTGAAGGTTTTTCACTCGTGAGAAGGATTTGGTGTAAGAAATAATTAAAGCAGCAAGCGCGAGTGGGTCGGCTGAAATCCTTTTCCGACTTGGATTGTGACGCAAGCTGAAGCTGATAAAAAGGGGCTACTCACATATGGATTAGACTGGACCGGATATAAAATAGGAGACGGAGCAGCTTAAGGAGGGGACTTGATACGATGACATGCACGTGACCTGATAAAAAAGGACCTTAGGAGGGATATAATTTATATTCAATTAGGATTGGACTTGGGCCTTTTTCGAGAAGGAGTCGGACGTGACCTGCTAGAGAAGGAGAGTTTCCTCCAGCAAGTATATATATATGAGATAGGCGGGAGCAGCTTAAAAAGAAGGAAAGAAAGTGAATGGAGAACAGTTTTTTTATATATATATATATATTAGTATTAGTATAGTATTAGTGGGATTATTATATAAATATTAGTTTAGTTTAGTTTTCAATAAAATAAAAAAACCCTAGTTGAAAGGGGATTTGGTGATTGAAGCACTTGGAAGCCATTGGAGATCCAAATGAAGTGCAAAAAGGAGGACAAATTTGTCAGCAACAGATTCAATTCTTTTCTTTAATCTTATTCTTATCTTTTAATGTATATTCAATTGTGCATTCTTAGTTTTAATTCAATGAACTAATTCTTTGGTTAAGATTACAATGGATCTTAATATGTAGTTTATTTTAATATCTTTTTCTATCAATTATTGTGATCTATCATTGTGAATTGTCTATTATGATTTGGACTTAACTACTTAATTACCTAATTATCAATTCTAGTGATAATCTATATGAATCGAGAGAGGAGTATAGATTTAGATCGATCATAATAGCATGTGTTTGTGATTTTTGCGTATATGGAATTAATGATTTCGTGTTTAGTATAGAGATATGTCTTTACGCCATATGTAATCTTATAGAGAACTTGTGATTAAATCATTTTAATTGTAATTCACATAGAGATATAGTGGATTAGTTAATTAGGGTGTCTTGCTTAATTTTATCATCTATGGATTTGAGTGAGTATGGTACGACACATCGAGAGGTGGTTATATTTACTTTCGTGTTCTTGATTAACAATTCATAATAATAGAGGATAATTGATGAGAAGTATGTTAACTTAGATGAAGCAATAAGTGAAATTGTGATCTTAAATCTCAAGTAATCTTAATTTAACTAGCGGTAATTAGTGGTAGTTAGAAGTAGTTTAATTATATATTGAAATTCATTCGTTTGAATAAGACTGAGTTGGTTACGGGTTAGTACTTGGTGATTCTTATTAAATAATTCCTCGTGAGATCGATACTTTACTTTCACTTTATTACTTGTTGACCACATATACTTGCGTGTTGTGCGTAACTAAATTTTACCCAACAATACCCGATGGTGAAATTCGTTGGAGTCAATACCCGGTGAAGGCATTGGCAGCAATCCACGATGGTTAATTAACCCACCTGAAACCAATGCTTAGGTAGAGGCATTAGAGGCAATATCGATTATAGCAATATAACAATCATCCTCCCTAGCGAGACGAGGATCAATTATTTAAAACCTAACACTTACATCATCATTACACACTTTACACATGGTATTGTATCACTTGATATACCTTTCCATGCATGCATTAGGTGGCTAGTATCTTTGTCGTGTTCATTTCATTGCATTACATAAACATGACAAAAGGGGCATCTGTAGACACCCGAAATTTCACTTTCCTTTTACTAACCCTACAGGAGGTTAAAAGCATAATTTCACCTCAGAGACAACCCCACGGCAGGACAAAATTGTAATTTTACCACAGAGACAACCCCGCGGAGAAGTTAAAGTGCAACATCGCCCCAAACACAACATGGTTCGAACGAGGATCGTAAAGCTGATGATAAGGTCATAAGAAGCCACCACAACAATCCTCAAACTGCGAACTACCCAATATGAGCTACTTGACTACCCATGGAAATCGGAAGATACCTCTCGGCTTGTTGCTTCATCTTCCCGGACTCGAAATCAGTCAGACTCAACTTCAGCTCGCAACACTCAACAAAAGTTTTCCGAGACAATTGGGCACATATCTCAACTTGTCCCATATTGAAAGACACGGACGACCGAATGAACAAACTTCAAGATGCAGGGCCCATAGGGGCCCAACCCCGAGGCCTACATCAGACCATTAGCAGCTCATTTTAGAAAAAAAAAAAAAAGGAGTTTTAGAGAGAAATTTGGATTCTACAGTGAGAAAGGCTTAGATTTAGCATTATAACACTAGATTTGGGTTAAAACTATCAGTTATATAGTAGTTCTCATACATCTAGAGTAGTATAACATATATTTGAGTCTGGGAGGCCTGTTTATCGATTCCCCAAGGTAAAAAATTGAATCTTTTGTCATTTCTTTGTAAATATTGTTAGAACTATTAGATCTATTTCAATATAGTGTTTATCCGTAGTTAGACTTGTTGTTCTGTACATATACTGTGTGTTGGTTGGTAGATCTATCTATTTTACCTATTATTTTGTGTATATATATATATATATATTCCTTTTACTAGATCTAGTCGGATCTAGCCCTTAACCGGTTCTAGAGCTTCGAAAGCTCGAACCTTTATGTAGATCGGCTTGAATCTAGGTTAGATCTAGTCATTTTTTAATGTTTTCGATCGATTTCGGTCACTTTGCGGAGTCCTAGATCTATATCTAGTCGTGATGGGGTCCTAACTATTCGCGCTAGGGATTCTAATCAATGAATCACCTTATAGCGGGTTTAGGATACATTATATTTATACGTTCAAGCATACGAATGTGAGCCTAGGAATCTCGGAGTTGAGATCTACTAATCGGATCTTGACTAGATTTCCACAATAGACTTTTTGTTTACAATGTAATATTAAATCGCGTAAAATCATTGTATATGTAATATTGGACCTTAAAATGAATTGAGGCCCTAAATCCCTCCGAGAGAAGCAATTTAAGGTCTCGTGATAGTGAAAAAAATTACGATTGTGGGTGCTCGGGTTTGTCGAGACAACTTTCATGTAATAGGAAATAGCGAGCCCTCTTTTACTTTCTTTCATGCATTATCACCCAAAACAATTTTCAAACAAAACAACAAAGAGCTTGCACAAAAAAAATAAAGCGCTTCAAGGATAGACAAATCTAAGGTTAATAATTAGAAGTAACAAAGGATCTCGATTCCTATTTGGCGAAGAATTTGAAACCTTATTTTTCAAAACATCATTTCATTATGCTTTATCTAAAATGAATTTTTCTTTAAATCAAATCCTTCGCGTGCATAGTTTCAAAGAGTTTCAGCTCTACTTTCAAAACAACGTCGATCATAGGTAAAAACAAGGCTTAGAATAACCCTTAAAATCTAGGCACCTAACACAAGTCAAATAAAAGTTTTCTCAAAATCACACCCACCCACACACGCACATACACCACATGCTTAGAAAATCAACAAGATGCGATAACCGTGTTTTCACAGAAGTCAGGGGGTGCCTAACACATTCCCCTCGCTTAAGCAAGCCTCCAGACTCTATGAATCTCGAGTTCCAGACCAATTTTACGGAGTCACATATTGGGTCATATTGCAAAAACTTTCAAAATTCGGATGAGTTGGTATATCCATTGAAAGCTATACCTGTTGACGACTACTGTCTAATTCATACCAAAATTCGGATGAGTTGGTACATCCATTGATACGGAGATGGATTCATGAGCTTGTAACTTAGTTTAAATATAAAGCGAAAAGGCCCACTAATCGTGTAAGTCATGAACATTATAGCAATATGATCTTAAAAATAGTATTGTAAATCATAAAAATTGTTAAAAATAAAAATATTATCTATTAAAATAATAACTTCATAAATTTTAAAAATAAAATAAAAATAACATTGCAAACAAGGAGGTGAGGTACACCACAAATAATTGCGTGATATATCATATAAAGGACATCATTTTATGTATTGAATACACTCCTCCTCTTATGTAATGCACAAAAAGATATTTTATAATTTTTCAAAACATTATTATTACGATGGGCACCTCACGCAAAAATATAAGGTGTCTCCCACCTCCGTGCTCTCAAATAACATAATAAAAAATTTAAACTATTATCTCAAACTACCCATCGCATCATCATACTTGTAATAAGTAATACATTAAAAAAAACAGGAGGAAAAATCTAAGTTGGGCTAACATATAGTCGGACCAGAATTAAAAACCAAGGAATTTTGTTCCTCCAATAACAGGCCCAATCGGCCGTTTCAGCTGAAACTACTTTACTCTTAAATTCTAGGGTTCCAAAAAAATTCCATGTTTGATCTATTCAAACTTCACTTCTAGTTTACCAATCAATGGACCAAATAACAAACAGAACAAAGGACGAGGACGAGGACGAGGACGAGGATGAATCATTGAAAACATTTCTCGACATCTCCTGCTATAACCTTGAAGATCTCAATTCAATCGAGCTTCCTACGAGTTTAACAGTGTTAAATTTAACTGCAAATCGGTTAAAGGAGTTGGACCCTCGAATTGGTGACCTCTCTAATCTTAAGATTCTCTACTGCGGAAGAAATTTGTTTGGTGATTCCGGTATCGAGTCCATCTCTCATTGGGATGCAATTTCGGATCTCCATGTATTTATTCTCATCCCAGCACAATCGCTATGCTTATTTTCTTGTTATTGTCAGTTTGTTTAAATCGATATATTTGTTTGTAGAAGACAAAGTCGGAAATCAGAAATGATTACGTTTTATGTGGTAGAGGTAGTTATGACTGTGATTGTGTTTTAATTGTTTGTTGGAGCTTGGAATTGTGAAGGAGAGATGTAAAACAACTTTTTTGTGATTTTGATTCAGTTTTATCATTTTGGACTTGGATGGTAATTGTTTCTACCTAAATCATTTTATTTCAAAACCAATTTTCTGGAAACTTCATGTTTGAGAAACAATTGCCTATACTCCAATTAAATTGTGATCAATTATCTAAATGAGTGTGAGACTTGCTCGGATAACCATTTATAAAAACACCAAGTATGCCTACTAATATAAAACCTGTAAATAATACTAATGAATATATAATTTACTTTTGGTATGTTTTATAATCATGGGTCCCAGATGGAGAATTGCTCTGACTCACTGAATGTTCCATATAGCCGACTAGACACGTGATAAAGATCCCACGAATTCAAAAAAAATACATTCTGCCATTTTATACGGGTTCGACATATAAATTCTCGACTCATCTACATGTATAGAATACATACATGTGTGCACGTGTTTGTTGGTCGCGGGTAATACCATTGGATCCTAACAGATGTGTTTTGTGATTTTGTTTGTTTGTCTATAAATGTTGCATTGCCGCTTGTAGTCTCACTACGCAAGTGTTAAGAGAAAGTCAGATGATAGTTCAAAGTATCGGTCAATACTTGTCTGCGTGGGCATATACGTATCAAATCGGCAGTGGCGAATATGTAATGGTATTGGTAGTGGCGTTTACGTAATGGTATTGGCAGTGGCGGAAACATAATGTTATTGTGGGGTATTGCTATATGCAAGATATTACACGAATTTACAATCTCACATCAAGTAAATGTTAACTAATTCAAGAGCCATGTATCATGTGATTTTATAATTTTATATAATGACGACTTAGTATGTAATTGATTCATCAATTTACTTATTAGATAGATATATTTAATTTTTTAAGCAATATATTGTTTTTTGTTGCGTATCGTCCATTACCCGATACCACTCCAGGAATTGATTGTATGATAAGCATTTCGACACCGGTACTTTGAACCTTGCTATGAATCCTAGATGGTGATGACTAATAACTTGGTTGTTTGATATTGTTCTCTTTAGCAACAATTTAATCGTGTGCTGCAATCTCTTGTTCTCGCATTGTGAGCTTTGTTGTAATCGCTTCGTTTTACTAAACCCGTGAGACTTATCGCTATCAATGACCAATAATGTTATATATGTGAAAACTCCATAAAACTTTACTCGTACAGCTCTAAGAATTCATTCATCAACCAGTAAGTATACTTCTACTGACCTAAATCTGGCGTACTAAAAAGGCTACAATAAAACTAGGTAATTAGCCTTTAAGTTTCACAGTGTATGTGTAGTTTTGCACTGGAGCAGTTATATGTGTGTAGGTACTTTCATATTTATTAACATTTTATTAGAAACGGCTGTTTTTTACACTCTGATGTACGAACTCTGTTGGCAGTCTTAACAGTTATGCCCTTCATCCACTGTGGGGTTCCTTAAGGGAACGGGTGGGGGAAATCTTTGTTGTTGAATATGAAAAAGGGTATATGCTATGCAATTTATTTTCTGTGATTACTTTGTTATTCTTTCAATATAACGCAGTTGTTGCCTTTGCAGAAACTAGTTCTCAGGAATAATCAGCTAAAGAAAATTCCTGATGTTAGCAAACTAAAGAGGCTTTTGGTATTTGATATTTCTTGCAATGAAATTTAAATCCTTTGAATGGACTGTCCAAGATCTCCAATAAACTCGAAGAACTCAATGTCTCTATAAACAAAGTAACTAAGATTGAGAAGATTGAACATTTCCATGATTTGCAGCTTCTTGAACTTTACTCCAACAAAATACAGGTGAGGATTTTGGTCTCTCGAAATGGACGCTAGCTACAATCTTAAAAATTTCTTTAAACTCCTAATGATTATTGAAACCGAGTGAAAATGGATATTATACTTTGTGTTTGGCTTATATGCTCAAACCTCAATTAATTACTTTGCTAATTCAGGTGATGGAGAATTTGCAAAATCTAAAACACTTACAAGAGCTATGGCTGGATCAGAATCTTATTCGAGTCATTGACCTATGTGGGCTGAAATGCATTAAGAAGCTTGGCCTGCAGAGCAATCGATTAACTTCAATTAGAGGATTAAAGGTATTCTGTTGTGTAACATTGTGGTGCTGGGATTGAAACAATGTTTACTTGAGAAACATCTCTTTTTAATTGGATTTTAAATAACAACGTTAATCGTTTTATTTTTAGGGATGTGTTGCTTTAGAAGAATTATACTTGAGTCACAACAATATTGTAATAATGGAAGGGCTTTCAACCTTGGTAAACCTCCGTCTCCTGGATTTGTCATCAAATAAGATTCGTGCAATTAATGGCATTAACAACCTAAGAAAGTATGAATATCTATCCATCTTGTCAATCTGAATCAATCATTATGTCCCTCGCTTAATTTAATCATCTTCCCTACCGACGTGTCTTTACAGATTAGAAGACCTATGGCTTGATAATAACCAAATAGCGTCATTAGTTGGTATTGGAAGTGCAGTTGGTGGTTCTAGACTGAAGCTCATATCCATCTCTCTAGATCAGAATCCATGTGTAAGCTTATCTACCACTAGAAGGAAGTAAATTTCCAAATTATAGCCTCTATTTGCGTATATTCAATTCTTTGTTGACATTTCATCTTAGTTTTCTTTCTAAGCCGAGCTGTTTGAAATTTACGTTGTTTTATTTGAATCTTATTTGATATGGGATTTTATTTTCTTTTGACAACTTTTAGCGAGCCGAGCCGAGGCGAGGCGTGTCTAGATGCCAAGCGATGAGTCGTCTAGTGCAAATTATACATGTGTAAACTATGTGTGTGTGTGTGTGTGTATAAGGGATTGATACACTGCCCAAGCTGGATGTGGCCTTATTTTTGGCCAGCTGATTTCTTACCGTCCATCTAAGAAACGAGCCGCGGTCACTTAAAGTATGCGCAAGTAATTTTTACGGAATGTTTGAAGTATCCGCAACTAATCTGCATAACTTTTTACGTTAAAATATCCATAAGGGTGAGAACACTCGTTTTCTCTCCTAAAATTAATCTTTCACTTTCTTCGGTAAAACTTCAAAATCCATTATCTTTGTCATTACGAATCCAAAATTGTTGATCTATATATCATTGGAAACGTCTTGAAAAGTTCATCAAAACAAGAGTCATTGTTGATATGTTTTGATGTAGTTACAATGCCAAAAGTTATAGCCAAAGCCTGCAACAGTGTATTACAAAAATACAAAAGTTTAACCTCTAGGTCATTTTATCAATGATGCATCTTGTTTTGAAGCTCTTTGGATTTGTACAAAAAAGTCACTGAATTTTAAAGTCTGAAATACAATTTGCACCCTAATGTTAGAGTACTAATACGCTAAACTTCAAAATGCGTCTCTTTGCACTCTGTATAGTTAACGTGTTAAGCTGCACACTTCCAAATTTTCAACCGGTCAAATGTCTTTCTCAATTTTTAAGGGTAGAAGTGTCAGACGTTAGTACATTAAAAATAAATTAAACAAAACTAAACAAACCAAACCAAATGTAGTCTTGTTAAAACAAACTACCATTATATTGACACAATACTACCAATATATTACAACATGTTAAATTAAAATACCAAATCAATGTTGCTTGACAATTTCTAATATGCCAAATCAAGTAAAGAATCTAATCCATGGAAAAACAATACACTAAAATTTCTAAATCACAATTCAAAATTTGTGTTATCAATTCCACTTCGTCTTCACAAAAACTTTAACTTCAACAAAGAAATTAGAGATGGAGTCTATAAACTTTACTCATAGAGCGAACGATTGAAGAAGGGCTAGCTATTAATAGTGTCAGGGCCAGCGGGGTCCCTAGATCACTACCCTATAAATAGGTTAAATGAAATATAAAACTTGGCTAAGACTACTTAATAAACGAAGTAGTTTTACCTCTTAGGATTAAGTCTTCCATTTTAGGGTTTTACAAAACAAATTGATTATAGATTTACAACATAGCCCAAAGGTAAGTAAATTAGTAAGAGCAAAACGACGTCAAATAGTTAGATTAGATAAATAAAAGAGCCTTGGGGTCGTTGATACCTTATTTTCTATTTCGTTACTTCTCTTTGCGGCAACTTCTCTGCTGTAACCCTCGGCTTACGTCTACTTTTCCTTCCCCCTCTCTTTGAGATATACGAGGTAATCTTCAATTGTAGTCAAGATTTATTAAATTTGATATGGATTCTCCCTAATGCTTGAATTAGAGATCAATTATGGAGGCAAGCGACCATAATGCTTCTTTTTTTGTCCAATATCTGGTTCATTAAGGTACACACCTTTAAGTCATTGGCGCTCACCTAGGCTTACCAAAGCGCTCACCTAGGAACCCAATGACGCTCACCTAGGCGCCCAAGGCCCCCCAAGGAGCTCACCTAGGCACCCCAAGTCGCTAACAACATACTCACCAAGGTGCTTGCCTTGCGACCCTTAATAAAGGCGTAGCTTTGCCTTGCCCTGCACATACTTGTCATGGTGTCACCATGGCGTCTCCTAGGCAAGGCCTTGGCATCATCGCAACAACAAGAAGCGACATGGCAAGTTGGCAACACTCACCTTGGGGAGGCCGCCAAGGTGCCTTGGCGACTAAGCGTCTACAAGTTATTGTGGGAAGCGACTTAGTGGATGTTCTAGCTGCCAAGGGAAAGTGCCTTAGTAGCTGGATCAATTTTAAGTTGGGTTTCCCATAACCCACAGACTTTACCCATAACTTGTCGAATTAAAAGCGGGGAGTAGAAAACTAAGTTTTCTACGACTTTTATTTGTCGATTACGAAGAGGCCCGAAACAGGACCTCGAAGAGAATCCCTAAAAGACTTCGAGGTGAAGACGTCTATCAGACGCAACAACACGCGGCGTGAGTCATCGACGACAACCACACCGTTGTACTGTCGACCGCAATCTTTTGTTGCATTAGGAAAAAGAAAAAATACAAAGAAGTACTGCATGAAAATGAACAAGGGTGGGGTGAGGTGTAGAAGAATAAAGAGATTTTCGACTATTAGCTCTGTTTTTCCCTCTCTCTCCTTTCAACTTGATTGCTAGTTGTCATCCACTAAGATGTTATATAATGAGACACATTTCCCCCTTAACAAAAATAGAATTGTTGTGTTCCACGTGGTGTGTTCCTACAATCTAGCCATGATTAATTTTCTTTTTAACAAAATTATAAATATTTCTATTTCTTTCATAAAAATGTTGTAAAATGATTATTTTATTATTTTAAAAAGCAACCCTCTTTCTCCATGAATATTAGTTACAATTTAATTGTATTGCAGGGACAATTTTAACCTTAAAAGTTATAATTTTTATCATATAAATCATAAAACTCGTTTAACTACAACTAGATATATAAATGATAATTTTTCCCCGAAATTAAATATATATTGCATATTTGGTAATTTTATCAAGGTCTCGTGTAATTGTTTTAATGTATTTTTGAAGTACAAATGTGTGTATATATAATTATACATATACAATGTTGTATTTTTATTACTTGTAAGACTTGTAATGTGTGATAACTTGGTTGATACTTTATTTTCTATGTTGTGTTTGTTGACTTGTTTTACTATTTATAGTGAAGTGTTTTATGTTTGATTGCAAAGTGTTGATTTAATTGTGTTTCTAATGATATTCTGTGGTATTAGTTATTATATTTTTGGCTTTAATTTTATAAAATTTTATTGTTCAATGTGCTTTTCAAGAAAAATAAATAATGTTTGTCAATGTATTTTTAATGCCGTGGCGCGCGCCTTATATCCCCCGGCATCTTAGCGTTATATTATTGTCGTGCCTCGTCGTGGGAGGCCGTGGCAACTATGGCCTTGCAAGTAGCTTGCTGCCTAGAGGCGACCCAAGGCACTCACCTAGGTGACCCTAGGCATGTAGAACATATAATCACCAAGGTGTTTGCGTTACAACCTTTAACTAAGGTGCAGATTTGCCTTGCCGTGCTAAAATCTTATTGTCTGGACGACTTGGAGGCGACACCTTGATAACTATGGTTTCCAGTGTTCTAAAAATCACTATGTGGATCTAAGCGGTGGAGGCCTGGTCGTTTTCCTAGACAGACTAGTCATTTTACGTATGATGTCTCATTTATTTAGTTTTGAATTGTAACAAAGCATATAGTATTCATAGTTATCAAGTCGTCGACTAGTCGTCGCCGCCTAAGCGATTTACCAGCGTAATCGAAAAAAAAAGTCGGTCGTCCGGAGACGACTTGGTGGGAGAGCACAAAGTCGGGCGCTCAGTAGACGATTTGGACGACCTTCCGGCGACTTGGACGACTAGTTTGAAGCCGGCGACTTTCCGGAGAGTTTCAGGTATTCTTCTTCTTCTCCGCTTCTGTTCTTCTTCTCTCTCTCTTCGTCTCTCTTTTTCTTATTTTTCTTCTTCGTCTCTATTTCTTCTTCTTCTTGTTCGTTTTTTTTCTGTTTCTGTCTCTTTGTATCTTCGTATCAGACTATTAGATCAGATCTATTATCTTGGATAATTACAGTTAGGTACCCCATAGTATTTATAAATTTTTAGTTTAGTCCCAAATAATTTCTTAAATTTCAAAATAGCCCCTAAAATTTTATATATCAGCCCCTATAGTTTCATTTCTTTCATTTTAGCCCCTGAAGTTTCAAAAGTTTCAGTTCAGCCCCTATTTCTTTATATTTCCTGCACTTGAGTCTTTAGAGTGAAAAAAAAACAACCTTTTCTTGAACATCTTAATGTACAATTATAAATAGGATCCTTAATTATAAATTTATGGTATTCTATATAAATAATATTAAAATTTAACATAAATTTAAAAATTATATTGACTTAAACTAAATATTGCAAATGTATCACCATTTATATAATTTGAAGTTGGTACAAGTTCAAAAACTTACAAATTTACAACTATAATAAAATTATCCATTTTGACTTAATCTTTTTCACTTCTTGTTGTGATTTGATATGCTACAATGTACATTATGAATATGATAAATCATTAGAAAAATAAATATATCAATATTCATATAAATATTAAATATATATAATTTTATTTGTATAAAATTTACATTATTAACGATTTGTCGACTTGCGGACGACTAGTCGGGCGCTTTGTCGACTAAGCGCTTAAGCTCCCGGCTACCGCTTTGCCTCGACTTGGCGACTTGATAACTATGATAGTATTTGTAAATTTTTAAAATTTAAATGAAAAATTACCCAAAAAAACAATCTTTTAAGGCTCAACTCTTTTATTTCAAGTATTCAATGTTCGAAAAAGCTAAAAGCGGTACAAAACGTTTTTCTCCGGACGAGGCGAGGCGTTGGCCTCGATTTGAAAACATATGTTATTGATAAATATTGAATATATACAAATTTTGTGGTGATGAATAATTTAGGGAAAAAGATTCAGTTATCAACACTCGACTCCGTCGAGTTATCAACACAAGAAATGTTTTTTTTGCTCTAGGGACTTAAGTGCAGGAAATATAAAGAAACAAGGGCTGAACTGAACCTTCAAAAACTTCAGGGGCTGAAATGAAAGAAAATGAAACTATAGTAGCTGCTATGTAAAATTTTAGGGGCTATTTTGAAATTTAAAAAAACTTTTGAGATTAAACTAAAAATTTATAAAAAATATGAGGTATGTAACTGTAATTATTCATAAGATATTTAATCCTATATCTATCAGATCGTACTCTCTTTTCGGAGAAATAGAAAAAACAGAGACAGACGGAAGGAAGAGAGACGGTCGACAGAAGAAGACTACAGAAGACGGAAGAAGACTACAGAAGACGGAAGAAGAAGAAGACAAAAGACGGAAGAAGAAGATAAGAGGAGAAACTGTCGCAAATCAAAGTCGCACGAAGAGGAGAAATTGTCGACTCGAACAACTCGGTAAATCTGAAAACTCGAAACTGTCGTAGGCCTTGATACGCCTCGAGGCGACTCGCAATAAAGCGTAAGCCTCGGCATGCTTAGGCGGAAGGCTTTGTTTTTCCCTCTGAAGCGCGCGCCTCGCCACAGCTACCTTGCGCCTCGCTTTGAGGCGCGCCTCAAGGCGGGGCTCCTCAAACGCTTTTTCGAACATTGCAAGTATTATACAACGTTAAAACCTAAATACTATATCAATGTGCGATTTGATTTCAATCAAGCGAGCCTGAAGCGCCCAATCAAATCTAGGTGGTAGAGTACTCCACCTAGAATAAGCATACCTAGGCGAAGATTCTTACATCGATGGTTTAAACTAAACATACCTTTAGAAGTATCTTTGCTGTTGATTTGAATAGAGATTGGAGGACTGCACTTTTTAAAGTGTTCTTTTTTTTAGTCCGTTGAGGGTGGATTTCTTGTTCTCCATTTTATTGTATCCTTTCTTTTCTATTAATCAAATTTCTTCTTTTATCAAAATAAAAAAAATAATAATAAAGTTTCTGCCGTAAAATGTTCCCTTGAACATAATAAATTGTTAATTAGTCCATGCTACATATTGGTTATAGAAAATTTCCTTTTCTTTATTTGTAATTGTAGAAAGTGAATTAGAAAAAATAAAATAAAATTCTAAAAGGTGTCAAAGCTATTGACCAGAAGGGGTTTCTTTTATCGTGTGTTTGTATGATGTACTTGGATTCCTAACTCTTAATTTACAATCCCCTCACTTTAGAGTATAATTATAGATCTTTTAGTGACACACACACAAGTGCGTACACACACGTATATGATATGTTGTATAAATGATGAAGTCCCTTGTATCCAAAAAAATTTTATACACTTTTTGTGTTGATTAAAGTGTGTATATTTGTATAAATGTTTATCGCTGGTCATTGTCTTTGATGATCTGCAATAAAGACTTAATATTAAGAAAGAGAGTGAGACGGAAAAAAAAGAGACTCCTAATCAATAGTCTAATATTCGAAAAGGAAACGGTGTCATTATACATGTATAAATATGTGTATATAAGGAGAGAGATTCAGGGCTTGCACGGACCTTGACATTATTTATAGCCAACCTATCTTTCACCGAGTGAAAGGTTTAGATTAAAAATTTTGGTGCAGATAATTTGTAGTATCTGCAACTAATTAATTTTATCTGTGGATATTTTTTACGTAAAAATAATGCATAGTTAATTAACACTCGTTCTCTAACCTAAGATCTAGTTTTCTCTCATCTACCATCAATCTTGAAAATTCAACAAAATTTTGTTAAAAATCCAAAATTTTCAGTATATATAATTGAAAAGTTCTTGTTAAATTTTTCAAAACAAGATGCATTGTTGATATACATTGTTTTACTATCATGACCAAAATTAAGGTCAAAATTATGTATTATTTTCAACCTCGGCATTGTAGAGCTTGGCTATAATTTTGGAATTTTAATTACTTCAAAACATACCAACAATGCCGCTACCCTATTGTTTTGAAGATCTTTTAGAGAGCTTAACAATGATATAAAGATTAACAATTTTGGGTTTGCATCAAAAAAAGTCGTCACATTTAAAGATTGATGGTAGAAAGAGGAAATTTGGTTTTAGGATTTAATGAATGTTCAACCTTACGGATTTTTTAATGTAAAAAGCTATCCGTCGGATTTAGTTACGGATATTTCAAACTATCCATAAGAATTTAATTCTTGCGGATAGTTTAATAAATTAAAATCTGAACCCTCATATATTGAAGCGGTGGAAGATGGACTGATTATAAATATTACTACTAGGTTAAGTGTGTGCCTGGATCACTCCCTTATATATAGATTTATATATATAATAGAGAGGAGAGGAGCGCAACAAATTGCTGAAAAAAGAAAAGCGTGTACACAAGTGTTTTTCTAAATATTTCCTTGTATGATTTGTAGTATTTAATTTTAGCTAGAGATATATAAGCTATTCTTACCTGGTTACCCCGAGGGGATACTTTGTGTTCAAATTTTCCCATCTGATTATATCCTAAAATCTTGAAGTACTACTTTTTTACTACAAAAAAGAATGTATTATTATTTTCACCAACTTGAAATCCCCTCTAGAACCACCCTACTTAAAACACACTGTTCTATTTTATTTTTTTGTAGTATCTATCTTTTTTATTTTGTTTTTTTAATGCTATGGACAATTACATTTCTCTTAGGTGTTCGTCAATTGGAATATTAATGTGTGTTTATGATCATTGCCATGTACACAGTGTTTAATGCATTATGTCAAACAAATATCTTGCCAAACATTTTCTTGTTTTTTTTATTATTATACTTGTCATGGTGGTGTCGTCATGGCGTCTCTAGGCAAGGCCTTGGCGTTCTGCCATAATGACAAGAAGCAACTTGGCGACACTCGCCTTTGGGGACGCCGCCAAGGCGTTTTGGTAGCTAGGCGACAAGTTATCGTCGAGGCGACCGTGGATGCCTAGCTGCCAGGGTGAGCGCCTTGGTAGCTGGGTCGATTTTAAGTTGGGTTTCTCATAACCCCACATACTTTACCCATGACTGTTGAATTGAAAAAAAAGGGAGTAGAAAACTGAAAGTCTTCAACGACTTATTTTTGTCGACTCCGAAGAGAGGCCTTAAACAGGACCTCGAAGAGAAGCCCTAAAAGACTTCGAGGTGAAGATTCCTATCATACACAACAACAGCATGCGACGCGAGTCATCGATTTACAGCACAAGCAACAAACAGGTCGTTGTCTTGTCAACCACAATCTTTTTGTTTCATGAGGAAAATAAAGAATAAAAAGAACTTCATGAATAAGAACAATGATGGGGTGAGATGAAGAAGAATTAAGAGACTTCGACCGCTAGCTCTGTTTTCCCCTCTCCCCCTTTTAACTCGATTACTATTAGTTGTCATTTGCTAAGATGTTAAATAATGCGTCGCATTTCCCCCTAACAAAAATAGAATTGTTGTGTTCCACGTGGTGTGTTCCTACAATCTCGCCATGTTTAATTTTTCTTTTTAACAAAATTAATAACATTTCTATATCTTTCATAAAAATGTTGTAAAATGATTATTTTGTATTTTAAAAAGTAACCCTCTTTCTCCATGAATATTAGTTTCTATTTAATTGTATTGCATGTACAATTTTAACCCTTAAAACTTATAATTTTGATCGCATAAATCATAAAACTCATTTAACTACAAATAGATATACAAATGATAACTTTTTTTCCCGAAATTAAATATATATTGCATATTGGGTAATGTATTTTTTATTAGCGCATGACATGAGAATAAAAAACATGTGAAAATTAAATTATAATACTTTTTCCATAAAAAAATCTCGTGTAATTGGTTTAATGTAATTTTGAAGTACAATGTGTGTATATATAATTATACATATACAATGGTGTATTTTTATTACTTATAAGACTTGTAATGTGTGATAAATTAGTTGATATTTTATTTTCTATGTTGTGTTTGTAAGTGTTGATGTAATTGTGTTTTTAATGATATTCCGTCTTATTAGTTATTATATTTTTGGTTTTAATGTTTATAAAATTTTATTGTTCAATATGCTTTTGAAGTAAAAATAAATAATGTTTATCAATGTATTTTTAATGCCATGGCGGACGCCATATCCCCAAGGCATCTCGGCAGTCGGCTATTGTCGTACCTCGCCGTGGCGCTGCGACAACTATGGCCCTGCAAGTAGCTTACCGCCTAGCGGTGACCCAAGGCGCTCACCTAAGTGACCCAAATGTAGAACATACTCACCAAGGTGCTTGCATTACAACCTTTAACTAAGGTGCGGATTTACCTTTCCGTGCTAGTATCTTACTGTTTAGACAACTAGGTGGCGACACCTTGATAATTATGGTTTCTAGTGTTCTAAAAATCGCTAAGTGGATCCAAGCGGTGGAGGCGGTTCTTGGGTTTCTTAGGCAGTGCCTGGGCGTTTTCCTACCCAAACTAGTCGTTTTCATAGGTCTCATTTATTTAGTTTTCTATTGTAACAAAGCATATAGTATTTGTAAATTTTTAAAATTTAAATGAAAAATTACCCTAAAAAATCATCTTTGAAGGCTTAACTCTTTCATTTCAATTATTATAGAACTTTAAAACCTTTACTATATCGATGTGGTTGAGATTTGATTCCATCCAGATGGACCCTAGGCACCCAGACAAATCTATGCGGGAGAGTACTCCACGGATAATAAGCATACCTAGGCCTCCTACACTTATGGTTTCAATTAATCATACCTTTATTTTGTGGTGATTTGAATAGAGATTGGAGGACTACACTTTTTAAGTGCTCTTTTTCTTCTTTTTTTCTTTTTAGTCCATTGAGGATGGACTTGTTCCCCCTTTTATTGTATCATTTCTTTTCTATTAATAAAATTCCTTCTTTTATCAAAAAAGAAGAAGAAGAAGAAGAAAGATTATCTTTGTAAAATGTTTCCCTAAACATAATAAATTGTTAAATATTGCATGCTACATATTGGTTATATTGAAAATTTTCTTTTCTTTATTTGTAATTGTAGAAAGGAATTAGCAAAAATTAAAATAAAATTGTAAAAGGTGTCAAAGTTATTGACCAAAGGGTTAAAGAAAAGAATAAAAAATAGTAATTAAAGTTATGGTAAAGAAGTATGTAGCTAATGAATCTCTTTTATTGTGTGTTTTGTATGATGTACTTGAATTTCTATCTCCTTTCAATTTACAATCCCCTCACTTTAGAGTATAATTATAGATCTTTTAGTGACACACACATACACAAGTGCATACACACGTGTATATGATATCTTTGTATAAATGATGAAGTCCTTGTATCCAATTTTTTTTATACACTTTTGTGTTGATTAAAGTGTATGTATATTTGTATAAATGTTCATAGCTGGTCATTGCCTTTGATGATATGCAATATAGACTTACTTAATCTGAAGAAAGAGAGTGAGAGAAGGGAAAAAAAAGAAGAGACACCTAATCAATAGTCTAATATTCGAAAAGTAAGCGATATCATTATACATGTGTATATATGTGTGTATATAGGGGAGACATCCAGGGCTTGCACAGGCCTTGAAATTATTTATAGCCAACCTATCTTCCACCGTTTGATCTACGAGTAGGTGCGGATAATTTGTAGTATCGCAACTAATTGCACTGTGGATATTTTTTACGTAAAAATAATGCACTGTGGGCCAAAACACTTATTTCTCACCTAAAATCTATTTTTTTTTCTACCATCAATCTTGAAAGTTCAATAAAAAAAAATTTAAATCCAAAATTTTCAGTATATATATAATTGAAAAGTTCTTGTTAAATTTTTCAAAACAAGATGCATTGTTAATATATATATTGTTTTAAAAAATTTACCAAAATTAAGGTCAAAGTTATGTATTTTCAAACACGCATTGTAAGTTTTGGTTGTAATTTTGGCATTTTAATTACTTCAAAATATATCAACAATGCCTCTGCTCTTTTGTTTTGAAGATCTTTTCGAGAGCTTAACAACGATATAAAGATTATCAATTTTCGGTTTGCAACAAAAAAGTTGGTACATTTAAAGATTGATGGTAGAAAGAGGAAATTTGGTTTTTAGGAGTGAATGAATGTTCACACCCTTCTAGGTTTTTTAATGTAAAAAGCTATTCGCAGGATTTAGTTGCGGATATTTCAAACTATTTATAAGAATTTCTTGCAGATAGCTTCATAAATTTTAAAATTTGAACCCTTCTCTCATAGATTGAACGGTGTGGCGGATGGACTGATTATAAATATTACTAGCGTTAACGCGTGCCCTGGATCACTCCCATATATATAGATTTATATATATAATAGAGAGAGAGGGAGAAAAGAGAACTGCATCAAATTGCTTAAAAAAGAAAAGCGTGTACACAGAAAAGTATGTTTTTATAAATATTTCCTTGTATGATTTGTAGCATTAAATTTTAGTTGGAGATACATAAGCTATTCTTACCTGGTCACCTTGAGGGGATACTTTTAGTGTTCAAATTTTTCCATCTGATTGTCTCCTAAAATCTTCAAGTTCTACTTTTTTTCTACAAGGAGAATGTATAATTATTTTCACCAACTTGAAATCCCCTCTAGAACCACCCTACTGAAACACACACTTTGTGTTTTATTATTATTATTTTTTTGTAGTATACGTCTCTCTTTTTTTCCCTTTATTTTAAATGCTATGGACAGTTGCATTTCTCTTAGGTGTTCGTCGATTGGAATATTACTGTGTTTATGATCATTGCAATGTACACAGTGCTTAATGCATTAAGAGTCACACAAATTTCTTGTCAACCATTTTACTTCTATAATGAACTTGTAACAATACACACATATAAAAAGCTCATACCAGAATGAACTTGAGTAGATGTACCTTTGATATGTCTAAACTCCGATAATTCAGCTTTCTATTTGTCTGTTTTAGATTAGATGCACCTTCAATACATTTAAACTCTGATTGTGCAGTGTCAGGTTGAAGCAGTGTCATAGTAATCCCCAAATAGTGATTTTAGGATGACAAATGAGACGCTCTATTATTGGATGTCCTAACCTCACCTTTTTGTTAAGATTCATTTTGCCTTATTTCTTTTAAACACTGCTAACTAATTTAATTGTTTCTGGTGCACCTAACAGGCAAAGACTAAAAACTACGTCTCTACTCTGAGATCGGTATTTCCGAGAATTAAGCAAGTTGATTCTACAATCTATGGCCTAAAAGATTGTCACTTTCGGTCCTAGTCGTGAGGAAAAGAGAAGGTACTTGCTGCTGAAAGTTTACTTCAAATACTGTCCAAGGATTTTCTTACTTCTAGAGTGACAATAACAAGTAAATGTAGAATTTTCAATTCTAAGTTCTAAATTTGTTCTGAAATATGTACTTCGACTAGTTAATATTAACTAACATATATTTGAAGGGTGAGAATTGAAGTTCGGTAATGAGCCGATGTCAAAGGAATTTTGTTTACATCACCCGTAAATGGTGACTTTGACAAGTTTAAGGTGTCGTGAAAACTTTTCTCCTTCCTTTTTTTTATAAAAATAAATTTCTTTTCTTTCGTTTTTGTTGAAAATGGAGAAGAATAAGGTCAAACAATCACATAATTGCGGATGTAGGTCGATTTTTCTCGGTTGAGATACTAATTCCTTCCTATCCTACCTTAAACCCGCTTTTTCTTTTTAAATACTCGTATGATTCTAAGTGATGAAAGTTCAGTTCAATTTCTTTAATATGGGATGATTAGTTTTATAAAATTAAGGAATAGAATTAAGAGAACCAATCACAAGATATTCATATATTTATTTTGGTTCACAATATATCTGGTTATACTGTTAAGTCCAATCCCAAATCACCTCTTAAAATGTGAGATCATATCACTAGGTTACACTAATAGCCATTTCACTCTTCAAAGTGGGGGGAACTTTACAAGTCCTGGTCCTTTAACTTTTCTTGTAAAAACTAAAGATACTATTTTCTACAAAGATTCAAACACCAGACAAACATAAATTAAGTAGTTTTTGAAAGTAAATATTATATGCTTACGCTATCTGAAATTCATATATATAATTGAATTAGTAATTGAAAAATCATTGAACTCTTGTCAAATCAACTATATAATTAAATCACAAATTTTTGTTTAGCATTTTTCTTTCTTATCCAAATGAGTACAAGTACTATATAAATTTGTAACAATTAAATATGTGAAAAAAGGAAAAGAGGAGGGTATCTAACTAATATACCCCATAGGGTTAATGCGTCTATTTTAAGGTGCAATTTTAAAAACATATTAAAATAGTTGAGCTCTCTCTCATACCCTCCCCATCTCCCTCGATGTTAAATGTTGGGTTTAATTTGTTATTTTGCAAGTTGATTACATGACAAAATGGGTTGAAGACAAGAGGCGTTGTAAAGATTTCTTCACGAAGGAGGTTGTGATGCGATTCGAGAATAAGGTTTTGATCCATGATAATGCATTTGGCACATTGTATATTTGAGAGAGAAAAAAACTATTAATAATTTTCTTTTTTAAGATCGGTTGTTAATTGTTCTATCCTTTCAATACGATGAAATGAAATTACTACTTATGATTTATTTATTGCACAACTTATCATATTAATTCCACAAAGAGGGTGGACATTTTAACAAACGTAGGGAAGGGTTGATAGATCCATAATAAGCCCAACCTTTGTTGGCTTAAAACAAATAAGTAGAAGCTATATATAAAATAAGTATATAAGTATAATTTTCCTAAGCTTTGGGGTGTTTGTTTTATTTTAGGACAAAAAGATAGTTCCACACGATGACTCTCACACAAATTGTCTAACCTAAATTGGAGCAGGTAGGCGAGATAATTAGAGTCCTAAAAAGGAGAGATCGAGGTAGATAGAGAGGGTGATCAACGATGCCGTTATCAAACTTTTTCAAATCGGCTCTCGTTCTCAGACGTATCACCACCCCCATTGGTTTCCTTGTCATCATAATATTATGAGGACTAGGCACGAAGAATTGGGCGAAACGATGATTTTATTTGTCGACGGTGGAGCGTGATTTGCGAAAACTCCGCGTGCGGAGAGAAAAGGACCCCAAAACCCTATCCCTTATTCCGACGAGGAGGAGAATGATTGGTGAACGGGCTTCCAATTTGACGCTTTCGGTAAAAATGTTAAATATAATATCTCGGCTCTCCTCTCCTATGGAGACAGAGACTACCTCATCAAATACAACAAGGTTGAACAAAAATACCATCGTAATCAATCATAAGTATCTGTTTGTTGACCTAAATATGTTGTTTGCATGTTTGCTTCCTCAATTATGTTATCAAGATTATTTGGTCTCCTTAATTGGGCAAACAATTAAGAAATTAGTTGAGTAAATTGTTTTTGTTCGTTGTTCTTTGTTATATATCACACACGGGTACATTGATGTTTTAGTAATTGTACCGAAACGTTATCAAACTGGATTGAAAAATTCTACCCAACTAATTTAACAGTGAAGTGGATATGTGAGTCCAATATTTTTGGACATGAAGTATATACGAGTGCTACATGAATATGTGAAGAAAATAAAATTATCAAAGTACTTACTTGCAAGTAAAAGAACCATTTTTTCCTGTTCTCCATTGAGTAAATTGTTTTGGTTTGGTTACTGGTATTAAATTAGATAAACAGTTATAAGTTTGAATCAATTATGCTTGTGATATACCTTGCCATGCATTAGGTGCCTAGTATCTTTGTCGTGTTCATTTCATTGCATTACATAAACATGATAAAAGGGGCATCTGTAGACACCCGAAAGTTCACTTTCTTTTTACTAACCCTACAGGAGGGTAAAAACATAATTTCACCCCAGAGATAACCCCACGGCAGGACAAAATCGTAATTTTATCACAGAGACAACCCCGCGGAGAAGTCAAAGTGCAACATCGCCCCAAACACAACATGGTTCGAACGAGGATCGTAAAGCTGATGATAAGGTCATAAGAAGCCACCACAACAATCCTCAAACTGCGAACTACCCAAGATGAGCTACTTGACTACCCATGGAAATCGGAAGATACCTCTCGGCTTGTTGCTTCATCTTCTCGGACTCGAAATCAGTCAGACTCAACTTCAGCTCGCAACACTCAGCAGAAGTTTTCCGAGACAATTGGACACATATCTCAACTTTTTCCATATTGAAAGACACGAACGACCGAAGGAACAAACTTCAAGACAGCAGGGGCCATGGTGGCCCAACCCTGAGGCCTACATCAGGCCATTAGCAGCTCATTTTAGAAAAAAAGGAGTTTTAGAGAGAAATATGGATTCTACAGTGAGAAAGGCTCAGATTTAGCATTATAACACTAGATTTGGGTTAAAACTATCAGTTATATAGTAGTTCTCATACATCTAGAGTAGTATAACATATATTTGAGTCCTGGGAGGCTTGTTTATCGATTCCCCAAGGTAAAAAATTGAATCTTTTGTCATTTCTTTGTAAATATTGTTAGAACTATTAGATCTATTTCAATATAGTGTCTATCCGTAGTTAGACTTGTTGTTCTGTACATATATTGTGTGTTGGTTGGTAGATATATCTATTTTACCTATTATTTTGTATATATATATAGTAGAAATCAAGTCCTTTTACTAGATCTACCTAGATCTAGTCAGATCTAGCCCTTAACCGGTGAGCTTCGAAAGCTTGAACCTCTATGTAGATCGGCTTGAATCTAGGTTAGATCTAGTCATTTTTTAATGTTTTCGATCAATTTCGGTCACTTTGCGGAGTCCTAGATCTATATCTAGTCGTGATGGGGTCCTAACTATTCGCGCTAGGGATTCTGATCAATGAATCATTTTATAGCTGGTTTAGGATACATTATATTCATACGTTCAAGCATACAAATGTGAGCCTAGGAATCTCGGGGTTGAGATCTACTAATCGGATCTCGACTAGATTTCCACAATGGACTTTTTTGTTTACAATGTAATATTAAATCGCGTAAAATCATTATATATGTAATATTGGACCTTAAAATGAATTCAAGGGCCTCGTCCTCCTGAGAGAGCGAATTTAAGGTCTTGTGATAGTGAAAAAAATTCTGATTGTGGGTGCTCGGGTTTGCCGAGACAACTTTCATGTCCGGAAATGGCCCGACCCTCTTTTACTTTCTTTCATGCATTATCACCCAAAACAATTTTCAAACAAAACAACAAAGAGCTTGCATAAAAAAAAATAAAGCGCTTCAAGGATAGACAAATCTAAGGTTAATAATTAGAAGTAACAAAGGATCTCGATTCCTATTTGGCGAAGAATTTGAAAACCTTATTTTTCAAAACATCATTTCATTATGCTTTATCTAAAAATGAATTTTTCTTTAAATCAAATCCTTCGTGCATAGTTTTAAAGAGTTTCAGCTCTACTTTCAAAACAACGTCGATCATAGGTTAAAACAAGGCTTAGAATAACCCTTAAAATCTAGGCACCTAACACAAGTCAAATAAAAGTTTTCTCAAAATCACACCCACACACGCACATACACCACATGCTTAGAAAAACAACAAGATGCGGTAATCGTGTTTTCACAGAAGTCAGGGGGTACCTAACACATTCCCCTCGCTTAAGCAAGCCCCCGGTGTGAGACCCCAGATTTTATGAATAAATATTTATTTTTCTCGAAATAATTTTTTTAAATATTATGGTGTGGATTTGAGATAATGTTATAGTTGTGGTAATATTTATAAATTTTGCAAAGTACGCAAGTTATTATATAATATTCGATTGGTTGGGAATATTCTTTTTGTCGGGGAATATCCAAATGACGACGGTACAATCATTGGTGGACCCCACAATGGAATTATTCATCGGATTGAGAAAATGATAAAATACTTTATGAAAATAACGGCGGAAGTTTTACCGATTAACTGTTAAAACACTAGATGTTAAAAGTACAATAATCTGGCGTGGTTGCATAGTAGCACACGGTATTGATTATTAATGCTTACGTGAGAAGTCACTCAGTTATACTCAATTATTGCTACAGTAATTATTGCATCATATTTCTCATATTATTGATTCGATTATTATCACAGTATCATCTGCATAATATTTATTATTATTAAATCAATAATTGAGATGACAAAGTTATTCATATTATTATTTGCAATATTGACAATGTCTAGAAGTTTTGTCAAGGAGAGGTTTGGTCACCTAATTGCGCGCCAATAAGGAGAAATCCTTATCGGAAAGCCCCCTCTTTCCTGGGAACGACCTGGTTGTTAAATATTGTGAGTTATAATTTTAATGATGAATGTTATTAAAATTGAAGTTGTGTTCGGAGATGAATTTGGAGACGCGGACGTGATATTTGAGTCCGGAATGATGAAATTAGTAAAAATAGTCTATAAACACAAAATTTTTTGAATTCACTATTTGGTGAAAAAAGTCAACAGTTGACTTTTTCGGAAAAAGTCAAACTTCAAATTTTCAAAATTTATATTTTTGATAAAAATGGTTTCATTGTGTTGGAATTATTTGTGTTAGTGAAAATCGACATTTATTTCGATGATAATTGATGTCTGGGGGTTATATTGATAAATTGGGTAATTTATCGGATAAATGAGTACTTAATTACTACTAATTCACATGTTTATATAACTATTTGTTCACATGTTGGTACTATTGAATCACATTCATGTACTATTAGGGGAGTTGGTGCAAGATTGATAATACTTGCATGACTAAATTAAAAATGGAGGTATAGATGGAGGTACTATACTGTAATTAATTTTTTAACATGATTATACTATTTATTCACATGATGGTACTATTGATTCATATTATTTACTATTAGGGGAGGTGGTGCAAGTTTGATAATACTTGCAGGATTAAATTAAAAATAAAAGAAAAGTTGGAGGTATTGTACTGTAATTTTTCGAGCCCCAAAACGTGCAATTATCGAAACTATATTTTCCAATAAATAGAAGCTCATTCTTCCTTCATTTTTCACCAATTCACAAAAGCTTTAGAGCGATTATTATAGAGAGGAATTATAGAGAGAAAGAAGAAGAGAAATCTGCTACCTCACTATTCCAGTATCCAGTTTTTTCTAAGGTCGGGAGTATTATTTCTTTCTTATCTATGAAGAGAACTTACATTATTCCATTCTTTATTATTACATTGGAATAACTCGTATATATGCTGGCTACCTATATTAGGTAAAATTCTTACCGTTATTCCATTCTTTGTCATTCTGTTGGAACATCATCATGCTCATGCGTTTCATGGGACACGGGTTCCGTCGTTATTCTCGTTGGAACATCCTCATGCATGCGTTTCATGGGATCGGTTCCGTCTTTATTATTACGTTGGAATATCACGTCTGCATGCGTTTACGTGGGACCGATTAAAATCTTTATTATTACATTGGAATATCACATGTCTACGGCATGAGTTTTCTGTGGGACTGATTAAGTTATTTATTATTACATTGGAATAACTCGCATATCTGATTCTATCGCATGCTGGTGTAAGACCCCAATTTTATAAATGAAATTTATTTTTCTATTTATTATTTTGAAATAGTAAGGGTGATTTGATTAATGCGGATAGTTATGGGTAAAATACGCAAATATTTGAAAAAGCAGTGGTTATAAAATATTCATTATTGTTGGGAATATTCATTTGGTCGTGGAATATTAAATGCTGTTGGGAATATTAAAGACGATGGCCTTGATCTTTTATGGGCCCCATAACTTGAAAGCGATTGTTTGAAGAAAGCGACAAATATAAGTTGTTTATAAATAACTTGGCGTAGTTATTACAGATTATCTTTGTTGGAATACCAATTGGTTAAAACACACTAATACTCGTTGTTGAAAAAGAATAACACCGGTATTGCACCAATTATTGATTCTTACGTACGTAAGAAGGCACTACTCAATAATTGTTACAAAGAATTACTATTCGATATTTTATTTTATTGATTCAATAATTGTTTGCGTTGATATTTATATTCTTTGTTGTTTCAATAATTGTCATTACACAAATATTTTCATTATCGAAGCAATAATTCATATTATCTGAATAATATTATTAGATAACATTATTGGCAATGTCTAGAAAGTTACATCTAAGGAGAGGTTTGGTCACCTAATTGCTTGCCAAGAAGGAGAAATCCTTATTGGAAAGCCCCTCTTCCTAGAACCGCACTGGTTGTCAATATTGTGATTCTGTAATATTATTTGTGAATAATTAATTATTGATTCATATGATGAGAAAAATATTGATTTTATGTGGATATAGATGGAGAAAATTTTTTAATGTGACAATTGTTGAAAATTAAAATTTTATCTTTTTCTGATAAAATCGCTCGTTTGTGGATTTCGGCCAATTTCTGTTTGGAATTTGGAAAAACTTCCTTCTGCAAAGTTGTAGAGAATTGAATTTCCTATGGAAAGTCTCAAGATTCGAATTTTCTGACAAAAGGGCTATTTATTGTGAATTATTGAAGTTTCGAAACTCCGAAATAATTGATTTTTGGATGTTTAAAATAATTTAAATAAGAAAAACGTTTTTTAAATGATTGTGGGCATCTTTAACATGTGTTGATGGCTGAGATCAGATTGTCTAGATAGGCGTAGAGAATTTATTAAATATATTAATATTATATTAAATTTTCTGCTTTGGTGTTCTAAGCATTTTCCTATAAATAGGGTGCTTAGGTTAGAATTGAAAATCACACCGTAAAAGCTCAAGTTTTCTCTCTATATTATCGAGCGTATTCTTGTGAGTATTTTGAGTATACTTTGAGTATTGCTATATGGTGCAAGTTCAAGCCATAGCCTATATCCGGTGTTTCAACTAGAAGTACTGTCTTTCGAGGTAAGGGGTGTTATTTTATTCGAAAATGATATTATTTCTTCAATATCATTATCGAAATATTGGTTGGAACTTTTATCAAATTTGGAACTTTTTCATATAAAGGTTACTATTCATGAGTTACTATTCATGAGTTACTATTCACGAGTACTATTCACGAAGCGTGAAGATGTTTTTTTTTGTGAAATTTCTATCTTTTGGTGTCGGAGTTACTATTCACGTATACGGCACTATTCACGAATACGACACTATTCACCGAAAAATAAAATTTCTTCTTTTTGTCCAAAATATCTACTATGGATACTAGCTTTGATTGTATCCATGTTTTGATCATTCTTGAATTTTACCCCACTCTGATTACTTATGAAGTATTTTTGAACTTGGATTGTTTAAAATACGAATCCTTAATATTTGTTCTTTTGTTTCACTGGATTCGTTTTCTTTAAAATATTTTTCATCATCCTCAGTCCTAAATGATGATATTCTTGAATATCTTTGGCACCTGTAGTGCAAAGATGAATGATTTCTTGATGAATATCTTTGGCCGTAGTGCAAAGATGAGCAGTGTTTAGATGAACATGAATTAAGTGATGAATATCTTTGGCCCTTTAGTGCAAAGATGAATATTTGATTCCAGATATATATTGATTGATGTTACAGGATAAAATATCGACGATGAATTTTTAAATTCATATATAGAAGATAGTAGTTTGCATTCTCTACTTAACTCTTCTAATGAATTGTTGTTTCATTGCGATTCTTTGATTTAAAACTGGTTGTCTATTGTATTCTATTAGATTTTTCCCTGTTGAAGACTAACGATAATTTTTTGTATATTATCTTAGTCATAATGTTCTTTACTGGGCTAGTTGAGCTCACCCTTTTCCTTGTTGTTCCATTTTTCTTCTCGGGAGGCGAGAATGTAATGAGTACTTAGTGGGGGTATAGAATGAAGGTTCTAGAGAGAGTTGTTTAGTAGTCCTCACCATTTTTGTAAAATAATGTATCAATAATTATGATGGGGATTTATTTGCGTGTGGATATTGTCAGATGGCAATATCTTGTATTTAAACTCACAGTTTATATGTTGTAATAATAAAGTTGTAGTTATTTCTGTACCATATATTTGGCGACTCAGAATGGGTTGGATGGAATGGACCTATTTTGGGGAGTCACGGTTGGTATCGAGCTTAGGGATATGATCTCTGGCGGAGATCGGGGAATAGAACTAGGAGGGAGAGGCGAGTAAATCCTTCGCTAGTGTGTCCTACCTAAGCTTATTTGTTAGTTAGTCGATTATATAGGGATATTATGTGATATATTGATTTTCTTAATTAACCCTTGTTTTATGACAGTATTTGAGAATGTTGACTGAGAATATTAACAGTGGAGTAAATGAGACCGTGGATATGCTTGTACTTACCAACGAGGAGAACGTGCAACAGGCTAGAAATGTTCCTCCTATAAACAACACCACTGATCAGACGATGAACGATGTGATGTTTAGAAGCTTTTTGCAGTTCATGCAAAATTAGACGAGGGAGACTCGTGTTCAAAATACAGGAGGAAATGATAGCAATTCACGGGTGGTCATGACCAAGCGATTCAAAGAGTTGGGACCACGAGTGCGGGAAAAGCCGGATCCGATTAAAGGCGGAGGCGTGGGTCAAACAAATTACCAAGATATTCGATGTCTTGGGATGCGGAGGAACAAAAGTTCCATTCGCTACTTTTATGTTCCCTAACGAGGCGAGACATTGGTGGGAATCGTGAAGCGTACCCATCCAAATGTACCTTTCTCAAAGATGTCATGGGAGGCGTTTCAGAAGCAGTTCAATGACAAGTACTTCCCGTAAAGTATTCGCTATATGAAGGAAGTGGAGTTTATTAGGCGGAGCGAGAATAACATGGCGGTGTCCCAAAGACGAGGCGAAGTTCGCGGAGTTATCGAGTTTGCACCTCATTTGGTGGAGAATGAGGAGCGTATATGACGCGGATGTTTCGAGAGGTTTGAAAACGGCATACATCGATATCTCATTTCTCATAAATTTTCTATCTATTCAGATGTTGTAATGCAGGCTCAATTATTAGAGCGAGATAACGAAAGTACGGTCAATCGAGGACCACAACGAGGATCATCTGGGGATAGCGATCAACAAAACAACGATAACCGGCGGAGAAAGAAAAAGACGACAAAAATGGTAAACTACTGGTGGTAATCATGGCCATGAAAATAGAAGAAGCGAGTCGGGAGGAGATTTTTAAAAGAGGAGATTTAACAACGACCATGTGAAGGCGGCGATTGTCGGCAACAAGCCGGTTCTAGGGAGGAGAAACGACCGCCGCGATCGGATGTTACAAATGCGGAGAGGAGGGACACATAAGTCCAAAGCATTCACGACTTTCCAAGATATGTTATAATTATGGAAAAGAAGGTCATATCGCTCGAGAGTGTACGGTAGCGAAACCAAGTCCAGCGGGGATGGTGACTCAAAAGGATGTCCCAGAAAAGTCAAAGTCAACGGTTCCTAGAAGAGCGTTTGTCGTGACCGGTCAAAATGCGAGGAACCCGAATGAAGTTAGCACGGGTTAGTTAATTATAAATTCTTGCGAAGCTTATACCTTACTAGATACCGGTTATACCCATTCTTTTATCTCTGTTGCTTGCGCTTAACGTTTGAACTTGACTACGGAGAAATTAGACTTTGACCTATTTATGGAGACTCCGTTAGGAGAAACTTTCATTACATCCGTTGTTTAGAAATCTTGCTTGATTCAGGTTGGCACCATCGCATTACCTGTTGACCTTATTTCTTTAAAGATACTTGCTTTTGATGTGATTTTAAGGTTAACTACTCATCATGCCGAAATTGATTACTTTCGTAAGGTTGTTAGTTTTCATATTCCTAAGCAACCTGTTATTCGAATTCAAGCAATCAAACCATTGTAGTCTAACATTTTCATATCACGCCATGAAGTCATTCGTTTATTGAAAAACGGATGTCAAGTTTTCTTAGTCCATGTTATGGATTTGAATAAAGACACGTAAGATTTGAATAATATTCCTGTTGTTATTGATTTTTCCTGACGTATTTCCTGAAGAATTTCTTGGCTTACTCCCAAAGCCTGATATTAAATTTTGTATCGACTTTGAACCCGGTACAAAACTCATTTCTAAAATCTCATATCGAATGGCTCCTATTGAACTTCAGCAGTTAAAAATTCAACTATAGAATTTGGTACCCGAGCCTTTATCTGGTGACTTCCTTTGTGGAATGCACCGAAGCCAGATTCTCCGTAGGGGACGCCATATTCGTCGATAATAGTAAACCGATAGGTGTCATTGTAACGTCTTTATCCAAGGTTGGGATATGAGTCACGATTGAGAACAACCTAAGTCAGTAATCGAAATCACGTAGCTTTCAGGCTTAGTTGGTTATTATCGGAGATTCGTTTAAGGATATTCTCGAATCGCTATTCCATTAACGCACGGTGACTTGTAGAGATACAAAATTGAATAGAAGCAAGGAATGTGGGAAGAGCTTGAAGAACTCAAGAGGAGACTCATTTAAAGACATGTTACGACCATGCCATCCCGGAAAAGCGAACGTGGTAGGTGGCGTGTTGAGTAGAAGATTGTATCTGAGTCTGAGTATGATATTTTCAAAGACTCATTTCAGTATAACTTACAAATAATAGAGATGGAGATGAAAACTCTAGGTACCCACGTGATGATATATGAGTATAATCGACTTTAATCGATAAAGTTAAAGCTATTCAAGCTACACACCGGAGCTGATGAATTTGAAGAAGGAGGTGCAAGAAGTTGTTATTTTAAAAGCGAGAATCGGTGAGGTGAGGAAAGCTCAAAACTTCGATTTATTAATCCATTTGAAATTCTCGATCGAATAGGAACTGTGGCCTATAGACTCGTTTTACCGCCAAGTATGACGCGTGTTCATAACGTTTTTCACGTATTGATGTTACGAAAATATGTGGATGACCCGAACCACGTCATTGAGTTAGAACCGTACGAGATAGCCGAAGACTTAACGTACGAGGAGGTACCTGTCAAGATCTTGGATAGGAAAGAACATGTCCTATGTACCGAGGTTATACCACAAGTTAAAGTTTTGTGGAGAAACCATGCTATTGAGGAAATGACCTGGGAGTTGGAAACGGAAATGAAAGCGAGGTATTTTCATCTTTTCGAAACACCAGGTACATACGTCAATTTCGAGGACCAAATTTCATAAGGAGGGGAGGTTGTAAGACCCCAAATTTTTATAAATGAAATTTATTTGATTATAGCCTATATTTGACTGAAATTTGATTATAGCCTGTAAAATCGCTTCGTTTGTGGATTTGACCAATTTACATTTGGAATTTGGAAAACTTCCTTACGCAAAGTTGTAGAGAATTGAATTTCCTATGGAATGTCCGAGATTAATTTTACGACAAAAGGACTATTTATTGTGAATTATTGAAGTTAGAAACTCAAAATAATTGATTTTTGGATGTTTAAAATAATTTAAATAAGAAAAACGTTTTTAAATGTTTGTGGGCATCTTTAACATGTGTTGATGCATTTGAGATCAGATTGTCTAGATGGGCGTAGAGAATTTATTAAATATATTAATATTATATTAAATTTTACATTTTTGGTGTTATTAAGCATTTTCTATAAATAGGGTCTTGGGTTAGAATTGAAAATCACACGAAGCTGAAGTTTTCTCTCTCTATATTATCGGCGTATTCTTGTGAGTATTTTGAGTATACTTTGAGTATTGTTATACGGTGCAAGTTCAAGTCATAGCCTTTATATCAGGTGTTTCAACTAGAAATCTTGTCTTTTCGAGGTAAGGGATGTTATTTTATTCGAAAATGATATTATTTCTTTAATATCATTATGCCAAAATATTGGTTGGAACTTTTATCAAATTTGGAACTTTTTCATGTAGGGGGTTCTTATTCATGAGTTCTTATTCACGAGTTACTATTCATGAGTTCTATTCACGAGTTACTATTTATGAGTTCTTATTCACGAGTCTTATTCACGAAGCGTGAAGATGTTTTTTTTTGTGAAATTTCTATCTTTTGGTGTCGAGATTCTTATTCACGTATCTGGCACTTTATTCACGTATCACCTATTATTCTGACTAATCACGATCTGACTTTATTCATAGAAAAATAAAATTTCTTCTTTTTGTCCAAAATATCTACTATGGATACTAGCTTTGATTGTATCCATGTTTTGATCATTCTTGAATTTTACCCCACTCGATTACTTATGAAGTATTTTTGAACTTGGATTGTTTAAAATACGAATCCTTAATATTGTTCTTTTGTTTCCTTTGGATTCGTTTTCTTTAAAATATTTTTCATCATCCTCGGTCTAAATGATGATATTCTTGAATATCTTTGGCTTTTTGTAGTGCAAAGATGAATGATTTCTTGATGAATATCTTTGGCGTAGTGCAAAGATGAGCAGTGTTGAGATGAACATGATGGGTGATTAATATCTTTGGCAGTAGTGCAAAGATGAGCAGTGTTTAGATGAACATGACCGGTGATGAATATCTTTGGCTGTAGTGCAAAGATGAATATTTGATTCGAGATATATATTGATTGATGTTACGGGGATAAAATATCGACGATGAATTTTTAAATTCATATATAGAAGATAGTAGTTTGCATTCTCTACTTAACTCTTCTAATGAATTGTTGTTTCATTGCGATTCTTGATTTAAAAGCTGGTTGTCTATTGTATTCATTAGATTTTCCTGTTGAAGACTAACGATAATTTTTGTATATTATCTTAGTCATAATGTTCTTTCTTGGGCTAGTTGAGCTCACCCTTTTCCTTGTTGTTCCATTTTTCTTCTCGGGGAAAGAATGTAGCGCAGTACTAGTCGGGGTATGGAATGAAGGTTCTAGAGAGAGTTGTTTAGTAGTCCTCACCATTTTTGTAAAATAATGTATCAATAATTATGATGGGGATTTATTTGCGTGTGGATATTGTCTAGATGGCAATATCGTATTTAAACTCATAGTTTATATGTTGTAATAATAAAGTTGTAGTTATTTTTTGTACCATATATTTGGCGACTCGAGAATGGGTTGGATGGAATGGACCTATTTTGGGGCGTCACGGTTAATATCGAGCTTAGGGATATGATCTCTGGCGGAGATCGGGGAATAGAACTAGGAGGAGAGGCGAGTAAATCCGCTTAGCTAGTGTGTCCTACCTAAGCTTATTTGTTAGTTAGTGGGTATATAGGGATATTATGTGATATATTGATTTTCTTAATTAACCCTTGTTTTATGGCGGATTTGAGAATGTTGGTGAGAATATTAATGATTGGAGTAAATGAGGCCGTGGATATACTGTACTTTACCAACGAGGAGAGCGTCTGCAACAAGTGGAAATGTTCCTCTGTAAACAACACCACTTGATCGAGACGATGAGCAGCGTGATGTTTAGAAGCTTTTTGCAGTTCATGCAAAATCAGACGAGGAGACTTGTGTTCAAAATCTGGGGAGGAAATGATAGCAATTCACGGGTGGTCACGTGCCAAGCGGTTCAAAAGTTGGGACCACGAGTGCGGGAAAAGCGGATCCGATTAAAGGTGGAGACATGGGTCAAACAAATTACCAAGATATTCGATGTCTTGGGATGCGGAGGAACAAAAAGTTCCATTCGCTACTTTATGTTCCGTGTAGCGAGGCGGTCTTGGTGGGAATCGTGAAGCGTACCATCCACTTACACTCGGCATGTCATGGGAGGCGTTTGAAATAGTTCAATGACAAGTACTTCCCGAAAGTATTCGTCATATGAAGGAAGTGGAGTTTATTAGGCTGGGCGAGAATAACATGTGTCCCGGTGTCGATCTGGCGAAGTTTAGCGGAGTTATCGAGTTGCACCTCATTTGGTGGAGAATGAGGAGCGATATGCGCGGATGTTTACGAGAGGTTTGAAACCCGGCATACATCGATATCTCATTTCTCATAAATTTTCTCTCTATTAGGATGTTTTAAATAGGGCTCAATTATTAGAGTGAGATAATGAGTGCAGTCGATCGAGGGACCACAAACGAGGATCATCTGGGGATAGCGATCAACAAAACAACGATAACCCGGCGGAGAAAGAAAAAAGCGGACAAAAATGGTAACCACTCTGGTGGTAATCATAGCCATGAAAATAGAAGAAGCGAGTCGGGAGGAGATTTTAAAAGAGGAGATTTAACAACGACCATGTGAAGGCAGCGGTCTTGGGAACAAGCGGTTCTAGGGAGGAGAGAAACGGCCTTGATCGGATGTTACAAATGCGGAGAGGAGGGACACATAAGTCCAAAGCTATTCACTGACCTTCCAAGATATGTTATAATTGTGGAAAAGAAGGTTCATATCGCTCGAGAGTGTATGCAGTGGCGAAACCAAGTCCAGTGAGGGATGGTGACTCAAAAGGATGTCTAGAAAAGTCAAAGTCAGCGGTTCACGGAAGGCGTTTGTCGTTCTTGGTCAAAATCGAGGAACGAACGAAGTTAGCAGGTTAGTTAATTATAAATTCTTGCGAAGTTTATACCTTACTAGAATCTGGGGTTCTACCCATTCTTTTTATCTCTCTTGCTTTGCGCTCAGCGTTTGAACTTGACTACGGAGAAATTAGACTTTGACCTATTTATGGAGACTCCGTTAGGAGAAACTTTCATTACATCCGTTGTTTAGAAATCTTGCTTGATTCAGGTTGGCACCATCGCATTACCTGTTGACCTTATTTCTTTAAAGATACTTGCTTTTGATGTGATTTTAAGGTTAACTACTCATCAATGCGAAATTGATTACTTTACGTAAGGTTGTTAGTTTTCATATTCTAAGCAACTTTGTTATTGAATTCAAGCAATCAAACCATTGTAGTCTAACATTTTCATATCAAGCCATGAAGTCATTCGTTTATTGAAAAACGGATGTCAAGTTTTCTTAGTCCATGTTATGGATTTGAATAAAGACACGTCAGATTTGAATAATATTCTGTTGTTATTGATTTTTCTGGCGTATTTCTGAAGAATTTCTTGGCTTACTCCCAAAATCACGATATTAAATTTTGTATCGACTTTGAACCGGTACAAAACTCATTTCTAAAATCTCATATCGAATGGCTCTATTGAACTTGAGAGTTAAAAATTCAACTATAGAATTTGGTACAGAGCCTTTATCTGGTGACTTCCTTTGTGGAATGCAGAAGCGAGATTCTCCGTGGGGGCGCCATATTAGATCTGATAGTAAAGCGATAGGTGTCATTGTAACGTCTTTATCAAGGTTGGGATATAAGTCACGATTGAGAACAACCTAAGTCGGTAATCAAAATCGTAGCTTTCAGGCTTAGTTGGTTATTATCGGAGATTCGTTTAAGGATATTCTCGAATCGCTATTCCATTACTTATGGTGACTTGTAGAGATACAAAAATTGAATAGAAGCAAGGAATGTGGGAAGAGCTTGAAGAACTCAAGAGGAGACTCATTTGAATACATGTTACGACCATGCCATCTGGAAAAGCGAGCGTGGTAGGCGGCGTGTTGAGTAGAAGATTGTATCTGATCTGAGTATGATATTTTCAAAGACTCATTTCAGTATAACTTACAAATAATAGAGATGGAGATGAAAACTCTAGGTACCCGCGTGATGATATCTGAGTATAATCGACTTTAATCGATAAAGTTAAAGCTATTCAAGCTACACACCGGAGGTGATGAATTTGAAGAAGGAGGTCTGAAGTTGTTATTTTAAAAGCGAGAATCGGTGAGGTGAGAAAGCTCAAAACTTGATTTATTAATCCATTTGAAATTCTCGATCGAATAGGAGCTGTGGCCTATAGACTCGTTTTACCGCCAAGTATGGCGCGTGTTCATGCGTTTTTCACGTATCGATGTTACGAAAATATGTGGATGACCCGAACCACGTCATTGAGTTAGAAGCAAATGAGGATAGTAGAAGACTTAACGTCACGAGGAGGTACTGTCAAGATCTTGGATAGGAAAGAACATATCCTATGTGTCAGAGGTTATACCACAAGTTAAAGTTTTGTGGAGAAACCATCTTTATTGAGGAAATGACACGGGAGTTGGAAAGCGAAATGAAAGCGAGGTATTTTCATCTTTTGAAACACAGTACATCGTCGATTTCGAGGACGAAATTTCATAAGGAGGGAGGTTGTAAGACCCCAAATTTTATAAATGAAATTTATTTTCCTCTATTTATTATTTTAAAATAGTAAGGGTGATTTGATTAATGTGGATAGTTATGGGTAAAATACGCAAATATTTGAATAAGGAAGTGGTTATAAAATATTCATTATTGTTGGGGAATATTCGTTTGGTCGTGGAATATTAAATCTTTGTCGAGGAATATTAAATGCAATGGTAGTATGATCTTTTATGGGCCCCATAACGGAAAGCGATTGGATGAAGAAAAGCGACAAATATAAGTTGTTTATAAATAGCTTGGCGTAGTTATTCTGAATTATCTTGTTGGAAACCGGTGGTTAAAACACACTAATCTGGCGTTGTTGAAGCGGTAACTTACGGTATTGCACCAATTATTGATTCTTACGTGAAGAAGGCACTACTCGATAATTGTTATAGTAATTACTATTCGATTATTTTATTTTATTGATTCAATAATTCTTTGCGTTGATATTTATATTCTTTGTTGTTTTGATAATTGTCATTACATAGTATTTTTCATTATCGAAGCAATAATTCATATTATCTGAATAATATTATTAGATAACATTATTGGCAATGTCTAGAAAGTTACATCTAAGGAGAGGTTTGGTCACCTAATTGCGCCGATGAGGAGAAATCCTTATGGAAAGCCCCTCTTTCACAGGAAGCTGCACTGGTTGTCGATATTGTGATTACGTAATATTATTTGTGAATAATTAATTATTGATTCATATGATGAGAAAAATATTGATTTTATGTGGATATAGATGGAGAAAATTTTTTAATGTGACAATTGTTGAAAATTAAAATTTTATCTTTTTACGATAAAATAATTCATTTAAATATATTATTATATTTTAATAATATAATAATGATGATATTTTTACGATGAATGTGGGATATATGAGTATATGTGGAGGAGGAGTATTTTGTTACCAAAATATTTAAAACATGTTTTTCATGTCGGTGGACCCCATTTATTGGTGAAATTTGATTATAGCTTTGTAAAATCGCTCGTTCGTTTGTGGATTTGGCCAATTTACATTTGAAATTTGGAAAAACTTCATTCGCAAAGTTGTAGAGAATTGAATTTCCTATGGAAAAATCATGAGATTGAATTTTACGGCAAAAGGGCTATTTATTGTGAATTATTGAAGTTTCAAAACTCAAAATAATTGATTTTGGAAGTTTAAAATAATTTAAATAAGAAAAACGTTTTTTAAATGTTTGTGGGCATCTTTAACATGTGTTGATATTTGAGATCAGATTGTCTAGATGGGCGTAGAGAATTTATTAAATATATTAATATTATATTAAATTTTACGTTTTTGGTGTTCTAAGCATTTTCTATAAATAGGGTCTTGGGTTAGAATTGAAAATCACACGAAGCTGAAGTTTTCTCTCTCTATATTATCGGCGTATTCTTGTGAGTATTTTGAGTATACTTTGAGTATTGCTATATGGTGCAAGTTCAAGTCAAAGCCTATATCAGGTGTTTCAACTAGAATCTTGTCTTTCGAGGTAAGGGATGTTATTTTATTTGAAAATGATATTATTTCTTCAATATCATTATCTTAGAAAATATTGGTTGGAACTTTTATCAAATTTGGAACTTTTTCATGTATGGGGTTACTATTCATGAGTTCTTATTCACGAGTTACTATTCATGAGTTCTTATTCACGATTCTTATTCATGAGTTACTATTCACGAGTACTATTCAAAGCGTGAAGATGTTTTTTTGTGAAATTTCTATCTTTTGGTGTCGAGTTACTTATTCACGTATCTGGCCTTATTCACGTATCACCTTTATTCACTGACCTTTATTCACCTTTAGAAAAATAAAATTTCTTCTTTTTGTCCAAAATATCTACTATGGATACTAGCTTTGATTGTATCCATGTTTTGATCATTCTTGAATTTTACCCCACTCGATTACTTATGAAGTATTTTTGAACTTGGATTGTTTAAAATACGAATCCTTAATATTGTTCTTTTGTTTCCTTTGGATTCGTTTCCTTTAAAATATTTTTCATCATCCTGGGTCTAAATGATGATATTCTTGAATATCTTTTGCTTTTGTAGTGCAAAGATGAATGATTTCTTGATGAATATCTCTTTGGCGTAGTGCGAAGATGAGCAGTGTTGAGATGAACATATGCCAAGTGATTAATATCTTTTTATGTAGTGCAAAGATGAGCAGTGTTTAGATGAACATGACCGGTGATGAATATCTTTGGCTGTGTAGTGCAAAGATGAATATTTGATTCAGATATATATTGATTGATGTTCTGGGATAAAATATCGACGATGAATTTTTAAATTCATATATAGAAGATAGTAGTTTGCATTCTCTACTTAACTCTTTAATGAATTGTTGTTTCCATTGCGATTCTTTGATTTAAAAGCTGGTTGTCTATTGTATTCTATTAGATTTTTTCCTGTTGAAGACTAACGATAATTTTTTGTATATTATCTTAGTAATAATGTTCTTTCTTGGGCTAGTTGAGCTCACCCTTTTCCTTTTGTTCCATTTTTCTTCTCAGGAGGCGAGAATGTAGCGAGTACGAGTCGGGGTATGGAATGAAGGTTCTAGAGAGAGTTGTTTAGTAGTCCTCACCATTTTTGTAAAATAATGTATCAATAATTATGATGGGGATTTATTTGCGTGTGGATATTGTCTAGATGGCAATATCTGTATTTAAACTCATAGTTTATATGTTGTAATAATAAAGTTGTAGTTATTTTTGTACCATGTATTTGGCGACTCAGAATGGGTTGGATGGAATGGACCTATTTTGGGGGCGTCACAGTTGGTATCAGAGCTTAGGGATATGATCTCTGGCGGAGATCGGGGAATAGAACTAGGAGGGAGCAGAGTAAATCCTTCGCTAGTGTGTCCTACCTAAGCTTATTTGTTAGTTGGTCAGTATATAGGGATATTATGTGATATATTGATTTTCTTAATTAACCCTTGTTTTGAGAATGTTGACTGAGAATATTAATGATGGAGTAAATGAGGCCAGTGGATATGCTGTCTACTTACCAGCGAGGAGAGCGTGCAGCAGTGGAAATGTTCCTCTGTGTAAACAACACCACCGATCGAGACGATGAGCAGCGTGATGTTTAGAAGCTTTTTGCGGTTCATGCAAAATCAGACGAGGAGACTTGTGTTCAAAATACGAGGAGGAAATGATAGCAATTCACGGGTGGTCACTGACCAGCGAGTTCAAAAGTTGGGACCACCAAAGTGCAGGGAAAGTCGGATCCGATTAAGGTGGAGACATGGGTCAAACAAATTACCAAGATATTCGATGTCTTGGGATGCGGAAGAACAAAAAGTTCCATTAGCTACTTTTATGTTAAAGTAGCGAGGCGATGATTCTTGGTGGGAATCGTGAAGCGTACCCATCCACTACACTTTCGGCATGTCATGGGAGCGTTTGAAATAGTTCAATGACAAGTACTTCCCGAAAGTATTCGTCATATGAAGGAAGTGGAGTTTATTAGGCTGAGCGCGAATAACATGGCGGTGTCCCGGTCGAGGCGAAGTTAGCGGAGTTATCGAGTTTGCACCTCATTTGGTGGAGAATGAAGAGCGTATGGCGGATGTTTACGAGAGGTTTGAAACCCGGCATACATCAATATCTCATTTCTCATAAATTTTCTCTCTATTCAGATGTTTTAAATAGGGCTCAATTATTAGAGCGAGATAATGAGTACGGTCAATTGAGGGACCACAACCAGGATCATCTAGGGATAGCGATCAACAAAACAACGATAACCGGCGGAGAAAGAAAAAAGCGGACAAAAATGGTAACCACTTTGGTGGTAATCATAGCCATGAAAATAGAAGAAGCGAGTGGGAGGAGATTTTAAAAGAGGAGATTTAACAACGACCATGTGAAGGCGACGGTCTTAGGAACAATGGTTCTAGGGAGGAGAAACGGCCTTGATCGGATGTTACAAATGCGGAGAGGAGGGACACATAAGTCCAAACTGCCCATTCACTGACCTTCCAAGATATGTTATAATTATGGAAAAGAAGGTCATATCGCTCGAGAGTGTCACGGTAGCGAAACCAAGTCCAGTGAGGATGGTGACTCAAAAGGATGTCCTAGAAAAGTCAAAGTCAGCGGTTCTGGAAGGCGTTTGTCGTTCTTTGGTCAAAATCGAGGAACGAGACGAAGTTAGCAGGTTAGTTAATTATAAATTCTTGCGAAGTTTATACCTTACTGAATCACGGTTCTACCCATTCTTTTATCTCTCTTGCTTGCGCTCAGCGTTTGAACTTGACTACGGAGAAATTAGACTTTGACCTATTTATGGAGACTCAGTTAGGAGAAACTTTCATTACATCCGTTGTTTAGAAATCTTGCTTGATTCGGAGTTGGCACCATCGCATTTACTGTTGACCTTATTTCTTTAAAGATACTTGCTTTTGATGTGATTTTAAGGTTAACTACTCATCATGCGAAATTGATTACTTTTCGTAAGGTTGTTAGTTTTCATATTCCTAAGCAACTTTGTTATTCAATTCAAGCAATCAAACCATTGTAGTCTAACATTTTCATATCACGCCATGAAGTCATTCGTTTATTGAAAAGCGGATGTCAAGTTTTCTTAGTCCATGTTATGGATTTGAATAAAGACACGTAAGATTTGAATAATATTCTGTTGTTATTGATTTTTTCTGGCGTATTTCTGAAGAATTTCTTGGCTTACTCCCAAAGCACGATATTAAATTTTGTATCGACTTTGAACCGGTACAAAACTCATTTCTAAAATCTCATATCGAATGGCTCTATTGAACTTCAAAGAGTTAAAAATTCAACTATAAATTTGGTACGAGAGCCTTTATCTGGTGACTTCCTTTGTGGAATGCAAAAGCCGATTCTCCGTAGGGGCGCCATATTAGATGCGATAGTAAAGCGATAGGTGTCATTGTAACGTCTTTATCAAGGTTGGGATATGAGTCGCGATTGAGAACAACCTAAGTCGGTAATCAAAATCGTAGCTTTCTAGGCTTAGTTGGTTATTATCGGAGATTCGTTTAAGGATATTCTCGAATCATTTATTCCATTAACTTGGTGACTTGTAGAGATACAAAATTCGAATAGAAGCAAGGAATGTGGGAAGAGCTTGAAGAACTCAAGAGGAGACTCATTTTAAAGCACATGTTCGACGACCATGCCATCTGGAAAAGCGAGCGTGGTAGGCGGCGTGTTGAGTAGAAGATTGTATCTGATCTGAGTATGATATTTTCAAAGACTCATTTAGTATAACTTACAAATAATAGAGATGGAGATGAAAACTCTAGGTACCCGTGATGATATCTGAGTATAATCGACTTTAATCGATAAAGTTAAAGCTATTCAAGCTACACCGCGGGTGATGAATTTGAAGAAGGAGGTCAAGAAGTTGTTATTTTAAAAGCGAGAATCGGTGAGGTGAGGAAAGCTCAAAACTTGATTTATTAATCCATTTGAAATTCTCGATCGAATAGGAGCGTGGCCTATAGACTCGTTTTACCGCCAAGTATGATGGCGTGTTCATAGCGTTTTTCACGTATTGATGTTACGAAAATATGTGGATGACCCGAACCACGTCATTGAGTTAGAAGCCGTCTGAGAGATAGCAGAAGACTTAACGTCACGAGGAGGTACTGTCAAGATCTTGGATAGGAAAGAACATGTCCTATGTCTGGGGTTATACCACAAGTTAAAGTTTTGTGGAGAAACCATGCTATTGATTGAAATGACACGGGAGTTGGAAAGCGAAATGAAAGCGAGGTATTTTCATCTTTTTGAAACACAGTACATCGTCAATTTCGAGGACCAAATTTCATAAGGAGGGGAGGTTGTAAGACCCCAAATTTTTATAAATGAAATTTATTTGATTATAGCCTATATTTGACTGAAATTTGATTATAGCCTGTAAAATCGCTCGTTTGTGGATTTCGGCCAATTTCTGTTTGGAATTTGGAAAAACTTCCTTCTGCAAAGTTGTAGAGAATTGAATTTCCTATGGAATGTCCCGAGATTCGAATTTTCTGACAAAAGGACTATTTATTGTGAATTATTGAAGTTCCGAAACTCCGAAATAATTGATTTTTGGATGTTTAAAATAATTTAAATAAGAAAAACGTTTTTTAAATGTTTGTGGGCATCTTTAGCATGTGTTGATGGTGAGATCAGATTGTCTAGATGGGCGTAGAGAATTTATTAAATATATTAATATTATATTAAATTTTACGCTTTGGTGTATTAAGCATTTTCCTATAAATAGGGTGCTTAGGTTAGAATTGAAAATCACACGTAAATCAAGTTTTCTCTCTATATTATCGGCGTATTCTTGTGAGTATTTTGAGTATACTTTGAGTATTGTTATCTACGGTGCAAGTTCAAGCCATAGCCTATATATCAGGTGTTTCAACTAAATCTTGTCTTTCGAGGTAAGGGATGTTATTTTATTCGAAAATGATATTATTTCTTTAATATCATTATGCCAAAATATTGGTTGGAACTTTTTATCAAATTTGGAACTTTTTCATGTCGGGGTTACTATTCATGAGTTACTATTCACGAGTTACTATTTATGAGTTACTATTCACGAGTACTATTCACGAAGCGTGAAGATGTTTTTTTTTGTAAAATTTCTATCTTTTGGTGTCGGAGTTACTATTCACGTATACCAAGACTATTCACGAATCACTGACACTATTCATTTAAAAATAAAATTTCTTCTTTTTGTCCAAAATATCTACTATGGATACTAGCTTTGATTGTATCCATGTTTTGATCATTCTTGAATTTTACCCCACTCTGATTACTTATGAAGTATTTTTGAACTTGGATTGTTTAAAATACGAATCCTTAATATTTGTTCTTTTGTTTCTTTGGATTCGTTTTCTTTAAAATATTTTTCATCATCCTCACCCTAAATGATGATATTCTTGAATATCTTTGGCTTCGTAGTGCAAAGATGAATGATTTCTTGATGAATATCTTTGGCCCGTAGTGCAAAAAGATGAGCAGTGTTGAGATGAACATGACCGATCGATTAATATCTTTGGCCGTAGTGCAAAGATGAGCAGTGTTTAGATGAACATGACTAATGATGAATATCTTTGGCTTTTGTAGTGCAAAGATGAATATTTGATTCGGATATATATTGATTGATGTTACGAGGATAAAATATCGACGATGAATTTTAAATTCATATATAGAAGATAGTAGTTTGCATTCTCTACTTAACTCTTCTAATGAATTGTTGTTTCACCGCGATTCTTGATTTAAAAGCGGTTGTCTATTGTATTCTATTAGATTTTTTCCTGTTGAAGACTAACGATAATTTTTGTATATTATCTTAGTCATAATGTTCTTCTTGGGCTAGTTGAGCTCACCCTTTTCCTTGTTGTTCCATTTTTCTTCTCGGGAGGCGAGAATGTAGCGAGTACTAGTCCGGGTATGGAATGAAGGTTCTAGAGAGAGTTGTTTAGTAGTCCTCACCATTTTTGTAAAATAATGTATCAATAATTATGATGGGGATTTATTTGCGTGTGGATATTGTCTAGATGGAAATATCTGTATTTAAACTCACAGTTTATATGTTGTAATAATAAAGTTGTAGTTATTTCTGTACCATGTATTTGGCGACTCAGAATGAGTTGGATGGAATGGACCTATTTTGGGGGCGTCACACCTGGTGATTTCTTTTGTTATTCCATTCCTTATAATAATCAGTTGGTTAAAGTTTTGACTTCTAAACTCCATGAAATTAGTGGAATATCCTTGATATTTGCGCTTCATCCAGTATCTTTTCATGGAAATATTCTTCTGAGCATTCTTGAATTTTACTCTACAAAGTAGTATCGTGTTGACAATTTGGACGTTATTGATTTCTGGATAAAATAATTCTTGAACTTGTTTTATTTAATTCTTATATCATTGTCATCATCCTCATGTTTATATTTTGTTGAAAGTCATCTGTGACCTGTAGTGCATAGATGGACTTGGTATAATTATGACCAGGGATTATTCTGTGTAATCATGATCGTAATGTTACAAATGATGTGGTAAAAGTCCTCATTGGCCCGTAGTGCATTGATGGACAGTTGTTGGCATGATCATGACCATTATTGAATACATAAATATTCTTGGCCCGTAGAGCATGGATAATTGTGGTCGTGATACTAAAGAATATCCTTGGCCGTAGTGCAGGGGTGATTCGATGATGTGGATTATTTATTAAGCTGAGTCCCAGCAATAAAAGTGATGAAAAACCTTCTAAATCATAAAAGATAGTAGATTTTATTCTCTACTTGACTCTTTTAATGGATTGCTTGTTCCGTTGCAGTTAAACTTGATGTTGGTTATATTTTATCAGTTTAACACTGTTGAAGGCTAATGATAATATATTCTGTATTATCTTAGTCATAATATTTCCCACTGGGCTAGTTGAGCTCACCCTTTTACTTTCATTGTTCTCTTCAGGAAATGAGAACGTAGCAGGTTCTAATCGGAGAACGGAGTGACGGACCAGATGATAGCATTAGTAGTCCTCACTATTCAGTGAAATAGTGGAAAATAAATGTAATAATATTGAATTTGAGTTTTTATATTGTCTAGACGACAATATTTGTATTAAAACTCACAGCTTATGTTTTGTCATACTTTACACGACAGTTGTATAATAAAGTTGTATTTGTATTTTGTACCATGTATTTGACGACTCAGAATAAGTGATGTATACCTATTTTGGGGGCGTCACAGTTGGTATCAAAGCTTAGGGATATGATCCCTGGTTGAGATGTGAGATAAGAACTAGGAGGGGAGAGATGGGGAATTCCTTCGCTAGTATGATCTGACTAAGTTTATTTGATATTTAATTGGTCGGTCAGAGTATAGGGATAATATGTGATCTGTCAATTAACCCTTGTTTTGTAACAGTGTTTGAGAATGGCATCTGAAAATGCTTTGAGATAAGCAATGAAGCACATGAGAGCGTTGATTCAATTTCAAGCAAAAGGTAACGACCAACAACACGATAATAATAATCATCTGGGGGTGCAAGCAGTTATCGAACAATGATAACCATCATGGGGTAAATTATCATGCCAAGAATGGTAACCACTTCGGTGGTAATCATGACCAAGATAATAGAAGTGGAAATTTCAAGAAGGAAGGTCATTTAGCTCGATTTTGTCGTATAGTGAAGTCAAGTCCAATTTGAAGCGGTGACACCAAAGGCGGATACTGGACAAAACAAAGTCGTGGGTTTCAGGAAGAAGCGTTTTTGTGATTCTCAAAAGCGAGTAACCCGAACGTTAGTTAGCAGGTTAGTTAATTATAAATTCTTCTGAAGTCTATACCTTATTAGATATCTAGGTTCTACCCATTCTTTTATCTCTCTTGGTTGCGCTCAACGTTTAAATTTAATCCCAGAGAAGTTAGACTTTGACTTATTGGTTGAAACTTCGATATTAGAAACCTTTGTTACATCCACTATTTATAAATCTTGTTTAATTCAAATTGACACTTTCGCGTTACCTGTCAATCTTATCTCTTTGAAAATACTTGCCTTTGATGCGATTTTTGGAAACGATTGGTTAACTACTCATCATGCTTTTCTTAAGGTTGTTAGCTTTCATACTCTTAACCAACCTGTTATGCGAATTCAAAGTAACCAAACCACTAAAGTCAATCATTGTCATATCAAGCCATAAATAAAGAGCCCCGATCTTTTAGTTGTTGACTTCCTTGTGTGGAATGCATCGAAGCCGAACTTTCCGTAGGGGACGTTGTGAATGACGATGTCAAGTTGATAGGTATCAATGTGACGTACTATCCGAGTCTTGGATGAAGGTCACAGTTTTGAATGATAAATTTTCTGACGTATTCTTGAAGACTTCTTAGCCTACCCTAGAGCGTGAAATCGAATTTTGTATTGACCCCAGTACAAAGCCCATTTCTTAAACCCTCAAATATTTTCTTTACCTAAAATGAACGTTGTGACGCCCCCAAAATAGGTATACAACACCCATTCTGAGTCGCCAAATACATGGTACAGAAAACAAACTACAACTTCAATAATACAATTGTCATGCAAAATACGACAACACATACTGTGAGTTTAAATACAAATATTGTCTTCTAGACAATATCCACACTCAAATAAGTCCTCGTTACAATTATTCAAAAACTATTTTACGAAATAGTGAGGATCGCTAAAACATCTTTCTAGAACCATCACTCCAAGTACCCGACTAGTTCCTCGCTATGTTCTCACCTTACGAGAAAAATGGAACAAAAAGGAAATGGGTGAGCTCAACTAGCCCGAAGAAAGAATATTATGACTAAGATAATATACAACAAATTATTGTTAGTCTTCACAGGAAAAATCGATAAAATATAATAGCCAACAAGTTTTAGATCAACAACTGCAGCGAAACAACAATCCATTAGAAGAGTCAAGTAGAGAATGAGTTCTACTATCTTCTAAGATTTAAAAGTCCATCATCAATATTTTATCCCTGTAACAACAATCAATATGCATCTTTAATCAAATATTCATCTTTGCACTACAGGCCAAAGATATTCATTTGTATCACCAGTTGGTCATGTTCATTATTGCTCTCAACTGTGACTCATATCCCAACCTTGGATGGCACGTCATAATGACACCTATCATTTTACTATCGCACGAATATGGCATCCCCTACGGAGAGTCTGGCTTCGGTGTATTCCATAAAAGAAGTCACCAGATAGAGGCTCGGTTATCAACTTCTATAATTGGATTTTTAACTCCTGAAGTTCAATAGGAGCCATTCGATATGAGATTTTAGAAATGGGTTTTGTACCGGGTTCAAAGTCGATACAAAATTCAATATCACGCTCTGGGAGTAGGCCAGAAAATTTTTCAGGAAATTTACTAACAGAAATATCATTCAAATTTGACGTATTTTTGTTCAAGTTCATAACATGGCTAAGAAAGCTTGACATCCGTTTTTCAATAAACGAATGACTTTACGGCTTGATATGAAAGAGTTTGACTTCAATAGTTTGGTTGCTTAAATTCGAATAACAGGTTGCTTAGGAATATGAAAACTAACAACCTTACAAAAGCAATCAATTTGGCATGATGAGTAGTTAACCAATCAATCCCTAAAATCACATCAAAAGCAAGTATCTTTAAATAGATAAGATCAACAAGTAATGTGATGGTGCCAACTTGAATCAAACAAGATTTATAAATAGTGGATGTAACAAAAGTTTCTCCTAACGAAGTTTCAACAGATAAGTCAAAGTCCAATTTCTCCAGAGTCAAGTTTAAACGTTGAGCACAAGCAGGAGAAATAAAAGAATGGGTAGAACCGGTATCTAGTACGGTATAAAATTTTCAAGAGTTCAAGATTAGTTTACCCGTAATCACCTCGTTCGGGTTCCTCGCATTTTGGCCAGTCACGACAAACGCTCTTCCAGGAACCGCTAATTTCGACTTATCCGGGATGACCCACGAGTCACCATCCCCGTTGAACTTGGTTTGCTTCTAACAATCCCGAGCTATGTGGCCTTCCTTTCCACGGTGGTAACATACCTTGGATTGTTGTGGAGACGGGCCAATGATATGTCCCTCTTTCCGCATTTGTAACATCTAAGCCGGTCGCTTTCCTCCCCTAGAATTTGTTGTTGGTGTTGGTCTTTCTTTGTTGATGTCTTCCGTCATTGTTGAATCTCCTCTTTCTGAAATTTCCACTTGACTCACCTCTCCTATTATTATGGCCACGATGACCACCCGAGTGGTTACCGTCTTTGTACGTATTTTTCCCTCCTCGTTGGTTATCATTGCTCTGATGACTGTTGTCACCGGTATGACCCTGGGTGTGGTCCCTCGGTTGAACATACTCATTATCTCGCTCTAATAATTGAGCCCTGTTTATAACATCTGAATATAAAGAAAATTTATGAGATATAAGATATTGCCGAATCTCGGGCTTTAGACCTCTCAGAAACATCCTCGTCATTCGTTCCTCATTTTCGACCAAATGTGGTGCAAACCTGGATAACTCTGCAAACTTCGCCTCGTACTGGGACACCGTCATGTTATTTTTGTTCGATCGGTCGATAAACTCCACCTCCTTCATATGGACGAATACTTTTAGGAAAGTACTTGTCATTGAATAGTTTCTAAAACGCTTCCCAAGACATCTTTGAGTCTTGGTGGTCAGTACGCTTCACAGACTCCACCAGTAGTGCGCCTCACCATGAACATAAAGGTGGCGAATGGAACCTTCTGTTCCTCCGTGCATCCCAAGACATCGAATATTTTGGTAATTTGCTTGACCCACGTTTCCGCCATGATCATATCCGGCTTTCCCTTAAATTCTGGTGGTCCCAACTCCTTGAACTGTTTGGCTGTGATAAGCCGCGCATTGCTAGCATTTCCACCCGTATTCTGTGCACGAGTTTCCCTCGTCTGGTTTTGCATGAACTGCAAAAAGCTCCTAAACATTCCACCATTCATCGTTTGCTCGGTAGTGTTGTTTACAGGAGGAATATTGTCTTCCTGTTGCACGTTCTCTTGGTTTATGACTAAAGGTTGTTCCACATCCTCATACACTCCATTGTTAACATTCTCAGCAGCCATTCTTAAACACTGCCATAAAACAAGGGTTAATTAAACAAATTAACATATCATATAATATCCCTATATTATGACCAATCAACAAATGAGCTTAGATAGGACACACTAGCGAAGGATTTACTCATCTCTCCCCTCTTAGTTCTATTCCCCGATCTTCGCCAGAGACCATATCCCTAAGTTCTGATACCAACTGTGATGCCCCCAAAATAGGTATACAACACCCATTCTGAGTCTCCAAATACATGGTACAGAAAACAAACTACAACTTCAATAATACAATTGTCGTGCAAAATACGACAACACATATTTGTGAGTTTAAATACAAATATTGTCTTCAGACAATATCCACACTCGAGATAAGTCCTCGTTATAATTATTCAAACACTATTTTACGAAATAGTGAGGATCGCTAAAACATCTTTCTAGAACCATCACTCCCTACCCCGACTAGTTCTGCTTTATATTCTCACCTCCACGAGAAAAATGGAACAAAAAGGAAAAGGTGAGCTCAACTAGCCCAATAAAGAATATTATGACTAAGATAATATACAACAAATTATCATTAGTCTTCAACAGGAAAAAATCGATAAAATATAATAGCCAACAAGTTTTAGATCAACAAGCTGCAGTGAAAATAAAGAATCCATTAGAAGAGTCAAGTAGAGAATGAGTTCTACTATCTTCTAAGATTTAAAAGTCCATCATCAATATTTTATCCCTGTAACAACAATCAATATGCATCTTTAATCAAATATTCATCTTTGCACTATAGGCCAAAGATATTCATTTGTATCACCAGTTGGTCATGTTCATCTCAACACCTGTTCATCTTTGCACTACGGGCCAAAGATATTCATCAGTTAATCATTCATCTTTGCACTATAGGCCAAAGATATTCAGTAATATCATCATTTAGGACTGAGGATGATGAAAAATATTTTAAAGAAAACGAATCCATTGTGACAGAAGGACAAATAGTAAGGATTCGTATAATAGTTTATCCAAGATCAATAATACTCCATAATAACCAATTTTTGAGAAAAATTCAAGAATAAAGATCAAAACATGGATACAATCAAAGATAGTAACCATACTAGACATCTTGGACAAAAAGAAGAAAATTTCATTTTTCGGTGAATAGTGTTGTATTCGTGAATAGTGCCGTATACGTGAATAGTAACCCCGACACAAAAAGTTTCAAATTTGATAAAAATTCAGATCAATACTTCGGCATAATGATATTGAAGAAATAATATCATATATGAAGAAAATAACATCCCTTACCTCAAAATATTAGTACTTTTGATCGGAATATCGGTATAAGGCTGAAGGAAACTTGCACTGATGAATAGAAACTCTCAAAGTATCTAAATACTCACAAAATACACTCAATAATCTAGAGAGAGAAAGAGAGAAAACTTGTTTCTGGTGTGATTTTCAATTCTAACTTAGCCCTCTATTTATAGGAAAATTTTAGTAGGCTTGACCTGCAACCTGATGGCTTTACCTGCTACTATTCCCACCCACCACATTTGAAATAAAATTCAGCACATTTCTTCACCAACCACAAGTGGGGCCCACCAATTCTAGAATTTTCCACCAAAAATGATTTATAACTTTGACGATTTAAGATCAACCACCTCTTAAAATTCATAACAAATCATTCGCTCATTTTTAATGGTTCAAAATTTGTGGACATATACTCAACTTATATATGTATAACATATACAAAAATTACAACGATCCAACGGTTGGATTAAAAATTATAAGTCCCGCAATATATCTCAAAAAAAAACACTGGTTTGATTTTTAATACCTCCAATCCGACAAAATACTAATAAAACACCTCAACATTAATTCCTTCATTTATAACCACAATAAATATATCCAACATTTATATCCACATAAAATAAATTTTTCCTTATCATATGAATCAATAATTAATTATTCACAAATAATATTATGTAATCACATTTATGACAACCAAAGTAGTTCGAGGAAAGAAGGGCTTTCAATAAGAATTTCTCCTTCTTCAATGCGCAATTAGGTGACCAAACCTCTCCTTGATGAGAACTTTCTAGACATTGCCAATAATGTTATCTAATAATATTATTCAAATAATATGAATTATTGATCTGATAATGGGAAATACTGTGCAGTGACAATTATTGAAACAACAATAATATAAAATATCAACGCAACAAATATTGAATCAATAAAATAAAATATTGAACAGTAACTACTGTAACAATTATTGAGTAGTGCCTTCTTACGTAAGGATCAATAATTCATCAATACTGTGCATCCACGCAGTATTCGTATTTTAACCAAGGGTATTCCAACGGTGTTAATTGGTAATAACTACGCCAAGTTATATATAAAAACTCAAACTTGTCGTTTTCTTCATCCGGAAGTTATTCTCGTTATGGGGCCCTGAATAAATGATCTGCGGCCGTCATGCGAATATTCCCCGACAACAAGAATATTCCACGACCAAATGAATATTCCCAAACAACAATGATTATTTTATAACCACTTGCATATTTTGCAAAATTTGCACATTTCACCCATAACCGAGAATTATATCAAATTAATACCTTATTATTCACAATAATAATTAGAGGAAATTGATTTTATTTATAATAAGTTGGGGTCTTACAACCTCCCTCCTTATGAAATTTCGTCCTCGAAATTGACATAATACACAGTGTTTGAAAAGGTGAGGATACCTTGCTTTCATTCTCGATTCCAACTCCTGTGTCATTTCTTGATAGCATGATTTCTCCACAAAACCTTAACTTGTGGTATAACCTTGGTGCGTAGGACATGCTCTTTCCTATCCAAGATCTTAACAGGTACTTCTTCGTACGTTAAATCTTCGGCTATCTCGTCTGGTTCTAACGTAATAATATGGTTCGGGTCTTTCACATATTTACGAAGCATGTATATGTGAAAAACATTATGAACACGAGACATACTTGGAGGTAATGCGAGTCTATAGGCCACATTTCCTATTCGGTCAAGAATCTCAAATGGACCAACAATCGTGGATTGAGCTTTCCTCTCTTTCCAAATCTTGTAACTCCCTTCTATGGTGCAACACGTAACAATACATGATCCCCAATATTAAATTCCACGTCTTTTCGATGAAGATCCGCATAACTCTTTTGTCGATCTTGTGTCGTTTGTATCGTAATCGAATCATTTGGATCTTTTACGTAGTCATGAGTACTAATTTTGGTCCCAACAACGTTGCTTCTCCCACCTCGTCCCAAAGATCTTGGAGAAGGACACTTTTCCGGCCATACAACGCCTCAAATGGAGCCATGCCTATACTTGCTTGATAACTATTGTTGTAGGAGAATTCCACCCGGTGGTGATACTTATCCCAACTTCCTTTAAAATCTAGGACACAAAGTCTTAATAGATCTTCAAGGGTTTGAATAGTCCTCTCGATTGTCCGTCTGGTTTGAGGATGGTATCTGCCGAATCGAATCGTAAATCCGTGCCCATAGCTTTCTGTAAGCTAACCCAAAATCGTGAAGTGAATCTTGGGTCACGATCCGAAACTATGGATACTGGCATGCCATGCAACCTCACAATCTCATTCACGTACATACTAGCAAGACTTTCAAGGGAATAAGTTTTTCGTATCGACAAGAAATGGGCAGACTTGGTTAATCTATCAACAATAACCCAAATAACATCTATGCCTTGAGAAACTTTGGGAAGACCTATAACGAAATCCATGGTAATATGTTCCCACTTCCATTCCGGAATCTCAAGTGGTTGCAATGGACCCTTTGGCACTTGATGCTCTGCCTTTACACGTTGACAAGTTAAACACCTCGAGATAAACTCCGCGATCTCTTTCTTCATATTGTTCCACCAAAATGTATGTCGAATATCATGATACATTTTGGTACTCTCAGGATGGATTGCAAACGGGGTGTTGTGTGCCTCCATCATGATTTTATGCTTCAAGTCAAAATTGTTAGGAACACAAAGTCTGGAGTTGAATCTAAGTATTCTTTCTTCATCGATTCTTGCTTCTGGAATAGCACCTTCTTGCACTTTCTTCTTTATACGCATCAGCTCCATGTCCGTAGCTTGAGCAGCTTTAACTTTATCGATTAAAGTCGGTTCTATTCGTATATCATCACGTGAGTCCCTAGAGTCTTTAACTCTATATCTATCATTTGTAAGTTATATGAAATGGGTCTTTGATAATATCGCACTCGTACTCGTATACGATCTTTTACTCAACACGTCAGCTACCACGTTCGCTTTTCTAGGATGGTATGGTCAGAACATGTGCCGAAATGAGTCTCCTCTTGAGTTCTTCGAAGCTCTTCCCACATTCCTTGCTCCATTCGAATTTTGTATCTCTACGAGTCAGCTGCGTTAATGGAATAGCGATTCGAGAATATCCTTCAACAAATCTCCGATAATAACCAACTAAGCCTAGAAAGCTACATATTTCGATTACCGACTTAGATTGCTCTCAACTGTGACTCATATCCCAACCTTGGATGGCACGTCATATGACACCTATCAGTTTACTATCGCACGAATATGGCGCCCCTACGGAGAGTGCGGCGGTGTATTCCATAAAAGAAGTCACTGAGATAGAGGCTCGGTTATCAACTTCTATAGTTGGATTTTTAACTCTTGAAGTTCAATAGAGCCATTCGATATGAGATTTTAGAAATGGGTTTAATCTGGGTTCAAAGTCGATACAAAATTCAATATCCTTATTTGTGGGGAGTAGGCGGAAATTTTTAGGAAATACGTCGGAAATTTACTAACAATGAAATATCATTCAAATCTGACGTATTTTTGTTCAAGTTCATAACATGGCTAAGAAAGCTTGACATCCATTTTTCAATAAACGAATGACTTTACGGCTTGATATGAAAGAGTTTGACTTCAATGGTTTGGTTGCTTAAATTCGAATAACAGGTTGCTTAGGAATATGAAAACTAACAACCTTACAAAAGCAATCAATTTGGCATGATGAGTAGTTAACCAATCAATCCCTAAATCACATCAAAAGCAAGTATCTTTAAATAGTTAAGATTAACAAGTAATGTGATGGTGCCAACTTGAATCAAACAAGATTTATAAATAGTGGATGTAACAAAAGTTTCTCCTAACAAAGTTTCAACAGATAAGTCAAAGTCCAATTTCTCCAGAGTCAAGTTTAAACATTGAGCATAAGCAGGAGAAATAAAAGAATGGGTAGAACCGGTATCTAGTAAGGTATAAAATTTGCAAGAGTTCAAGATTAGTTTACCGTAATCACCTCGTTCGGGTTCTCGCGCGTTTTGGCTACCACGACAAACGCTCTTCTAGAACCGCTGATTTCGACTTATCAAGGGATGACCCTTGGAGTCACCATCCTGTTGAACTTGGTTTTGCTTCTGAAACAATCCCAGAGCTATGTGGCCTTCCTTTCCACGGTTGTAACATACCTTGGATTGTTGTGGACGGTTTGGTGATATGTCCCTCTTTCCGCATTTGTAACATCTAGCGCGGTCGTTCTCTCCTCCCTAGAATTTGTTGTTGGTCTTTGGTCTTTGCTCTTGATGTCTTCCGTCATTGTTGAATCTCCTCTTTCGAAATTTCCACTGACTCACCTCTCCTATTATCATGGCCACGATGACCACGAGTGGTTATACTTGTTCAGTATTTTTCCCTCCTCGTTGGTTATCATCGCTTTGATGATGGCTAGCACACCGTAGTATGACCACAGGTGTGGTCCTCGGTTGAACATACTCATTATCTCATTTCTAATAATTGAGCCTGTTTAACATCTCGAATATAAAGAAAATTTATGAGATATAAGATATTAGAATCTCGGGCTTTAGACCTCTCGAAACATCCTCGTCATTCGTTCCTCATTTTCGAACAAATGAGGTGCAAACTGGATAACTTTGCAAACTTCGTCAGATCTTTGGGACATGGTCATGTTATTTTGTTCGGTCGATAAACTCCACCTCCTTCATATAGCGAATACTTTCGTGAAAGTACTTGTCATTGAATAGTTTTAAACGTTTCCCAAGACATGCCTTTGAGTGCGGTTTGGCCGGGTGCACGCTTCATGATGACTTCGAATGGGTGATGTATACCTAATTTTGGGGGCGTCACAATTGGTATCAGAGCTTAGGGATATGGTCGCTGGCGGAGATAAGAGTCTAGAACTAGGAAGGGAAAGACGAGTAATATACTTCGCTAGTGTGTGACTTACCTAAGCTAAAATTGTTTATTTGATAAGTTGACAAATTATGATATGTCAATTAACTTTTGTTTTGAAGGTATATTTTGGAATGATATCTTAAATACAGGAGATGAACAATGGGAAAATTTCGATGCAGAGGAAATTACCGGGAAGGTACAATCTGAAAAGAAAGTAAGGTATTCTTATCTCTTCGAATATCAGGTACGTAAATTTCGAGGGCGAAATTCCATAAGGAAGGGAGATTGTGAGACCCCGAATTTTTTTAAAATGAAAGTATTCAATTTTCTTATAATTATTATTTTATTTAGTAAATTGTTAAATGGGTAAAAGGTTAAAGTTAGATGTGATATTTGAATTTAATTTTTTTTATTTATTATTTTTATTGAAGGACTACAAAATAATATAGAGAACTGTTGTGATGAATTTTATATCACAATGATTTTATTAGATGTCTAATTCTCTAATATTCATTTCCATAATAACATTTCCTATTATCTAGCAATGGTTGTTTTAAATTGAGACTGGACGCGTGATAAGGGCATGAATACTCTAAGATATGTTGATAAAAATTTATATAAAAAGATCAAATCACATGGGGTTATAATTTGCGTACAATACGCTAAAACCTCTTTCAATCAACTGTTATCAAAGTAGCATGTGGATAATAATTCTGATCACGGGTGGATTAATAATAGAAAAGAAAAGACAATCGCATGAGGGGGGAAAAGGAAATAAAAAGAAGAAGAATGAGAGGAGTCCGGCATTCATTCATTCATATTTTTTTTCCATGGCACGACTCTTTGATTCTCTCCTTCCCCTACGGAAAAACAAACAAGTACGGACGAGTTACTTACTAAGCTACTGGTACAATTTTTTTTTTTATATAAACAAATACTTCCCTAGTAATCATGAGATGGCTGCTATATATGGAGTTTTTCAACAAGCAAGCTGTTAGACTGAAGAACCACCTTGACAAATACGTAGTGGCCGACGATGACCAACAAACCGTCCGGCAGAGCTGTAACGGCTCATCTTGTAAATCCCGATGACTGGTGGAAAGTGTTGGCACCAACACTCACGTTATCCGACTCAAAGGAGAGCAACTAGAACGACCTATAAAAGTTCTAAGCGAGGCGGAAGCACCGGCGGAAATCAAAGATATGTTCGAGCTTTACTCGGAGAACGGGATCATGACGGTGCATCATTTGCAGAGGTTCACGATGGAGGTTCAGGGAGATGAAAAAGCTACCATGGAGCTTATGGAGACTATTCTTAAGGAGCATAAACACCTTCATGTTTTTCACCATAAAGGTCTCAACCTTATAGGCTGCTGCAACGAGCTCAACGCCGGGTACGCTGCCGATGGCTACCCTCGCTCTCGTGAAGTCGGTGCCTGCGTTGTCACCTTCTCCGTCGGCGGACTGAGCGTGCTCAACGCGATCGCCGGCGCTTACAGTGAGAATTTCTCCCTCATTTGTATCGTCGGTGGATCCAATTCAAATGATTATGGGACTAACAGAGTTCTCCACCACACGAACGGACTGACTAGCCAACCACCACCACCTTCATTTTCGTGCTCCTGCACCATGCGTACTGTTGTGTGATGGTCGTCACTTTTGGTTTCATTTTCCTTCTTCTATTAAATGAATTACTTTTCTAGAATGGTGGCAGGCTCATTTCGGTTGGAAGTTCTCGCAAGTTCCGCTAGCTGGTACATCGTAATGGCAGCTAAAGGGAATGGAAATGTAAGCATGGCCGGAGGCAGAACAGAATATGCCACGACGATAGTTCGGCACCGGTGAAGGCTCAAACCATAGACAAGCTTCACTCTCTTCTACCTTAAACGGAACTGAAGTTGTTTTTCTTTTCGTGCTGAAGAGGAACGCCAGAAACAGCAGCTCCAGTCCATCAGTAACTCATTGGCATAGCTAATGAGGGAAACCGGACCCAAGTTGGTAAAGGGAGTAATACTCGATCTCTGGTATTGGAAGAAAACCAAGGGCAACACCTTCTCCATGCTCACTCAATACGATATTGAAGAAGTCCAAGAACACTGCAATCATACTTTCTCGCTGCAAGAGATAGTATCTCTGTATTAGAGTTTTTGTCAGCTGGATCGCAACGGTGTTTGGCCGGAGAGCAAGAGCTTCGACGATACCGGACTCGGACCCATCCCAAGTTCATGGAAGGGTCAATGCGAATCCGGCAACAACTTCAATTCATCCAACTGTAACCGTAAACTAATTGGTGCTAGGTTCTTCTCCAAAGGTTATACGGCAGCCGGATCAGTTGTCCGGGATGCTAATCTATTAGCCTATGCATCCGGAACGGCACGTGGGATGGCAGCTACTGAAAGAGTTGGAAGGTGAATTTCTAGAGGTTATAGTTGGCACCGAAGACATGATTAATCAAGTCACATAATAAAGTAAGGGAGGTCATTATTGGAGTAAGAGGATATTATATTTATGGTAGAAAGAATAACCTGTCTAGGCGAAGTACCGCATACATGGTGAAATTCTTTTATTATTTCGTTCTTTATTATTTTGTCGGAATATCCTGTCGGTGTGAATTTCACTTGACCAGGTTCCATTACTTATTATGCTGCATTTATTATTCTGTGGGAATATCATGTCTGTGTGTTTACACCCGACCTGGTTCCGCCTTTATTATTCCGTATTTACGATTCCGTTGGAACATCCTGTCTGTGCTTTACGCCGGACCTGGTTCGGTCTTTATTATTCTGTATTTTATTATTCTGTTGAGAATAACCTGTTTGTGCGGTTTCTATCGCATGCATGGTGAATGACCCTTTATATTCATTTTTTATTAAATTGTGGAAATAATCTGTCTAAGTGGATTACCGCATGGCGGTGAAAATCCATTTGCAGTTTTATATATTCTTTATTATAATGTTGGATATTGGTTTTACAGTTGTATGTCTTTGACCTATAGTGAAAAGATGATCTGTTGTTTGATAGCCTTGACCCGTAGTGCGAAGATGGACATGTGTATGACATGATCATGCTTAATTTGGTGATATTAAAGAATATCCTCGGTCGAAAAGTGCGAGGATGATTCGATGATGGAAATTATTTATTTAAAGGCGAGTCTCGTGATTGGTTTTATAGTTGAATATCTTTGCACGTAGCAAAAGGTAGAACAACTGATTGGTATGATCATTGTTATTACATTTGAATATCTTTAGCCTTTGGGGTAAGGATATTGAGTAAACGTTCTATTTAGCCTTTGTGGCAAGAAGGAATTGTTAATTCACATTATTACAAATATGAATTGTGAATTTAACTAATATCTTTGGTGTTTCAGGTGAAGACAAGTGATGAAAGTTCTATTTGTCTTGAGTATAACAAAGAACTATTGATCAGTATTACAGGAATAAAATATCAACGATGGACTTTTAATCTAGAGGAGATAGTAGACATTATGTTCTACTTGACTCTTCTAATGGATTGCTCGTTCCGCTGCAACTATGGTTGAAATTAAAATTTTATCATCTACCATATGTTATAAACCTCTGATTTACATTTGACGAAAGCTATTGATAATTAAGTTATCTTTAGTCATGTTATTCTCTACTGGGCTAGTTGAGCTCACCCTTTTGCTTCACAATTCCTTTCAGGTAATAAGAGAACGTAGCTGGGATGAGTCGGGGAACGGAGTGATGGTCCGGATGATAGTGTTCGCTAGTAGTCTTCACTATTCTGTTAAATAGTGTTACAATAAATGTAACGAGGACTCTCATTGAGAATGAATATTGTCTAGAAGGCAATATCTCTGTTTAAAATCTCAGTTATGTTGTGTCGTATTCTATACGACAGTTGTATAATTAAGTTTTTATTTGTATTTGTACTACGTATGTCTGGCGATTTCAGAATGGGTGATGTATACCTAATTTTTGGGGCGCCACAAAGAATGTCTAGAAAGTTACGTCAAGAAGAGGTTTGGTCACCTAATTGCGGCGCCAAGAAGGAGAAATTCTTATTGAAAGCCCCCTCTTTCGTAGGGGAACTTTGGTCATCATAAATGTGATTACGTAATATTATTTGTGAATAATTAATTATTGATTCATATGATAAGGAAATATTTATTTTATGTAGATATAAATGATGGATATATTTATTTTTATGTGGATAAAATGAAGGAATTAATCTTTGAGGTGTTTTATTAGTATTTTGTTTGGCAGTAGGTATTAAAATCATCCGTTTGTGGATTTTGGATATTTTATGTTTGGAATTTAGAAAAACTCAAAGCTACAAAGTTGTAGAGAATTCAATTTCAAAAGAATGGACATAAAATTCAGTATATTTTTCGATAAACGAGCTATTTTCTATGAATTACTGAAGTTTCAGAAAATAAAATAATTTTTATTAAATTATGGGTGGGACCCACTCTTGTTTGAAAACATGTGGGCTGCTGATTTTTGGTTCAAAAATGGCTGGCCGTGATTTTCAACCTAGCATGCGTGGAAGAAAGAAATAGAAATAATATTATTTTAATATTTAGTCTCCTCCTAGGCGTTCTAAAGATTTTTTTTTTTTCTATAAATAGACGCTTAGGTTAGAATTGAAAATCACACCTGAAACAAGTTTTCTTTCTCTCTAGATTATTGAGCGTATTTTTGTGAGTATTTAGATACTTTGAGAGTTGCTATTCAGTGCAAGTTTCTGTCAGCACTATATCCGAAATTCAGTCAAAAGTACGGTTATTTTGAGGTAAAGGATGTTATTTTCTTCTTAAAATGATATTTTCTTCAATATTATTATGCCAAAATATTGGTATGAACTTTTTTTTATCCAATTTGGAACTTTTTGTGTCAGAGTTACTATTCACGTATACGGCACTATTCACGTATATGTCACTATTCACGAATACGACACTATTCACCGAAAAATGAAATTTTCTTCTTTTTGTCCAAGATGTCTATTATGGTTACTATCTTTTATTGTATCCATGTTTTGATCTTTATTTTTGAATTCTGCTTCAAAATTGGTATTTATGGAGTATTATTGATCTTGGATAAACTGTTATACTGAATCCTTAATATTTGTCCTTACGCGTCTCACTAGATTCGATTTTTCTTTAAAATATTTTTCATCATCCTCGGTCCTAAATGATGATATTATTGAATATCTTTGGCTCAGAAGTGCAAAAAGATGAATGATTAATCGATGAATATCTTTGGCCCGTAGTGCAAAAAGATGAATAGAGTGTTGAGATGAACATGACTAATTTGGTGATATAAATGAATATCTTTTGGCCAGTAGTGCAAAGATGAATATTGATTAAAGATGTATATTGATTGTTGTTACATGGATAAAATATTGATGATGGACTTTTAAATCTTAGAAGATAGTAGAACTCATTCTCTACTTGACTCTTCTAATGAATTCAAGCATTTCACCGCAGTTGTTGATCTAAAACTTGTTGTCTATTATATTTTATCGATTTTTTCTCATTGAAAACTAATGATAATTTGTTGTATATTATCTTAGTCATAATATTCTTTACTGGGCTAGTTGAGCTCACCCTTTTCCTTTTTGTTCCATTTTTCTTCTCAGGTGGTGAGAACATAGCAGGATCGAGTCGGGGTATGGAGTGATGGTTCTAGAAAGATGTTTTAGCAGTCCTCACTATTTCTATAAAATAGTGTTTGAATAATTGTAATGAGAACTTATTTGAGTGTGGATATTGTCTAGAAGATAATATTTGTATTTAAACTCACAATATGTATTGTCGTATTTCATACGACATTTGTATTATTGAAGTTGTAGTTTGCTTTATGTACCATGTATTTGGCATTTCGAGAATGGGTGTTGTATACTGTTTTGGGGGCGCCACAGGTTGGTATCAAAGCTTAGGATATGGTCTCCAAGGAGATCGGGAATAGAACTAGAGAGAGAGATAAGTAAATCCTTCATTTAGTGTGTCCTTTAACAACTTGCGTACTTTGCAAAATTTATAACTATTACCCACAACTATAACATTATATCAATTTCACTCCATAATATTTATAGAAAATTCATCTTTATTCAAAAAGTTGGGGTTTTACAGTGTAAGTCATGAACATTATAGCAATATATATGATCTTAAAAATAGTATTCAGAAATCATAAAAGTTGTTAAAAAATAAAAAAATTATCTATTAAAATAATAACTTCATAAATTTTAAAAATAAAATAAAAATAACATTGCAAACAAGGAGGTGAGGTACACCACAAATATTGCGTGATATATCATATAAAAGGATATCATTTTGCGTATTGAATACACTCCTCCTCTTATGTAATGCACAAAAAAATATTTTATAATTTTTCAAAACATTATTATTACGATGGGCACCTCACGCAAAAATATAAGGTGTCTCCCACCTCCGTGCTCTCAAATAACATAATAAAAAATTTAAACTATTATCTCAAATTAGTCACATACTAACATACTTGTAATAAGTAATACATTAAAAAAAAAACAGGAGGAAAAATCTGAGTTGGGCTAACATATAGTCGGACCAGAATTAAGCTAGGTTCAAACCAAAGGAATTTTGTTCCTCCAATAACAGGCCCAATCGGCCCTTTCAGCTGAAACTACTTAACTCTTAAATTCTAGGGTTCCAAAAAAATTACATGTTTGATCTAGGTGAGCGTTTTGGTAAGGCCTAAAATTGGAATCGAATCGTATAGAAGTTGGGAGAGTACGGTTAGTTTCATCGTATAACCTAAATCGGAGCAGGGTAGACGAGATAATCAGAGTCCTAAAAAGGGAGAGATCAGAGGTAGATAGAGAGGGTGATCAGCGATGCCGTTTTCAGACTTTTTCAAATCGGCTCCGTTGCCGTATCAGCCACCCCACTGGTTTCCTTGTCATCATAATATTATGAGGACTAGGCATGAAGAATTGGGCGAGAACGATGATTTTATTTGTCGACAGGTGAAGCGTGATTTGCGAAAACTCCGTGTGGGAGAGAAAAAGGAGGAGAGAAAAAGGACCCCATAACCCTATCCCTTATTCCGACGAGGAGGAGTATGGTTGGCGGAACGGGCTTCCAATTTGGACGCTCGGTAAAAATGTTCAGTATAATATCTCAGCTCTCCTCTCCTATGGGGACAGAGACTACCTCATCAAATACAACAAGGCTGAACAAAAATACCATCAGGTAATCAATCATAAGTATACGCTGTTGGCCTAAATATGTTGTTTGCATGTTTTTGCATGTTTGCTTCCTCGATTATGTTATCAAGACCGTTTGGTCTCCTTAATTGGGCAAACAATTAAGAAATTGTTTTGTTCGTTGTTGCTGTTATATATCACACACGGGTACATTGATGTTTTAGTGATTGTACCGAAACGTTATCAAACTTGATTGAAAAATTCTACCCAACTAATTTAACAGTGATCCTACATTTGACACAATGAAGTGGATATGTGAGTCCAATATTTTTGGACAAGAAGTATATACGAGTGCTACATGAATATGTGAAGAAAATAAAATTATCAAAGTACTTACTTGCAAGTAAAAGAACCATTTTTTTCCTGTTCTCCATTGAGTAAATTGTTTTGGTTTGGTTACTGGTATTAAATTAGATAAACAGTCATAATTTTGAATCAATCATGCTTGTGATGGATGAACAACTTGTAATCCACTTTCTCATTTTTATTCTTTCTTTTTTTCTTTTTCTTCTCTTTTCTCCTTTTTTCTTAATATCCAAATAAGTTATTTTAATATCTTTTCAATAAAATGGGACCTATATGTCCACTTAATACTTCCATCTGTAAACTGTAAGCCATGTAGGATCACCGTTAAGTTAATTGGATGGAATTCTTCAATTTGAGGGACAGAGGGAGTATTTTTGAGGGACGGAGGGTGTATTTTTTGAGGGGATAATACGTACATGTAGGGAGTATTTTTTGAACAATTAGTATTTCAATTTTATTTGAGGGATGGAGGGAGTATTTTTTTTACTTGCTCAAGTTATTAATTTTTCAGTTATTGCAAACTATTCAAAGTGCATCCTTCTTAGCCACAAAACTTGCTCGTCAATCGCAACCTCTTTTTCCTGTGACATATGCAGTCAAATATTTGCATGTGCAGACTCCATGCTACTACTTGCTTTTTTACCTAAATTTATTAAATTTACTTGATTCATTTATGTTCTTTTTCTTTTTCCCTCTGTAGGTTAAAATTACAGATCAACTTGATGGTAAATACGTTCTTATCTACTTTGGGTGGCTGGACGAGGATCTTTTTAAACGTCACCTTTTTAGAGCAGACTTGCTTGAGGTATATGAGAATTTGTATCCTAAGGGACAGTTTGAGGTTGTGTTTGTGGGATTAGGTAACAACAATGTTCTTTTCGATAAGTTATGCTCCACCACCCCTTGGCTTGCCATCCCACATGAAGATGAAGATTGTAGAAATCAATTCATAAAAAAGTTTGCTATTCCACCCAAATATTTGGATAGAGGCATTCTTTTTCTCATGACGGCACAGTTGTGCTTAAAAACACTGCGTTCGGCTTTCGCTTTTATGGACCCGAAGGTTTTCCCTTCACCAAAGAAAGGATGTACGATGAAATAAGACGTGAAGATGATGAACTCAAGGAAAATGTGCTAACAAAAAAGTTCTCCTTGACCGAGCTCTTGGGTAAATATGTAATTTCCCGTGATGGAAAAAAGGCAAGTTAATTTGTTTGCTAGGGTGACTAGTAATTTCTCTTTCTAGAATGTGGTGGTTGCTAATTTCTCAGATCATTTGAAATTAATCCCCCATATACAACTTACTTTTGTTTGCAGGTACTTAAATATGAGTTTGTGGGTCTGCATTATGTTGATACTGGATGCATTGAAAAGACTAAAAAACTATTTGACATGTGGAGCTCGCTAACAAATTATCAGCGTAATATCTTTGAGACTGTTGAGTTTTCCTATTCTAAAACCAATTTAGAGGCGGTGTGCGGAAGTATCCCTTGGTACTCAAAGGCCTGTAATGGTAGAAAGTTGTGGCGGGTTTTCCAAATGCACTGTGATATGAGGGATAACGAGACAACTGCAAATTTCTTTGTTATTGAGCGTAACAAATCTCTGAGTTATTTTGCTTTCGATATCTTGCAAAGTTTTGGAATCAAGGCTTTCCCTTTTAATCTGGAAAGCGCTGTGAAGATAGAGATGAAAAAACAACGGGAAGCGATGGTGTTAGCCAAACTTTTATCACCCTCAGCTCCCTTTACGTTGTGGTGGTTCTTCCTCCTATGGAGGTTCTTTTCGGATACATGGTACGCATGTTCTTGTGATGAGCCTTAGCTAGTGTTCATGCTATTAATATCGCCATATTGTCTCTTATTGTGTTTGCAAACCAAATTAAGGACCTCTAAATGTTGATTTCTTTTTTGAAAATTTCAATCCTTATTGTAGGAGGATACTATCGTGGGCCGAGCTCTCAGGGCATCATGTCCTTTTATTGTTTGCTACTCATTCTTGCATAGGATCTGGATCATTTTTGTCTGCTTTGAAGAAAATGTATTGCTAAAAGATGTTGACAAATGATAAGTTTGAGGTTATTTACATCTCGTTGGACCTCCATGAATCTACCATCTCCAGGTGCATGAAAGGAATGCCGTGGTGGTTCTACGCTTTTGTCCCTTATTTTGCAGCTTTTTTTGGCGAAGGAAGTGTTCAACTTTCCTTCCTTCCTGCTATTGCTGCATTTGGACCAGACGGACATCTTCAAGCAAAAGAATCCAACTTACTTTTCAAAAAAGAGTGGAACTCCGAGTTTCCGTTCATTAAAGCTGATATGAGTGGAGAGATTCAAAGGGAACTAATCCTTAGGCACAGATGGGATTTGAAACAAGTCTTCCCCAACAACTCCTCAAACTAGATTTATGTTACTCAAGGGTATTACTTCATAGTTTGGTCCCTGTCTTAGATTACTCTTATATACCCCGTCTTAGATTACTCTTATATACTCTACATCAACATGTTGTTGGCACTTTGACCTATTTATTTTGGATTTTGGCCCTCTGTTCACTTGCCTTTACTAGTGTTTATTAGGGTATGGATATATTACAAAAATTAGCCAATTATTAGATCTACACGTTACTTCCCCCTCCCTCTCCCTCCTCCCCCTCTCTCGTTAAGAGTCCCTTTACTGTATGTTGTTATAGTTGGATCTCTATTTCAAATTATTTTCTGTTTTTCAATGGTAAAGTTTCTCAAGTCAGATCCGAAAAAAAATTAATATGTTATAATTTTTTCATATTACTACTTCATGTGTCAGAAGTCAAAAACATCATCCAAGTTTTTGGGTCTGGGGTGGTTTTTGGTGGTGATTATGGAATGTTTGCTAGGATTATGGTTGTGGGTTGGTGGGTTTTGGTTGGTGTCTTTGTGATTGTGAATTTGTTCAATTTGCATGAAGTTTTTAGTTTTGTGAATGTCTTTTTATATATATATGTCGTATATTTCCAATTTGGTGAACCTTCGTATCCCCGCACCTGAATTTTCCAATTTGGTTTAAGAAACTTGCTTATGATCTTCGTGGTTCAGTTTTTGTAAATTTAACTAGTCTTCTATATATCATAAGGTCTTTAACTGGGGTGTGAATATGGATATGTTTCAATAAGCTCAGCTTGTGGATAGACATCAGTGTTGGTTTTTCTCCCTAGACTGGAACCTAAGTAGCTCATGGTTGACAAAGATCTTAGACTATTCCGTTCCATTTTTCTGTAGGGTCAAAGTTTTTTCGCCTAGCCCTTCCTCCACCTCTAATTTCCTCCATCGATCCCCATATATTGCTTTAAAAACAAGTTGATTCTGGTTGTGAATGAACATAATGGTATAGTTTGTAAATTAATACAAATACATGAATAATTAATTCGTGTGTACTTGGCTAGTTGGAGCATGGCATATTATTTGGCAAAAAAAAAGGTCTGATATGTGTTTGTAGTAATATAAATCTTTTTCCAATTATAATAACCTTTATAGGACTTTTTTAAATTTATTTTTGAGTCAACTAATAACAGTAAATGATCAATTACATAAACAAAATCATAAGAATGATTCTATCTAGTGTTTGTGAAGCTTGTGTTGTGTATGTTTTTTGTTTGGTAAGCAACGAAGTAGTGGACGATTGATCTGGTGTGATCAATTTTATGTGCGTGATAATTTGAGTTCTCTTACAATATCAGGTAGGGGTGGACAAATTTTTTCGTATTTTTAGGTTACTGAACCGGTTCGAACTGACTGGTTCGGGAAAAATGAGTACCGGTTCGAGATCGGTACAGGAAACCGATATATACTGGATATTCGGGACCGGGAAGTGGTTTGACTCGTTCGGTATAAACCGAACCGATTATACCGATTAAATTAATGATTTATTATTTTTATTCTACTTTCAGACTTTCAGTCTTTCACTTTATTCCCAAATAGATATGCTCTGCCACTTCCTTAGTTTTTCTCCAATCTCCATCTCGAATACTCTCCACCTTTCTCTCCATCTTCTCCCATTAGCCAAACCTCGGATCCTCTCCCCAACGGCCACCAATCAATCTTCTTTGCAGTAGTTCAGTTCTCGTTTCTCTTCATTCTTCAGTCTTCACTCACTGCACCGCTGCCTCCAATTCCAGACTCCAGATTTTTCTTAGGTAATTTTTCTAATTGGTGGTGGGTTTTGATGGTATATTCTATGAGTTTATTTTGAGATTTAGTCAATGAATTTCTCTACTTATGTCGATTTGTCTATATGGGTGTTTAGGGCTTCTTTTTTTTTGCAAGTGGTTTGTTTGTTTTGGTTTTGATAATTTTTCTAATTGGTGGTGTCAGGTGGGCTTGTTTTGTTTAGATGTGATATTTGATAAGTTGTTGGAACTGTGTTGAGCTATACTGAGAATGGCACGTATTTTAAAATGTAGTATATTGTTTTCTGATGTGTACTCTGGTTACATGGCAATTCGTTGTTTTGGTTTAACATCTGCATGGTTGGCAGCTTGAGAATGTTCTTGGAAGGTTGTCTTACTTTTCTGCTTGGTGCTTTAGGCTTCTATAGTTCTATTCATACTTTCACATCATTGATGTCAGCCATTAATTTGATGCGAGTGTGTAATTATGTATGTTAATGCTCTTATTGCTCTATAAACATGCTTTAGGCTTCTGTTCGTACTTGTTCTGTTTTCTATAAAATTATGTTGGGTAATAATTTTTCTAAGTCTTAATTGTCCTAAATTTGAATTTTTGATATCACACTGGTTCAGTGTGGCTGTTACTTTTGGTTCTGGCTGTGGAATTGGTTTCTGCCCCTGTAATTTACTGAAACTTTGTATATATATCCTCTCTAAATGCTTGCATTACTTGTTTTGCAGACTATTGATTTGAAGGTAGAGATGGTGGGCGTACATGAGAAAAGGCTGTTAAAATGCCTGTCAAAATTGAGAGGTAGCTTTTGCTTTCTTTCTTCCCTCTCAAAGAATTCACGCAGACACGAATAAGAACAAAGTTATAGTTTTGGCCAACAATAGAAAATGATCATGGTTTTTATTCATATTGGAGAAATATATATGCATTATTGAGAAAAACATACATCTATTTGTAAAAAATTGGCATTCCATGGTTATAATTTAATTTGGCTTAATAGTTCCAAGTTTGGATCTGCTTGGTGGTACTGTCTGCATATTCTCTTCATATGGATAACAAGATGTCATTAATTATGTCAATTAATAATCGTAATGTGAAGACATAACTATTGTTAACATGAATTGCCACCAAATAAGAGTCGGCCAAACTTGGGTTCTTGCTAAAGTTATTGTGTGTGAGCTGTTTCAGTGATCTCTTGATGTTCAAACTTCAAACACTACACGGGAATCACTCACCTCACTAGGCGAATGCTATCCAAATTACTAAAGTTTAAGTTTCCCTAGTTTATGCATTTTGAGTTTCTACTTGCTCCATTAATTTTTACAGCAAAGTTGCTTGTGTCTGATGTAGCAAGTCTTACAAAATGTAGTAGTCTTGAAGAGTCGTTGTTTCTCATAGACCATCTCAATTCTCTTTGACATGTGTGTGCTGCGTGTGTTTTGTTTTTAATTCCATTTTTATATGATGTTAATTGAAACATAGTTCTCATGCTCTGAAATTTTCAATAAGAAGAGTGCTTTTTGAAAAAAAAGAAAAGAAACTGTTGCAACTCTTGTCCCTTTGTGCATTATTAGAATTTGCGATCAACGCCATTTTTGGTAGAGCATCTCTTCATGGCAGTTGTCTACAAATTACCTCCATCCTTGGTCAAAAGATCAAACTTGTTAATGCTGGATGTGATTTTATTTGGTATTGTACTGTCACAACTACCATGATGGACGATGAGTATCAAACCCAAATTGCATGATATACATGTGCTGTCAAAACATGTATACCATGCTATTTGGTTGGTGTTATTTGCAACATTCATTTGACAAAAGAGTTGTGTCTTCTTGTGGGCTCGTTTTGCTTTGCAGTAATGGTGATTCATGCTTCCCTTGACATCTGAAGTTCCTTCCAGCTGAAATTTATTACTACTACAATATTAATTTGGAGGAGTACTGTTTTGTTTTGCTGTTGCTGACACTGCTGCTGGTTGTTTTGCTGTTGGCCTGCTGCGGAGTGCCGAGTGGTGGCTGTTTCTTGATTATTTTCATCTTGCTGTATTGATGTTTGACTGAAAAATATGCTCTGTTTGATCCTATGTATTGCTGTATTGAACTTTTTATTGATAGCTAGTGTTGCTGCTTTTAATATTTATGGTTTGGAGACAGGGATGTAGTTGTACTACAGTACAGTCCATATGATTATTTTGAGACAGGTCGTTGTTCAGACTAGAATCTTTGATTGAATGGGTTAATTGAAATATGTGAATCTGTGATGCTTAGTTGATAACAGTGAATCAGTGATGCTAGTTGTTTACATACAAACCGGTACCCAGTTCGAGACACCGGTCTAACCCCATTTGCAAATTAAATAAGCACTAATACCACTACACTAAATGTTGGATCATGATTATAATTTTAAACAAAAATATAAAAGTGAGTTGAAAATTCCATTACAAAGTACCTTTCTTTGTGTTTGTGTTTGCAAATAAAATTAGACACAAAATTGTCTTTTCTCCGTCACAAAATATCATTTTAATAATTTTTTTTCCATTAGAATATTGGTGATAGTTTAAATGAAATCACGAAAGGTAATCCATAAGTGATGGCCTAGTCTGTCAATAAAAAAAAGAATTTATTTTGCGTGGAAAAATTGGTAATTGATATCCATCATAATTACATTACATTGATGGCAATGTTAGCCATCACTAAGAGCTATCATATATATGTATGATCGTAAGTTCCTATATGGATTAATTTGATATATATATATATATATATATATATATATATATATATATATATATATATATATATATATATATTAAAAGGTTCCCTAGGTTATTTATGCATTTTTTTCTTTGTTTCGTGTAGGGTTTTGGTTTTGGTTTTGGTTTTGACTTTCTTGATGTGAAATTATGGGTGCCCTATTCGGAAGAGGGTAAATTTTAATTTAATCGAATTCCAATTGTGGGTGTGTTAATTTAGCTTTTTATTGTTTTTATGGGCTATAAAATGCATTGAAATAATATATATATAAAAAAATATGAAGTTAGGAATCTTTCATGTGTTTTTTGTGATATCAAATTTTCTACTTTTGGTTATTTTTCTCATGAATTCTTTATCATGCGTAGGTTTGATTGAAAATTTGACCCATCATTTGATTTTTGATAATAAAAGCTAAGGTGAGCATATTTAGTCTTTGTTTATTTGATTAATTATATAGTTTTGACTTCAATATAGAAGAGCTGTCTGTTACTTTAAAAAGAAAGAGAGGTGGTTCTATTAATGATCTAATGGACAATTCTTTTCTTCAAGTATTTGTGTTTGGCGTGGGTTTGATTCTTTTCTCTCATTTTAAGCTTCCCATGGAATAATTATTGTTAAAGCTTTTTTTTTAATGGATCATGAAGGTTATTGACACTTCATCTCTTGTGATGTCAATGAATGTGGGATTAAGATTGTAATTTGTATGTTTATTATTATTCTCTTTCTGCTTTTTTTGGCTTCTTTAGTTTCAATTATGAATTTGATAAATAAACCATTTTATGATTTGGCTGACCATGCCTATAGATTTAATTTCTTGAAAAGCTGATATCTATGACTATGTATGCAAGTTAATTGTGTTTACTCAAATAGTTGATCACGGCTAAAAGCAAAATCAAGCAACTTCCAATTTATGCCGCCATAAATTGAAAATATCTATATCAAGACTATGACTATGTATGTCGTGTATCATTATCATGTTGTCAAGCTCCACATTTATTTTTACCCAGTTCCTCCATTATTTAAAATCAATAATATGAAAAAGCTAAAATATTTGATCAATTTTAAATGCAGAATTAGATGAGATGAACTCTCTTTTTGCCTCAATTACGCAGATACATGCATTTTTTTTTTTTTTTTTATCTAATTAAATTTTTTATATGATTTTTTAGTTGGACCAAGATTATTGTAAAGTTCAACTATGTAAACAACTTTCTATTTATTTTAATTAGCTTGGGGTTACTGCGTGGCGACTTTCTATTTTTCATTCATTGCCGTGCCTTCAGCACGAGCAATTACTAATATAACTATATAAGTTTATTCTTACATGGTTACCTTGAGGCTTGAGGGATACTTTTAGTGTTGAATTTTCCGATCCGATTATCTCCTAAAATCTTCAAGTTCTACTTTTTTGCTACAAAGGAGAATGTATAATTGTTAACGCTTAAGTTTTGCTTACGTCATCCAATCACCAAATTCACTTGCTTAAACCCGCATAAGAGAATAAACCATTAACGAAGTCGACCATTGTATCACGGGGATAGCTACGGTGTGAGAATAAATACAGGCTGGTCACAAGGTTTAACAATGGAGACAATAGTATTTAGTGCTCAAGTAGGTATTACCTTTTACCATTAGGTCAAGCCTTGTATTTATAGTCATTCCCACCGCCTCTAGAGTCCATGTCCCAGTCGAATTAGGACTCCTAAACATGACAGTTACCATTGTTTGGGTCCAACCCAATCTCCTTTAAAGTGTAAGTTGGTGGTTACTCAACCACTTACCTTATAAGAGTTGGTACGTAGATACGATTAAGGTTAGGATCCGTAATCGTCTAGATTCCTTATTCCTGCAGACTCCATCCTTGGGATAACCTTTGGTATGGGCCTCAAAATGTGGTCCGGTCTCCGGCCCAAAGGGCTCGGTAGTCCAATCCCGATCATCCTTCGTTTGGTACAGACTCCTACCAAGGACTCGGTAGTCGACCCCGACATCATCAAGTGAGTGCGGGTTCCGGGTCGGGTGGACTCGGATGACACTCGATCCATGCATTACTAGTCGGGTCCGGTTCCCGACTCGAAAGGCCCTAATACCGATCCCGAACTCCATTTCTGCAGGCTTGGCTTTGGCCCATCGGGCTAGATGATCCCATCTCGGCCCAGGCCTTTAGTCCGTGTAGGGGTCGGTGGATTATATCCGAACATTTCCCCCCAGTCTCCCATTATAATAGATCTTAACGGGATATTTAATGAGAGAGTTGAAGAGACGCCTAGGTAATCCAACCGACTTAATAAATGCAGTGCACGTTACACAAGAAATGAACGGCCCCAAGGTCATGATTAGCCGCCTCTTGAGATTCGTGCAGCAACCACTATAAATATCCTCTTCCTTCCTTACATTCCCGTTTTACGAATCCTTATCCTTCAAGCAATTACAGTTGATTTTTCTGGCGAGCTAGCTTCTTACTCCGATCTAGCCTCACCTACCTCAGATATTCCTCATTTCTCCAGTTCAATCGTTTTAATGGCTAGTTCTAGTGTTCCTACTACCTTTTCACCCCCTGAATCGTTCCCAATCCCTGAGGCTACCCCCATTTCCGCCGATTTGGCCGCCACCGTTACCATCGCCAAAGACTAACTGTGTGCTGATTACGACGATTCCGGCTCGGACCGGCCGGCATCACCGACAAAGACCGAGGAACAAATCCTTCAGTGCTACGCCTCCGAGGAGAACTTTTCCCACATCAACACTAAGTCCACCATGACTCCGGCCCAACTTTCTGATGCTCGGGAGCTTTTCAACATTCCTCGAGAGTATAAGCTTCGGGTGCCAAAGCCCGAAGAGAGGATGTTCTGGCGCCCCAAAGGTAAATGGGTTGTTGTCCCGACCTACGCTCTGAAGTATGGGGTCCGCTTCCCGCTTCACGAGTTCATTGTTTCATTCCTCTGCTTCATGGGGATCGGGTTCACACAGCTCGTGCCGAACTCGTATATCCACTTGGTGAGCTTCATCGAAGATGTCAAGAGCTTGGGGTTACCCCTGGTCTTGATTTCTTTTTCGTTCTGTTCTCTGTCGGCAAGTCCAAGGAGCCGGGCTTCCGTCAGCTGAACCGTGTTTTTGGCCGAGCTACTTTTGCCAAGACACCTTCCAGCAACAAGGGCTGGCATAACCAGTGGATGTTCGTCAAGGGGACTAACCTGCAGCTCATCCCGAGTTGGTCGTCTCTCGATGACATAATCATCAAAGTGACTACCTTCCCCACCGCCCGGAAGGAGGAATTCCAATCCTTATACCAGAAGGTGAAGAAGACCCTATGGAGTCTGGATACCCTTGCCAACGAGACTTGGTTGTACAAGCATGGATGTAAGTATTCTTTTCCAATCCCGATCTCATACGCCTTTTCCTTTTCTTCTAAAATCATTTTCTGATGTGTGTAATTTCCTTTTTGCAGTGGCCATCTTCAAGCCGAAAGGTGTTGATGGGGCCATTTCTCCTGTCCCCCATCGGTCCGGCCCGATCCGCCTACCACTCCTGGAAGGTGCGGCCGAAGGGGAGACCATGCCGATGTCTGAGCTCTCGGTGGACTCCTCCCCGGCTCCCCCGAAGGATGTCACCAAGATGTCTCAGGCCGAGAAGATGGCTTTGCTGAAGAAGGGGAAGAAGATGGCCTTTACAACTGCCCCCCGAAGCCATCTTCTCGAAGGCCGAAGACCTTGAAGTCGGCTCCTCCACCACCGCCTGAGGTCGAAGTCCCTGAGGATCCCGAGGAAACCGAGGAGGAGACTCTCGAGCCTCGCCAGAAGAGGACGAAGCTGAAGCTGGTGGACGAGGCCGATCTTCAGGTTATACCTGCTGCCGCTCCTGCTGCTGCTGCTGCCGATGTGGTCGGAACCTCCTCACCCCGAGCCGATCATGCTTCGGCGTCCGGGTCTACTAGGGGTTCTCCGACCACGTTCTGGCCCAAGAGCCCTTCGGAGGTGTTTCCCTTCGAAGCCCTGGATCACTTCAAACTTCTTGGAGATGATGCTCGCTTTGAGGGGTTATCCAACGAAAAGCTCTTGGTGTCATACGTCCGGGCCCAGTGTCAGGTATGTCCGAGGCCTTTTGATTTTGCATTTCTGTTGTCATACTTTGATTATATTGTTTGATCATAAGTGACCGTTTTCTTTGTTTCTGTTGTGTAGGCCAATGCCATCTTCGCCCGGGTGGTGCCTCCTCTCGCCAAAACTGCCCGAAGTGATTCCTGGCTGAGGTTTGAGAATGAGCACCTGGCGGCGGACCTGCGGGGGGCCTCGGCAGATCTTCTGAAGGAGAAGGAAGATCATGCCGGGACTGAAAATAAGCCGATTCTTCGCCAGACCATCGGCCGATACCTCTCGAAGTCATGAAATGATCCGGAGAAGGAGTTAAGATCGCGTCAGAGCCTCAATCAGCAACTCCTCGAGGAGAGGGTTCTTCTGAAGGCCAAAGAGTCGGAGCAGGAGAACGCGCTTCAGATCCTCCATAATCAGGTTGCCGACATGCATGCCCAGCAAAGGGCATTGATGAGGGAGAACATCATTATGGAGTCCGAAAGGTCTTTGAAGCCATTCAACAGGTTGTTCAAGAGAAATCCGGAGTTCTTTGAACTCCGCGATGTGATCATGGCCCAGTTTGCTGAGGGTTATGATGCGCATCGGGAGAAGGCCTGAGGGAAGTTGACGGAGGCTGGGCTGGACGCTGCTGCTGCTTTGGACTCCTCGGAATGAGAGTCTGATGCTAAGGACGGGTCTTCGGAGGCCGAAGAAGAAGGTCAATAAGATACCCATCAGGCCGATGATGAAGCCCCTTAGTAGTCGTTAGGATTTTTGTACTTGTAATTTTTGTTTTCTTTATTTCTTTTGTAATGAGCCCGTTCGGGTCCACGTGTAACTTTGCTCAATCAGTTCGGTTATCTGTAACCTTCTGATCGGGTCGTGTTAATCGTCAGCCCGACGGGTCTTGTAAATATCAAGAATATAAATGAATAACGAAAATTTTTTGAAGACAATATTTTGTAATTCTATTGATAGTTGGAGTTAACTTTACATAAGTCATAAGGAAAAATTACATAGCTTTTACTGATAATATTTTCTAAGTCTCCCAGCATGCCATGTATTCTTTAAGTTCGAGCCGTCCATTGCTCGAAGCCTATAGGTTCCAGGCTTCGGGACTTCTATGACTTCATACGGCCCTTCCCAGTTCGTCATTAGCTTGCCCGTGTTCTAGGGGGTAGATGCCTCTGCTTCCCGAAGAACCAAATCTCCGACCTCAAACCTTCTCTCTTTAACTTTCTGGTTGTAGTGTCGGGCCGTCCGTTTTTGGTAGATAGCTAGCCTGACCGATGCCGAATCCCGAACTTCATCCAACAGATCTAGATTTAATCGTATGCCCTTATTGTTGTATAGTTCCTGGTACTGACTAATCTGAAGTGTTGGTGATCCGATTTCGACGGGTATTAGTGCATCGGTCCCGTAGGCCAATCTGAAAGGTGAGTCCCCCGTAGTTGTCCTAGGAGTAGTCCTATATGCCCATAGGACGCTGAGTAGTTCTTCGGGCCACCGACCTTTTAGTTCATCCAATTTGCGCTTGATCCCGTTAAGTAGAGTCCGATTGGTGACCTCTACTTGTCCATTTGATTGAGGATGGGCAACTGAAGTCCGTCTGTGTTGGATGTCTAGCTCTGTTAGGAAGGCTTCAAACTTTAACACCACAAATTATCTGCCATTGTCAGAGACCAGTATCCTCGGGATGCCGAACCGATAAACCACATACTCCTTGAAAAATTTAAGGCATTCCTGTTCTGTGATATTTGATAATGACTTAGCTTCTACCCACTTTGTCATGTAATTGATCGCGACGTTCACGAACATTGCCTGCCCCTTAGCCTTCGGTAATGGTCCCAAGATATCAATCCCCCACATAGCAAATGGGACCGGGGATAGTACCGAATACAGCTCTTCGGGAGGCTGATGCGGGATATTACTATTTAGCTGGCATTTGAGACATTTTTTGACATACTCCTTTACTTCCTGGAAAATGGTGACTTGGCCCCCATGTGATCCCCACATATTCCTTCGTGAACTTCCCTGAGCATATACTCGGCTTCCGAAGGCGTCAGACATTTGAGTAAAGGTGATGTGAATGCCCTTCGGTACAGATCCCCGTCAATAAAGACAAAATTTAAACTCCTGTGTTCAATTTTGTGGGCCTGCATACGATCTGAAGGCAGAACCCCATCTGTCAGATATGAGATGTAAGGTGTGAGCCAACAGTCAAGCCGATCTAGGGCTAGTACATCCTCCTGACGAACACTAGGCTTGTCCAATACCTCTAAGTATACCGACCGGTGAATGAGCTTGCTTCTGTCTTAGCTAGTCCGGCTAGGGAGTCGACCACTGTATTATCTGATCTATCGATCCCTAGACAGCTGTACGAGCCAAAGTATGTGAGTCTGTCCTTTACCTCTGCCAGGTATTTTGCCATCCGAGTCCCTCGGGCTTCATATTCCCCTGATATCTGTTTGACCACTAGCTGAGAGTCACTATAAATCACTATCTTCTGAGCCTCTAGGCTTCGGGCCAATCTAAGTCCTGCCAGTATGGCTTCGTATTCGACCTCGTTGTTGGTGGCCTTGAATCGAAACTTGATGGCTTGTTGGACCCGGAACCCTTCGGGACTTGTCAGGATAACCCCCGCTCCGCTGATGTCCGAAGTAGATGATCCGTCGACATAGAGGGTCCATGTTGTTTGTTGAGTGTGTGCTTCGGTGACCGAAGCTACATCTGATTCTGTAAAGCTGCATTCCACAATGAAATCTGCCAAGGCCTGTCCCTTAATTGCTGTTCGGGGATGGTATTCCAGGGCGAACTGTGTTAATTCCATGGCCCACGCGGCCAACCTACCCGAGACTTCGGGCCTGTGCAGTATTTTCTTCAACGGCTGCTCTGTGTAAATTATCATTAGCCGACCCTGGAAATAGTGCCGAAGCTTTCGACTTGCTATGATAAGAGCGTAGGTGAACTTTTCCAGGTTCGGGTATCTGGTCTCGGCATCACGAAGGACGTGGCTGACATAGTAGACCGGGAACTGTTTTCCCCCCTTTTCCCGTACCAAAGCCGCCCCCACTGCCATTGAGCTTGCTGCCAAGTATAGATATAATGGTTTCGAAGGAATGGGTTTCATTAGGAGTGGTGCCGAAGACAAGTATTGCTTGATCTCTTGGAAGGCGTCTTCGCACTCAGAGGTCCATTGGAAACTCTTCTCATTCTTTGGCCCCTTTAGAGTGTCGAAGAATGGTAGACATCTTTCTGCTGACGTTGACACGAACGAACTGAAGAAGGGTCATTTATCCGAACTCGTTAACCTCTGTACATCTTTATAAGACTTCGGGGATTTCATGTCTAGTATGGCCTGAATTTTTTCTGGATTTGCCTCGATACCTCTTTTGCTTATTAGATAACCCATAAATTTTCCCGATCCCAATCCGAAGGTGCACTTTGTCGGGTTTAGATGAAGCTTATGTTTCTAAACCGTTTCAAAGCAGTTCTCCAGGTCCGCCAGATGATCTCGGACTGACATGCTTTTGACAATCATGTCGTCTACGTAGACCTCCATGCTTACTTTAACCGCTTTGTAAACACATACATATCATCATCCTCCTCGATAAGTGGCCCTCAGATTGAGTAGTCCGAAGGTCATTTTTCTGTAAGCATAGATGGATCGATGAGTTATAAAGCTCATCTTCGGGATATCTTCCTTGGCCATCGAGATTTGATGATATCCCGAGAAAGCGTCCATGATACTGAGCATGCCGAATCCCGAAGTGGCATCAATCAGCTGGTCGATGTTGGGTAGAGGATAGAAATCCTCCGGACAAGCTTTGTTCAGATCTGTATAATCGATGCATATCCTCCACTTCCCGTTTTGTTTCTGAACCAATACCACGTTCGCCAACCACTCCGGGTAGTCGATCTCGAAGATGAAGTCTGCCTCCAATAGTTTGGCAATTTCCTCATCAATAATTTTTTGCCTCTCCGGGGTGAATGTCCTCCTTTTCTGTATGATGGGCTTTTTGTTGGGGTCTACCTCCAAATTGTGATCTTTGAATCGATTTATCTACCCCGGGCATATCACTGGGTATCCAAACGAAGATATCCGCGTATGCCCGAAGCCGATCTATCAGCCCGGTCCGGAAGGGTTCTGCTAGCCCCGATCTGATCTTTACCAGTTTATCATTATTCCCCAGAATTAGTTGAATATCCTCTGCTTTTTCTACGTAGGCAGGCGTTTTGTTCTGTACTTCCTTCAGTGAAAGGCTCTATCTTGATAGCCATTGTCTGTCTTTGTCTGCTTACCCCAATTCCCGAAGATAGCAATGTAGTTCGATAACATTTTCGGGCAATGTCTAAGTCTCCTTTTACCTCTCCAATCCCGTTCGGTGTCGGAAACTTGATTTTGAAGTGAGGTATGGACGTGATTGCTTGCAAGGTGGCCAGGGTCGGTCTTCCCAATATTGCATTGTAAGCCGAATCCACCTGAACCACGAAGAATCTGACCACGACCTCCCTTTGATGTGGAGCCATTCCGAACTTAACTGGTAGTTCAATTATGCCTGATACGTGCACCGGGTCACCACTGAACCCATACAAGGGCCCTTCGCCTCCCAGTTCCATCTTCTTTCCCTCGGTATCCATCCTCTGATAGGCATGTGTGTACAATATGTCGACCGAGGATCCATTACCTATCATCATCCGCTTCATATCCACTAGTCCGACCTGAGCTGTTATCACCAGTGCCCCGTCATGAGATTCTATGGGGCTCGATGGATATTCTTCATCTGAAAAAGAAATAACTGTCCCCGGGAAGGCCTTGTCTTTTTTCACCGATGATCCTGCCACCGATAACACTGCTTCCAGATGTTCATTCCTCTTCCGCCCTATTACACGCCCTACCGAGCCACCTGAAATAATATCAATCACCCCCCGGGCAGGTTGGTTCTGATTTGGCTGTGCTTTTCGGGCCTGATTTCTGTCTTCTTCCCTTAGCGGTGGTTCGGTGTTCTCCCTACCGACCATGTACTGCATCAAGGTTCCGTTATGTATGTTCTTCTCTATCAGATCTCCCAGGTCCAGACATTCCTCCGTCGAATGGCCTGCGTTCTGGTGATAATTACAGTACCTATTTTTGCTTCGTCTCCCAGGCTTCGGCCTTGTCTTGTAGGGCTCATAGAAAGGCTTGTCCTTGATGTCCTCCAGTATTCTAGCCTGATCAGTATTAAGGGGAGTATAGACCTTGTTGACACTTTTGTGTTGGATGGGTGGTCGGCCACTGCCCGACCCACCATTGTTATAATTTTTCTTCCCATGACAATCCGATCTTCCCTGGTTGTTGTCCGACCGTGGGGTGTTCTGCTTGTCTCTGTCCTTGGACTTATCATATGAGTGTGGCTTGAAGTTTCACATGGCTTCTTCAATTTCAATGAACCCTTCTACCGATGAAAGGCTTCTTTGGCCAGTCCGGAAGGGGTTGATCACCAAGTCTTTCATCAATTTCTTTGACCTCCCAATGTCCAGACCTGTCGTGAAAAATCCCAGAGCTTGTGGTGAATTTAACTCCACCACCGATCCCACAGCTTCCCAAAATCTCTTGACATACGTGCCGAGAGTTTCGTCCGAACGTTGTTTCACCTGCATAAGAGAAACTGTAATCTTACCCCTTCTCCTGTTGCTCCCGAACCTGGCATGGAACTTTTCCTGAAGATCGTTTCATGAAGTGATAGACCCCGGCGTTAACGTTCCAATTCACTCTCTAGCACTTTTCTTCAGGGTGCTCGCGAACATGTGATACTTCGCTAAGTTCGAATGTCCGTAGTAGGTCATCAGTCTATCATACCCGTCCGAATGATCATACGGGTCTCCCATTCCATCATAGGTCTCCATCGGGGGCATTTTCTTCTTCGGGTCTGCAATGACCTGATTAATCTCAGGTGAAAAGGGGGAGCTATGACAGCTCGAGGGTGTTTCCGTCTGTCCTTTTGAAGCAAGGAGTTTTTCCAGTTTTGCAACTCGTCGGGCGAGGGGGTCGGTCTCTTCCTTACGAGGGGAATGCCTGTGCCTGTCCCTCTACGGAGATCCGATCCTCGTCCTCCGTCCCGATCGACCTGGATGCTCTGATATTCGTTCAGGGGAACGACTCCTTCTTCGGCTTCTCCTATCCCGAGAGTGACTCCTGTGTCTGCTTCTGTTCTTCCCAGCCTCTTCCTTCCGTGGTGATCTGGATCGGCTCCGATGTCTATGTCTCTTCGAAGAGGCCTCCTGTTCCCCAGCCACCTTAGCCATCTGCAACTCCAGTTCTTCTTGTTGGAGACGAAGGGCCAGCATAGCGTCCTTGTTCTGTTGGATTTTTGTCAACAGAATGAATCGACGCTGGTCCCCACTATCTTCCACCCGATCTTTATCCCGTCTTTGGTAGGCCTGAGACTGGTTGTCTTCCACGTGAGTGTGCTGGGGTGCTGGAGTAGACTGACTAGGATGAATAGCTACTTTTGTGCCGATGGGGCCTGCATCGAATCTCCTTCGTGGTTGCTCGGTCCTAATCGATCTTTAACCGACGCCTTTCCCAAGGTTGTCGGGTGAGTCCTGGCCTTTTCCTGGTTAGAAGCTCCACCGTCCTTACTAGCCATCTCTGTCTACCGGAAAAGTGCAAAAGTGATTGTTTTAAACACTAAAGAAAGCCCTCCTTCTAGCGCCAATGTTAACGCCAAGTTTTGCCGGCGCGTCCAATCACCAAATCCACGCGATAAACCTGCACAGTAACAGCCACAACGAAGCTTGACGGCTTGGACCGCCGGGGGATAGCTCCGGTGTGAGAATAAGTACAGGCTGGTCACAAGGTTTAACAATGGAGGCAATAGTATTTCGTGCTCAAGTAGGTATTACCTTTTACCATTAGGTCAAGCCTTGTATTTATAGTCATTCCCACCGCCTCTAGAGTCCATGTCCCAGTCGAATTAGGACTTCTAAACATGACAGTTACCATTGTTTGGGTCCAACCCAATCTCCTTTAAAGTGCAAGTTGGTGGTTACCCAACCACTTACCTTATAAAAGTTGGTACGTAGATACGATTAAGGTTAGGATCCGTAATCGTCTAGATTCCTTATTCCTGCAGACTCCATCCTTGGGATAACCTTCAGTATGGGCCTCAAAATGTGGTCCGGTCTCCGGCCCGAAGGGCTCGGTAGTCCGACCCCGACATCATCAAGCTGGTCTGGGTTCCGGTCCGGTGGACTCGGATACTCGATCCATGCATTACTAGTCGGGTCCGGGTTCCAGCCCGAAGGGCCCTAATACTCGATCCCGAACTCCATTTCTGCAGGCTTGTCTTTGGCCCATCGGGCTCGATGATCCCATCTCGGCCCAGGCCTTCAATCCGTGTAGGGGTCGGTGGATTATATCCGAACAATAATTATTTTCACCAACTTGAAATCCCCTCTAGAACCGCCCTACTAAAACACATACTTTGTGATTCGTCTCTCTTTTTTTCTTTATTTTTTTAAATGCTATTGACAGTTACATTTCTCTTAGGTGTTCGTCGATTGGAATATTACTGTCTTTATGATCATTGCCATGTACACAGTGCTTAATGCATTAAGTCAAAAAAATTTCGTGCCAACCATTTTACTTCAATAATGAACTTGTAAAAATACACACACATATAAAAAGTTCATACCAGAATGAACTTGAGTAGATGTACCTTTGATATGTCTAAACTCCAATAATTCAACTTTCTATTAGTCTGTTCTAGATTAGATGCACCTTCAATATATTTAAATTCTGATTGTGCAGTGTCAGGTAGAAGCAATGTCTTAGTAATCCCCAAATAGTGATTTTAGGATGACAAATGAGATGCTCTATTATTGGATGTTCTAACCTGCTTTTTTGTTAAGATTCATTTTGCCTTATTTCTTTTGAACACTGCTAACTAATTTAATTGTTTCTGTGGCACCTAACAGGCAAAAGACTAAAAAAATAAAATTTTCTATTTTTTCTTAAAATAAAGTTTAATTTTATGTTTTTTTAATCTATATTTTATAAAATTTATTCATTTTTAAAAGATTTAAAATTTTCTACTTTTTTTTCGTGAAAATAATAATTATTTGTAAAACTTTTTAATTTCTTTTAAAAAAAAATTGAATCGATTTTTTTTATTTATCTTTTACTATTTGTTTTGTATTATATTTTCTATTTTCAGTTTTAGTTTTAAAATATTCCAATATTAAGAATACATATAATATTGGTAAAGACATAAAAAATTCTGAAAATAATTTTTACATAAAATGAAAAAATAACTTTTTTTGAAAATAATGTTTTATTTTCTTATTTAATTTTATTGAATCTATATTTTATTAAACTTTACTCATTTTACGAAAAATATAAGTTTCTAATATTTTTTCTTGAAAATAATAATAATTTTTTAAATATTTAAAATAATAATTATTTGTAATATTTTAAAATAAAATATTATTTTTAAAAGTTTTTAGTCTTTTTAACAAAAATTAATTGGTGAAATTGGGTTCGGGTCAAACTTGGTCGGGTTGGGTCAAAATTGTTTGGGTTGGGGTAAAATCAGCTAAAAGGAATGGAAACGTCAAAAACTGTCAGTTTAAAGACCTAATTGACGAAACATGAGTTTTAGAGACTTTTAAATTGAGTGGTAATTTGAAGGGATAGAAATATCATTCGACAACATGATGCAAACACATGCAAAGTTAATAAAATTAGCATGTAGGGGCAACAAGAAACCATGTGATCTTATGTATATTACATTCTGTGGTCATTTTTATTCATAGTATATTCACACTAAACATATTCAGCTTAATTATCCTAATTGATTAATTTCGATAATTTATTAACGCCAAGATTTGTCAACCTTAACTCAATCACCAAAGCGCGTCAAATCCTCGCATGTACAAACCAAGCACACCAAAAGCTTCAGCGGCTTGAGTTGCTGGGGATAGTTAGATCACGAGAATAAATACAAAGTGAACAAAGTTTAACAATGGAGACACACACACAAAACCAATTGAAATGACACTAAAATACTTAAAGTTAACAAAGAATTAAGCCTAAAAGGTATCCGATTCGTGGGTATAAAACTCACTCATCACATGCCAATTAATATATAATAATAATAATAATAATAATAATAATAATAATAATAATAATAATAATAATAATAATAATAATAATAAGACTCCTCTTATTAATTTATAATTTAGTATTTCTCCAAATAATTAATTATAAATATTAAGTTATTTAATTTATTCCATCAATAAATTAAATATACTTAATTTATTATTATTATTATTAAGTCAATTACTTCTAAAATTATATTTCTCTTTTTTCGGTGTGACCCTTTATGTTCAATATTAAGCCGGTAGTAGAATAAATAAATTAGAACCATTCTAATATTATTTATAATGAATTAAACTCATTTAAATATTATTTATTTTACATCATGAGTGACACCTTACGATAATGTTTCATGACTATCCGGATAAAGTGAAATCAACAATATTTAATCAAAAAATACATATTCCGTGAATAGTTACCGTACAATTCAATCCTTCTACCATAAAATGTCCCGATTAAACATAGGACATAGAACTACTGACAAGTCTTATTTATTTAATCATATGCATTTCGATTCACAAATTCACAACTCTAATTAATGTAAATTAAAAACTCCTTTTAATTTCCATTCACATTGACCAAGGATTTCTAACTTATCGAATCACATATGACATTCTCTTTCTTTACTGAAAGTGATAGATCCTTTGTTGATCATTCATATATCTTCATGTATACTTTATTATACCGGAACATACCCTATAACATACTCTGAGATATTAAGAAATATGTCAAAGTATAACTCAGTATACACAAGATACTATTATGATCTCAAGTCCAAGGATCACTTGTACAACTATCACTATAGGAACTCCTATTGTCAGACAAGTAAAACTCCATTAGGTGTTCCTTTAAGTGAGTCACGTTCAATGAACTTATTCTCCAATAAGCACCTATATACTTGCTTTAGTGTCTACACACAAATGATTATGAGATCAATCATCATCTTCAACAGAGCTATCATAGTATGCACTAATCTATTCGGATTCAGTAACCCCAAATTAGGAACATTTAGTTTTGATCTATCTAGAATTTAGATCCCATTATCATGATCTCATCGTGATTCTAAAAGCATTGCTCAAAAATTATGAGTTTATCTCATTTATTTAATTAACCAATTAAACATGGATAAAGAATGCCTTTAATAAATTAAACTCTTTTATTAATAAATGGACAAGATTACAAAGTAAATGCTTATCACATCCTATATGATTGGCTTGAGGGCATACTGATACAATCCTGTTCAGGATCGCATCGAACAACATTTATTCAACTCGAGTTCCAGGGACAATTCCAATGATCGTGAGTGATTGGGTTGAAATCTACTCAAGGATGCTTAAATTGAGGATCAATTTAAGTGGACCGCGAGGGGAGGAACAATTCTATGATTTGAGATTGCAAGATACAATCTATTTAGTGAGTCCAAATCAATTCAAGCCAAATTATTGTAAGACCCCAACTTTTTATGAATAAGATTTAATTTCCTCTATATATTATTTTAAATAGTAAGGTGTTGATTTGATAAATGTGATAAGTTATGGGTGATATGTGCAAATTTTACAAAATAAGCAAGTGGTCATAAAATATTCGTTGTGTCGGAGAATATTTATGTAATGACTCAAGATCGTTAGTGGATCCCATATGAGAATAAGCAAGCTGGCCGGATGAAGAAACGACAAGAATACGTTTTATAAAAATAACGGCAAAACTTTTACCGTTAAACTGTTGAAATACCGGTGATAAAAGAAACAGTAATACGCGTTGCACAGTAGCACACGATATTGCACAATAATTCTAATTATTGATGCTTACGTAAGAAGTCACTCAGTATTTCATTCAATAATTGCTATAGTGATAATTACCACAACACAATAACTTATATTATTTACATGATATTATTAGATAACATTGTTGACAATGTCTAAAAAATTCTGTCGAGGAAATGTGTTAGGTTATTTAATTGTGCGCCATTAGGGAGAAATCCTTATCGAAAAGCCCCCTCTTTCCTGGGAATGATCTGATTGTTAATATTGTGAGCTTATAATATTAATTGTGAATAATTATTATGTGGTGGATATTGGTTCAATTTTGATATAAATGGAGAAATTTTTAGTATGAAACATTTGTTGAAAGTTGACGTTTTATCATTTCCGATAAAATAATTCATTCAAATATATTATTATAATATTACATTATAATAGTATAATGTGATAATATAATAGTATAATTTTATTATTTAAATGGTAATATTATTATAATAAATTCATGGTATAAAAATAAAATAAGGTGGAAGAGAGCAAATTAAATTTGAATTCTTTTTAATAATTATAAATGTTTTTTAAAAAAAATAAAATTAAAAACATGTGATAATTGAGAAAAGTGAGAAGCTTGGCTTTGTGCTCTTTTATTTCAAAATTTGTGCATGTCCTTTTTCAAAACAAACATACTCCTCCTGCATAGTTTGTCAGAAGTGGTGTGCTACCACTCTCCTATAAATATGGTGCTTAGTTAAAAAATAAAAATCACACTAGAATCAGAAAATTCTCTCTCTATAATATTGATCGTATTTCTTGTGAGTATAAAGATATTTTGAGTGTTAATAATAGTGCAAGATTTTCTCAACATAATCTTCGTTATTCCAGTCAGAATTACTCTCTTATTAAAGTAAAGAATATTATTTTTCTCGTAAAAGATATTGTTTTCGTTCAATATTCGTAAAGAATATTATTTTATTCCACACTCTATAGTATGTAAGTAATAATATTTCGTTTCATATTCCTAAATTTAAACTTACTATGGTAAGTATTTCTTCTATAATTCCTGAAATGATTAGAAATTCTTTGAGTTTTGCGTTTCATCTAATATCATTTTAGCGAAAATCTTGGTTTGAACTTTCTTATGAAACTTTTATCTTTTCATGTTTCTGGGTCTTTATTCATACAAGATTATTATAATGCATGCGATTATTATTCACAGTACTATTCATAACAAAATTAAATTTTCTTTTCTTTGTCCAAGTTATCTTTTATGGATCCAATTCTTGAGATTGGATCCATGTTTTGATCTTCATTCTTGAACTCTGGATAAATTGAATTATAAATATCTAATATTTATTTTTTATCTCACTGGATTCGTTCTTTATATCATTTTTCATCATCCTTAGTCTTATATTATGGTGAAAGTTATCTTTGGCTCGTAGTACAAAGATAAACTGTTGATTGATTAATATCTTTGGCCCGTAGTGCAAAGATGAGTTGTTGATTTATGAATATCGTTGGCCTGTAGTGCAAAGATGGACATGTGTTTGGCATGATCATGACCATTGGTGATACAAATGAATATCTTTGACTCGTAGTGCAAATATAAATTATTGATGTGAAATATTTATTGATTGATGTTACAGGGATAAAATATTGATGATGAACTTTTAAATCATAAAAGATAGTAAACATCATTCTCTACTTAACTCTTCTAATGAATTGTTATTTCCGCTGTGGTTGTTGATCTAAAATTTGTTGTCCATAATATGTTATCTGATGTATTGAAGGCTAACGATAATTTGTTCTTCATTATCTTTGTCATAATATTTTTTATTGTGCTAGTTGAGCTCACCCTTTTCTTCCATTGTTCTCTTCAGGAAATGAGAATATCGCGGGGACTAGTCGGGGAATGGAGTGATGTCCGAGATAGAGCTGTAGTAGTCCTCACTATTTTGTAAAATAGTGTGATAATAATTGTAAGTAATGAGGACTGAATTTAAGCGTTTATATTTCATATTATATACGATCTGTATTAAAGCTCACAGTTTGTGTGGTCGATAGTATTTTTTACAATAGTTTGATATAAAAGCTTTGTATTTGGATTCTGTACCATGTATTTGGCGACTCAGAATGGGTTGTGTATTGGTCCTATTTTGGGGGCGTCACAATCATCATGTATTATACGGAACTAAGGAAAGAGATTCGAGCTTCATGGAAAAGCATTCATCATTGGATATAATTCTAAGTTCATTCATTGGGTTTATACAAAGATTCAAGCTTGGTGGAGGAAATAAAGGATGGACTAAGGATCGAGTTTAGGACTTAAACGCATCAAAAATCATCGAGGGACAAACTCTGTCCAACCGTTGCTGTCGCGCCAGAAATTGTGAAGAACTTGGCGCGATCACACCAAGTGTCTAGGGATTTCTTTTAAGCTCTGCAGTTATGGCACTGTCGCACTAATGCCAAGCCAAAACTCAGCACTGCCACGCCGTGCACAAAAATTGAGGACACATTTTTGAACGCATTTTGTTATATTTTCTTCCATAATTATAAGTATTTGATATCTTTTCACAATTCTATTGTAATTAAGATATGTGTTAGATATGATTTGATTTCTATTTATTTGTTAACTAGGATTTAGATTTCCATTCAAATTGTTGATTCCTTATAGAATTAAGATTTCTTATTTCTAGTATAAATACATTACATGGTTTATGTAATAGTTAGACATTATTTTTATCAGATTATTAACATAATTGTAAAGTTTCTCATCTTTTGGTTATCTAAGAATTCCTAAACTAGGTCTTAGTTTTCTTAAGAGTTCTTTATTGACTTATCATACAATAATTCACAGTTGTGTGTGGCGTCTTTATCGCATCAATCGTTGATTGTACCAAGGTTACTGCTTACATATAAGCGAGGGGTCAAGGTGCCATTGGTGTTCCATTCAACATAGATTTCATCACGCAATCGATTGTTCCAAGGTTCTCGTCTCAATATAGACGTTGAGTTGAGGTCTTGTGAGCGTTCGACCTTACGACTTTGCTAGAACCGATTCGGTGACGACTACCTCACGCAAGCGTGCTGTGGAGTCCATAATTTGGTATCAAAGCTAAGTCTTCTAGCGAGTTATCTATCTTTACTTTTTTGTGTTTGATGATATATTGAAGAAAAAAAGGAAAACTAAAAATTTGTGAGATAGTTAAAAAATATATTATTTGCTTCAATTGCTTGGGTTCCATTAGTTTCGAGGTTACTGGAAAGTTTCAAAGAATTACGATCCATGAATTTTGAAGATATTGGGATTTCATTGAAGATGGGTATAATTGGCAATATAAGGAAATTTATTGGTTATCGTTCGTTATATCTTATTATATTTTGTTTTGCGATAAGTTCTTATTGGATTGAATTGTAAATTATGATATTGTTTGTTGAATTCAAAAGAACCCATAAGAGGAAATATAGAGCGATAAAGGCAAAAATGTGAGCTTAATTGAGGGTAAAATCCAATAGAGCGATACACGAGCGTTTCATAATTGTGTGATACATTATTTGAACGAAACATGTAAGGGAGTGTGTGTGAGGAAAATTTTCTTTATCTAGTAACCCTTGTTTTGTAGCGAACATGTATGATTATTGTTATGAAAGTTCGTATGGGTCTCGAAGGAATACTTTCCAAGACAAGAATGATCCAAAAACGTATTTGAGATGGGAGAAAAGGATGGAACGAGATTTTTCCCACCATGATTATTATGAGCATAGGATGGTCAAACTAGCGATTCAAGAGTTTTTCGATCATACAACTATATGGTGGGATCAATTTGTGCTTAGCAGAAAAAGATGTGGAAAGCATCCGATTGAGACATGGGTAGAATTGAAAACCGTGATGAGAAAGTGGTTTGTTTTGAGACAACTAAATCAGAGTGAGGGAAATGCATATCCGAGGCATGTAGAGCAACCTTCAAGGCGATCAAATTGGAATGATGAAAGGAAGGATCATAGGCATAAAGATTCGCATTGGAGACAACCACGAGAAACTCCTAAGGTGTATAGGGAACCATTATTTTCTAAGGAGTTCATTGAGACGATGGAAGATTGTTGAATGCAACTATAAAACATTCCTACGATGCATAAGGTTCAAGATCAGCCGAGGGAGGAGGAGGTTGAAAAAGAATATGCAGTCCAAGGCGAACTGTTGGAATCTATTGTGAAAGACGAAGTTCACGATCCAAATCAAGAAAGCGAACTTCAAAAAGAAAATGAGCGATAAAAAGAAATTGAACAAGAGATTAATATTGAAAAAGGAAAATTAAAAAAGAGTGATGAAGAAAACAACCGAGAGATTGAAATAGAGAGAATGAAAAGAAAAGAGAACTTGAGAATAGAGAGATTGAAAACAAACGAGAGAGTGAGCAAAAAGAAAAGAGAGAAATAAGTAACTATGAAAGAGAGAGAGTTGGAAAGTAAATTGTATTTTAAACAGTCAATGATTGTACGTTCGTACAAGACAACGCTTTTGAATACTAACTAGATTAACTTTATTTTATTTAGTTATATTGTTTCTATTATACAGGCGAGGGACCACATATCTGGTAGTATCATTCCCTGCCGATCGGTTGATAATATTCCTAAGGAGATGACGGAATTCCCAAGGCAGGTTGGAGAAGTGATGGAGCAAGGTATCATGGGAGAGAACATGAGTTCATGTGATATTCATGACATCATAGTACCTAGGAAGGAAAGGATGTCGTGCTTGTGTATCGAATTTGAATTGGTAAACAAGTATCAATATATTTTTCTTTACTTAGATAATATGTTTGATAAATTGCATAGTACTTGTGTTTTATCTAAATGTGATGATGATCATGTGACAATGCCTAATCAAATTAGCATGAGAAAGTATGATGGATGGAAAATTATTTTAACATGTGACTTGTATAGGTGGATAATTATTTCTATTAGATTAACTAATGCATCTAGTGTTTTCATGAGTTATTTAAAACATGTTTTGCATGATTCCATTGGAAAATTTATGTTTATCTATTTTGAGGGTAGAATTGTCTTTATCATAAACTATGGAGGATATTTGATATTTATTGAATTAGTTTATGAGCATGTGTTGTATTCTCGTTTTTAATGTTTTTACTTACATGAAATTTATTCTAGATTTTCTTATCCATATGCTAAGTTAGGGTCACTACAAAAAAAATCTATTGCCGAAGCAAGATCGCTTGCCGTCGCTAATGACTTCTGATGTCATCGGCAATGAGGTCATAGGCGACGACAATGACCGTCAGTATTCCCGTTGCCTCACAGGTCGTCGCCCCTGGTCCCCGTCGGCCGCCGTCTGCATCATTCTCATTAACAATGGGCATCATTGGCGACGACAAATGTCATTCTCGATGGCACGAGCGACGACAATACCGTCGGTGATGGCTAAATAAATTTTTTGTGATATTGGTCATTCACGACGGCATGGCTGTTGGCCATGACTTTGTAGCCGTCGGCAATGTATTCTTAAAATTAAAATAAAAACATCAAATGCCCGTCGGTCATGACTGTTTAGCCGTCGACAATGACTAAATATTTTTTGAATTTTTTTTTTAAATTTCAAAATTTCCCTGTTCATTTACAAAACAAATATAAACATATACATGTTATAAACTAATAAAAACCATCAAATATCATACAATTCACCATTCAAACATTAATCCAAATTAAATATATAGATCAAAAATGGTCGTCTGTACAACTCAAAAACTGTACAAGTACATACATGAAACTCAGAATATACCATAAACAAACTACAACCCGACGCCTGTCTCATCTTCATCAACTCGGCGGTCATCACCCTGTACTGGAGGAGGCTGCTCGTCATCAACTCGATGGTCATCACCCTGTACTAGAGGCTGCTCGTCATCAGCTTGGCAGTCATCACCAGTGCCTTCACCTCCACCTCCACCTCCACGAGTCTCGTCAACAAGACCCTACAAAATTAAAATATTAATAACAAAGTCGAAATGAAAACATATTTACATTATTTTAGTTTGTGTTCTTCAAGTTAGGCAGACAGGACTCGAACTCGGGCTCCGTATATCGGAATCGAGCCCCGTCAGTTGTAAGGCGTGTCTAGTGCCTATGCGGTGCTATTGTCTGTGTTTGCGTGTCATTTTGACGACCGAGACGGGTTTTGGCCTCTTTTTCGACTATTTTTCTAAGTTTTCGTAAGTTAGGCGGATGGGACTCGAACTCGGGTTTCGTATATCGGAATTGAGTTTCGCCAGTTGTAACGCTAGTCTATTGCCTATGCGGTGCTATGTCTGTGTTTGCGTGTCATTTTGACGACCGATACGAGTTTTGGCCTCTTTTTCGACTATTTTTCTAAGTTTTTCGTAGTTAGGCGGATGGAACTCAAACTCGGGCTTTTTATATTGAAATCGAGTCCCATCAGTTGTAATGCGTGTCTATTGCCTATGCAGTGCTATGTCTATGTTTCATGTCGTTTTGACGACCGAGGCATGTTTTGGCCTCTTTTTTGACATTTTTTCTAAGTTTTCGTAAATTAGGCGGACGTGACTCGAACTCGGGCTCCGTATATCAGAATCGAGTCCCGTCAGTTGTAACACGTGTCTATTGCCTATGCGGTTCTATGTCTATGTTTACGTGTCATTTTGATGACCTAGGCGGGTTTTGGCCTCTTTTTTGACTATTTTTCTAAGTTTTTGTGTAAGTTAGTGACGGATTTGAACCGGAGCTCCGTGATATCGTAATCGAGTCCCATCGGTTGTAACGTAGCGTGTCATTACCTATCACGATTGCTATATGTACGTGTTTGCATGTCATTTCGATGACCGAGACGGGTTTTGGCCTCTTTTTCGACTATTTTTCTAAGTTTTCGTAAGTTAGGCGGATGAGACTCGAACTCGGGCTTTGTATATCGAAATCGAGTTCCGTAAATTATAACTCATGTCTATTGCCTATGTGGTGTTATGTCTGTGTTTACGTGTTATTTCGACGACCGAGGCGGATTTTGGCCTCTTTTTCGACTATTTTTCTAAATTTTTGTAAGTTAGGCGGACGGGACTCGAACTCGGGTTTCGTATATCAAAATCTAGTCCCGTCAGTTGTAACGTGTGTCTATTGCCTATGCGGTGCTATGTCTGTGTTTGCATGTCATTTTGACGACCGAGGCTAGTTTTGGCCTCTTTTTCGACTATTTTTCTAAGTTTTCATAAATTAGGCGGACGGGACTCGAACTCGGGCTCCATATATCGGAATCGAGTTCTGTCAGTTGTAACATGTGTCTATTGCCTATGCGGTGTTATTGTTGTGTTTGCGTGTCATTTTGACGACCGAGTCGGGTTTTGGCCTCTTTTTTGACTATTTTTCTAAGTTTTCGTAAGTTAGGCGGACGGGACTCGTACTCGGGCTCCGTATATCGTAATCGAGTCCCGTCAATTGTAACGCGTGTCTATTACCTATGCGGTGCTATTGTCTATGTTTGCATGTTAACTATTTATTTGACAGTTTATATAAGCAATACAATTACAAATAAGGAAATACATCAATAATTATTTTTACCTTTCGAATATATGGAGGAAAGATGTTGGCAAAGACAACTGCATATATACGGATGACCTTTTCCCGGACTACACCCATGAGGTCGTCAGCGGCAGCTGTATGATCTATGGAGCCGTGGACAACCTCCTGAGCAAGCTGGTAGATCCGCTCGCGTGATGGTGCGCCTGATTGCATGACACTGCTCGCCATGCACCCCTCTATGATCCTCCTGAAGAAGTTGTCAGATAATGAAGGGCCGGCGCCTGATCCACTCGCACCACTACCTCCGGTGAGTGGGCGACGTCGAGATCTCGTAACAGGGACTATAATGTAGGCTGGGACACGGGGAATGCCCACAACTCTACCCTTCTTCGCCCACCCTGTAGCCTGCAGCCACTCCTCCATCCTCTCATCTTCACGCGTAGAATCAGCCACTGTAGTGTCACCTCTCTGGCTGCTCCGGACCACAGCAAGGTCCTCGAATCGTGTATGAAAAAAATACAAAAATAGCTGAAAAGCAAGTATTACACAAAAAAATACAAAAGAATTTAAAGATTTTAAATACATATTAAATAAAAGAATTAAATTACTTACCGCAATGCGGTCTGCCTCAGGTGAGATATACCCACCGTCACCTTTCTTTTGGTGAGCGTGCCACCAAAACTCGAGGGAGGAAGGTGGGTGCTTTAAACTCATCTCGAGTCTCTCCCTATAGAGGTCGTATGACTGAGACCCAGTGCAGTGTGGGAGATGACTCTGTTGTCGGGCAGCTGTACGCTTTGCCGACATCTTGCCCTCCCAAATAAGGCATATCTGCTCCCACACCGCAAGACCAATGAAATCTGGCTGGACATCTCTAAGTGTCTATCCATCAGCCATCTTGGTCTGGGCCTTCTTCTTCCAGTCGTAGACCCACTTGTGCCAATTTATCTCGAGATACTTCCCGAGAACAGTGCTGCCATGGGCTTCCTGCCCATCCTCGAAGCGATAATATCTCTGCAGTAGACAACATATGAATATCAATTGCAGTAAATAAATATTCAAAAGCACAAGTTAAAACTAACATATGAATGAATAACTTCTTACCCTAAACTCAACAATAATCAGCCCACGTGTACGGTCATCCACATCGGCCCACCTCATCCACGGGCTGGAGAATCGCCTTTTTTTACTGTCGAATGGGCGTACAGGATGACTGAAGGCCGTTAATTCTCCATTTCCTTATGCGCAATAGCCTCATTCCGACGTAAGCGATTGTGCTTCGTCTGAACATTCAGCTAAAAGTACAACGAGAAGAAATTAACAAGTTCCTCCATAACATAATTTTCACCAATTGACCCCTCTACACGGGCATTGAACCCCTTTTTCCCACAACATCTTCAACTCATCAACTAACGGCCTGATGTATACATTGATGTCTTTACTTGGACTCTTATCACCCAGAATCAGTAAAGGCATGAACATATAGGGATCTTTCATGCACATCAAGGCGGAGGTTATATACAACAACAATCATCCTACCAAGTTGAGTAGGGCTTTGTGTAAGGCCCGTTAAGCGGATTAAATCCATCCGTAACAAGTCCAAGCCTAACATTGCGAACCTCTCTTCAAAAACGAGGGTGCTTGTTATCAAAAATTTTCAACTCAAGCCCATCTAATTAAGCGCCGGTTGACCTTCGACTATGTCCGTGTAGAGTGCCACCTCATATCCTCGGCGGTATGTGTTGACATGAACAACAATTTGAAGCCTCACGCAATGGGAAAGTAACGTAAGATCTTTCTAAGACGCCTTTTCCCTTTTTTCATACTTCTCATGATCTACTTGTACCGCAAATATCATATGACCTCTTATCTTTATTGACATCACCGTAATACAACATACAGTCATTCTCATAAGCATCAATCTTCTTATACCCTAGATTGAGCCTTTTGACCATTTTCTTCACATCATAGTATGACTCCGGCAACTTATTGCCTGCAGGTAAGCACTCCTTCACAATATTTAGCAGTTCATTAAAACCTCTCTCGCTACAGTCATGCTCGTTCTTGAAGTGTAAAAACTTAGTCACTGCAGATAAGACGGTGTGCTTTTCGTGCCCGTCATACAATGGCTTCGCTGATTCCTACAATAACTCATAGAAATCCTTGGCCCTGTCATTCGGCTCTTGCTCAGTGCTACCATCATCCCTATCTGTATTCCACTGGAAGTATAAACCAGCAGCTTTGACTATCATGTTAGTACAGTCAAAGGTTTTGTCACCTCTGGATTCTGATTCTGATTCATGTTCATCCAACCAGGTTTCCCCATGATAGATCTATGTCGTATAACCCTGCTTGAACCCATACGTAAATAAGTCGCACATGACATCACTCATTTCCTTCCACACTTCATTCACACACCTCTTACAAGGACATCTGATCTCATCGCCACTGACGTGCTCAAATGCAAAATTGATAAACTATTCAACCCCACTACGGTACTCAGATCTAAGCCCACTCTTATCAGTAGCTACCCTACGTTCCATCCAACTTCGATCAACAGACATCTTGGACAATAGGCTGCTATATATCTGGACAGTTAGACAAACACAATCAAGTCTCCAAGTTATTGTATATGCAAGCGTATGAGTTTCCTAACTTCATCTCACACTCTAACGGGTCAGACTTCTATCCCATTCCCATATGTGTCGCCTCACTGATGCCAACAACTTGAACACGTCTTTATGTTTTTTAGAAATTTTGGCAGCACCTCTCCTTGGTCTTCAAGTACACAAAATACGTGACGCCCCCAAAATAGGTATACATCACCTATTCTGAGTCGCCAAATACATGGTACAGAAACAAATACAACTTTATTAAACTGTGAGTTTAAATACAAATAGAGAGTATAAAAACTCAAAAGGAGTCCTCATTACAATTATTTATACACTATTTTAAAAATAGTGAGAGGATCGCTAAAACAACTTTCTAGAACCATCACTCCGCACTCGACTAGTTCCTGCTATGTTCTCACCTACTGAGAAGAAAAATGGAACAAAAGGGTGAGCTCAACTAGTCCAGTAAAGAATATTATGACTAAGATAATATACAACAAATTATCATTAGTCTTCAACATGGAATAATCTGATAAAATATAATAGACAACAAGTTTTAGATCAACAACTGCAGCGGAAAATAACAATCCATTAGAAGAGTCAAGTAGAGAAAGAATTCTCCTATCTTCTAAGATTTAAAAGTCCATCATCAATATTTTATCCCTGTAACATTAATCAATATACATCTTGAATCAAATATTCATCTTTTCACTATGAAGCCAAAGATATTCATTTTGTATCACCAGGTTGGTCATGTTCATCTCAACACTGCTCATCTTGCAGACTACTGCCTAATGATATTCATTAGGTAATCATTCATCTTTTCACTACAGGCCAAATATATTCATTTGTATCATCATTTAGGACTGATGATGATGAAAAATATTTTAAAGAAAACGAATCTAGTGAGATAAAAGATCAAATACTAAAGATTCATATTACAGTTTATCCAAGTTCAATAGTATTCCGAAATAACCAATTTTGAAGCAGAATCCAAAAATAATGATCAAAACATGGATACAATCAAAGATAGTAACCATAATAGACATCTTGAACAAAAAGGAGAAAATTTTATTTTTAAATTGAATAAGGTCAGATTCGTGAATAAAGGCAGTATAAGTGAATAGTAACCCCGACACAAAAAGTTCTAAATTTGATAAAAAGTTTCTACCAACATTTCGACATACTGATATTGAAGAAAATATCATTTGTAGAAGAATATAACACCCCTTACCTCAAAATATCAGTACTTCTGGTCGGAATATCGGTATAAGGCTGAAAGAAACTTGCTCTGATGAATAGAAACTCTCAAAGTATCTAAATACTCACAAAATACACTCAATAATCTAGAGAGAGAAAGATAGAAAACTTGTTTCTGGTGTGATTTTCAATTCTAACTTAGCCCTCTATTTATAGGAAAATGTTAGACGCACACCAAGGAGATTTAAACTATGAACCCGATGGTTTTTTACTCGCTACTATTCCCACCCACCACATTTGAATAAAAATCTCAGCACATTTCTTCACCAACCAAGAGTGGGGCCCACCAATTCTAGAATTTTCCACCAAAATGATTTATTCGGATACTTTAACAATTTCTGAACCAGTCACCTCTTAAAATTCATAACAAATCATTCGTTCATTTTTAACGGTTCAAATTTTGTGGACATATACTCAACTTATATATGTATAACATATCCAAAAATTACAACGATCCAATGGTCGGATTAAAAATTATAACTCCTGCAATATATCTCAAAAATCACTGGTTTGATTTTTAATACCTCCAATCCGACAAAATACTGATAAAACACCTCAACATTAATTTCTTCATTTATAACCATATAAATATATCCAACATTTATACCCACATAAAATAAATATTTCCTTATCATATGAATCAATAATTAATTATTCACAAATAATATTACAGAATCACATTTATGACAACCAGTCGTTCCCGAGGAAAAAGGGGCTTTCAATAAGGATTTCTCTCATCTTGGCGAGCAATTAGGTGACCAAACCTCTCCTTGACAGAACTTTCTAGACATTGCCAATAATGTTATCTAATAATATTATTCCAAATAATCTGAATTATTGATCTGATAATGGAGATATTGTGCAGTGACAATTATTGAAACAACAATAATATAAACATCAACGTAGCAATTATTGAATCAATAAAATAAAATATTGAACAGTAACTACTGGGACAATTATTGAGTAGTGCCTTCTTACGTAAGGATTAATAATTCAACAAAACTGTGCAATACCATGTGCTACTGTGCAACCATGCGTATTACTGTATTTTAACCACTGGGTATTCCAACAGTCTTAACGGTAACAACTACGCCGTTATTCAATTTTGTAGTTTTCTTCATCCGACTGTTATCCGTTATAGGGTCCACAAATAGCTGCGCTGTGGTACGAATATTCCTCGACAGAAAGAATATTCCACCGACAAAATGAATATTTTATTACCACTTTCTTATTTTGCAAAATTTGCACATTTCACCCATAACCAAAATATTTTATCAAATTAATACCTTATTATTCACAATAATAATTAGAGAAAATTTGATTTTATTCATTAATAAGTTGGGGTCTTACAACCTCCCCTCCTTATAAAATTTCATTCTCGAAATTGGACGACGTACTACTGTGTTTCAAAAGGTGAGGATACCTCGCTTTCATTTTCGATTCCAACTCCTGTGTCATCTCTTCAATAAAGCATGATTTCTCCACAAAACCTTAACTTGTGGTATAACCTTCGTGCGTAGGACATGCTCTTTCCTATCCAAGATATTAACATGTACCTCCTCGACGTTAAATCTTCACCTATCTAAATGCGGGTTCTAACTCAATAACGTGGTTCGGTCTTTAAAATATATTCTGAAGCATAGATATGTGAAAAACATTATGAACACGAGACATACTTGGAGGTAATGCGAGTCTATAGGCCACATTTCCTATTCGGTCAAGAATCTCAAATGGACCAACAAATCTTGGATTGAGCTTTCCTCTTTTCCCAAATCTTGTAACTCCCTTCTATGGTGAAACACGAATAACACGTGATCCCCAATATTAAATTCCACGTCCTTCCGATGAAGATCCGCATAACTCTTTTTGTCGATCTGTGCGTTTGTATACATTGTCGAATCGTTTGGATCTTCTCTCAGTAGTCATGCGTATCAACTCTGGTCCCAACAATGTTGCTTCACCCACCTCGTCCCCAACATCTTTGGAGAACGACATTTTCTTCCATCTAACGCCTCGAATGGAGCCACACCTATGCTCGCCTGATAACTGTTGTTGTAGGAGAATTCCACCAATGGTAGGTACTTATCCTAACTCCCTTTGAGATCTAGGACACAGAGTCTTAATAGATCTTCAAGAGTTTGAATAGTCCTCTCTGATTGTTCGTCCGCTTGAGGATGGTATCTTTGTCAATCAATCAGAATCCGTGCCTATAGCTTTTTGTAAGCTAACCCAAAATCGTGAAGTGAATCTTGGGTCACGATTCAAAACTATGGATAGTGGCATGCCATGCAATCTCATAATCTCATTCACGTACATACTAGCAAGACGTTCAAGGGAATAAGTCTCACGTATAGGCAAGAAATGAGCAGACTTGGTTAATCTATAAACAATAACCCAAATCACATCTATGCCTTGAGAAACCTTGGGAAGACCCGTAACGAAATCCATAGTAATGTGTTCCCACTTCCATTTCGGAATCTCAAGTGATTGTAATGGACCCTTTGGCATTTGATGCTCCGCCTTTACACGTTGACAAGTTAAACATCTTGAGATAAACTCCGCGATCTCTCTTTTCATATTACTCCACCAAAATGTATGTCGAAGATCATGATACATTTTGGTACTCCCAGGATGGATTGCAAACGGTGTGTTGTGTGCCTCCATCATGATTCTATGCTTCAAGTCAGAATCGTTAGGAACACAAAGTCTGGAGTTGACTCTAAGTATTCTTTCTCCATCGATTCTTACTTCGAATAAAGACCTTCTTGCACTTTCTTCTTTATACGCATCAAACTCCATGTCCGTAGCTTGAGCAGCTTTAACTTTATCGATTAAAGTCGGTTCTACTCGTATGTTTGATATCATCATGTGGGTACTTGGAGCCTTCATCTCTATCTCCATCCTTTGCAAGTCATACAAAATGGACTTTTGTGTTAACAACATTGCACTCGTACCCGCATAAGATCTTCTACTCAATGCGTCAGCTACTATGTTCGCTTTTCCAGGATGATATTGGATGGTATGATCGTAATCTTTCAACAGCTCGAGCCAACGTCGTTGCCGCATATTGAGTTCCTTTTGGGTGAAGAAATATTTGAGGCTTTTATGATCGTATAGATCTCCACTTTCTCCCCATATGTGTAGTGTCTCCAGATCTTCAACGCAAAACGAACGCTACGCTAACTCCAAATCATGAGTAGGATAATTCCTCTCATATTCTTTGAGTTGTCGCGAGGCATAGGCTATGACTTTCTCATGTTGCATGAGAAAATATCCTAACCCTTTGCCTGAAGCATCGCTGTAGATAACAAATCCATCCGAACTAGATGGTATTGTTAGAACAGGTGTCGAAATGAGTCTTCTCTTGAGTTCTTGAAAACTCTTCTCACACTCCTCGCTCCAACCGAATTTTATATCTTTACGAGTCAGCTGAGTTAACGGAGTAGCGATTCGAGAAAATCCTTCCACGAATCTTCGATAGTAACCAGCTAAGCCCAGAAAGCTACGTACTTCGGTCACCGACTTTGGTTTCTCCAAACTTTGTGTGGCTTCAATCTTCGCTGCGACAGATACCCCATGTTTTGACACCACGTGCCCAAGGAATGCTACTTCCTCAAGCCAGAACTCGCATTTCTTCAGCTTGGCATATAGCTTGTTATCACGAAGCCTTTGCAGTACTAGCTTCAAATGGTGCTCATGATCTTCACGGCTTTTGGAATAGATGAGGATTTAATCAATAAAGACAACAACGAACTGATCCAAATATTCCTTGAATACATGGTTCATCATATCCATGAAAGCAGCAGGAGCATTAGTCAATCCAAAAGACATGACTAAGAATTCATAATGCCCGTCTTAGAGTTTTCAAGGCGTCTTTGAAATATCCTCGCTTTTAATCTTCATTGATGATATCCGTAAGCTAAGATCGATCTTTGAAAAGAATTGTGCTCCTTGCAACTGGTCGAACAGGTCATCAATGCGAGGTAGCGGATACCTATTTTTGATAGTGACATGATTCAATTCTCGGTAGTCGATACAAAGTCGCATACTCTCGTCTTTCTTCTTTACGAATAACACAGGAGCACCCCAAGGAGATGTACTAGGACGAATAAAACTGATGTCCAACAATTCCTGTAGTTGGACCTTTAACTCTTGAAGTTCAATAGGAGCCATTCGATATGGGGTTTTAGAAATGGGCTTTGTACCAGGTTCAAGGTCAATAAAGAATTCAACTTCACGTCCTAGGGGTAGACCGGGAAGTTCTTCAGGAAATACGTCAGGAAATTCACTAACAACGGAAATAGTATTCAAATCTGACGTGTTTTTGTTCAAGTCTGTGACATGGGCTAAGAAAGCTTGACATCCATTTTTCAATAAACGAATAGCTTTACGACTTGATATGACAGTGATTGATTTTAATGGTTTAGTTGTTTGAATTCACAAAACAGGTTGGTTAGGAATATGAAAACTAACAACCTTACGAAAATAATCAATTTTAGCATGATGTATGGTTAACCAATCAATCCCCAAAATCACATCAAATGCAAGAATTATCAACGAAATAAGGTCGGCAGGTAATGTGATGGTATCGACTTGAATCATGCAAGATTTAAAAATAGTAGATGTAACAAAAGTTTCTCCTAACGGAGTCTCAAACGATAAGTCAAAGTCTAATTTCTCCGGAGTCAAGTTTAAACGTTGAGCACAAGCAGGAGATATAAAAGAATGGGTAGAACCGGTATCTAATAAGGTATAAAATTCGCAAGTGTTTATGATTAGCTTACCCGTGATCACCTCGTTTGGGTTCCTCGCGTTCTGGGCAGTCACGACAAACGCCCTTCCAGGAACCACCGACTTTGACTTGTTCAGGACAGCCTTTGGAGTCACCGTCCCCGTCGAACTTGGTTTCGCGACTAGACAATCTCTAGCTATATGACCTTCCTTTCCACAGTTATAACACACCTTGGATTGTTGTGGGCAGTTTGGGCTGATGTGTCCCTCTTTCCCGCATTTGTAACATACGACCGGTGGTCGTTCTCCTCCCCTAAAAACAGTTGATGTTGGTGCTGACGTCTTCACGTTATCATTGTTGTACCTTCTTCTCTTGAAATCTCCTCCCGACTCGCTCCTTCTATTATCACGGCCACGATTACCACCAGAGTGGTTATCTCTTTTATCTGAATGCTTTCCTTCCCTCTGGTTGTCATTGCTCCGATGACCGCTGCCACCGGTATGACCCTGGTTGTGTTCCCTTGGTTGAATATACTCATTATCTCGCTCTAATAATTGATCCCTGTTTACAACATCTGAATATAAAGAAAATTTATGAGAGATAAGATATTGCCGAATCTCGGGCTTTAGACCTCTCAGAAACATCCTTGTCATTCGTTCCTCATTTTCGACCAAATGAGGTGCAAACTGGATAACTCAAATAACTTCGCCTCGTCTTTGGACACCGCGTCATGTTGTTTTGTTCCATCGATAAACTCTACCTCCTTCATATGATGAATACTTTCGTGAAAGTACTTATCATTGAATAGTTTCAAATGTTTCCAAAAAACACGCCGAAAGTGCAAGAAGTCAGACGCGCTCACAGACTCCACCAAGAGTCGCCTCATCGCGGAACATAAAGGTGGGCGAATGAAACCTTCTGTTCCTCGCGCATCCCAAGACATCGAATATCTTGGTAATTTGTTTGACCCACGCTTCCGCCATGATCGGATCCGGCTTTCCTTAAATTCGGTGGTCCCAACTCTTTGAACTCTTGCATTTGTGACAAGCCGCGCATTCTTGGCATTTCCACCCATATTTTGTGCACGAGTCTCTCCTAAATGCGGTTTTTGTATGAATCGCAAGAAACTTCTAAACATCCCATCATTCATCATTTGTTCGGTAGTGTTGTTTACAGGAGGAATATTGCCTTCCTGTTGCACGTTCCCCTGGGTGGCGATCAAAGGTGTCTCCACGGTCTGATTTACTCCATTATTAACGTTCTCAGCTGCCATTCTTAAATAATGCTATAAAACAAGGGTTAATAGTTATGCAACATATTATCCCTATACTCTGACCGACCAAATAAACACCAATTAAACTTAGTCAGGTTATACTAGCGAAGGAATTTCCCGTCTCTCCCCTCTTAGTTCTTGTCTCACATCTCAGCCAGGGATCATATCCCTAAGCTTTGATACCAACTGTGACGCCCCCAAAATAGGTATACATCACCTATTCTGAGTCGCCAAATACATGGTACAGAAACAAATACAACTTTATTAAACTGTGAGTTTAAATACAAATAGAGAGTATAAAAACTCAAAAGGAGTCCTCATTACAATTATTGATACACTATTTTAAAAATAGTGAGGATTGCTAAAACAACTTTCTAGAACCATCACTCCGCACTCGACTAGTTCCTCGCTATGTTCTCCCTCCGAGAAGAAAAATGGAACAAAAGGGTGAGCTCAACTAGCCCAAAAAAGAATATTATGACTAAGATAATATACAACAAATTATCATTAGTCTTCAACAGGGAATAATCTGATAAAATATAATAGACAACAAGTTTTAGATCAACAATTGCAGCGGAAAATAACAATCCATTAGAAGAGTCAAGTAGAGAAAGAATTCTACTATCTTCTAAGATTTAAAAGTCCATCATTAATATTTTATCCCTGTAACATCAATCAATATACATCTTGAATCAAATATTCATCTTTGCACTACATGCCAAAGATATTCATTCAGTATCACCAGGTTGGTCATGTTCATCTCAACACTGTTCATCTTTGCACTACGGGCCAAAGATATTCATTAGATAATCATTCATCTTTGCACTACTGTGCCAAATATATTCATTTGTATCATCATTTAGGCTGAGGATGATGAAAAATATTTTAAAGAAAACAAATCCAGTGAGATAAAAGATCAAATACTAAGGATTCAGACACAGGTTTATCCAAGTTCAATAATATCCCGAAATAACCAATTTTGAAGCGTAATTCAAAATAATGATCAAAACATGGATACAATCAAAGATAGTAACCATAATAGACATCTTGACAAAAAGGAGAAAATTTCATTTTTCTAGAATAGTGTCGTATTCGTGAATAGTGTCGTATATGTGAATAGTGCCGTATACGTGAATAGTTACCCCAACACAAAAAGTTTCAAATTTGATAAAAAGTTTATACCAACATTTCGGCATAATGATATTGAAGAAAATATCATTTGTAGAAGAATATAACACCCCTTACCTCAAAATATTAGTACTTCTGGTCGGAATATTGGTGTAAGGCTGAAAGAAACTTGCTTTGATGAATAGAAACTCTCAAAGTATCTAAATACTCACAAAATACACTCAATAATCTAGAGAGAAAAAGATAGAAAACTTGTTTCTGGTGTGATTTTCAATTCTAACTTAGCCCTCTATTTATAGGAAAATGTTAGCACGCCGAAGCAGACTTAACCTGCAACCTGATGGCTTTACCTGCTACTATTCCCACCCACCACATTTGAATAAAAATCTCAGCACATTTCTTCACCAACCAAGAGTGGGGCCCACAAATTCTAGAATTTTCTACCAAAATAATTTATTCGGATACTTTAACAATTTCTGAACCAGTCACCTCTTAAAATTCATAACAAATCATTCGTTCATTTTTAACGGTTCAAATTTTGTGGACATATACTCAACTTATATATGTATAACATACCCAAAAATTACAACGATCCAATGGTCGGATTAAAAATTATAACTCCTGCAATATATCTCAAAAATCACTGGTTTGATTTTTAATACCTCCAATCCGACAAAATACTGATAAAACACCTCAACATTAATTTCTTCATTTATAACCATATAAATATATCCAATATTTATATCCACATAAAATAAATATTTTCTTATCATATGAATCAATAATTAATTATTCACAAATAATATTGCTGTAATCACATTTATGACAACCAAATTTGTTCCGTGAAAAGAGGGCTTTCCAATAAGGATTTCTCACATCGGGCGCCGCAATTAGGTGACCTAACCTCTCCTTGATGTAACTTTCTAGACATTGCCAATAATGTTATCTAATAATATTATTCCAAATAATCAATTATTGATCCGATAATGGAGATATCATGCGTTGACAATTATTGAAACAACAATAATATAAACATCAACGTAGCAATTATTGAATCAATAAAATAAAATATTGAGCAAGAATTCTTTGGGACAATTATTGAGTAGTGCCTTCTTACGTAAGGATCAATAATTTAACAAAACGTGCAATAATACCATGTGCTTTGACAACCCGCCAGACATCGTATTTTAACCACCGGGTATTCCAACAATCTTAATTCAGTAACAACTACGCCTGTTATTCAATTTTCTTTGTTTTCTTCATTCGAATCGTTATCCATTATGGGGCCCACAAATAGTCAGCATATTTGTCGCATTTAATATTCCCTGACGTAAAAGAATATTCCACCAACAAAATGAATATTTTATAACCACTTGCTTATTTTGCAAAATTTGCACATTTCACCCATAACCAAAATATTATATCAAATTAATACCTTATTATTCACAATAATAATTAGAGGAAATTTGATTTTATTCATTAATAAGTTGGGGTCTTACAAAATACACATCGTAGTCTAAATATGCACCCGAAGAACATCAAGAGATATATACTAACCGAAAATTCTCAAATATAAAGACGTGCTCAAGTCGTTAACATCGACCTAAGTGAGATCGAAACATACAGGAACAATCCCAAAACGGGGACTATTTGAGATTCACTCATACTAAGTGAATCTCAAACGGGGTTCTAAGCTTCCTAAACTATGTGAATATATATATATGAATATGAAATTAGACTATTTTCCTAGAACAAAAAGAATTAACTACTAGCAAATATCTTTCATGTTTTCTTCGACGAAATTTTTCAAATCCTTTCATTTTCTTTCCAACAAATATCTATTATTATTCAAATCCTTTCATTTGTTAAAATTGTTGCAAATATCTAGCAAATATTAATCCAGCTATTAATTTGTGTAATATTGAGTGATTATAATACAATTGGCAAAATATAACTAATTTTTTGACAAGTAGTGGATGTCATCCTTTCTAAATATATTATTATTGTTTGCAATAGCATATAGGACTTCTTTGTTTTTTTATATAACCCCATGTTTGCACATATCAAATTTTGCAGTCATTCCAGTAGTTAAGTTATTTGTAAAGGCCTAAAGTTGTTATTCTAGGATTGGTAATATATTGCGTGATTGAAATCTCTCTTGGATATATGGGATCAATATTGGGATATTTCTATTTGAGTTAAATGACAAATAGACATCATACTATTTGGGATTACCACGACAATAATAATGTATCTTTGAATTCTCCTTTTACATTACATAACGTACGTGTTAAGTCAATTTTGTGAATGACTTGGAGATCATCTCCTTTTACATTACATATCATATAATCATGTTTTTTGTGATATTTGGATCATTCGTTAATAGGCCACCACAAGTAGTCTTATATGATGACACAATGTCCTCAAAGTTACCATCATTCGTTAATAGGTCACCACTACTAACAACTTATTATTACTTTAGTCACCTAAACATGGAAAAAAGTATACATCTTTACTATTCACAAAGATTGCAATTGGGACTCCTAAATTGAGTTTGAGCATTGACTTTTTCCATCAAATTGCTGTCACTCATTTTTCAAACCCTAGCTTTGAATACACCTCTAACCAAAAAATCCTAAAGCTCCTTCAATTACTTAAACTAATCTCCCACTGTAAGAAGAAAATTAAAGAAATGCAAAACCCTCATTATATTATCAACATTCAAACCCATAACAGATGAACACAATCAACAAGTTTAACTACTAATCACTTCTCTTTATTATAATTTTTTTAAAAAAATCATGAAACTATATCAGAACCAATATGAATAGGCTAATTAAAGTCCTACTTTAAATTAATATACACATCCATCCATGAATTCATGAAATTAAAAAATTTCATCATCGATCAAAAACCAAATTCATAAAGCCAAAATATTAACAATCAAATCAAAAGGAAATAAATTCAAAATATTGGCAAACAGGTAAAAAGGGTCGGAGTTGGTTGGGAGGAGTGGCAGGGAGGAGGGTGGTGGCCGGCCGAAATATATATGGCAGGGAGGGGGTGGGTAATGGCAGGAGGAGGGACTGACGGATCAGAGGTATGGCAGGGGAAGGTCACCGGAGGACTGGCCGGAAGGGGGGGACGACTGCCTGAGGTAATGCAGGAGGGGGGAGGGTTGCCGGTGAACAGGGAGGGAGGGAAAATCGAAAATGAGAAGGAGAAAGAAATGCAACCGTTCTTGTCGTTCCTAGGGCTTTAAAAAAGACTCATTCTCGACGGCTGTAATATCCTAGATTTGCTATGTAATTTAACAAGTGCAATAAATGAACTTATGTGAAATTCGTATGTGACAATTATTTTTAAATGAATTATTTATTGTCATTATATGTTATGTGATAAGATGTATTGTAATGGTTGTTACAGTTAGGCCAATTATTTAAATTGGTTAAGGATGGAATTAATTCTAATTAATTTCGTGGGATGGCCTTAAAACATGACCTTGAGTTTGGAGCGGAATTTGGTGGCGCGGATGGCGTATTTGGGTCCGGAACGTCGAAATTAGTCAGGATGGACTGTAACCATGAAAATGTGTTACGGTTGACTTTTTGGTCAAAGTCAACCAGTTGACTTTTTCAGGGAAAAGTCAACTACGAATTTTTATGTTGAGTTTGACGAAACGGATAGTTCCACGACGTCCGGGACATCGACTTTAGTAGGAATCGATATAAGTATCGATACGTTTTGCTATGGAGGGCAAAACGGTCAAAAACGATATTTAAATGATTAAAATAACATTATAATGCATTTGTTTAATTGGACAGCAGCTGGTGGGGTCTTGTGATATATAATATGGGACAAGGAGGGAGAGTATATTCGTATATAGCAATAAGGAGGAAGAAAGGTGATAACTCCTTATTAAACCATACATAATAAGCAAACCTTTTCATGTTCCTAACTTCCCCCCATAACTATATTCAAGTGGAATAATTATGCATGTAACTGATGATGGGAGTGGTGAAGGGGCTGGAGAGAGCAGCTCTATCAAGTTATATATATATACACCCAACAAAAAAATGTTTCACTTTGCAAAAATCCCACCAAGATACAAAAAGAAAGAAAAATTGAGAGTAATAGATGTTGTGGTGATTTTTGGAGATTTTGGAGAGTTTAAACAAGCAAGGAGTGAGTCTCTAACAGATTAAATCAAGAAGAATTCGCATCCAAGGTAAGCCATGAAACCAACTTTTATGTTCTTGAAGAAAAATAGTGAAAAATGCATGAATTACCATGGTAAATGAGTTGTTTTAATTTTGTGATGCTATGTTGGTATTGATTCTGCTATGTGGATGTTAAGGAAGGAAAACTCGGGTTCAAACATGTTACACAATCGTATAGAATCATGAAATTCATGTATGTATGCTAAGTGTTTGATAAAATGCTACTAACATGCTAATATGATAAAAACATGAAAAGTTAGATAATTGAATTGTTGTAACACGTGTATATATGTTGTTAGAAGTGATCTAGACCATAGGAATCGAGCCCATGTATGCTATAATCAAAATCACAAAATTTATCAAAACCTGTTTAAACTAGTTTCCATGATTTTTCAGATTTTTCGGTCACTTGAAATCATGTCTTAGATAATCCGTTTGTTACATGTAATAATTTTGTAAAATAGTCTGTAGTATAAAGTATAATCTGTCTAAATTTCATTCGAATCGGAGTTATGTTGACCAAGTTATGAAAATCGTAATCAAGCATGTTCATAAGAAAATCTGCAGAAATTTGGAAACTCCAGAAATATTGTAAGTATGGAATTTGTTCAGGCACGCTTTTCAAGGCAGCCTGTTCGTGGTCTTAAATTGATATTTTCTGGGATGTGATATTTTTGTAAAATAATATGCTATGTGAAGTATATGGTGTCCAAATATCAGAGTCATATCATGTGTAGTCTGATCAGAATTAAATTGCAAAGTAACTGCTTTCATATTTGAAAGAAAGAAATTTTGGTCATTGTGCAACATGTGTACATGAAACCTCACCAAACCATTTAAGCGCAAGGTCGTAGCGTGATGCAGAAAGTTGGTCATGTTCAGCTTAACTAGGAACCTATGGGAAGTGATGTATAATTGTTTACCATACATGTTAGATGTTAATTGGGTTTATATTACGTAGCATGCTTGTGTTTTTGAGTGGTGTATCAATTGAATATGTTGTAGTCCAACACTTAGTTTTTATGAAAGAGAACTTGTGCTTTCAAGTTAGAGTTCGGATAACTTATTGTTTAAACGTGACTTACATGGATAGATTACGTGAAGGTTAATTGCTAGCGTTAATTGTAAAGAGTTTACAGCAAGTTTCCTAACCCTGCTTTTAATTGGGTAGTTATTCAATCCTTACTCGCTTTTCTTTATCGCAATGAGGGTAAGTATTGGACTTGTGCTAAATAGATATTTGTGCAAGTTCCTTTGTTGAAAAGTCCTGCAAACTCCAATTATCTTGCAAGCTTTTCAATGGTTATTCAGTTATTATTCTAACGGCTATGCTTTTAAGTTTCATCTCATCATGAACTGCTTTTATGTATGTTCCTAGCCTTTGGTTACGGCTAGTTATTATTGATGAAAATGATTTAAAACACATCTTCGAAGCTATTGAATGTTTACCAATCCAAGTTGCCTTGGTGAGGTCTCGCATGATTACTAAGATGAACAACCCGAATGAACGGGAAAAACAGATGTCGGGCAAATAGTCCCATTTATGCTTATGCATTTTAAACTTAATACATGTGCACAATGTAGGGTACAATAGGCTGATCACCTGGCGTACTTGCAGAAACCGTTTACAGTCTATTTGATTGTTAAACCGTCTGATGGTTTTTGATGAAAGAAAATATGTTCAGGGTATTTTACACCCTTAGTATAATATTGAAAATTCTTAAATTCTTATTCTTGATGTTCTTCTTTAACACTTGATAATCTTTCAACTGTTGAGATCTAGTAATTCAAATGCCTTTATCCTGATGTATATTTCCCATTTATTCCGTATACTTGCTGGGCAATTTGTACTCATTCTTGCTTAAACCTTTCAGTTAAGGATGAGAAGGCTGAGGGTTCGGGCAAAGACAAGGGAAAGTCCAAGATGAAGTGATGATAATGGTTATGTAATAAAATAATTATTTCCGCATATGTGTATTGTAGTGATAAACGCTAAGACTAAGTTTCAGTTTGTGTTAAGGTTGTAAAGACTTGAGATTTTATTTTGAATAATTATGTAATAGTTAATATTATTATTCCTTATTGTTAAGGTTTACTTAGTTAGATGATGGTGTATGTTTTATCGTGAGCACCAAGTTCTGTAATCGATGATTACATGGATTTGGGGGCGTCACAGGTTGGTATCAAAGCTTTAGGTTATAAACCTTAGGTGGGGAACCTTAGGCTATAACCTTAGAGAGAGTTAGTGGAGATGATAGGGAGATGAACTCACGTAGAGTTCTAAGTGTAGTGTCAAATCTATTTTTCTAAAAACGAAATCGATATCTATTTTTTTTCTAATCGAGTTGCTTTGTGTTTTGATTATAGGATGTCAGGAGGAGAGGAAGTTAGAGATATTCCTGTAGTAAGTGAGCAGTTAGTGACAAATTGTACATACTGAGCCTATAAATGGCGGCCCGGTGAGTCAGAACCTCAAGAATACCTTAAAAGGAAGAAGAGCCCGAGGAGGACTCCGAAGAGGTACCTAAAGACACTATGTTGGATGAGTTGTTGGACAGGATCGTCGAACTAGACGACAAGGTTCATGAGTTAGAGGAGCTGTATCAGGGGGAACAACAAGCTGCAGCTTTGCTGGGAGCATTGGTGGACCACCTGGTAATTAGGAACGGGGATCTGGCTGACAAGTCATGGGTTGAAGGAGGAAGTCGGTTTAATTTGAAAGATGAGAGGATGCTATCGTAACCCACTTGGGACATACCATTAATGGGTTGGAGTCGAGAATTCAGAGTCTCCAACCTGGACAAGCGATTATTACCACTACGGGGAGATGAGAGAAGAGATCGTGTTAGGCGGAGAAGTTTAACCAAGAGTTGGAGGAGAAGTTAGAGACACGAAGGTGAAGCTAGGCATGTGATGAAGTACGCAGCGTTCAAGTCGGCATATGGAAGGTTCCAAAATAGATAGGGTGCATCACTTTCCACGAGAGGAGCTTGCGGGCCCGCCGTGTTATAAGTCGAGGGTGAGTGAGGAGATAGCGAATGAGGAGCATGAAGACGCCATTAAAGTGGGTCTCTAGTTATTATGATGAACTTTTATTATTAGCGAAAAAAATGCTTAGTTATGTAATAAAAAGCTTGGTTCTTGTTTTACCAAGTGGTTGTGTTAACATGATGTAAATGGCGTAAAGGCCATAAGGCGATGAAATACACGGAGTATAATGCTTATAAATAAATATGTTTTTATCTAAGTATGTGATGTGATGGTTCAGTTTTACGAGTCATATATGCTGTAGAGTAAGTTATAACATAATAACATTAAGTTCATTTTGAACAGATAGATGGCTAGAGGAAGACGTCACCAAGCACCCAAGGGTCGACCAGTATCTTTGGGATCCACCGAACCCTATGCAGCAGTTTGTAGACATGTTAGTGGGGGCACTTCAAAATCAAACCCCGAATGTCAACAACCCTCCAGTGGCCCCAGTGGCTCACTTTAAAGACTTCAAAAGCGCGGGACCCCCTGAGTTCAAAGGAACTACGGAACCCATCGAAGCCCAGACTTGGGTTAAGGAAATCGAAAAGCGTCATTATCGCCTCGAAGTAGGAGACGATCGAAAACTATCTTCGCCACGATATGCTAAAGGGTGAAGCCAACCATTTGGTGGGAGGCGAATCAAATCGGCCCCGAAATTTGGTGAAGGTATGATACCTGGGAGGGGTTCAAGAAAATCTTTTTGAGAACTATTTTCCCCAGATTAGTATGCAGTCGCATGGAGATGCGATTCCGGAGTCAAGCAAGAAGACATGTCAAGATCAAGAAGATACCGCAAAGTTCAACGAACTAGCGAGGTTCACACCTCATCAGGTCGACACTGAGGAGAGAAAGACGAGGAGGTTTTGGCGGAGGTCTCAAGCCATGGCTATATCTGAGAGACTTCGGTGTTGTTGCAGGACGAGCAGTTTTAGCGACTCTCTTGGAGAAAGCTATAATTGAGGAGGGTGGAAGTGAAGCCCTAATGAAGTTCAACAAGGAGAAAAAGAAGAAGACTGAAGGAGGAAACCGTGGAGAAGGCAACAACAGTAATAATACAAATAAGAGGAAGTGGATCAGCAGCAACAACAACAACAACAATAATGTCAACTCGGGAAACTCTGGGGGCAAACCAGGGGAAGAAAAGAAGAGGATGGAGGCGTGCAAGGAGTGTGGGAGGAATCACTCAGGGGCGTGTCTCAAGGGAAAGAATGTCTGTTTTAATTGCGGGCAAGAGGGCCACATCTCTCCCAACTGCTCTGCACCGAAAAGGAATGGATGTTTCATCTGTGGAGCATTGGATCATCAGGTGAGGAGCTGCCCAAAGAAGAACTCAGCAGGAGGAAATAGAGGAAGGGGACCAAGCGGTGGAACTCTCATAATTGGTGGGCCACCAACTCAGAATCGACCAACAACAAGAATTTTCAACATGGCAGTTCAGGATGCGGTCGCATCCAGGGACGTGGTTTCAGGTATCATTCCGGTCAATGATATATCTGCTTATATATTATTTGATTCGGGTGCTACTTGTTCCTTTGTATCGCATGAATTCTCCCAACGATTAAACTTACCCCAGGAAGAATTAGAATATCCTATGAACATAGAAGTTGCTAATAAGGAAGTCATTCCAATGCTAACCATGTCCATAGGAATTGCGATCAGAGATATCGGGGGATGTAAGTTACGTGGACTTAATCCCAATTCAATTAGGAGAATTTGATGTAATTCTAGGGATGGATTGGTTATTTAACCATGGAGCGATGATAGATTGCCAGAAAAAGTGTATAGATCTTAAGACTCCCGAGCAGTCTAAGGTAGTGTTCTATGGGAGTAAGTCACCGAGACACTTGAGCTATCTGACGATGATGCAAGCGAGGAAGTTACTTAAAAAGGGATGTGTAGGTTATTTGGCCCATATTGTCGATACTCAGAAAGTAGGGTTAGGAATGGGACAGATACCGGTAGTGAATGAGTTTCCAGATGTATTCCCGTAAGAATTGCCAGGTCTTCCGCTGGATAGAGAGGTCGAGTTTGTTATAGATTTAGTATCGAGAACGACACCGATCTTGAAAGCCCCATACAGAATGGCACCGGCAGAGATGAAGGAACTGATGGTATAGTTGCAGGAATTATTAGATATAAAGTATATTCAACCGAGTGTGTCTCCTTGGGGAGCACCAATGTTATTTGTGAAAAAGAAGGACGGGTCGATGAGACTGTGCATCGATTATCGAGAATTGAACAAGGTGACGATCAAGAACAAGTACCCGTTACCTAGGATAGACGACCTGTTCGATCAGTTGAAAGGAGCGAAGTATTTTTCCAAAATTAAGTTAAGGACGGGGTATCACCAGTTGAAGGTGAGAAAGGAGGATGTTCCTAAGACAACATTCAGGACTCGTTACGGTCATTACGAGTTTTTGGTAATGTCGTTCGGGTTAACAAACGCACCAGCAGCGTTTATGGACATGATGAATTGGGTATTCAAGAAATACTTAGATAAATTTGTAGTTGTGTTCATAGATGATATCCTGATCTATTCCAAGACTCAGGAAGATCATGCTGAACATTTAAGGTTAGTTTTGGAGGCGTTGAGAAGGGATAAATTATACGAAAAATTTTTGAAGTGCGAGTTTTGGTTAGAGAAAGTTCAATTTCTGGGTTACGTGATCGACAAGGATGGAATCTCTGTGGATCCAGCAAAGGTGGAAGCGGTACAGAATTGGGAGCAACCAAAGACACCGACGGAAGAAAGAAGTTTCTTAGGATTGGCAGGCTACTACAGACGGTTTATCCAAGATTTTTCGAAGATAGCGGGAACGTTGACGAATTTAACGAGGAAATTGGTAAAGTTTGTCTGGACTGAGAAGTGTGAAGAGAGTTTTTGGGAACTCAAGAAGAAATTGAGTGAGGCACCGGTGTTGTCCTTACCAGATAATACGGGTGACTTCGTGATTTTCAGTGATGCGTCACACAAGGGACTTGGTTGTGTGCTTATGCAACATGGTAAAGTCATTACGTACGCGTTGCATCAATTGAAGGATTACGAGAAGGGATATCCTACCCATGACCTGGAATTGACAGCGGTAGTATTTGCCCTCAAGATTTGGAGGCACTATTTATATGGTGTGAAGTATGAAATATACACAGACCATAAAAGTCTGAAGTATATCTTCACGCAGAAGGAGTTAAACATGAGGCAGAGAAGATGGTTAGAACTAATAAAGGATTACGATTGCGACATTTTGTATCATCAGAGGAAAGCTAACGTGGTAGCAGACGTGTTAAGTAGAAAAGGCAGTGGTAGGTTGGCAATGCTAACAGCTCAAGAGGAGTTAATTAAAGAGATGGCCAGTTTGGAACTCGAGATAAAGAGGCCAAGTGAGTCTGATGAGAAATTATTCGTAATGGAGGTTCGTCCGACGCTATTAGACAGAATCAAGGAAGCACAGGGCAGCGATGAAGAGTGTGAGAAGGTGAAGAAAAGAATTTCCAACGGGGAGGAGCTTAAATTCAAAGATGGGTGGTAGCGGTCTTTTTAAAATTTGAGAAGAGAATTTGGGTGCAGTGCCAGATTCAATTAAAGGAAGAAATCTTGCAGGAAGCTCATAGTTCAAGTTACTCGATCCACCCGGGAAGCACAAAAATGTATCGGGATCTTCGTCAACATTATTGGTGGCCCAATATAAAGAGAGAAGTCGCAGAGTGCGTCAGCAAGTGTTTAACATGTCAGCGAGTCAAGGCGGAACATCAGAAACCGAGTGGGTTACTTCAACCTTTAGAGATTCTGGAATGGAAGTGGGAGCATATCACGATGGATTTTGTGGTAGGACTTCCAATTATGCAGAAGGGTTACGATGCAGTGTGGGTGATTGTCGACCAATTGACCAAGTCAGCGCATTTCTTGCCAATCAAGATCAGATAGACCTTGGATCAGTTGGCTAAGATTTATATCAAAGAGATCGTTTCCAGGCACGGTGTACCAATTTCAATTGTGTCAGATTGCGATCCGCGGTTCACGGCAAATTTCTGGAGAAGTTTTCAAGAACGCATGGGAACGCAACTGAGGTTGAGCTGGGATGGATTTCAAAGGGAGCTGGGATGACCACCTACTGTTGGTAGAATTTGCATACAACAACAGCTATCACGCGAGCATCGAGATGCCACCTTATGAAGCTTTATATGGAAGAAAGTGCAGAACACCATTGTGTTGGGATGAAGTAGGAGAACATCAACTGCTAGGGCCAGAATTGGTGCAGCAAACTGCAGATGTGATCAAAACGATTAGAGCAAGGCTAGTGACGGCTTAGGATCAACAAAAGAAATATGCTGATCAGCACCGAAAACAACGAGACTTCGACGTCGGCACTTATGTGTTTTTGAAAGTGTCACCTTGGAAAGGGAAAATGAGATTTGGGAAGAAGGGAAAACTTAGTCCCAGATTCATAGGACCCTTTGAAGTGTTGAGACGGGTTGGTGAGGTAGCTTATGAAATAGCTTTACCTCCGGAGTTGGAGCATATACACAACGTGTTCCACATTGCAGTCTTAAGACCATATAAGCAGGACTACAAGCATGTCATAGAGTATGAACCTATTCAGTTCGAAAAAGACTTAACCTACGAAGAGGTTCCAGTGCAAATAATTGATAGAAAAGAACAAGTGTTAAGAAATAAGATAATACCTTCTGTTAAGTTAGTATGGAGGAACCACAACGCCGAGGAGGCTATGTGGGAACTCGAGGAGAAAATGATGAAAAGTTACCCTAATCTATTTGTTTGATGTGTAATGATTCCGGGGACGGAATCCTTATAAGGGAGGGTGAATGTAATATCCTAGATTTGCTATGTAATTTAACAAGTGCAATAAATGAACTTATGTGAAATTCGTATGTGACAATTATTTTTAAATGAATTATTTGTTGTCATTATATGTTATGTGATAAGATGTATTGTAATGGTTGTTACAGTTAGGCCAATTATTTAAATTGGTTAAGGATGTAATTAATTTTAATTAATTTCGTGGGATGGCCTTAAAACATGACCTTGAGTTTGGAGCGGAATTTGGTGGCGCGGATGGCGTATTTGGGTCCGGAACGTCGAAATTAGTCAGGATGGACTGTAACCACGAAAATGTGTTACGGTTGACTTTTTGGTCAAAGTCAACCGGTTGACTTTTTTAGGGAAAAAGTCAACTACGAATTTTTATGTTGAGTTTGACGAAACGGATAGTTCCACGACGTCCGGGACATCGACTTTAGTAGGAATCGATATAAGTATCGATACGTTTTGCTATGGAGGGCAAAACGGTCAAAAACGATATTTGAATGATTAAAATAACATTATAATGCATTTGTTTAATTGGACAACAGCTGGTGGGGTCTTGTGACATATAATATGGGACAAAGAGGGAGAGTATATTCGTATATAGCAATAAGGAGGAAGAAAGGTGATAACTCCTTATTAAACCATACATAATAAGCAAACCTTTTCATGTTCCTAACTTCCCCCCATAACTATATTCAAGTGGAATAATTATGCATGTAACTGATGATGGGAGTGGTGAAGAAATTTGGAGAGAGCAGCTCTATCAAGTTATATATATACACCCAACAAAAAAAATGTTTCACTTTGCAAAAATCCCACCAAGATACAAAAAGAAAGAAAATTGAGAGTAATAGATGTTGTGGTGATTTTTGGAGATTTTGGAGAGTTTAAACAAGCAAGGAGTGAGTCTCTAACAGATTAAATCAAGAAGAATTCGCATCCAAGGTAAGCCATGAAACCAACTTTTATGTTCTTGAAGAAAAATAGTGAAAAATGTATGAATTACCATGGTAAATGAGTTGTTTTAATTTTGTGATGCTATGTTGGTATTGATTCTGCTATGTGGATGTTAAGGAAGGAAAACTCGGGTTCAAACATGTTACACAATCAGATAGAATCATGAAATTCATGTATGTATGCTAAGTGTTTGATAAAATGCTACTAACATGCTAATATGATAAAAACATGAAAAGTTAGATAATTGAATTGTTGTAACACGTGTATATATGTTGTTAGAAGTGATCTAGACCATAGGAATCGAGCCCATGTATGCTATAATCAAAATCACAAAATTTATCAAAACCTGTTTAAACTAGTTTCCATGATTTTTCAGATTTTTCGGTCACTTGAAATCATGTCTTAGATAATCCGTTTGTTACATGTAATAATTTTGTAAAATAGTCTGTAGTATAAAGTATAATCTGTCTAAATTTCATTCGAATCGGAGTTATGTTGACCAAGTTATGAAAATCGTAATCAAGCATGTTCATAAGAAAATCTGCAGAAATTTGGAAACTCCAGAAATATTGTAAGTATGGAATTTGTTCAGGCACGCTTTTCAAGGCAGCCTGTTCGTGGTCTTAAATTGATATTTTCTGGGATGTGATATTTTTGTAAAATAATATGCTATGTGAAGTATATGGTGTCCAAATATCAGAGTCATATCATGTGTAGTCTGATCAGAATTAAATTGCAAGTAGCTGCTGTCGTCATACCGAAAGAAATTTGGTTGGAAAGTGAGCGTATGGCGTGACATGAAGCCTCACCAAGTTATTTAAGCAGCGTGGTCGTGCGTGATGCAGAAAGTTGGTCATGTTCAGCTTAACTAGGAACCTATGGGAAGTGATGTATAATTGTTTACCATACATGTTAGATGTTAATTGGGTTTATATTACGTAGCATGCTTGTGTTTTTGAGTGGTGTATCAATTGAATATGTTGTAGTCCAACACTTAGTTTTTATGAAAGAGAACTTGTGCTTTCAAGTTAGAGTTCGGATAACTTATTGTTTAAACGTGACTTACATGGATAGATTACGTGAAGGTTAATTGCTAGCGTTAATTGTAGCAGGTTTACAGGCAAGTTTCCTAACCCTGTTTTAATTGGGTAGTTATTCAATCCTTACTCGTTTTCTTTATCGCAATGAGGGTAAGTATTGGACTTGTGCTAAATAGATATTTGTGCAAGTTCCTTTGTTGAAAAGTCCTGCAAACTCCAATTATCTTGCAAGCTTTTCAATGGTTATTCAGTTATTATTCTAACGGCTATGCTTTTAAGTTTCATCTCATCATAGAACTGTTTCTATGTATGTTCCTAGCCTTTGGTTCTGGCTAGTTATTATTGATGAAAAATGATTTAAAACACATCTTTCGAAGCTATTGAATGTTTACCAATCCAAGTTGCCTTGGTGAGGTCTCGCATGATTACTAAGATGAACAACCCGAATGAACGGGAAAAACAGATGTCGGGCAAATAGTCCCATTTATGCTTATGCATTTTAAACTTAATACATGTGCACAATGTAGGGTACAATAGTCGATCGATCACTGGCGTATTTGAGTAAACCGCTTACGCCTATTTGATTGTTAAACCGTCTCGATGGTTTTTGATGAAAGAAAATATGTTCGTGGTATTTTACACCCCTTAGTATAATATTGAAAATTCTTAAATTCTTATTCTTGATGTTCTTCTTTAACACTTGATAATCTTTATTTGTTGAGATCTAGTAATTCAAATGCCTTTATCCCGATGTATATTTCCCATTTATTCCAGTATACTTCTTTGGACAATTTGTGCTCATTCTTGCTTAAACCTTTCGATTAAGGATGAGAAGGCCGAGGGTTCGGAAAGGACAAGGAAAGTCCAAGATGAAGTGATGCTAATGGTTATGTAATAAAATAATTATTTCCGCATATGTGTATTGTAGCGATAAACGCTAAGACTAAGTTTCAGTTTGTGTTAAGGTTGTAAAGACTTGGGATTTTATTTTGAATAATTATGTAATAGTTAATATTATTATTCCTTATTGTTAAGGTTTACTTAGTTAGATGATGATGTATGTTGTATCGTGAGCACCAAGTTCTGTAATCGATGATTACACGGATTTGGGGACGTCACAACGGCAATCCCGTCGAGATTGGTCCCGTCGTTATTACCTCACTAACGACGGACATGCCGTCGGCCTTAATATTTTTTGTCAGTAAATCATGACTTTCCTCTCTCTATTTAAAAAAATCCCACCAAAATTAGACCCAGGAATGGTAATTAGCGACGGGCCTCATTGGCGATAATGACTAGTTAAATCGATAAAAGGGTCATTCATTAATGGCATACCGCCGTCGCTAATGAAGTAAATTCAAGAATGACCGGTTTTTTGTAGTGGGTGTCATGCTAGTCAATTTTTACATGATTTGTCATTAGTTGACAATGGTAGTGTTAGAGTTTATACCCTAGAGGCCAATTCTTTGATGTAATTACTTAACATTTTTGATATTATATTTGATTGAATGAATGAATTATTTTATTATGATTTTATTTACTGCGTTATATAAATGTTAGCATAATAAAAGTCCTTAGAATAGTGATACAAATTATATAGCTTCAAGTATGTGACTTGAACATGAGATCATATAATTACAATTAGTATCATTGCTTTTAAATGTCCTCTAATGAGAGTATCATTGTTAATGGGACAACAATGATACATTGAGACTAGTATGTGGATTGACTGATGGCCAAATCTCATTGGTCATAGATATATGAGATATTGAGTCAATGCATAGGTACATGTTAGAGAACAATGTACTGGACAGACCCACCATGAGAATTCTACGTGGAGCATTATGCAAAGTGTCATAAGCAATTCTCATAGTGACAATGATGTAATGATCCTCCGACCTGAAATCACTATATTACTACACGAAAATTTATGTACTTTGATATTATCAAAGGTCACCTTTAATAGGGTGGACAATAAAGGTGATTATTGGGTACATCGTGAATCGTGTGAGGAATATAAGTGATCTAGATGGAATTTAACCCTCCTATATATTAGGGGTGATATCCATAGGCCTCTTGATTGAGTAGGACTATGAAATGCATGGTCATGCTCAAATACTGATTTATTTCATATAGTCTACTCATCAATCAAGAAAACTCAGATTAAATTATGAAGAGGATGACACATTTCATGCCTCGAGTTTAATCTAGGATGTCAAGGTTAAAAGAATTAAATTACATTGAAATTTTGGTCACGAAAAGGTTGTATCGAATTACCAATCTTATTATTATTTGGGTAGCAGTGATGCATTACTAGATGTTGCTCACTGTTTATAATTTTATAATATGATTTTAAAATTATTGCCAACATACTAATAACTTATAGGGTCACACACTTAGAACGTAATTAAAAGGGAATTAATTTAAATTATAAGGATTTAAATATATCAATATGATTGATAGTATTTAAATTACAAATTTAAATTAATAGGATAATTTGTATATATATGTATATTAATTAAGTAAGGCTTAATTAAGATATAATATATATATATATATATATATATATTTAAATTTGAATTTTATTTTTCTAATGGGATTAGGTTTTGGTTAATTCCTTTAATTTCTATATATATGATATATCAGCCATTTTTAGGGATTGATTATTATCAAAACCCTAGCCGCTCTTAGAGAGAGACTAGAGAGAAAAATTTCAAAAGTCCAGATCCTTGCTATTAAATTTAATCTGGCGGCTAATCTTTAGAATTTTCCTTGTCGCAGATCGTGTGACGATTCGCGAGACGTTCGTGTGGATACCGTAGAGACGCGGTTCCTTTGGATTGCGTTGAGGATTCAAAGCTATTACAGAATAATCGGTAAAATAAATCTAAACCTCTGAATTAATATATTTTTCGCATGGATCCTGTTTTAGGGTTTCAGAAAATTTAGTTTTCGTTGCGTTTATGTGCCGAAACTCCTCCTACACACGGTACACACAGAGAAATTCTGTCACGTGATCGAACACATCCTCAACCATAATGTGATATCATTCACTGACGATGATATCCTGGCAGAGCTGCACATAGTCATGATGTCCTCCGGGTACGTGATTAAAGGCGTGCTCATCGATGGAGGATCCTCCCTCAACATTTGTCCCTATGACACTTTGGAAAGAATGAAGGTCAATCCAAACTGGATCAAAGCCAGTCATGTGGTCATCCGGGCCTTCGATGGATCTCGCTGCCAGGCTATGGGGGAAATCGAGCTTCCTCTAGAAATTGGTCCACACACCTTCTACGTATCTTTCCAGGTGCTCAACATAGCCACCGGATACAACTTGTTTTGGGCAGGTCATGGATCCATATGGTTTGAGCTGTGACATCCACCCTCCATCAACAACTCAAATACATCATCAATCTGGCAAAATTTCATCACAATGAATTCCAAACCGGAATACCCTACCCACATACATAGGGACATGCCAGTAATCAGCCTGGATGCAGGGATTGAACCTGCAAGCTTTCAAGCTCTGGAAGTGAGCGATACACAGTATCTGCCAATAGGGGCACCAACCCTAAAGACTAAAATCTCCACTGAAGTAATGACAGTGGGCCAAGAAATGGTAGTTGTGGGTTTCCAGCCGGGAGAAAGGTTAGGAAAGAACAAGCACGATATTAAGATGCCAATCTAAATCCCAAGTCAAATGGGAAGAGCAAGATTGGGATATTCATTCAGGTCCAACCACCGGAATCCACACAAACATCCCAAGGCTCATGCCTCCACAATTCTACTCCCAAACCTCACAACTGCCGGATGTGTGAAACCTGTGAGGAAAATCCCAACTATAGTATCAGCCATGTTGTTTCCTCCAATCATACCTGTAAGACCCCAACTTTTATGAATAAAAAAAAATTCAATTTCCTCTATAATTTATTTTGAATAGTAAGGGGTTGATTTGATTAATGTGGTAATTAGTTATGGGTAAAATGCGCAAATATTTTTAAGTAAGCAAGTGGTTATAAAATATTCATTGTTGTCGGGGAATATTCACTTGGTCGTGGAATATTCTTGTTGTTGGGAATATTAAATGCGGCAGTAGCATGACCCAATTGTGGGCCCCATAATGGAAAATTGTCGAATGAAGAAAACGACACAAATGAGTTTTTTAATAATAACGGCTGAGTTGTTACCGTTAACACTGTTGGAATACTTTGTGGTTAAAATAAAATAATACGCGTCGTTGCACAGTAGCACACAGTATTGCACAGTATTTTTATATTATTGTTAATTCAATAATTGCTACTGCACAATATTTCCCATTATCAGATCAATAATTCATATTATTTGAATAATATTATTAGATAGCATTATTGGCAAATGTAAGGAAGTTCACGAGGAAAGGGTTAGAGTTAATCTAATTCAAGGCCGAAGAAGGAGAAATCCTTATCGGAAAGCCCCCTCTTTCCTGGGAACGACCTGGTTGTCAATATTGTAGTTCTGTAATATTATTTTTGAATAATTAATTATTGATTGAAGATAAGGAAATATTTATTTTGTGGATATAAAAGAAGGAAATAATTCTGAGGTGTTTTTATCAGTATTTTGGTGTAGAAAATCATCCGTTTGTGGATTTTGGACATTTTTTGTTTGGAATTTCGAAAAACTTTCGTCTGCAAAGTTGTAGAGAATTTAATTTTCTATGGAAAGGACATGAGATTTGAATTTTTCTAAAAAATGGCTATTTTTCAGGAATTATTGAAGGTCCAGAATATTGTGTCGGAAGTGATTTTTGGGGTTAAAAATATTTTTTTAATGAAAAATGTTTTTTTAATGGTGGACCCCACTTGGTGAGCTGATGAATTAGTCAAAGGTGGGCTTGACAATTTTTTAAATAAAATATTATTTTATTAAATTTTTTGTTTTGGCGTTCTAAGCATTTTCCTATAAATAAGGCGCTGAATTAGAATTTGAAAATCACACCAAAATCAGAAGTTTCTCTCTCTATAATATCGAGCGTATTTTTGTGAGTATTTAGATATTTTGAGTGTTGTTATTCGATACAAGTTTTACTCAGCTTTATATCCGATATTCGGGTCAGAAGTACTGTCTTTTTTAGGTAAGGGATGCTATTTTCTTTCGTAGATGATGTTATTCTTTTTAATATCATTATACCAAAATATTGGCAAGAATTTTATTATGAAATTCTTATTTTTCCGTCGGGGTTACTATTCACGTATACGGCACTATTCACGTATACGACACCATTCACCGGAAAATTTAAAATTTCTTTTATTGTCCAAGTTGGCTATCAAGGTTGTTATCTTTGATTGGATCCAAGTTTTGAACTTTATTCTTAAATTTTTCTCCACAAATGATTATTATGGAGTATTTTTGAACTTAGATATAATAAACTACGAATCCTTACTTTTGTCCTTCATCTCACTGGATTCGTTCTTTAAAATATTTTTCATCATCTTAAATTTTAAATGGTGATATAAAAGAATATCTTTGGCCTGTAGTGCAAAGATGGACGATTATTTTATGAATATCTTTGGCCTGTAGTGCAAAGATGACAGGTGTTGTGATGAACATGACCAACTGGTGATATGAATGAATATCTTTGGCCTTAGTGCAAAGATGAATATTTGATTTGGGAAATATATTGATGTTACAGGGATAAAATATTAATAATGGACTTTCAAATCATAGAAGATAGTAGACATTATTTTCTACTTTACTCTTCTGATATATTGTTATTTTCGCTGCAGTTGTTGATCTAAAACTTGTTGTCCATAATATTTTATCTGATCTGTTGAAGACTAACGATAAATTATTTTTCATTATCTTAGTCATAATATTCTTTTATGGGCTAGTTGAGCTCACCCTTTTCATCTATTGTCCTCTTCAGGAAATGAGAATGTTGCGGGGACTAGTCGGGGAACGGAGTGATGGGAAGACTTAAGAGTAGTAGTAGTCCTCACTATTTTTATAAAATAATGTGTTAATAATTGTAATGAGGACTTAGTTTGAATGTTTAAATTTTCTAGATGTTTGTATTGACACTCACAGTGTCTGGTCGTATTTTCCACGACCTTGTGTTATAAAAGATTGTATTTGAATTCTATACCATGTATTTGGCGACTCTCGAATGGGTTAGGTTGATTTGGACCTATTCGGGGGGCGCCATGATTGGTATCGAGCTTAGGATATGATCTCAGCGGAGATCGGGGAATAGAACTAGGAGGGAGAGACGAGTAAATCCTTCATTTGGAATGTCCTACCTAAGCTTATTTGGTATTTAATTGATGGGTCGGGGTATAGGGTTGATATGTTAATTTGTTGAATTAACCCTTGTTTTATGGCAGTATTTGAGAATGGCAGCTGAGAATGTTAACAATGTAGTGAATGAGACCATGGAGACACCTTTGATCACCAACGAGGAGAACGTGCAACAGAAAGACAATATTCCTCATGTGAACAACGATACCGAACAGACAATTAATGAAGGGATGTTTAGAAGTTGTTTGCAGTTCATGCAAACCCAGACGAGGGAGACTCGTGCGCAAAATACAGGTGGAAATAATAACAACACGCGGAGACAAACAGTTCAAAGAGTTGGGACCACCAGAGTTTTTGGGAAAGCCGGATCCGATCAAGGCGGAGACGTGGGTTAGGCAAATTTCAAAGAAATTTGATGTCTTGGGATGCACGGAGGAGCAGAAGGTTCCATTCGCCACCTTTATGTTCCGTGGAGAGGCAGATTACTAGTGGGAATCTGTGAAGCGTACCCATACTACCGCACTCAAGATGTATTGGGAAGCATTCCAGAAACTGTTCAATGATAAGTACTTTCCTGAAAGTATTCGTCATATGAAAGAGGTAGAGTTCATCAGACTAGAACAGAACAACATGACTGTGTCCCAGTTCGAGGCCAAGTTCACAGAGTTGTCCAGGTTTGCACCTTATTTGGTGGAGAATGAGGAACGTATGACGCGGATGTTTCTGAGAGGTTTGAAACCCGAAATACGTTAATACCTCATTTCTCACAAATTTTCTTTATATTCAGATGTAGTAAACAGGGCTCAGTTATTAGAACGAGATAATGATTATGTTCAACCAAGGGACAACAACCAAGGTCGTACCGGTGGCGGCAGTCATCAAAGAAATGACAACCAGCGGGGAGGAAAGCATCATGACAGAAGCGGTAACCACTCCGGTGGTAATCGTGGCCACGACAATAGAAGAAGTGATTCAGGAGGAGATTTTAAGAAGAGAAGGTACAACAATAAGAGTGTGAAGACGTCGACATCAGCATCACCATCAACTGTTTCTAAGGGAGGCGACCAACCACCGGTCGTATGCTATAAATGCGGGAAAGTGGGACACATCAGCCCAAACTGCCCACAACAACTCAAGGTGTGTTATAACTGTGGAAAGGAAGGTCATATAGCTCGAGAGTGTCCTATAGCAAAACCAAGTCCAGCGGGGGTGGTGATTCCAAAGGCGGTTCCGAACAAGTCGAAGTTAGTGGTTCCTGGGAGAGCGTTTGTCGTGACTGCCCAGAACGCGAGGAACCCGCACGAGGTGATTACGGGTAAGCTAATAATAAACTCTTGCGAAGTTTATACCTTGTTAGATACCGGTGCTACCCATTCTTTTATTTCACCTGCTTGTGCTCAACGTTTAAATTTGACACCTGAGAAACTAGACTTTGACTTATCTGTTGAAACTTCATTGGGTGAAACTTTTGTTACATCTACAATTTACAAATCTTGCTTAATTCAGATTGGTACCCTCACCCTACCTGTTGATCTTATATCTTTGAAAATACTTGCATTTGACGTGATTTTAGGAATTGACTGGTTAACCACTTACCATGTCAAAATTGATTATTTCTGTAGGGTTGTTAGTTTTTATATTCCTAACCAACCTGTTGTGCGAATCCAAACAACCAAACCACTAAAATCAGCCAATGTCATTTCAAGTCATAAAGCTATTCGTTTATTGAAAAACTGATGTCAAGCTTTTTTAGCTCATGTCACTGATCTAAATCAGAATACGTCAGGTTTAAATGATATTTCTGTTGTTAATGAGTTCCCTGATGTATTTTCTGAAGAACTTCCCGGTCTACCTTCAGAACGTGAGGTTGAATTCTTTATTGACCTTGAGTCCGGTACAAAACCCATTTATAAAACCTCATATCGAATGGCTCCTATCGAACTCATCAGCTGAAGATTAAAACTGAGGATATTCCAAAGACTGCTTTCAGAACTCGATACGGGCATTATGAATTCTTAGTCAAGTCTTTTGGATTGACTAATGCTCCTGCTGCTTTCATGGATATGATGAACCGTGTATTCAAGGAGTATTTGGATCATTTTATGGTTGTCTTTATTGATGACATTCTCATCTATTCCAAAAGCCGTGAAGATCATGAGCACCACTTAAAGCTGGTATTTCAAAGACTTCATGAAAACAAGTTATATGCCAAGCTAAAGAAATGCGAGTTCTGGGTTGAGGAGGTAGCATTCCTTGGGCACGTAGTATTAAAACATGGAGTATCTGTTGACCCGGCGAAGATTGAAGCAATACAAAGTTAAGAGCAACCGAAGTCGGTGACTGAAGTGCGTAGCTTTTTGGGCTTAGCTGGTTATTATCGGAGATTCGTGGAGGGATACTCTTGAATCGCTACTCCATTAACTCAGCTAACTCGGAAAGATACAAAATTCGTATGGAGCGAGGAATGCGAGAAGAGCTTTCAAGAGCTCAAGAGGAGACTTATTTCGGCACCTGTTCTGACAATACCATCTGGTTTGGATGGATTTATTATCTACAGCGATGCTTTAGGCAAAGGGTTAGGATGTGTTCTCATGCAACATGGGAAAGTCATAGCCTATGCCTCGCGACAACTCAAAGAATATGAGAGGAATTATCCTACTCATGATCTAGAGTTGGCAGCAGTCGTTTTTGCGTTGAAGATCTGGAGACACTATCTGTACGGAGAGAAAGTGGAGATCTATACGGATCACAAGAGCCTTTAATATTTTTTCACTCAAAAGGAACTCAACATGCGACAACGACGTTGGCTGGAGCTGTTGAAAGATTATGACCATACCATCCAATATCATCCTGGTAAAGCGAACGTGGTAGCTGACACATTAAGTAGAAGATCATATGTGACACCCCAAATGGGTACTTCAATTCCACGGATTTGGTGTTCATCGACAAATATCATCTATCTATCTACCCATAATAAATGCAAACCATGCAATAGATAGAAATAATAATAAATCTCCCCTTATGGGGTTACATCAACTACATAATAAATACAATCCCAGGTTACTCTAACCTTAAACATCTGTGAGGAATCATAAACAATTAAGTCTTAAACAACATCATTAACTTAAGTCTAACATAAATACATCATCAAATAAAATAACAAGTCTTCAACACTTTCTAACTTTGCCCTTGCCTTCTTTGCACGACTATCATCTTCTGCACGATCAGCTCGACGCGATTCTCTTACCCATCCCTCTTCTGCTATGTTCAGTCTTTCGGAGGTTTCCTTCAGTTCCTTCTTCAGTTTTTCTATCTCCTCGGTCTTATCTTCAGTTTGTCCCTTCTCATGGACCAAATCCCATTCCATATTTGCCAGTCGAGAGTGAAGAGTCGAAATCTCCCTCTCCTTCTCCCCTAGAGTAATATCTTTGAATAACCGCCGCCACCAAATCTCGGACCTCGTCTCATAACTCCACGTTATGGTCGTATAACGTGTCATACATCTCCGCATCAACGGTGTACCGTGGTAACTCTTCTTCTTCCTCTTCCTCTTCCTCAACAAATTCCTCCTCAGGATCAGTCTCGGGCTCATGCTCCTAACCAACAACGGTGATCAATGGAGATGACTCCTCTGCATCAAACCGCTTCCCTAACGACATGAATGTCTCTTGGCTCCTCCTCCGCTTCGATACTTATAGGTACACGGGTTCTTCCTCCCCGACTTGACTAGCTTCTCCAACATTCGACATCCTGACAACAAAATTTTAAGTTTTAGTTACTAAGTCGTATCATCTAACGCATACTTTAACACATAAACACATAAGGTCTTTTATTTTCTTCAATGAATTACATAAATTCATTTCTTATAACTCGATAAGAGTTTTCCATCACTATCTTCTTTCTATAAGGCTACTACTTAAGGTTGTTCCCCCATCTAAGGTTCATAACCTACAACTCTGATACCAACTTGTGATACCCCCAAATCCGGGTACTTGATTCCACGGATTTGGTGTTCATCAGACAAATATCATCTATCTATCTACCCATAATAAATGCAAACCATGCAATAGATAGAAATAATAATAAATCTCCCCTTATGGGGTTACATCAACTACATAATAAATACAATCCCGAGTTACTCTAACCTTAAACATCTGTGCGGAATCATAAACAATTAAGTCTTAAACAACATCATTAACTTAAGTCTAACATAAATACATCATCAAATAAAATAACAAGTCTTCAACACTTGCTAACTTTGCCCTTGTCTTTACTAGTGGAAGGTTCGTCGGTTTTTTTCGTTCTAAAGCGCAATGTTATTATTAAGCAAGAGTGAGCACTAATGCCCACAAGTATAATAATGAAATAACAAGATAATAACATGCGAGTAAATCAAAGACATCCGAATAAAAGCTCAACTTTTGAATCAAGAATGAATAACAAGAAACAAAAGAATTTCGAGGGTCATAAGACCTTGAACTATGTCTCCGGGTTATCAAGGGTTATACTTGAAACCTTTAACAATCATAAGACTATGGACCTTTCTACTGCGTTTGGGGGATCAAATTTCTTAGTACCACATCGTGCACAATATCTTAACACTAACGCATAAGTAAATCCTTTCGCAGGTTGTTCATCTCGGTTTGACATTCGAGTCCGCACCAAAGGAAGTTTGGTTTGGACAATTCATCAAGGGTTCAGAAATTTAGAACGCTCATCAACTATGGACTAGTCGAATCAATAAGGGTTCGCTAGTCTAATAAGGTTCAATAATAATGATATTCAAATTGAATAATAATCTCAGGAAATATACAATAGGACAATTATTGTATAACTGAATCATGCTTTGAAAAGATAATCAATCTTTAATATAACATTTGAACATGAATAATAGTAATGATAATTTACTTGAGGTAATTAATAAACTTGAACAATAATGATAAGTAGGGTTAGGAAACTTGCCTTGTGCATAGGCTAAACGATTACTACTTTCGTTCACCACAAATCCTACACACATACCATATGTATTCACGACATTCATTAGTTACATTTTTACTTAATTATTTAATATAAACTCCACTTTATTTAACAAATCATTACCCTTCTAATTTAATTACTTAATTAAATTAGAATATTTTCATTCTCTTCTTATTATTATTACTTTTTAATAAATTATTTCATAATAATTTCCATCGAATATTTATTTTATTTCATAATATCTCAATTAAAATATTTAATTTATTTTATAAATATTTTAATAATAATTTTCATCGAATATTTATTTTATTCCATAAATATCTCAATTAAAATATTTAATTTATTTTATAAATATTTTAATAATAATTTTCATCGAATATTTATTTTATTCCATAATATCTCAATTAAAATATTTAATTTATTTTATAAATATTTTAATAATAATTTTCATCGAATATTTATTTTATTCCATAATATCTCAATTAAAATATTTAATTTATTTTATAAATATTTTAATAATAATTTTCATCAAATATTTATTTATTTTTTTTATTTTTATTTTATTTATTTATTTATTTCTTTTATTTTTTCGATCACGGGCAAGGTGGTAATTTAGTTTAGTAACGTCACGGGGTGGGGTTACCGAGCTCATTCTGCGATTTCTGTGATTACGTAGTTTTGCAGTTTGTGAACATAACAAGGCTAAATTAGGCCAAAAATTAATCACACGTAAAATTATACATGAATATGGCCATAACTTCCAATTAGTTATTTTTTTTTGCAATTTAGACTTACCCAATCATTGTAATACATATATAATCATTACTTAACCCATCTAGCATGATTTTTAACAAGTTACAACACATAATTTGCAAAATCAACACATTTACATTCACTATTCTTGATGTTCTTGAAGGTTTTAAAAATAAAACATGAAAATTGTCACTACTCTGGATTAAGTTATAACAATCGAATCCGTTTATTTAAACTTTGGTCTCTTCGTATCAACATGCATAACATCATAATAAAGTGTAAATTTTACGAAAACATTTATGTTTGACATACCCAAACTCTATAATTTTGTAGAAATCATATACGATGTAATACTATGAAACTGATGATATGGAATCATGCAATATATATATATAACATGTTATGCTACTCTTATTATTACATATATCCATATAATAGCACAATTTCTCAATTCTGAGAGACATAACAGAGGTTTGAAAGCCAAAAAAACTATGAAACCCATTTTATGAAAACTAAATCGTAAAAAGTAGAATTTGGGAAGGAGGAGATTACCCCTGTAGAATATAATTAGTAGGCTTAGTTTCCTCACTCTCAATTCTCTTTCACAAGATATCTTAATTCTTCTTGGAAATTCTCGGACTCTCTCTGAATATTTCTTAGACTTAGGCAAAAATGAAAAAAGAAAAAGAAGACGTCAGATATAATGATCGAGATAATCGAAAGGCAGAGTGGTCGATTGGCCCAATCATGGGTTAATCGCACTAACTCCTCTTAGGGCCTTGTTTGGCTAGCTTCAAAAGACTTGATCTCATTTAATTAAATAAAACCTTTATCATATAGTTTAATTAATGTCACACTCCTTTATAAAATAAACTCATATCTTATTTAATTTATTATAAATAAAATATAATAATTTCTCATAAATTCACATAGTCACATAATTAAATAACTCATTAATAAATAATGTCAATTTATTAAATCTCTAATTAATAATTAAATTAATTAAAATAACATCATTCTTAATTAAATAATTCATTTAATTCAATAAGCTCACATAATTACATGCTTTGAATAATAATTATTCTCTACATTAATTTAATAAATGTAACACATATAACTAAATAAATCTACCACGATTGCATCAATTAATTATTTAATCTAATAATTAAATCATCAAAAAAATATTTATTTAATTCAATAAATATTAAAATTAATTTACAAAAATCTCGTTTCATTACATCTTTCCCCCTTAAAAGGATTCTCGTCCCGTAATCAAGACTCAATAAATTCGACCCGTTACATTCTCCTCCTTACAAAGATTACGTCCCCGTAATCGCTACAAATAATTAAGTAAATAATTGAGGTAATTCTTCATCATATTCTCTTCAAGTTCCCACGTAGCTTCTTGACGTTGTGGTTCCTCCAAATTACCTTAATGAAGGTATAACTTTATTTTCGAGAACTTGTTCTTTTCGATTACGATAATTTGGACAGAAATTCTTCGTTATACAAGTCTTTCTCAAAATGCGGGGTTCGTATTCAATTACATGCTTGTAATCGGCTTTGTATGGTCGTGTCTGAAACATGGAATACGTTGTGGACATTCTCGAGTGATGGAGGTAAGGCTACCTCGACGCAACTTCTCCTATTCTTCTCAGTACTTTAAAGGGTCCAATAAATCTTGGGCTCAATTTCCCTTTCTTCCGAACTCGATCTTCCCTTTCGTGGAAAGACCTTCAAGAAAACATAACTACCGATTCAAACTCGATATTTTTACGATGTGGATCAACAGATTTCTTTCTGTCGATCTTGAGCCGCCACTACCGGTGTTTCGATCACTTTGACTATTTCGTAAATCTCTTTGTACCAATTTCGCCCTAGCAATTGTCTTTCACCAACTTCATCCTAGTAAAGCGGAGTTCTGCACTTTCTGCCGTATAACGCTTCGTAAGGCGGCATGCCAATACTAGCGTGGTAACTGTTGTTGTAGCCGAACTCTACTAACGGTAGATGATCATCCCAATTTCCTTTGAAGTCCATCACACAGGCTCTCAGCATATCTTCTAATGTTTGAATCGTTCTCTCATTCTGTCCGTCTGTTTGAGGGTGGTAAGCTGTACTCATTCGCAATTGCGTACCCATGCATACATGCAGACTTTGTGTTCCTAACGATTCTGACTTGAAGCATAGAATCATGATGGAGGCACACAACACACCGTTTGCAATCCATCCTGGAGTACCAAAATGTATCGTGATCTTAGACATACATTTTGGTGGAACAATATGAAGAGAGAAATTGCGGAGTTTATCTCGAGGTGTTTAACTTGTCAACGTGTAAAGGCGGAGCATCAAGTACCGAAGGGGCCATTACAACCACTTGAGATTCCAAAGTGGAAGTGGGAACATATTACCATGGATTTCGTTATGGGACTTCCCAAGGTTTCTCAAGGCATTGATGCGATTTGGGTTATTGTTGATAGATTAACCAAGTCTGCTCATTTCTTGCCGATACGGGAGACTTATTCCTTTGAACGTCTTGCTCGTATGTACGTGAATGAGATTGTGAGGTTGCATGGTATGCCAGTAACCATAGTTTCGGATCGTGACCCAAGATTCACTTCACAATTTTGGGTTAGTTTGCAGAAAGCTATGGGTATGGATTTACGGTTTAGTTCGGCATATCATCCTCAAACGAAAGGGCAATTGGAAAGGACTATTCAAACTCTTGAAGATCTATTAAGACTCTGTGTTCTAGACTTCAAAGGGAGTTGGGATAAGTACCTACCATTGGTGGAATTCTCTTACAACAACAGTTATCAGGCAAGTATAGGCGTGGCTCCATTCGAGGCATTGTATGGGAGAAAGTGTCGCTCTCTAGTGTGTTGGGATGAGGTGGGTGAGGCAATATTATTGGGACCAGAGTTGGTTCATATGACTACGGAAAAGATCCAAATGATCCGACAACGAATACAAACGGCACAGGATCGACAAAAGAGTTATGCGGATCTTCATCGAAAGGACGTAGAATTTAATGTTGGGGACCATGTGTTGTTACGTGTTGCTCCATGGAAGGGAGTCACGAGGTTTGGCAAAAGAGGAAAGCTCAATCCACGATTCATTGGTCCATTTGAGATTCTTGACCGAATAGGAAATGTGGCCTATAGACTCGCATTACCTCCAAGCATGTCTCGTGTTCACAACGTGTTTCACATTTCCGTGTTACGTAAATATGTGAAAGACCCAAACCACATTATTGAGTTGGAATCGGACGAGATAGCTGAAGATTTAACGTACGAGGAGGTACCTGTCAAGATCTTGGATAGGAAGGAGCATGTCCTACGCACAAAGGTTATACCACAAGTCAATGTTTTGTGGAGGAACCATGCTATTGAGGAAATGACCTGGGAGTTAGAATCAGAAATGAAAGCGAGGTATCCTCATCTTTTCGAAACACCAGGTATGCAGGTCAATTTCGAGGACGAAATTTCATAAGGAGGGGAGGTTGTAAGACCCCAACTTTTATGAATAAAAAAAAATTCAATTTCCTCTATAATTTATTTTGAATAGTAAGGGGTTGATTTAATTAATATGGTAAGTTATGGGTAAAATGCATAAATATTTTTAAGTAAGCAAGTGGTTATAAAATATTCATTGTTGTTGTCGGGAATATTTACTTGGTCGTGGAATATTCTTCTTTGTGGGGAATATTAAATTAAATACGGCAGTAGAGCCCAATTAATGGGCCCCATAACTAAAAGCCGCTCGGATGAAGAAAATGACACAAATGAGTTTTTTTAATAATAACGGCGGAGTTGTTACCGTTAACACTGTTGGAATACTTGGTGGGTAAAATAAAGTAATACGCTGTTGTTGACACTTGAATGGTACTTTGCAGTATTGCACAAATATTTTATATTATTGTTAATTCAATAATTACACTCTTCGCACAAGATTTCCCATTATCAGATCAATAATTCATATTATTTCAATAATATTATTAAATAGCATTATTAGCAATGTCTAAGGAAGTTCTGTCGAGGAAAGGGGTTAGGTTAATCTAATTGAAAGCGCAGCGAGTGAGAGAAATCGTGTATCGGAAAAGCCCCCTTTCACAGGAACGACCTGGTTGTCAATATTATAGTTCTATAATATTATTTTTGAATAATTAATTATTGATGTATATGATAAGGAAATATTTATTTTATGGATATAAAAGAAGGAAATAATGTTGAGGTGTTTTTATCAGTATTTTGGTGTAGAAAATCATCCGTTTGTGGATTTCGGACATTTTTTGTTTGGAATTTCGAAAAACTTTCTTCTGCAAAGTTGTAGAGAATTTAATTTTCTATGGAAAGGACATGAGATTTGAATTTTTCTGAAAAAGGGCTATTTTTCAGGAATTATTGAAGTTCCAGAATATTGTGTCGGAAGTGATTTTTGGGGTTAAATTTTTTTTTTTAATAAAAAACGTTTTTTTAATGGTGGGCCCCACTTGGTGAGCTGATGAATTAGTCAAAGGTGGGTTTGACAAATTTTTAAATAAAATATTATTTTATTAAATTTTCTGTTTTGGCGTTCTAAGCATTTTCCTATAAGTAGGGCGCTGAATTAGAAGTTGAAAATCACACCAGAATCAAAAGTTTCTCTCTCTATAATATCAAGCGTATTTTTGTGAGTATTTAGATATTTTGAGTGTTGCTATTCGGTACAAGATTTCTTCAGCTTTATATCCGATATTCGGGTCAGAAGTACTGTCTTTTATAGGTAAGGGATGTTATTTTCTTTCGTAGATGATGTTATTCTTTTTAATATCATTATACCAAAATATTGGCATGAATTTTATTATGAAATTCTTATTTTTCCATCGGGGTTACTATTCACGTATACGGCACTATTCACGTATACGACACCATTCACCGAAAAATTTAAAATTTCTTTTATTGTCCAAGTTGGCTATCAACGTTGTTATCTTTGATTGGATCCAAGTTTTGAACTTTATTCTTAAATTTTTCTCCACAAATGATTATTATGACGTATTTTTGAACTTGGATAAAATAAACTACGAATCCTTACTTTTGTCCTTCATCTCACTGGATTCGTTCTTTAAAATATTTTTCATCATCTTAAATTTTAAATGGTGATATAAAAGAATATCTTTGGCCTGTAGTGCAAAGATGGACGATTATTTTATGAATATCTTTGGCCTGTAGTGCAAAGATGACAGGTGTTGTGATGAACATGACCAACTGATGATATGAATGAATATCTTTGGCTTTAGTGCAAAGATGAATATTTGATTTGGGAAATATATTGATGTTACAGGGATAAAATATTAACAATGGACTTTCAAATCATAGAAGATAGTAGACATTATTTTCTACTTTACTCTTCTGATATATTGTTATTTTCGCTGCAGTTGTTGATCTAAAACTTGTTGTCCATAATATTTTATCTGATCTGTTGAAGACTAACGATAAATTATTTTTCATTATCTTAGTCATAATATTCTTTACTGGGCTAGTTGAGCTCACCCTTTTCATCTATTGTCCTCTTCAGAAAATGAGAATGTTGCGGGGGATCAGTCGGGGAACGGAGTGATGGGCAGACTTAAGAGCAGTAGTAGTCCTCACTATTTTTATAAAATAGTGTGATAATAATTATAATGACGACTTAGTTTGAATGTTTAAATTTTCTAGATGTTTGTATTGACACTCACAGTGTCTGGTCGTATTTTCCACGACCTTGTGTTATAAAAGATTGTATTTGAATTCTGTACCATGTATTTGGCGACTCAGAATGGGTTAGGTTGACTGGACCTATTCTAGGGGCGTCACAATACCTGTCCATAAAAGGAAAGTCCTCAAGTTTGAGGCAGATAGCCAAAAGGGAAAAGAAAAGATCATGTACGAAGGGCGAGACCCATTCGCTAACATGCGAGTCATTATCAACTACGAGGGGATGAATGACGAACTCCTAGATAGTGACGACGAAGACCATGTCCAAACTCCTCACATCAAGATGAGGAATAATCCACGCAAAAGCCTCGGTCCTATTCTGAAGGATGTCTCAGTTGTCATCTAAGATGAGACAGACAAGCACATTTCCAGCATCCTCCCTATCCATGAGGATTTAACACTGGAAAATTGGATCGGTGTCCCTTGCCTTAGTCGAAAAGGGTAAAGGGGCAGACAGTCTGTCCTTAAATCATGTTTTCATTTACTACTTACTTTTGATAATATACTATTATATGTAGTTAACCTGTCATGTCAAATGTTATGTATGTTTAAGCAGTTGCTTATATTAATGAAAGAATTTTTGGTTTTAGGACCCAAGCATTGGATGTGTGTGTCTCTGCTGATGAGATGCCAACCTGCCAACATAAATCCGACTGTGATGCAGAATTGAGCTTCGACTTGATGGATCTTGAGCAAGAAGAGGAAGATGACTATGAGGTGCCCGAGGAGATCAAGGAATGGGTCGAAGATAAACCCAAACCGAACCTCGACCAAACCACCACTGTGACACCCCCAAAACAGGTATACATCACCCATTCTGAGTTGTCAAAAACAAGGTATGAAATAACTACAACTTTATTATTTACAACATATAAAGCTGTGAGTTTAAATACGAGATATTGCCATCTAGACAATATCCACATACAAATAAATTCTCATCATAATTATTGATACATTATTTTACAAAAATGGTGAGGACTACTAAACAACTCTCTAAAGCCATCATTCCATACCCCGACTCGTACTCGCTACATTCTCGCCTCCTGAGAAGAAAAATGGAACAAAAAGGAAAAGGGTGAGCTCAACTAGCCCAGTAAAGAATATTATGACTCAAAATACTCAAAGTATACTCAAAATACTCACAAGAATACGCTCGATAATATAGAGAGAGAAAACTTCAGTTTCTGGTGTGATTTTCAATTCTAACCTAAGCACCCTATTTATAGAAAAATGCTTAGAACACCAAAGCAGAAAATTTATTAAAATATTAATATATATATATATATAATCTTCACGCACACCTTGGACAATCTGATCTCAGCTCTTTTTCCATGCTAGTGGGCACACCTACCTTGTTAAAAAAGTTTTTATTATTTAAAATAATTTAAACTTCCAAAAATCAATTATTTCGGAGCTTCGAAACTTCAATAATTCACAATAAATAGCCCTTTTGTCAGAAAAATCAAATCTCGCCAGTTTTTATAGGAAATTCAATTCTCTACAACTTTTCGGAAGAAAGTTTTTCCAAATTCAAGCGTAAATTGACCGAAATCCATAAGCGAAGGCGATTTTAGAGGCTATAATCAAATTTCAGTCAATAAATGGGGTCCACTGACATGTTTAACATGTTTTAAACATTTAATGCAACAAAAATACTCTTCCTCCTTGTATACGCATATATCCCACATTCGTTGTAAAAATATCACCATTATTATATTATTAAAATATAATAATATATATATTTAAATGAATTATTTTATCGAAAAAGATAAAATTTCAATTTTCAACAATTGTCACATTAAAAATTTTCTCCATCTATATCCACATAAAATCAATATTTTCCTCATCATATGAATCAATAATTAATTATTCATAAATAATATTATAGAATCACAATATTGACAACTTGAGTAGGTTCAGGAAGAGGGCTTTCGATAAGAATTTTTCCTTCTTGGCGTGCAATTAGGTGACCAAACCTCTCCTTAGACGAGAACTTTCTAGACATTGCCAATAATGTTATCTAATAATATTATTCGAGATAATATGAATTATTGCCGATAATGAAAAATCATGTGTAATGACAATTATTGAAACAAATGAGAATATAAAATATCAACGCAACAATTATTGAACCAATAAAATAAAATCTTGAGCAGTAATTACGTAACCATTATTGAGTAGTGTCTTCTTACGTAAGAGTCAATAATTGGTGCAATACTGCAGTGTCTTCTTGTCTTGACAACAGCGTATTCTTCGTGTTTTAACCACCGGGTATTCCAACGATGTAAAATAGAATAACCACGCGTAGTTATTTTTAAACAACTTATATTTGTCGTTTTCTTCCTCCAATCACTTTTTTCGTTATGGGGCCCACACATGCAGCACTGTCGTCAGTAATACGAATATTCCCAAACAATCTGAATATTCCACGACCAAACGAATATTCCCAAACAACAATGAATATTTTATAACCACTTGCTTATTTGAAATATTTACGTATTTTATCCATAACTATCCACATTAATCAAATCAACCCTTACTATTTCAAAATAATAATTAGAGGAAATTAAATTTCATTTATTAATTATTTGGGGTCTTACAACCTCCCTCCTTATGAAAATTTCGTCCTCGAAATTGACATACGATACTGGTGTTTGAAAAGGTGAGGATACCTCGCTTTCATTTCATTTCCAATTCCCAGGTCATTTCCTCTATAGCATGGTTCCTCCACAAAACTTTAACTTGTGGTATGACCTTCGATGCGTAGGACATGCTCCTTCCTATCCAAGATCTTGACAGGTACCTCCTCATACGTTAAGTCTTTGGCTATCTAAATCAGGTTCTAACTCAATAACGTGGTTCGGGTCTTTCACATATTTCTGAAATCTGAGATATGTGAAACACATTATGAACACGAGACATACTTGGAGGTAACGCGAGTCTATAGGCTACATTTCCTACTCGGTCAAGAATTTGAAATGGACCAATAAATCGTGGATTGAGCTTTCCTTTCTTCCCAAATCTTGTAACTCCCTTCCATGGAGCAACTCGCATGACAATACATGATCCCCTATACTAAATTCCACGTCCTTTCGATGAAGATCCGCATAACTCTTTTGTCGATCTTGTGCCGTTTGTATACGTTGTCGAATCATTTGGATCTTTTCGGTGAGTCATACGTCTTAACTTCGGGTCCCAACAATGTTGCTTCACCCACCTCATCCTAACATATTGGAGAGCGACACTTTCGTCTCATATAATGCTTCATATGGAGCCACACCTATACTTGCTCGATAACTGTTGTTGTAGTAGAATTCCACCAATGGTAAATACTTATCCCAAGCGCCTTGAAGTTCAGGACACGAGTCTTAATAAATCTTCAAGAGTTTGAATAGTCTCTCTACGATTGTCCGTCAGGTTTGAGGATGGTATGCGAATCAATCAGTAAATCCGTACCCATAGCTTTTTGCAAGCTAACCCAAAATCTTGAAGTGAATCTTGGGTCACGATCCAAACTATAGATCTTGGCATGCCATGCAACCTCACAATCTCATTTACATACATACTAGCAAGACGTTCAAGAGAATAAGTCTCCGTGTATCGGCAAGAAATGTGCAGAGACTTGGTTAATCTATCAACAATAACCCAAATAGCATTTATGCCTTGAGAAACCATGGGAAGACCCGTAACGAAATCCATGGTAATGTGTTCCCACTTCCATTTCGGAATCTCAAGTGGTTGCAATGGTCCCTTGGGCACTTGATGCTCCGCCTTTACACGTTGACAAGTTAAACATGTTGAGATAAACTTTGCAATCTCTCTCTTTATATTGTTCCACCAAAATGTATGTCGAAGATCACGATACATTTTAGTACTTCCAGGATGGATTGCAAATGGTGTATTGTGTGCCTCCATCATGATCTTGTACTTCAAATCAGAATCGTTAGGAACACAAAGTCTGGAGTGGACTCAAGTATTCCTTCTTCATCAATTCTCGCCTTAGGAATAGCACCTTCTTGTACTTTCTTCTTCATATGCATCGACTCAAGATTGGTGGCTTGGGCAACCTTAACTTTTCTATTAAAGTTGGCTCTGTCGTATACTTGACATCATCGCTTTTCGTTCCTCGCATATGATCTTCTACTCAACGCGTCAGCTGTAAGACCCCGACTTTTTATTAATAAAAATGAAATTTCCTCTAATTATTATTTTGAAATAATAAGGGTTGACGTGATTAATGTGGATAGTTATGGGTAAAATACGTAAATATTTCAAAATAAGTAAGTGGTTATAAAATATTCATTGTTGTTAGGGAATATTCGTTTGGTCGTGGAATATTAAATCTTTGATCGGGGAATATTAAATGCGGCGCAGCATGCGATAATGTGTGGGCCCCATAATGGAAAGCGATTGGATGAAGAAAACGACAAATATAAGTTGTTTAAAAATAACGATGTAGTTGTTACCGTTAATACTGTTAAAATACTCGGTGATTAAAACACAGTAGCACACGGTATTGCACCAATTATTGATTCTTACGTAAGAAGGCACTACTCAATAATGGTTACTGATAATTACTTATTCAAAGATTTTATTTTATTGATTCAATAATTGTTGCGTTGATATTTTATATATTGTTGTTTCAATAATTGTCATTATACAAGTATTTTTCATTATCGAAGCAATAATTCATATTATCCGAATAATATTATTAGATAACATTATTGGCAATGTCTAGAAAGTTCATCTAAGGAGAGGTTTGGTCACCTAATGCGCCGCGCAAGAAGAAGAAATTCTTATTCGAAAGCCCCTCTTCCTCGAACCGCCTCGGTTGTCAATATTGTGATTCAGAATATTATTTGTGAATAATTAATTATTGATTCATATGATAAGGAAAATATTGATTTTATGTGGATATAGATGAGAAAATTTTTAATGTGACAATTGTTAAAATTGAAATTTTATCTTCTTCCGATAAAATAATTCATTTAAATATATTATTATATTTTAATAATATAATAATGATGATATTTTTACGATGAATGTGGGATATATGAGTATATGTGGAGGAGGAGTATTTTTGTTACCATAAATGTTTAAAACATGTCGGTGGACCCCATTTATTGACTGAAATTTGATTATAGCCTGTAAAATCGCCGTTTGTGGATTTCAGTCAATTTCTGTTTGGAATTTGGAAAAACTTTCTTCTGCAAAGTTGTAGAGAATTGAATTTCCTATAAAAACACGCGAGATTTGAATTTTCTGATAAAAGGGCTATTTATTATGAATTATTGAAGTTCTGAAGTTCCGAAATAATTGATTTTTGGAGGTTTTAATTGTTTTATTCATGAAAAACGTTTTTTTGCAAGCCCACATGTGTGGTAAATGAGCTGAATTCGGATTCTTGGGAAGTGGGCTTGAATATTTGTTAAATAAAATTATTTTAATAAATTTTCTGCTTTGGTGTTCTAAGCATTTTCCTATAAATAGGGTGCTTAGGTTAGAATTGAAAATTACACCAGAAACTGAAGTTTTCTCTCTCTATATTATCGAGCGTATTCTTGTGAGTATTTTGAGTATACTTTGAGTATTGCTATATCTGATGCAAGTTCAAGTCATAGTCAATATCAAGGTGTTTCAACTAGAAATCTTGTCTTTTCGAGGTAAGGGATATTATTTTTTCGTAATGATATTATTTCTTCAATATCATTATCTTTGAAATATTGATCTGAAGTTTTTTTTATCAAATTTGGAACTTTTGGTGTCTGAGTTACTATTTATGTATATCGGCCACTATTCACGATATCTGATCTTATTCACGAATACGGCAATATTCATCGAAAAATAAAAATTTTTCTTTTCAGTCAAAATATCTATTCGGATACTAGCTTTGATTGTATCCATGTTTTGATCATTCTTGAATTTTACACCACTATGATTATTTTTGAGGTATTTTGGACATGGATAAAACAAAGTACGAATCCTTAATCCTTAATCCTTGTCATTTTGTTTCTTTGGATTCGTTTCTTTTAAAAATAAAAAAATATTTTCATCATCCTCGGTCTTAAATGATGATATTATTGAATATCTTTGGCTTTTGTAGTGCAAAGATGAATGATTTATGATGAATATCTTTGGCACATGTAGTGCAAAGATGAATGATTTCGATGAATATCTTTGGCCCGTAGTGTAAAGATGAACAGGTGTTTAGATGAACATGACCAACTGATGAATATCTTTGGCCTGTAGTGCAAAGATGAATATTTGATTCTAGATATATATTGATTGATGTTACTGGGGGATAGAAGATGAGCGATGAACTTTAAAATTCATACATAAAAGATAGTAGTTTGAATTCTCTACTTAACTCTTCTAATGAATTATTATTTCATTGCGAATATTGATTTAAAACTTGTTGTCTATTGTATTCTATTGGATTTTTCCCTGTTGAAGACTAACGATAATTTTGTTGTATATTATCTTAGTCATAATATTCTTTACTGGGCTAGTTGAGCTCACCCTTTTCCTTTTTGTTCCATTTTTCTTCTCAGGAGGCGAGAATGTAGCGAGTACGAGTCGGGGTATGGAATGATGGTTATAGAGAGAGTTGTTTAGTAGCCCTCACCATTTTTGTAAAATAATGTATCAATAAATGTGATGAGGATTTATTTGGGTATAGATATTGTCTAGAAGATAATATTTGTATTCAAACTCACGGTTTACTATTGTAATAATAAAGTTGTAGTTGTTTACATGCAGTGTATTGACAACTCGAGAATGGGTGATGTATACCTATTTTGGGGGCGTCACGGTTGGTATCGAGCTTAGGATATGATCTCTGGCGGAGATCGGGGAATAGAAACTAGGAGGGAGGCGAGTAAATCCTTCGCTAGTGTGTCCTACCTAAGCTTATTTGTTAGTTGGTCAAGTATATAAGGATATTATGTGATATATTGATTTGCTTAATTAACCCTTGTTTTATGGCGGTATTTGAGAATGTCGTGAGAATATTAACAGTGGAAATGAGGCCGTGGAGAGCCTTTGTACTCACCAACGAGGAGAAGCGCAACAAGTGGTAATGTTCCTCCTGTGAACAACACCATCGAAAGCAGATGATGAGCGAGGGGATGTTTAGAAGCTTTTTGCAGTTCATGAAAAATCGAGACGAGGAGACTCGTGTTCAAAATCTGAGGAGGAAATGATAGCAATTCACGGGTGGTCACATCCAAGCGGTTCAAAGAGTTGGGACCACGAAGTGCGGGAAAGCGGATCCGATTAAAGGCGAGAGGCGTGGGTCAAACAAATTACCAAGATATTCGATGTCTTGGGATGCACGGAGAACAGAAAGTTCCATTCGCTACTTTTATGTTAGAACGAGGCATGATTCTTGGTGGGAATCGAAGAAGCGTACCATCCAAATTTGCTTTTCGGCATGTCATGGGAGATGTTTCAGAAATAGTTCAATGACAAGTACTTCCACGAAAGTATTCGTCTATATGAAGGAAGTTGAGTTTATTAGGATGGGAGCGAGAATAACATGGCGGTGTCCCAAAGACGAGGCGAAGTTCGCGGAGTTATCGAGTTTGCACCTCATTTAGTGGAGAATGAGGAACGTATGACGCGGATGTTTTCGAGAGGTTTGAAACCGGCGATCTGACGGTATCTCATTTCTCATAAATTTTCTCTATTCAAATGTTGTAAATAGGGCTCAATTATTAGAGCGAGATAACGAGTACGTTCAACCGAGGGACCATAACCAGGATTATACCGAAGATAGCAGTCATCAGAATAACGATAACCAGCGGAGAAAGAAGAATACGGACAAAGGCGGTAACCACTCTGGTGGTAATCGTGGCCATGAGAATAGAAGAAGCGAATCGGGAAGAGATTTTAAAAAGAGGAGATTCAACAACGACAATGTGAAAATGGCAGCACCAGCAGCAACTGGTTCCAAGAGAGGGGAACGACCACCGGTCATATGCTACAAATGCAGAAAAGAGGGACATATCAGTCCAAACTACCCACAATAGTTAAAGGTATGCTATAATTGTGGAAAGGAAGGACATATCGCTCGAGATTGTACGGTAGCGAAACCTAGTTCAACGGGGACGGTGACTCAAAAGACTGTCCCAGAAAAGTCAAAGTCAACGATTCACGGAAGGCGCTTTGTGGTGGATCGGGTCAAAATCGAGGAACCCAAACGAGGTAATCACGGGTAAGCTATTTATAAATTCTTGCGAAGTTTATACCTTACTTGATCTGGGTCTGTTACCCATTCATTTATCTCTCCTACTTGTGCTCAACGTTTAAACTTGACTCAGGAGAAATTAGACTTTGACCTATCTGTGGAAACTTCGTTAGGAGAAACTTTCATCACATCCACTGTTTATAAATCTTGTTTGATTCAAGTTGGCACCATCACCTTACCTGTTGACCTTATCTCTTTAAAGATACTTGCTTTTGATGTGATTTTAGGGATTGATTGGTTAACTACTCATCATGCCAAAATTGATTGTTTTTGTAAGGTTGTTAGTTTTTATATTCCTAAGCAACCTGTTATTCGAATTCAAGCAATCAAACCATTGTAGTCAAACATTTTCATATCAAGCCATGAAGTCATTCGTTTATTATGGATGTCAAGTTTTCTTAGTCCATGTTATGGATTTGAATAAAGACGTCAGATTTGAATAATATTCCTGTTGTTATTGATTTTTCCTGACGTATTTCCTGAAGAATTTCTTGGCTTACTCCCAAAGCCTGATATTAAATTTTGTATCGACTTTGAACCCGGTACAAAACTCATTTCTAAAATTTCATATCGAATGGCTCCTATTGAATTTCAGGAGTTAACAACCCAACTGTAGAAGTTGATACCCGAGCCTCTATCTGGTGACTTCCTTTGTGGAATACACCGAAGCCAGACTCTTTGTAGGGGACGCCATATTTGTGCGGTAGTAAACTGATAGGTGATATTGTGACGTGTTATCCAAGATTGGGATGTGAGTCATAATTGAGAGCAACCTAAGTCAGTAATCAAAATACGTAGCTTTCTAGGCTTAGTTGGTTATTATCGGAGATTCGTTAAAGGATATTCTCGAATCGCTATTCCATTAACGCAGCAGACTCGTAGAGATGCAAAATTCGAATGGAGCAAGGAATGTGGGAAGAGCTTCGAAGAACTCAAGAGGAGACTCATTTCAGCACATGTTCTGACCATGCCATCCTGGAAAAGCGAACGTGGTAGCTGACGTGTTGAGTAGAAGATCGTATACAAGTACGAGTATGATATTGTCAAAGACTCATTTTGTATAACTTACAAATAATAGAGATGGAGATGAAAACTCTAGGTACCCACGTGATGATATACGAGTATAATCGACTTTAATCGATAAAGTTAAAGATGTTCAAGCTACACACCGGAGCTGATGAATTTGAAGAAGGAGGTGCAAGAAGTTGTTATTTCAAAAGCGAGAATCGGTGAGGTGAGGAAAGCTCAAATCTTCGATTTATTAATCCATTTGAAATTCTCGATCGAATAGGAACTGTGGCCTATAGACTCGTTTTACCGCCAAGTATGACGCGTGTTCATAACGTTTTTCACGTATCGATGTTACGTAAATATGTGGAAGACCCGAACCACGTTATAGAGTTAGAACCGGATGAGATAGCTGAAGACTTAACGTATGAGGAGGTACCTGTCAAGATCTTGGATAGGAAGGAGCATGTCCTACGCACGAAGGTTGTACCACAAGTTAAAGTCTTGTGGAAAAACTATGCTATAGAGGAAATGACCTGGGAGTTGGAAACGGAAATGAAAGCGAGGTATCCTCATCTTTTCGAAACACCAGGTACGTACATCAATTTCGAGGACGAAATTTCATAAGGAGGGGAGGTTGTAAGACCCCGACTTTTTATTAATAAAAATGAAATTTCCTCTAATTATTATTTTGAAATAATAAGGGTTGATGTGATTAATGTGGATAGTTATGGGTAAAATACGCAAATATTTCAAAATAAGCAAGTGGTTATAAAATATTCATTGTTGTCGAGGAATATTCGTTTGGTCGTGGAATATTAAATGCTGAGTGGGGAATATTAAATGCGACGGTAAAATGACCATAATGTGGGCCCCATAATGGAAAGCGATTGGATGAAGAAAGCGACAAATATAAGTTGTTTAAAAATAACAACGTAGTTATTCTCAGATAATCTTGTTAAAATACCGGTGATTAAAACACGATAGCACTGCGGTATTGCACCAATTATTGATTCTTACGTAAGAAGGCTTTACTCGATAATGGTTACGATAATTCTTATTCGAAGATTTTATTTTATTGATTCAATAATTGCTTTGCGTTGATATTTTATATTGTTGTTGTTTCAATAATTATCATTACAGTATTTTTCATTATCGAAGCAATAATTCATATTATCCGAATAATATTATTAGATAACATTATTGGCAATGTCTAGAAAGTTACATCTAAGGAGAGGTTTGGTCACCTAATTAATTGGCGCCCGAGAAGAAGAAATTCTTATTGGAAAGCCCCTCTTTCACAGGAACTACACGGTTGTCAATATTGTGATTTTGTAATATTATTTGTGAATAATTAATTATTGATTCATATGATAAGAAAAATATTGATTTTATGTGGATATAGATGGAGAAAATTTTTAATGTGACAATTGTTGAAAATTGAAATTTTATCTTCTTCTGATAAAATAATTCATTTAAATATATTATTATATTTTAATAATATAATAATGATGATATTTTTACGATGAATGTGGGATATATGAGTATATGTGGAGGAGGAGTATTTTTGTTACCATAAATGTTTAAAACATGTCGGTGGACTCCATTTATTGACTGAAATTTGATTATAGCCTGTAAAATCGCCGTTTGTGGATTTCGGTCAATTTCTGTTTGGAATTTGGAAAAACTTTCTTCTACAAAGTTGTAGAGAATTGAATTTCCTATAAAAACACCCGAGATTTGAATTTTCTGATAAAAGGGCTATTTATTATGAATTATTGAAGTTCCGAAGTTCTGAAATAATTGATTTTTGGAGGTTTTAATTGTTTTATTCATGAAAAAATGTTTTTTTGCAAGCCCACATGTGTGGTAAATGAGCTGAATTCGGATTCTTGGGAAGTGGGCTTGAATATTTGTTAAATAAAATTATTTTAATAAATTTTCTGCTTTGGTGTTCTAAGCATTTTCTATAAATAGGGTGCTTAGGTTAGAATTGAAAATTACACTTAAGCTGAAGTTTTCTCTCTATATTATCGAGCGTATTCTTGTGAGTATTTTGAGTATACTTTGAGTATTGCTATACGGTGCAAGTTCAAGTCATAGTCAATATCCGGTGTTTCAACTAGAAGTACTGTCTTTCGAGGTAAGGGATATTATTTTTTTCGTAATGATATTATTTCTTCAATATCATTATGCTGAAATATTGATCTGAAGTTTTTTTTTATCAAATTTGGAACTTTTGGTGTCGGAGTTACTATTTATGTATACGGCACTATTCACGATATCTGATCTTATTCACGAATCTAAGAATATTCATCGAAAAATAAAATTTTTCTTTTCGTCCAAAATATCTATCTCGGATACTAGCTTTGATTGTATCCATGTTTTGATCATTCTTGAATTTTACACCACTATGATTATTTTTGAGGTATTTTTGGACATGGATAAAACAAAGTACGAATCCTTAATCCTTAATCCTTGTCATTTTGTTTCACTGGATTCGTTTCTTTTAAAAATAAAAAAAAATATTTTTCATCATCCTCAGTCTTAAATGATGATATTATTGAATATCTTTGGCCTGTAGTGCAAAGATGAATGATTTATGATGAATATCTTTGGCCTGTAGTGCAAAGATGAATGATTTCTGATGAATATCTTTGGCCCGTAGTGCAAAGATGAACAGGTGTTTAGATGAACATGACCAACTGATGAATATCTTTGGCCTGTAGTGCAAAGATGAATATTTGATTCTAGATATATATTGATTGATGTTACAGGGATAGAAGATAGACGATGAACTTTAAAATTCATACATAAAAGATAGTAGTTTGAATTCTCTACTTAACTCTTCTAATGAATTATTATTTCCGCTGCGAATATTGATTTAAAACTTGTTGTCTATTGTATTCTATTGGATTTTTCCCTGTTGAAGACTAACGATAATTTTGTTGTATATTATCTTAGTCATAATATTCTTCTTTGGGCTAGTTGAGCTCACCCTTTTCCTTTTGTTCCATTTTTCTTCTCGGGAGGCGAGAATGTAGCGAGTACGAGTGGGGTATGGAATGATGGTTATAGAGAGTTGTTTAGTAGCCCTCACCATTTTTGTAAAATAATGTATCAATAAATGTGATGAGGATTTATTTGGGTATAGATATTGTACAGAAGATAATATTTGTATTCAAACTCATGCAGTTTACTATTGTAATAATAAAGTTGTAGTTGTTTCGCACGAGTGTATTGACAACTCGGAATGGGTGATGTATACCTATTTTGGGGCGTCACATCGCCTACCACGTTCGCTTTTCAGGATGGTATTGAATAGTGTGGTCGTAGTCTTTCAATAGCTCGAGCCAACGTCACGCATAGCATGTTAAGTTCTTTTTGAGTGAAAAAAATATTTAAGGCTTTTATGGTCCGAATATATCTCCACTTTCTCCCCATATAGATAGTGCCTCCATATCTTTAAGTAAAAACATTCACGCTAACTCTAGATCATGAGTAGGATAATTCCTCTCATATTCTTTAAGTTGTCATGAGGCATAGGCTATGACTTTCCCATGTTGCATGAGAACACATCCTAACCCTTTTGCTGAAGCATCGCCATAGATAACAAATCCATCCGTGCGGATGGTATTGTTAGTAACAGTCTTAGAAATAATTCTCCTCTTAAGCTCTTGGAAACTCTTCTCGCATTCCTCGCTCCATACGAATTTTATATCTTTCCAAGTTAGCTGAGTTAATGGAGTAGCGATTCGAGAAAACCCTTCCACGAATCTCCGATAATAACCCCAACTAAGCCCAAAAAGCTTACGTCTTGATCCCACCGACTTCGGTTGCTTCAACTTTGTATTTCTTCAATCTTCGCTTGGTCAACAGATACTCCATGTTTTGACACCACGTGCCCAAGAAATGCTACTTCCTCAAGCCAGAACTCGCATTTCTTTAACTTAGCATATATCTTGTTTTCACGAAGCTTTGGAGTACCGAACTTCAAATGGTGCTCATGATCTTCACGGCTTTTGGAATATATGAGGATGTCATCAATAAAGACAACAACGAATTGATCCAAATATTCTATGAATACTCGATTCATCATATCCATGAAAGCGCATGAGAGCATTAGTCAATCCGAAAGACATAACTAAGAATTCATAATGCCCATACCAGAAGTTCTAAAGGCGGGTCTTTGGAATATCCTCGATTCTAATTTTCAAATTGATGATATCCGAGCGAAGATCAATTTTGAAAAGAATTGTGCTCCTTACAATCGTCAAACAAGTCATCAATACGAGGTAGAGGATACCTATTCTTGATGGTGACATGGTTCAATTCCGATAGTCAATACAAAAGTCGCATACTCCGTCTTTCTTCTTTACGAATAAAAGCAGGAGCACCCCAAGGAGATGTACTTGGGACTAATGAAACCGATGTCCAACAATTTCTCGTAGTTGGACCTTTAACTCCTGAAGTTCAATAGAGCCATTCGATATGGGGTTTTAGAAATGGGCTTTGTACCAGTTCAAGGTCAATAAAGAATTCAACTTCACGTTCGGGGAAGACAGGGAAGTTCTTCGTGAAATACGCCGGGAAAGTCAATAACAACAGAATATTATTCAATTTTGACGTGTCTTTATTCAAATCCATAACATGGGCTAAGAAAGCTTGAAATCCGTTTTCCAATAAGCGAATAGCTTTATGATTAGATATGATGATGGCTGATTTTAATGGTTTAGTTGCTTGAATTGCAAATACAGCAGTTTGTTTAGGAATATGAAAACTAACAACCTTACGAAAACAATCAATTTTGGCATGATGAGTAGTTAACCAATCAATCCTAAAATCACATCAAAAGCAAGTATCTTTAAAGAGATAAGGTCAACGGGTAAGATAAGGGTGCCAACTTGGATTAGACAAGATTTATAAGCGAGTGGATGTGATGAAAGTTTCTCTAACGGAGTTTCCACGAGATAGGTCAAAGTCTAATTTTTTTGAGTCAAATTTAAACGTTGAGCACAAGTAGGAGAGATAAATGAATGGGTAGCACCGGTATCTAGTAAAGTATAAACTTCACAAGAATTTATAAATAGCTTACCCGTGATCACCTCGTTTGGGTTCCTCGCATTTTGACCCGATCCACAACAAACGCTTTTCGAGAACCGTTGACTTTGACTTTTCGGGGGACGATCTTTTGAGTCACCGTCCCCATTGAACTAGGTTTCGCCACCGTGCAATCTCGGCGATATGTCCTTCTTTTTCCACAATTATAGCATACACAGGCTGTTGTGGGCGGTTTGGACTAATATGTCCCTCTTTCCGCATTTGTAGCATATATGATGGGGTGGTCGTTCTCCTCCTTTGAACGATTCAGCTTGTGCGGCAATGCTCGTCTTCACATGGTCGTTGTTAAATCTCCTCTTTTTAAAATCTCCTCCTCGACTTTCTTCTTCTATTTTCATGGCCATGATTACCACAGAGTGGTTACCATTTTTACATCTCTTTTTTTCTTTCTCCATTGGTTATTGTTGTTTTGTTGACTACTATCTCGGTATGATCCTCGATTGTGGTACCTTGGTTGACCGTACTCGTTATCTCGCTTCTAACAATTGAGCCACGTTAACAACATCCTGAATAAAGAGAAAATTTATGAGAGATGAGATATCGACGTATCTTTGGGTTTCAAACCTCTCGAAACATCCGCGTCATCGTTCCTCATTCTCCACCAAATGAGGTGCAAACACGGATAACTCGCAAACTTCGCCTCGTCTTGAGACATCGTCATGTTGTTCGCTCGATCTAATAAACTCCACTTCCTTCATATGACGAACACTTTCAGGAAAGTATTTGTCATTAAATAGTTTCTGAAATGTCTCCCAAGACATGCTGAGTGCGGTTGGATGGGTACGCTTCACAGACTCCCACCAAAGATGATACGCCTTCTCGCCATGGAACATAAAGGTGGCGAATGGAACCTTCATTCCTCCGTGCATCCCAAGACATCGAATATCTTGGTAATTTGCTTGACCCATGTTTCCGCCATGATCGGATCGAAGCTTTTCCTTAAATTCAGTGGTCCCAACTCTTTGAGCGACTTGGTTTGTGACAACCCGTGAATTGCTATAATTTCCTCCTATGTTTTGAACACGAGTCTCCCTCATCCGATTTTTGCATGAAGCGCAAAAGCTTCTAAACATCCCCTCGTTCATCATCGCTTTCGGTGGTGTTGTTCACGGGAGGAACATTGCCGACTGTTGCAAATTCTCCTCGTTGGTGAGTACAAAGCGCTCCACGGTCTCATTTCCATTGTTAATATTCTCGATCGACATTCTCAAATAATTGTCATAAAAACAAGGGTTAATTAAGGAAATCAATATATCACATAATATCCCTATATCTTGACCAACTAACAAATAGGCTTAGGTAGGACACACTAGCGAAGGATTTACTCGTCTCTCCCTCCTAGTTCTATTCCCGATCTCATGGGAGATCATATCCCTAAGCTCGATACCAATGTGACACCCCAAAGCGGTATACATCACCCATTCGAAAGTTGTCAAAAACAAGGTATGAAATAACTACAACTTTATTGTTACAACATATAAAGCTGTGAGTTTAAATACGAGATATTTCCATCTAGACAATATCCACATACAAATAAATCCTCATCATAATTATTGATACATTATTTTACAAAATGGTGAGGACTACTAAACAACTCTCTAAAACCATCATTCCATACCCCAGACTCGTCATTGCATTACATTCTCGCCTCACGAGAAGAAAAATGGAACAAAAAGGAAAAGGGTGAGCTCAACTAGCCCGGTAAAAGAATATTATGACTAAGATAATACGAGAACAAATTATCGTTAGTCTTCAACAGGAAAAATCTAATAGAATACAATAGACAACAAGTTTTAAATCAATACTCATGATGGAAAATATTAATTCATAGAAGAGTTACGTAGAGGATGAAATCTACTAATATCTATGAATTTAACGGTCCATCATCAATATTTTTATCCCCGTAACATCAATCAATATATATATCGGAATCATATATTCATCCTTGCACTACAGTCAAGGATATTCATCGATTAGTCATGTTCATCTAAACACTTGTTCATCTTTTGCACTACGGCCAAAGATATTCATCGAAATCATTCATCTTTGCACTACGGGCCAAAGATATTCATCGAAATCATTCATCTTTGCACTTTATAGGCCAAAGATATTCAATAATATCATCATTTAAGGCGAGAATGATGAAAAATATTTTTTTTTTTTAAAGAAAGCGAATCCGATTGAAACAAAATGACAAGGATTAAGGATTAAGGATTAGTACTTTGTTTAATCCACGGCCCAAAAATACCTCAAAAATAATCATAGTGGTGTAAAATTCAAGAATGATCAAAACATGGATACAATCAAAGCTAATATCCGAATAGATATTTTGGACTAAAAGAAAAATTTTTATTTTTCGATGAATAGTCTTAGTATTCGTGAATAAAGATCAGTATCGTGAATAGTCAGATATCGTGAATAGTAACCCCATTACACTAAAAGTTCCAAATTTGATTAAAAAGTTCAGATCAATACTTCGGCATAATGATATTGAAGAAATAATATCATTACGAAAAAAATAATATCACTTACCTCGAAAAAACAGTACTTCTAACTGGAATACTGGATATAGGCTATAACTTCAACTTTCACCGTATAGCAATACTCAAAGTATACTCAAAATACTCACAAAAATACGTTCGATAATATAGAGAGAGAAAATTTCAGTTTCTGGTGTGATTTTCAATTCTAACCTAAGCACCCTATTTATAGGAAAATGCTTAGAACACCAAAGTAGAAAATTTATTAAAATATTAATATATATATATATATATATAATCTTCACGCACACCTTGGACAATCTGATCTCAGCTCTTTTTCCATGCTAGTGGGCACACCTACCTTGTTAAAAAAGTTTTTATTATTTAAAATAATTTAAACTTCCAAAAATCAATTATTTCGGAGCTTCGAAACTTCAATAATTCACAATAAATAGCTCTTTTGTCAGAAAAATCAAATCTCGCGAGTTTTTATAGGAAATTCAATTCTCTACAACTTTTCAGAAGAAAGTTTTTCCAAATTCCAAGCAGAAATTGACCGAAATCCATAAACGGGCGATTTTAGAGGCTATAATCAAATTTCAGTCAATAAATGGGGTCCACCGACATGTTTAACATGTTTTAAACATTTAATGCAACAAAAATACTCTTCCTCCTTGTATACGCATATATCCCACATTCGTTGTAAAAATATCACCATTATTATATTATTAAAATATAATAATATATATATTTAAATGAATTATTTTATCAGAAAAAGATAAAATTTCAATTTTCAACAATTGTCACATTAAAAATTTTCTCTATCTATATCCACATAAAATCAATATTTTCCTCATCATATGAATCAATAATTAATTATTCACAAATAATATTACAGAATCACAATATTGACAACCGGCGCAGTCCAGTGAAAGAGGGGCTTTCAATAAAATTTCTCCTTACCTGGTAGCAAGCAATTAGGTGACCAAACCTCTCCTTAGGCAGTAACTTTCTAGACATTGCCAATAATGTTATCTAATAATATTATTAGGATAATATGAATTATTGCTTCGATAATGAAAATACGTGTAATGACAATTATTCAAACAACAAAGAATATAAAATATCAACGCAACAATTATTGAACCAATAAAATAAAATATCGAATAAAGAATTACTGTAACCATTATTGAGTAGTGCATTCTTACGTAAGAATCAATAATTGGTGCAATACTGAGTGTCTTCTTGTGCGGCAACAACGCCAGACATCGTGTTTTTAACCATCGGGTATTCCAACAATGTAAATAGCAGTAACAACTACTGTAGTTATTTTTAAACAACTTATATTTGTCGTTTTCTTCCTCCAATCACTTTCCGTTATGGGGTCCCACATGGTCGCTACTTCGTCGTCACGAATATTCCCACAAAACAATCTGAATATTCCACGACCAAACTAATATTATTCGAAACAACAATGAATATTTTATAACCACTTGCTTATTTTGAAATATTTACGTATTTTACCCATAACTATCCACATTAATCAAATCAACCCTTACTATTTCAAAATAATAATTAGAGGAAATTAAATTTTATTTATTAATTATTTGGGGTCTTACAACCACCATCAACATAGGAACCTCTGAAACCATCAAAGAAATCCAAATAGGCTTAGACCTCACATAAGATCAAAAAGTCAACCTGATCGAGCTCCTGACACAGTACTAGGATGTATTTTCATGGTCATATGAAGACATGATTGATCTATCTATAGACATTGTCATCCATCGAATGCCCATCAAAGAAGGGTTCAAACCAGTCAAACAAAAGCTCAGACGATTGAAACCTGAGTGGAGTTTGAAAGTCCAAGAAGAAGTTGTTAAACAATTTAAAGCCGGAATTATCATGGTATCAACATACCCAGAATGGCTGTCGAACATCATCCCCGTGCCAAAACCCGGAGGGAAGGATGCAATCTGCGTGGATTACCGGGATCTAAACAAAGCCTGCCTCAAGGACAACTTCCCGGTACCTTTCATCCACATCCTGATCGACAACACTGCGCAATACGACATGTATTCCTTCGTGGACTGCTTTGCTGGTTACCATCAAATCATGGTTGTTGAAGAAGACCGGGAGAAAATAGTTTGTATCACTCCCTGGGGAACTTTCTGCTACCGACGACTATCCTTCGGCCTCATCAATGCCAGAGCCACGTATCGGCGAGCCATGATGGCCCTGTTCCATGACATGATGCATAAAGAAATAGAAGTCTATGTTTACGACATCGTCATCAAATCCCGAAGGGAGGATGATCACATAGACCATCTCAAAAAGTTGTTTAACAGGTTGCGCAAGTACAACCGCAAGCTAAATCCCGCCAAATGCGTTTTTGGCATCAAGGTAGGCAAACTGCTAGGATTCCTGGTGAACAATTGGGGTATTGAGTTAGACCCTGCCTAGATCAAAGCCATTTCTGAAATGCCCATGCCTCGTACAGAGAAGGAGATACGGGGATTCCTAGGAAGGATCAACTTCATAAGTCGATTCATTTCCCAGCTCATAGCAACCTGTGAACCCATCTTCAAGTTGTTAAGGAAGAATTCCTCCATCAAATGGAATGAGGATTTTCAACAAGCCTTCCTTGCCATCAAAAAACAGCTTGTCAAAGCACCTGTCTTGGTACCTCCAAGGGATGGAGCCCCCTTATTCATGTACTTGTGCGTTAATGCCAATGCCATGGGCTGTATGCTAGGACAGAAGGATGATAATAGTAAAGAAAGAGCTATCTACTACATCAATAAAAGATTCAGCAGCGGTGAACAAAAATACACCCTGATCGAGAAAACATGTTGCGCATTAGCATGGGCCGCCATGAGGTTGCAACACTACTTGCATGGGCATACGACGTATCTCATATCCCTCATGGATCCACTCAAATACGTCTTCAACAAACCAATATTAAATTGCCGACTGTCCAAATGGAAGTTGATTCTACAGCAGTTCGACATTGTCTACGTGACTCAAATGTCTATCAAAGGCCAACGCATTGCAGATCAATTAGTAGAAGCACCTTCAGGAGGGTTCGAGCCCCTGGAGACATATTTCTCAGATGATGGAATTATGACAATTCAACAACTCCAGTCAGAGAATACAGTCAAACCATGGAAAATGTATTTCGACGGAGCGGTAAACATGGAAGGTTCCAGAGCTGGGGCAGTCCATATCTTTGGTACAGGTGATCAATATCTTGTGGCTACCAAACTTCAATTTGGCAACACCAACAACACGGCCGAGTACGAAGGCTGTATACTGGGGTTGAAACTAGCCCAATCCATGGGTATCAAACATTTACTGGTCTTTGGAGACTCCGAACTGGTCATCAGACAAACCACTGGCAAATATCTCGCAAAAAAGAAGCGCATCTCTTTGTCATATCATTGGCAAGTCCTCAAAATATCCCAGGAGTTCGAAGCAATAACCTTCGTCCACATTCCTCGGAGTCGAAATGACTTTGCCGATGCATTGGCAATGTTGGCTTCATTAATTGGCATATCCAACAGGAGCCGGTTTCCCAACATCCAGTTCACAAATCAAAAAGCCCCAACATATAGGAATTACATTGGAGAAGTATCAGACGAAATACCTCCTGTCAAGCAACCTTGGTTTCAAGACATCAAATAATATCTCCGTGATGGATCCATACCCACTGGGGCAAGCCAGTTAGAACGTAAAAGGATCCTTAAGATGGCCATGAAGTTCTACTTGAGCGAAGATGCACTTTACAAAAGGGATGCTGGAATAGGCCTGTTAAGATGCCTCGACAAAGAGCAAGCCTAAAGACTAACGGGCAAAATCCATGGCGGAGTCTGTGGTTCACACATGAGCAGCCATCTGCTGGCCAAGAAGATAATCAGAACAGGACATTACTTGATCTCGCTTAGAGCTAATTGCAATGATCACGTCAAGAGATGTTTTTAATGCCAAATACATGGAAATGCCATCCACGTTCCTCCAAATGAGTTGCACAACATGAGTGCACCATGTGTGACAACCCCAAAATAGGTCCATTCCATCCAACCCATTCTGAGTCGTCAAATACATGGTACAGAAAACAACTACAACTTTATTACAACAATTGTCGTACAAAATACAACAACACATATGTTGTGAGTTTGGATACAAATATATACCAACTGTGACTCGTGTCCCAACCGTAATGTGACAAATGTCCCATCAGTGGACAACACCTCACAGTGATACCTATATAAAGGTATAGTCAAAAACTGTTTTAGAAAATAGAATCTTTGGGAAGTGCTCAAGGAAACCGTTGTAAATGGGACGCCATGCTTTCAGGTTATGATAGATATCATATGGCCACAAAACTATCCTTGGTTGACCCAATAGACCCCAAAGAAAAACAAGAAGATTACTATCATATTCTTTCCAATTGTGTGTCTTCTCTTGACATATCATTATCTCCACTGTCTCTAATTGAGAGTTATACTTCAACCAAACACCAAGATTATATAGGTAGTGCTCGTAGATATACTCAGCAAGTGGATGAGCACAACCCTGTCTTATGATGACACGAGGTTGTATAACATTAGACATCTTGTATGATAGTGGCAAAACACCCTTCCAACGTTGGGTTCGCCTCACCCTATTTGATTCACCAAATATAACTACTAAATGATGTATACAATACCTTTCTATACTGCTTAGGGAGAACCTCCACAGCTAGAGACCACCGTTCTATTTTCGCGTTACACTCGCTCGACCCAGCTACACTCTTATTACATGAAAAGGAATTGTGAAGCAAAAGGGTGAGCACAACTAGCCCAGTAAAGAATATCATGACTAAAGATAATTAAATTATCAATAGCCTTCATCAGTAATAAATCAGAGATTTAGAACATATGGTAGATGATAAAACTTTTCAACCATAATTGCAGCGGAACGAGCATTCCATTAGAAGAGTCAAATAGACCATAAAATCTATTATCTTCTCCAAGTTAAAAGTCCACCAATAATGTTTTATCCCTATAACATCAATCAACAATTCCTGTCCACAATCACGTGTATAACTCATAATCATAATTGTAGTTCTAAATTCCTTTTCTCATCCAGGACAAAGATAATTTTCATCACCTGAAACATCAAAGATCATGGTTATACCAAATCACAGTTCATGTTCATAATCATACTAATAAATTCATCTTTGCACTACGGCCCAAAGATATTCATCAACAAGTTATCTTTGCACTACAGGCCAAAGATATTCAACAACAGGTCATCTTTGCATTACGAGCCAAAGATATTCATCAACAACTCATCTTTGCACTACAGGCCAAAGATATTCAACAACAAGTCATCTTTGCATTACGAGCCAAAGATATTCATCAATAATTCATCTTTTGCACTACGGGCCAAAGATATTCATTATTATTTCATCTTTGCACTACAGGCAAAAGATATTCAACAACAGGTCATTTTTGCACTACAGGCCAAAGATATTCAACAACATGTCATCTTTGCACTACGGGCCAAAGATATTCATCAATAATTCATATTTGCACTACAAGCCAAATATATTCATATCTCAAAGAAATATATAATCATTTCAGAATTTATATAAACAATAATTATAACCATGTTAATCAATTCATCTTTACACTTAAACTAAAGATATTCAATTATAAATTCAATGGTCATGATCATACCGGTTAAAAATTCATCTTTGCTTTCTGTGCCAAAGATATTCCTCGATCGCGATAATACCAATAATTTACCCATCTTTACACTCAAGTGAAAGAGAAATTCAACATCAGGGTTATAAAAATGTTATATATGATAATAAAAATAATATGATCAACAACTACATTTATTTTCAAGAGCAACAATCATAAATCAACGATAATTTGGTCAGAAAAAAAAACCAATTTTTGTCATGAATAGTACTCATGAATAGTAACTCGTGAATAGTAATTCGTGAATGGTAACTCATGAATAGTAACTCGTGAATAGTACTCCGTATTCGTACATAGTACCGTATACGTAAATAATGTCATATATGTAAAAATAGTGCCATATACATGAATAATGTATATATATCGTGAATAAGGCAGTATCGTGAATAGTAATCCCGACTCAAAAAGTTCCAAATTTGATAAAAAGTTCAAACCAACATTTCGGTATAATGATATTGAAGAAAATATCATTTTAAGAAGAATATAACACCCCTTACTATCCCTTACAATCACTTACCTCAAAAGAGCAGCACTTCTAACTGAATATCGGATATGACGCTGAAAGAAATTTGCATTGATGAATAGCAACTCACCAAGTATCAAAATACTCAAAAAATACACTCTATAATCTAGAGAGAAAATGAGAGAAAACTTATGAATTCTGGTGTGATTTTCAATTCTAACTTAGCCCTCTATTTATAGGAAAATGTTAGCACGTCGAAGCAGACTTTACCTGCTACCTGATGGCTTTACCTGCTACTATTCCACCCACCAAAAATCAGCCATCTTCCCCAACAACCAAAAGTGTGGCCCACCCATTTCTAAAATTTTCCACCAAAATCATTTGTAAACCTAATTTTCGGATCAGTCACCTCTTAAAATTCATAAAAAATCATGCGTTAATTTTTAACGGTTCAAAATTTGTGGATATATACTCAACTTATATATATATAACATATCCAAAAATTACAACGATCCAACGGTCGGATCAAAATTTATGACTCACGTAATATATCTCAAGAACACTGATTTTTCGGATTATTAGTCCTTCGCACCAATTTCATTCAAAAGTTCACCACGATAAATCTACAAAGGATTTTTGGGGGATTCCAATTTCTACGGTTAGCTTACTTCCAGGGCTTTCTTTTGATATATGGCTCATCTCCTAACTCATTATACACAAAGAGTTATGGATTTTACAAAATTAAGTAATAAACTAATTTTTCTGAAAATCCCATATTTTGTTCTCTATTTCGATAAAATACCAATAAAATACCTCAACATTAATTCCTTCATTTATAACCACATAAATAAATCCATCATTTATATCCACATCAAATAAATATTTTCTTATCATATAAATCAATAATTAATTATTCACAAATAATATTACAAAATCACAATTATGACAACGAAAGTCATTTCCCGAGAAAGAGGGGGCTTTCTGATAAGGATTTCTCCTTACTTTCAGGCGCAATTAGGTGACAAAACCTCTCCTTGACAGAACTTTCTAGACATTGCCAATAATGTTATCTCATAATATTATTCAAATAATATGAATTATTAATCTGATAATGGAGATACTGTGCAGTGACAATTATTGAAACAACAATAATATAAAAATATCAACGCAACAATTATTGAATCAATAAAATAAAATATAGAACAGTAATTACTGTAATAATTATTGAGTAGTGCCTTCTTACGTAAGAATCAATAATTCAAAAATATTGTGCAATACCGTGTGCTACTGTACAACAACGCGTATTACTTTACTTTACCCACTGAGTATTCCAACAGTGTTAACGATAACAATTACGCCGTTATTTATAAAAACTCAAATTTGTCATTTTTTTCATCCGACAGTTATCCATTATGGGGCCCACAAATGGCTGCGCCGTCGTACGGATATTCCCCGACAGAAAGAATATTCCACGACCAAACGAATATTCCCTGACAAAAAAGAATATTTTATAACCACTTGCGTATTTTGAAAAAATTTCATATATCACCCTTAACTTTAACTTTTTATCAATTTAACCATTTACTGAATAGAAAAATTGAATACTTTTATTTCATAAAATTCGGGGTCTTACAGTCTCCCCTCCTTATGAAATTTTATCCCCGAAATTTTCGTACCTGGTATTTCAAAGAGTTGAGAATACCTTGCTTTCATTTCAGATTCCATCTTCCCTGTCATCATGATTTCTCCACGCTCATCTCCCCGTATTTGAGGATATCATTCTAGAATCGACTTTCAAAGCAAGGGTTAATTTAACAAATTAAAATATCACATAATATCCCGATATTATGACTGACCAACAATTAAGCTTAGGTAGGATACACTAGCAAAGGATTTACTCATCTCTCCCCTCCTAGTTATATTCCCCGATCTCCTCCAGAGACCATATCCCTAAGCTCTGATACCAAATATGACAACCCCAAAATAGGTCCATTCCATCCAACCCATTCTGAGTCGTCAAATACATGGTACAGAAAATAACTACAACTTTATTACAACAATTGTCGTACAAAATACAACAACACATATGATGTGAGTTTGGATACAAATATATACCAAGCTGTGACTCGTGTCCCAATAGTAATGTGACAAATGTCCCATCGGTGGACAAAGACACCTCATAGTGATACCTACATAAAGGTATAGTCAAAACTATTTTAGAAATTAGAATCTTTGGGAAGTGCTCAAGGAAACCTTCGTACATGGGAGGCCATGCTTTCAGGTTATGATAGATATCATATGGCCACAAAACTATCCTTGGTTGACCCAATAGACCCCAAAGAAAAACAAGAAGATTACTATCATATTCTTTCTAATGGTGTGTCTTCTCTTGACATATCATTATCTCCACTGTCTCTAATTGAGAATTATACTTCAACCAAACACCAAGATTATATAGGTAGTGCTTGTAAATATACTCAGCAAGTGGATGAGCACAACCCTGTCTTATGATGACACGAGGTTGTATGTCATTAGACATCTTGTATGATAGTGGCAAAACACCCTTCCAACGTTGGGTTTGCCTCACCCTATTTGATTCACCAAATATAACTACTAAATGATGTATACAACACCTTTCTATACTGCTTAGGGAGAACCTCCACAGCTAGAGACCACCGTTCTATTTTCGCGTTACACTCGCTCGACCCAGCTACACTCTTATTACATGAAAAGGAATTGTGAAGCAAAAGGGTGAGCACAACTAGCCCAGTAAAGAATATCATGACTAAAGATAATTAAATTATCAATAGCCTTCATCAGTAATAAATCAGAGATTTAGAACATATGGTAGATGATAAAACTTTTCAACCATAGTTGCAGCGAGCATTCCATTAGAAGAGTCAAATAGACCATAAAATTTATTATCTTCTCCATGTTAAAAGTCCACTAACAATGTTTTATCCCTGTAACACAAATCAACAATTCCTGTCCACAATCACGTGTATAACTCATAATCGTAATTGTAGTTCTAAATTCCTTTTCTCATCCAGGACAAAGATAATTTTCATCACCTGAAACATCAAAGATCATGGTTATACCAAATCACAGTTCATGTTCATAATCATACTAATAAATTCATCTTTGCACTACGGCCCAAAGATATTCATCAACAAGTTATCTTTGCACTACAGGCCTAAGATATTCAACAACAGGTCATCTTTGCATTACGAGCCAAAGATATTCATCAACAACTCATATTTACACTACAAGTCAAAGATATTCAACAACAAGTCATCTTTGCATTACGAGCCAAAGATATTCATCAATAATTCATCTTTGCACTACGGGCCAAAGATATTCATTATTATTTCATCTTTGCACTACAGGCAAAAGATATTCAACAACAGGTCATCTTTGCACTACAGGCCAAAGATATTCAACAACTGATCATCTTTGCACTACGGGCCAAAAATATTCAACAACAGGTCATCTTTGCACTACGGGCCTAAGATATTCATCAATAATTCATATTTGCACTACAAGCCAAATATATTCATATCTCAAAGAAATATATAATCATTTCAGAATTTATATAAACAATAATTATAACCATGTTAATCAATTCATCTTTACACTTAAACTAAAGATATTCAATTATAAATTCAATGGTCATGATCATACCAGTTAAAAATTCATCTTTGTACTACAGGCCAAAGATATTCCTCAGTCACGATAATACCAATAATTTACCCATCTTTACACTCAAGTGAAAGAGAAATTCAACATCAGGGTTATAAAAATGTTATATATGATAACAAAAACAATATGATCAACAACTGCATTTATTTTCAAGAGCAACAATCATAAATCAACGATAATTTGGTCAGAAAAAGAAACCAATTTTTGTCATAAATAGTACTCATGAATAGTAACTCATGAATAGTAATTCGTGAATGGTAACTCGTGAATAGTAATTCGTGAATAGTAACTCGTGAATAGTACTCCGTATTCATACATAGTACCGTATACGTAAATAATGTCATATACGTAAATAGTGCCATATACATGAATAGTGCCGTATACGTGAATAGTGCCGTATACGTGAATAGTAATCCCGACTCAAAAAGTTTCAAATTTGATAAAAAGTTTAAACCAACATTTCGGTATAATGATATTGAAGAAAATATCATTTTAAGAAGAATATAACACCCCTTACTATCCCTTACCTCAAAAGAGCAGCACTTCTGACTGGATATCGGATGTGACGCTGAAGGAAACTTACACTGATGAATAGCAACTCACCAAGTATCTAAATACTCACAAAATACACTCGATAATCTAGAGAGGAAATAAGAGAAAACTTATGAATTCTGGTGTGATTTTCAATTCTAACTTAGCCCTCTATTTATAGGAAAATGTTAGCACGCCGAAGCAGACTTTACCTGCTACCTGATGGCTTTATCTGCTACTATTCCACCCACCAAAAATCAGCCATCTTCCCCAACAACCAAAAGTGGGGCCCACCCATTTCTAAAATTTTCCACCAAAATCATTTGTAAACCTAATTTTCGGATCAGTCACCTCTTAAAATTCATAACAAATCATGTGTTAAATTTTAACGGTTCAAAATTTGTGGATATATACTCAACTTATATATGTATAACATATCCAAAAATTACAACGATCCAACGGTCGGATCAACATTTATGACTCACGCAATATATCTCAAGAACACTGATTTTTCGGATTATTAGTCCTTCGCACCAGTTTCATTCAAAAGTTCACCACGATAAATCTACAAAGGATTGAGTAGTGCCTTCTTACGTAAGAATCAATAATTCAAAAATATTGTGCAATACCGTGTCTTCTTTGTGCAAACGCCAGACGTATTACTTTACTTACCCATTGGGTATTCCAGCGAGTGTTAACGATAACGATTACGCCGTTATTTATAAAAACTCAAATTTGTCGTTTTCTTCATCCAAGCGGTTATCCGTTCTGGGCCCACAAATGGTCGCTGCATGGTAAATGCGATATTCCAAACGAAAAGAATATTCCACGACCAAACGAATATTCCCAGACAAAAAGAATATTTTATAACCACTTGCGTATTTTGAAAAAAATTTCATATATCACCCTTAACTTTAACTTTTTATCAATTTAACCATTTACTGAATAGAAAAATTGAATACTTTTATTTCATAAAATTCGGGGTCTTACAATCTCCCCTCCTTATGAAATTTTGTCCCCGAAATTTCGTACCTGGTATTTCAAAGAGTTGAGAATACCTTGCTTTCATTTCAGATTTCATCTTCCCTGTCATTATGATTTCTCCACGCTCATCTCCTGTATTTCAGATATCATTCTAGAATACAGCTTCAAAATGAGGGTTAATTTAACAAATTAACATATCACATAATATCCCGATATTATGACTGACCAACAATTAAGCTTAGGTAGGACACACTAGCGAAGGATTTACTCATCTCTCCCCTCCTTGTTATATTACCCGATCTCCTCCAGAGACCATATCCTTAAGCTCTGATACCAAATGTGACAACCCCAAAATAGGTCCATTCCATCCAACCCATTCTGAGTCGCCAAATACAAGGTACAGAAAACAACTACAACTTTATTACAACAATTGTCGTACAAAATACAACAACACGTATGATGTGAGTTTGGATACAAATATATACCAAATGTGACTCGTGTCCCAACCGTAATGTGACAAATGTCCCATCAGTGGACAACACCTCACAGTGATACCTATATAAAGGTATAGTCAAAAACTGTTTTAGAAAATAGAATCTTTGGGAAGTGCTCAAGGAAACCGTTGTAAATGGGAGGCCATGCTTTCAGGTTATGATAGATATCATATGGCCACAAAACTATCCTTGGTTGACCCAATAGACCCCAAAGAAAAACAAGAAGATTACTATCATATTCTTTCCAATGGTGTGTCTTCTCTTGACATATCATTATCTCCACTGTCTCTAATTGAGAGTTATACTTCAACCAAACACCAAGATTATATAGGTAGTTCTCGTAGATATACTCAGCAAGTGGATGAGCACAACCCTGTCTTATGATGACATGAGGTTGTATGACATTAGACATCTTGTATGATAGTGGCAAAACACCCTTACAACGTTGGGTTCGCCTCAGCCTATTTGATTCACCAAATATAACTATTAAATGATGTATACAATACCTTTCTATACTTCTTAGGGAGAACCTCCACAGCTAGAGACCACCGTTCTATTTTCGCGTTACCCTCGCTCGACCCAGCTACACTCTTATTACCTGAAAAGGAATTGTGAAGCAAAAGGGTGAGCACAACTAGCCCAGTAAAGAATATCATGACTAAAGATAATTAAATTATCAATAGCCTTCATCAGTAATAAATCAGAGATTTAGAACATATGGTAGATGATAAAACTTTTTAACCATAGTTGCAGCGGAACGAGCATTCCATTAGAAGAGTCAAATAGACCATAAAATCTATTATCTTCTCCATGTTAAAAGTACACCAACAATGTTTTATCCCTGTAACATCAATCAACAATTCATGTCCACAATCACGTGTATACCTCATAATTGTAATTGTAGTTCTAAATTCCTTTTCTCATCCACGACAAAGATAATTTTCATCACCAGAAAACATCAAAGATCATGGTTATACCAAATCACAGTTCATGTTCATAATCATACTAATAAATTCATCTTTGCACTATGGCCCAAAGATATTCATCAACAAGTCATCTTTGCACTACAGGCCAAAGATATTCAACAACAGGTCATCTTTGCATTACGAGCCAAAGATATTCATCAACAACTCATCTTTGCACTACAGGCCAAAGATATTCAACAACAAGTTATCTTTGCATTACGAGCCAAAGATATTCATCAATAATTCATCTTTGCACTACGGGCCAAAGATATTCATTATCATTTCATCTTTGCACTATAGGCAAAAGATATTCAACAACAGGTCATCTTTGCACTACAGGAACAGGTCATCTTTGTACTACGGGCCAAAGATATTCATCAATAATTAATATTTACACTACAGGACAAATATATTCATATCTCAAAGAAATGTATAATCATTTCAGCATTTATATAAACAATAATTATAACCATGTTAATCAATTCATCTTTACACTTAAACTAAAGATATTCAGTTATAAATTCAATGATCATGATCATACCAGTTAAAAATTCATCTTTGCACTACAGGCCAAAGATATTCCTCAGTCACGATAATACCAATAATTTACCCATCTTTACACTCAAGTGAAAGAGAAATTCAACATTAGGGTTATAAAAATGTTATATATGATAATAAAAATAATATGATCAACAACTACATTTATTTTCAAGAGCAACAATCATAAATCAACGATAATTTGGTCAGAAAAAGAAACCAATTTTTGTCATGAATAGTACCCATGAATAATAACTCGTGAATAGTAATTCGTGAATAGTAACTCGTGAATAGTACTCCGTATTCGTACATAGTACCGTATACGTAAATAATGTCATATACATAAATAGTGCCATATACATGAATAGTGCCATATACGTGAATAGTGCCATATACGTGAATAGTAATTCCGACTCAAAAAGTTCCAAATTTGATAAAAAGTTCAAACCAACATTTCGGTATAATGATATTGAAGAAAATATCATTTTAAGAAGAATATAACACCCCTTACTATCCCTTACAATCTCTTACCTCAAAAGAGCAGCACTTCTAACTGGATATCGGATATGACGCTGAAAGAAATTTGCATTGATGAATAGCAACTCACCAAGTATCAAAATACTCAAAAAATACACTCTATAATCTAGAGAAAAGGAGAAAACTTATGAATTTCGGTGTGATTTTCAATTCTAACTTAGCCCCTCTATTTATAGGAAAATGTTAAGACGTCGAAAGCGGACTTTACACCGCTGCACGATGGCTTTACCTGCTACTATTCCACCCACCAAAAATCAGCCATCTTCCCCAACAACCAAAAGTGGGGCCCACCCATTTCTAAAATTTTCCACCAAAATCATTTGTAAACCTAATTTTCGGATCAGTCACCTCTTAAAATTCATAACAAATCATGCGTTAATTTTTAACGGTTCAAAATTTGTGGATATATACTCAACTTATATATGTATAACATATCCAAAAATTACAACGATCCAACGGTCGGATCAAAATTTATGACTCACGTAATATATCTCAAGAACACTGATTTTTCGGATTATTAGTCCTTCGCACCAGTTTCATTCAATAGTTCACCACGATAAATATACAAAGGATTTTTGGGGGATTCCAATTTCTACGGTTAGCTTACTTCCAGGGCTTTCTTTTGATATATGGCTCATCTCCTAACTCATTATACACAAAGAGTTATGGATTTTACAAAATTAAGTAATAAACTAATTTTTCTAAAAATCCCATATTTTGTTCACTATTTCGATAAAATACCAATAAAATACCTCAACATTAATTCCTTCATTTATAACCACATAAATAAATCCATCATTTATATCCACATCAAATAAATATTTTCTTATCATATAAATCAATAATTAAATATTCACAAATAATATTACAAAATCACAATTATGACAACCAGGCCGTTCCCAGGAAAGAGGGGGCTTTCTGATAAGGATTTCTCCTTACTGGGGCGCAATTAGGTGACCAAACCTCTCCTTGACAGAACTTTCTAGACATTGCCAATAATGCTATCTCATAATATTATTCAAATAATATGAATTATTGATCTGATAATGAAGATACTGTGCAGTGACAATTATTGAAACAACAATAATATAAAAATATCAATGCAACAATTATTGAATCAATAAAATAAAATATTGAACAATAATTACTGTAATAATTATTGAGTAGTGCCTCCTTACGTAAGAATCAATAATTCAAAAAATGTTGTGCAATACCGTGTGCTACTGTGCAACAACACGTATTACTTTACTTTACCCACTGGGTATTCCAACAGTGTTAACGATAACGATTACGCCGTTATTTATAAAAACTCAAATTTGTCGTTTTCTTCATCAAGCGGTTATACATTATGGGGCCCACAAATGGTTGCTTGCAGGTAAATGCGAATATTCCCTGACAGAAAGAATATTCCACGACCAAACGAATATTCCCCGACAAAAAAGAATATTTTATAACCACTTGCGTATTTTGAAAAAATTTCATATATCACCCTTAACTTTAACTTTTTATCAATTTAACCATTTACTGAATAGAAAAATTGAATACTTTTATTTCATAAAATTCGGGATCTTACACCATGGCCTTTCTCTATGTGGGGATGGGCGTGATGATAGTCGATTGAACCCAAAGCCAAAGCGATCATTACGTGGTCATCTTCACCATGATCGATTACTTCACCAAATGGGTTGAAACAGGCTCTTTTCCTAAAGTCACAAAAGAGGTCATCATCAGTTTCATCAGAAACAATGTTATTTGTCGATATGGAAAACCGAAGGTGATCATATCAGACAACGCCAAAAACTTGAACAATCAAATGATGGTAGAACTGTGCGGCAAGTTCCACATCAAGCATCTCAACTCCGTCATCTATTGGCCCAAGATGAACGGTGTTTTCGAAGCGGCCAACAATAACATCAAAAAGATTATGCAAAAAATGCCCGTCAATCACAAGGAATGGCTTGACCTGCTGCCTCTCACCCTGTTAGCCTATAGGACGTCAATGCGCACCTCTACTGGGGCTACCCCCTACTCACTGGTCTATGGCATGGAAGCAGTCCTCCCTATAGAAGTAGAGATGGAGTCTTTACGAGTGTTAATAGATGCTCAGATGGACGAAGATCAATGGTTGCAAGACCGATATCATCAATTGTCCCTGATAGATGAAAAAGAGGGCCGACCATTTTCCACGAGATAGTTATACCAAAGAAAGGATCGCTTGGGTCCTACAACAAGAAAGTCTGAATCCAACAATTCAAAAAGAATGATTTGGTGTTAAAGAAAGTCTTGACCAATCAGGATGAAGCCAAAGGAAAATTTGCCCCAAACTGGGAAGACCCTTTCATTGTCAAGGAAGTGCTAACAGGGGGAGCCATCAAGCTACAAGAAATGGACGGGAACGAATTTCCCCAACTCATCAATTCAGACACCGTGAAAAAGTACTACGTCTGAAGCACATACATACCCGTATCTGGAACCTACAAATCGAATAAGGTTTGTCTTTTCATTAGGAAAGCATGAACTACGAATGACCTGATCTCCCTCAACACGTGAGTACGTAGGCAACCATCTATGGTGCGGTCAAACCAATCAAAAATCCAAAGAACCTTCGAATCCCAACTTCAAATTTCAAAAGCTCATCAAACCAAATTCAAACTCCAGACAAACTCTTTTCAAACCTCTTCAACTAAATAACCAGAACTACGAATGACCTGATCTCCCTCAACCCGGGAGTACGTAGGCACCCATCAATGACGCGGTTTAACCCTCAAGAAAAAACAAAAATTGGAAGACCAGTTTCAAGACACCAAAGACAAATAAAAGCTAAATGCTATCAAGATGTCTAGTTACCAGACCCATCTGAGGAACTCCCTTGACACCTCAACTGTCAGTCCATCAGGGAGAAGCTCAAAATGCATCAACAACTGCGAGACATGACGGAAGTGGTAATCACTCAGCAATGACAATATATATCCAAACAGGGAAGTGTTTCAAAAATATATTTCTCTGATATATAAACTGCTTTATATACATAGTGCCATGTACATGACAAAAATGGCTGATCTAGTTTGTGCAGGAAAAATAAAGTTAGTCTATGCACCCAAGGACAAGCGAGTCAGCAATGCCAGCATGACATCTCTCTCTGAAGATGGGGGAGCATCTGTAAGTGTAATCCACTCAGCCTCCATACGGCTCAGAACATCCACAGTCATCTGCAAGGTGGCACTGTGGTCATCAATGTAAGCACTCATCTCGGTGACCAAACCATGGGTGTAAGATCGAAGAGCAGTACTATCAGCTATGTGGAAATCACGGAAAGCTATCGCCCCATCCGTATCTGCGAAAGCTGCATCTTAAGAAATCAAAGTCTCCTCAATCTCAACATATGCCGCATCTCTGGCTGAGCGAACCTCGCCTCGCTCCACAACTGCAGTATCCAGAGCAGAGCGAAGCTCATCCCGCTCAATCAATCCAGTATCCAAAGCAGAGCGAAGCTCCTTCCGCTCAATCAATCCAAATATCCAGGCGATCCGAGGTTATCCTCTCAAGAAAAGCTAAATCCACCCGGTCGGTGACCAACATCTGCGCTCTAGCTGAGTCTCTCTCAAAGGTCATCCTGAATAGAGAATTTGACAAAGGTGGATCTGTCCCTGAGGGAATAACTGGGGGATCACTAACCAAAGCTGCGGCCAAATCTGCGAATAGCTCATCCTCAGTAGGAGAATCTGGATCCTCTATGGGCTCCTCCTCGTCAGAACTCGCAAGCGAAGGTAAATGAAGCTCTGCTACTACGACTGCGGTCTCTGCCTTTAACCATGCAGAATACTCCGGAGAACGACCCGGATGCCTACTGGAGAACTCAGCCCTCTCCCTGTGAGTACAACACTCATAGACTCTAACCAAGTCGACCGGTGACATAGATGATGTCGACATCCTCTGATCAGCAGACTCCTCAAAATGGTGCATACTCTGCCACTGATCAAACTGCTCCATGACTACCAAGGGATGATAGGTAGTCACACCCCTCAATCCTGCCAAAGGCAAATAATCCATGTCAGATGCATGAGTGATGAAGCTGAATGGGGTCGTCATCCCTGAGCATGGCAACACTGCAAACGGATGCTCGAAATCTGACAAAAACCTCAACCAAGACTCTGCATCGACGCAATCAAAGTGACGACGAAAAGAGTAAATTGAGATATCTCATATGTAAAACAAGTATGCATGAGGCCGAAAGCTCAATCGGTTGGATGTGGGACATCACCACATATATAGCACAACCAGACTACCCCAAAAAAACACCTCTGGATGGGTACAGCAATAGGTGAGCGACCTCAATGTCTCCGCCAAAATCATAGGGAGAATGGTACTACCCTGTCTAAGGGCTCTGACTACGACTACCAATCCCACATCGAGATGGTCCAAGTGCAGTGTCATGTACACATATTCCACGATGCACATCAGGAGCATGTCTACCCTGGCAGTCTGCCACTCCTCTTCAATAATGACAAAATCCCCGATGTGGTGGTCATAACTGTCAGACTCGCCAAAGCGCTCGATCAAGAAGTCTATGGAGATCACATTCCCCGAGACGATCTCGTCCATAACTACACTCTGACGGAGACCCGACAACCGAGTAAATGGTCTCCTCATATCACTGATCTCCATCCGAGCACACGGCAACTCTAAGTCTAGGCCGGTCAACCTCTGGTACTCCTCTAGAGTAGGCGACAACTCACACCGCCCAATGCAGAATACCTGTCTGTATGGCATCCAGAATGGTAAAACGCCATCAACAAATCTGGAATTAACCCAGAATTCTATAAGGGCCATCGAATGCCCCGGCATATGGTCAACGGTCTGTCGAGCTGGAAAGGGCAGACTATCATACCACAACCTCAATGAAGCTACCACCTCTGAAGGTGGTAAATACTCTATGAGGGTAACTGCCGATGACGACATATGTAGTACCGTACCACAAAACCATTCAGAGGTCAAGTCAAATTGCAGATGTCTGAATATATACACAAGATACATGCATGATGACAATAATATAAACATGATGCAGAAGATCAGATATGGCAAAAATATCTACAACAAGCTATCTACTACATACAACATCCATATATCCTGGTACAAAATGAAAGGAAGAATACAGGAAAAATGGGCACCACCACCCAGCTAATACAGTTGTGTATCAAAATGATGGCACAGACGTCGAATAGCCAAAACAGTGGCTGACCAAAAAGTATAGCTCCAATAGCTATTAGAGAAAATCGAAGACATCATCCTCAAATCGATCGACCTGCTCCAGATCCTCTGTCTGCACAAAGTTGCTGGGATCAGGCATATCTGGACGGTATAAGGGAGGAACTGCTCCTGTATAACTACTGCTAAATGGACCTGAAGAGGGACATGCTCCATAGCTGGACGGGTCAAATAAAGATGCCCCTGATGGATCTCGGCCAAGGTGCTTGATAAAGAAATGAGCCTGGTCCAACTCCCTGGTAAGATCTGATATCTGGTCTGCATGAGTAGGCTCTCTAATACAAGTTATCCAGTCCGTCATCATCACAGACCCCGGCACCATATCTGCCATAAAATGGATGACACGAGTTTGAGCCTTGATAGTGCGAGGACTCTACCAATCGCTAAAAGGTTGCTGTTTGTATGGGCCCCCTCGATAGATCAAAGTAAATCTATACCCTCCAAAGTGATGTCTGTCAAAGGCACGGGCAATGGCCAATAATGCCAAGTAGGAGGAGCAATGGGAATGCGAATCTCCCCGGTAACGCTCCTAATGGCACGCTCTCCAAGATAGAGCTCCCAGCCTCCCCATCAAATCCAACGATCAAGTGCTCAGATGTGTACGGCGTCCAGGTGATCGAGCCCGCCGCCAAAAGCTCCAACTGCAAACGGGCATAAGTGAATCCCTCAACAACGGGGACCTCCGTCAAAATGGAGTGATTCCATCTCCGTCCACGTGGATAGGTCTCCAGACCTAATGTTGAAACGGGTCGTAGGCAAGGAAGCCTCTCAAATGCCCAAAGCTATCCATGCAAATATCAAAAGTCCTCGTGACCAAGGCGCCAAAAATAAGTGCGAAATAAAAATGTACAGAAGATGTACTCACCAAGGTAAAAGCGGTGGAATCTAACCAAGCCTCGTCACACCCTCAGGAAAGGTACAACACACCTCAAAGCGGACGCTCCGATCAAAAGTTAGAAAGTTTTCGACCGGACATCGCATTGCTCGGAGTGCACGTACTTTGAGATGACCAAGCTGGGCACGCGAGCCCCACCATGTGGAGCCTCACCTCTACCTGCGGCTATCTTAGGTAGAGCTGCGGCTCCCCCCACTATAAATAAAGGGGCAGCCCCCTCTCATTTTCATAAGCAAGAAACACAGCGACGCCCTGTCCGACTGATTTTTTGACTTTTACACTTGTTCCAAACCCAAATATTTTCACTCAAACACGTAGATATACCCATATACTACCACATATCAAAAAACCACCGGTAGTTTGGACGTTCAAGCCCACTAAGTGGCAAAAAGCCTGTAGTAAAGCCCATTGTAAGTAATTTTACGATCAGCAAGTCAATACTATTACTTTGCGCTGTTTTACACTTGCACACCAAGTTTCACTTTCAAAATATGCCCGGAACTTAATTCTGTGGCCGTTTTCGTCGAAAATTGATACAATTTTGTACATAAACTCCATTTTCAACATTTCTACAACTCGAATTGACGATCCGTCAGCTCCAGTAGCTTCAATGCACTGGCACACACAGCTTTGGCAACTTCACCGGACTGGGTCATCGTACCAGTCCAGGTTTGGCTATTTTTTGTACATATTTAACTGCAAATGTTGTAAGACCCCAACTTATTATAAATAAAATTGAATTATCCTTTATTCATTATTCTAAATTAATAAGGGTTAATTTGATATAATTCTTTGGTTATGGGTGAAATGTGCAAAGTTTACAAAATAAGCAAGTGGTTATAAAAAATTCATTATTGTCGGGGAATATTCGTTTGGTTGTGGAATATTCTTTTTGTCGGGAATCTCCATACGATGGTAGCAGATCATTGGTGGGCCCCATAACGAAAAACAGGTTGGATGAAGGAAAAGCGACAAAGATTGAGTTTTATAAATAACGACGTAAATTATTCCGAATTAACTTTGTTGGCTTTACACGGTGGTTAAAAACTGATGTCTACGCGTTGTTGCACCGATGGCACTGCGGTATTGCGCGTACTTATTGAATTATTGATCCTTACGTAAGAAGGCACTACTCAATAATTATTACGAGTAATTCTTATTCAATATTATATTTTATTGATTCAATAATTGTTGCGTTGATATTTTGTATTGTTGTTGTTTTGATAATTGTCATTTACGAGATTTTCCATTATCAAATCAATAATTCATATTATTTGAATAATATTATCGAGACAACATTATTGGCAATGTCTAGAAAGTTTTGTCTAAGGAGAGGTTTGGTCACCTAATCACTTGGCAAGATAAGGAGAAATCCTTATTCGAAAGCCCCTCTTTCTAGAGCGGCACGGTTGTCAAGATCTTGTGATTCGTAATATTATTATTTTGAATAATTAATTATTGATTATTATGATAAAGAAAATATTTATTTTATGTGGATATAGATGGAGAAAATTTTAATGTGACAATTGTTAAAAATTAATATTTTATCTTTTTCGATAAAATAATTCATTTAAATATATTATTTTAATAATATATTAACGGTGATATTTTTATAATGAATGTAGGATATATGAGTATATGAGGAGGTAGAGTATTTTGTGGCATTAAATGTTTAACATATGTTTTGTGTGTGTCGGTGGACACAATTCTTGATAGAAAATTGATTATGATCGTAAAATCGCTCGTTTGTGGATTTGGTCAATTTCATTTGGAATTTGGAAAAATTTTCTTTACGTAAAGTTGTGGAGAATGGAATTTCCCATGGAAAGTCATGAGTTTTGAATTTTTACGATAAGCGAACTATTTTTCTGAATTGTTGAAGTTTCGGAAGATAAAATATTTTTTATTAAATAAAGGGTGGGACCCACTCTTGTTTGAACATGTGGGCTGCTGGAAATTGGGTCAAGGTTGGCTGGTGGCTGATTTGGTTCAAAGGCATGCATAGAAGATATAAATTATAATATTATTTTATTAATTTAGTCTCCTTTGGCGTTCTAACATTTTCCTATAAATAGAGGGCTAAGTTAGAATTGAAAATCACACCAGAAACAAAGTTTTCTCTCTTCTCTCTCTAAATTATCGAGCGTATTCTTGTGAGTATACTTTGAGTGTTTGCTATACGGTCTTGGGGTTTACAAGACTACTTATCTAGAAATTCGATCGAAATACGGTTATTTTGAGGTAAGGGTATTATTTTCTTCTTAAATGATATTTTTCTTCAATATCATTATGTCAAGTATTGGTGAATTTTTTTATCAAATTTGGAACTTTTAGTATGGGGTTACTATTCACGTATACAAGATTATTCACGTATCTGAAGACTATTCATTTAATACTGAGACTATTCAATAGAAAAATAAAAATTTTCTTTTTTGTCCAAAATATCTATTCGGATACTAGCTTTGATTGTATCCATGTTTTGATCATTCTTGAATTTTACACCAATATGATTATTTTCAAGTATTTTTTGGACATGGGTAAAACAAAGTACTGAATCCTTAATCCTTAATCCTTGTCATTTTGTTTCACCTTTGGATTCGTTTCTTTAAAAATGTTTTTCATCATCCTCACCCTAAATGGTGATATAAATGAATATCTTTGGCACGAAAGTGCAAAGATGAGCGATTAATCGATGAATATCTTTGGCCTGAGTGCAAAGATGAAGCAGTGTTGAGATGAACATGACTAAATTGGTGATACAAATGAATATCTTTGGCACATGTAGTGCAAAGATGATTAAAGATGTATATTGATTGTTATTACAGGGATAAACTATTGATGATGGACTTTTAAACCTTAGAAGACAGTAGAATTCTTCCTCTACGTGACTTCTAATGGATTGCTGTTTCCGCTGCATTTGTTGATCTAAAACTTGTTGTCTATTGTATTTTATTAGATTTTTCCCTGTTGAAGACTAACGATAATTTGTTGTATATTAGAGCTGGTATCAGAGCTTAGGGATATGATCTCTGGCGGAGATCGTGGAATAGAACTAGGAGGGGAGAGACAAGTAAATCCTTCGCTAGTGTGTCCTACCTAAGCTTATTTGTTGGTCGGTCATAATATAGGATATTATGTGATATGTTAATTTGTTTAATTAACCCTTGTTTTGGGAAGATTTAAGAATGGGTCACGAGAACTTTAACAATGGAGTTTATGAGGCCGAGGAGACGCCTTGGGTCACCAACGAGGAGAACGTCTGCAACAGTGGCAATGTTCCTCCCGTGAACAACGCCAATCGAGCAAATGATGAGCGACGGATGTTTAGAAGCTTTTTGCGGTTCATGCAAAATCGAGACGAGGAGACTCGTGTACAAAATACTGGGAGGAAATGATAAGTAGCGATGCGGTTTGTCACGGCCAAACAATTCAAAGAGTTGGGACCACAGATTTCCATGGAAAGCCGGATCCGATCAAGGCGTAAACGTGGGTCAAGCAAATTACCAAGATATTCGATGTCTTGGGGTGCGGAGAGAATGAAGGTTCCATTCGCCACCTTTTTGTTTTCGTGGTGAAAGCAGATTCTTGGTGGGAATCGTGAAGCGTACCGACCAAATGCACTTAACATGTCTTGGGAAAGATTTGAAGCGTTCAATGACAAGTACTTTCCGAAAGTATTCGTCATATGAAGGAGGTAGAGTTTATTAGACTCGAGCGAGAACAACATAGACGGTGTCTCAAAGACGAGGCAAAGTTCGCAGAGTTATCGAGTTTGCACCTCATTTGGTGGAGAATGAGGAACGAATGACGCGTATATTTCGAGAGGTCTAAAACCGAGATTCATCAATACCTTATCTCTCATAAATTTTCTCCGTATTCGGATGATGTTGTCAATGAGGCTCGATTATTAGAGCGAGATAGTGAGTATACTCAACCGAGGGACCCAATCGGGTAGTCATCGAAGCGATGATAACCAAATGAGGAGAAAGAATACTGGACAAAGGCGGTAACCACTCGGTGGTAATCGTGGACATGATAATAGGAGAGGTGACTCAAGTGGAAATTTTGAAAGAGAAGATTCAACAATGACGGAAGATATCAACGGCAAAGACCAAAGACCAACAACAAATGCTGGGGAGGAGAAGCGGTAGCCGATTAGATGTTACAAATGCGGGAAGGAGGGACATATCATTAAGCGTCACAACAATCCAAGGTATGTTACATTTGTGGAAAGGAAGGCCACATCGCTCGAGATTGTACTATCACAAAACCAAGTTCAATTGAGGAGTGGTGATTCCAAAAACATCCGGATAAGTTTAAATCACGGTTCTGGAAGAAGCGTTTATCGTGGATTGGACAAAGCGTGAGGAACCCAAACGAGGTGATCACGGATAAGCTAATCTTGAATTCTTGCGAAGTTTATACCTTACTAGATACCGGTTCTACCCATTCTTTTATTTCTCCTGCTTGTGCTCAACGCTTAAACTTGACTCCGGAGAAATTAGATTTTGATTTATCTGTTGAAACTCCGTTGGGTGAAACCTTTGTGACATCTATAGTTTATAAATCTTGCATGATCCAAGTTGGCACTATCACATTACCTGTTGATCTTATCTCTTTAAAGATACTTGCTTTTGATGTGATTTTAGGAATTGATTGGTTAACCACTCATCATGCCAAAATTGATTGTTTTTAAGGTTGTTAGTTTTATATTCCTAACCAACACATAAATACAATTCAAACCACTAAACCACTAAAATCATCCATTGTCATATCAAGCCACAAAGCTATTCGTTTATTGAAAAGCGGATGTCAAGCTTTCTTAGCCCATGTTATGGATTTGAATAAAGACAAGTCGATTTGAATAATATTTCGTGGTTAGAGAATTCCACGATGTATTTCTGAAGAGCTTCCCTTGCCCAGCCCCGAGCGTGATGTTGAATTCTTTATTGACCTTGAAAGGCATAAAGCCCATTTCTAAAACCCCATATCTAATGGCTCCTATTGAACTTCGAGGAGTTAAAAGTCCAACTACTGGGAGTTATTAGACATCGGTTTCATTCGCCCTAAGTCGTCTCCTTGGGGTGCTCTGTTTTATTAAGTAAAGAAGAAAGGCGGAGTATGCGACTTTTGTATTGACTATCGAGAATTGAACCATGTCACCATCAAGAATAGGTATCCGCTACCTCGCATTGATGACATGTTCGACCAGTTACAAAGAGCGCAATTCTTTTCAAAGATTGATCTTCGCTCGGATATCATCAATTTGAAGATTAAAAGCGAGGATATTCCAAAGGCGGCATTCGGGACTCGATACGGGCATTATGAATTCTTGGTCATGTCTTTTGGATTGACTAATGCTCCCCGCCGCTTTTATGGATATGATGAACCAGTGTATTCAAGGAATATTTGGATGGATTCGTTGTTATCTTTATTGATGACATCCTCATCTATTCCAAAAGCCGTGAAGATCATGAGCACCATTTGAATTTGGTACTACAAAGACTTCGTGAACACAAGCTTTATGCAAGTGAAGAAATGCGAGTTCGGCTTGAGGAAGTAGCATTCCTTGGGCACGTGGTGTCAAAACAAGGAGTATCCATTGACCCAAATAAGATTCAAGCAATACAAAGTTGGGAGCAACCGAAGTCGGTGGGATCAAGACGCAGTGACTTTACGGGCTTAATTTGGTTATTATCGGAGATTCGTGGAAGGATTTTCTCGAATCGCTACTCAGGTAACTCGGTGACTCGGAAGATACAAAATTCATATGGAGCGGAGAATGTGAGAAGAGTTTCCAAGAGCTCGAGAGGAGACTCATTTTGGCACTTGTTCTAACAATACCATCCGGTTGGATGGATTTGTTATCTCTGATGATGCTTCCGCAAGGGGTTAGGATGTGTTCTCATGTAACATGGGAAAGTCATAGCCGATGCCTCACGACAACTCAAAGAATATGAGAGGAATTATCCTACTCATGATCTAGAGTTAAAGTGATCATATTTCGTTGAAGATATGGAGACACTACTTGCACGGGGAGAAAGTAGAGATTTATACGGATCATAAAAGCCTCAAATATTTCTTCACCCAAAAAGAACTCAACATGCGGCAACGACGTTATTGGAGTCGTTAAAAGATTACGATCACACTATTCAATATCATCCTGAAAAGCGAGCGTAGTGGTGGCGCATTAAGTAGAAGATCATATGCAAAGCACGAGTGCGATATTGTCAACGCAAAGGCCCATTTTGTATGACTTGCAAAGGATGGAGGTAGAATTAAAGACTCGGGGACCCACATAATGATGGCGAATATACAAGTAGAACCGACTTTAATCGATAAAGTTAAAGCTGCTCAAGCTACGGACCCTGGGGTTGATGCGTATGAAGAAGAAAGTGCAAGAAGGAGCTATTCCGAAGCAAGAATTGATGAGGAAGGAATACTTTGAGTCAATTCTAGACTTTGCGTTCTAACGATTCGACACGAAGCATAAAATCATGATGGAGGCACAACAACACCCCTTACAATCCATCACAGGAGTACAAAATGTATCATGATATTCGACATACATTTTGGTGGAACAATATGAAGAGAGAGATTGCGGAGTTCATCTCAAGATGTTTAACTTTGTCAACGTGTAAAAGCGAGAGCATCAAGTGCCAAAAGGTCCATTGCAACCACTTGAGATTCCGGAATGGAAATGGGAACACATTACTATGGATTTTGTTACGTCTTCCCAAAGTTTCTCAAGGCGTAGATGCAATTTGGGTTATTGTTGATAGATTAACCAAGTCTTCCCATTTCTCACCGATCGCCGAGACTTATCCCTTGAACGTCTTGCTCGTATGTACGTGAATGAGATTAGACGATTGCATGGCATGCCAAGTATCCATAGTTTGGATCGTGACCGAGATTCACTTCAAGATTTTGGGTTAGCTTGCGTAAAGCTATGGGCACGGATTCTGATTGATTCAAGATACCATCCTCAAAGCAGACGGACGGACAATCGAGAGGACTATTCAAACCCTTGAAGATCTATTAAGACTCGTGTCCTAGATTTCAAAGGAAGTTGGGATAAGTACCTACCTACTGCTTGGTGGAATTCTCCTACAACAATGGTTATCAAGCAAGTATAGGCATGGCTCTATTTGAGGCGTTGTATGGATCGAAAATGTCGCTCTCCGTTATCTTTTGGGACGAGGTGGGAGAAGCAACATTGTTGGGACCGTAATTAGTAATACGCATGACTACGAGAAAAGATCCAAATGATTCGACAACGTATTCAAACTTCACAAGATCGACAAAAGAGTTATCTTGATCTTCATAGAAAGGACGTGGAGTTTAATATTGGAGATCATGTATTGTTACGTATTGCTCCATGGAAAGGAGTTACAAGATTTGGGAAAAGAGGAAAGCTCAATCCAAGGTTTGTTGGTCCATTTGAGATTCTTGAATCGAATAGGAAACGTAGCCTATAGACTCGCGTTACCTCCAAGTATGTCTCGTGTTCACAATGTATTCCACATATCTATGCTTCGTAAATATGTGAAAGACCGAACCACATTATTGCGTTAGAACCGCATTGAGATAGTGAAGATTTAACATACGAGGAGATACTGTTGAGATTTTGGATAGGAAAGAGAGCATGTCTTACATACGAAGGTTATACCACAAGTTAAGGTTTTGTGGAGAAACCATGCAATTGAGGAAATTACATGGGAGTTGGAATCGGAAATGAAAGCGAGGTACCCTCACCTTTTCGATATACCAGGTACGTACGTCAATTTCGAGGACGAAATTTCATAAGGAGGGGAGGTTGTAAGACCCCAACTTATTATAAATAAAATTGAATTATCCTGTATTCATTATTCTAAATTAATAAGGGTTAATTTGATATAATTCTTTGGTTATGGGTGAAATGTGCAAAGTTTACAAAATAAGCAAGTGGTTATAAAAAATTCATTATTGTCGGGGAATATTCGTTTGGTCGTGGAATATTCTTTTTGTTCTGGAATCTCAAATGCGGCTGGCGTTTAGTCATTGGTGGGCCCCATAACGAAAAACGGTTGGATGAAGGAAAACGACAAAGATTGAGTTTTATAAATAACGACGTAAATTGTTACCGTTAACACTATTGGCTTACCCGGTGGTTAAAATACGAGAATACGCGTGGTTGCACAAGAAGATACGGTATGTTATTAAATCTTATTGAATTATTGATCCTTACGTAAGAAGGCACTACTCAATAATTATTACGTAATTCTTATTCAATATTATATTTTATTGATTCAATAATTCTTTGCGTTGATATTTTGTATTCTTTGTTGTTTCAATAATTGTCATTACACAAGATTTTCCATTATCAAATCAATAATTCATATTATTTGAATAATATTATCGAGACAACATTATTAGTAATGTCTAGAAAGTTACATCTAAGGAGAGGTTTGGTCACCTAATTGCTTGGCTAGGTAAGGAGAAATCCTTATTCGAAAGCCCCCTTCTCTCGAGAACGGCTGGTTGTCGATCTTGTGATTACTGTAATATTATTTTTGAATAATTAATTATTGATTATTATGATAAAGAAAATATTTATTTTATGTGGATATAGATGGAGAAAATTTTTAATGTGACAATTGTTGAAAATTAATATTTTATCTTTTTCGATAAAATAATTCATTTAAATATATTATTTTAATAATATATTAACGGTGATATTTTTATAATGAATGTAGGATATATGAGTATATGAGGAGGTAGAGTATTGTGTGGCATTAAATGTTTAATATATGTTTTGTGTGTCTGGTGGACACAATTCTTGACCGAAAATTGATTATAGACTGTAAAATCGCCCGTTTATGGATTTCGGTCAATTTGTGTTTGGAATTTGGAAAATTTTTCTTCTGTAAAGTTGTAGAGAATGGAATTTCCCATGGAAAGTTGTGAGTTTTGAATTTTTACGATAAAGAACTATTTTCTACGAATTGTTGAAGTTTAGGAAGATAAAATAATTTTTATTAAATAAAGGGTAGGACCCACTCTTGTTTGAACATGTGAAATTTGCTAGAAATTGGGTCAAGGTTGGTGGTGGTGATTTGGTTCAAAGGCATGCGTAGAAGATATAAATTATAATATTATTTTATTAATTTAGTCTCCTTCATGCGTTCTAACATTTTCTATAAATAGAGGCTAAGTTAGAATTGAAAATCACACCGTAAATAAAGTTTTCTCTCTTTCTCTCTAAATTATCGAGCGTATTCTTGTGAGTATACTTTGAGTGTTGCTATATCTGGTGCGGGTTTCACAAGACTATAATCAAAATTGATCGGAAATACGGTTATTTTGAGGTAAGGGTATTATTTTCTTCTTAAATGATATTTTTCTTCAATATCATTATCCAAGTATTGGTGAACTTTTTTTATCAAATTTGGAACTTGTTGTGTCGGGGTTCTTATTCACGATACTAAAGACTATTCACGTATCGATACTTATTCACACGAATCTGAAGACTATTCATAGAAAAAAAAAAATTTTTCTTTTGTCCAAAATATCTATTAGGATACTAGCTTTGATTGTATCCATGTTTTGATCATTCTTGAATTTTACACCAATATGATTATTTTCAAGTATTTTTGGACATGGGTAAAACAAAGTACTGAATCCTTAATCCTTAATCCTTGTCATTTTGTTTCTTTGGATTCGTTTCTTTAAAAATGTTTTCATCATCCGGTCCTAAATGGTGATATAAATGAATATCTTTGGCCTGTAGTGCAAAGATGAGCAGTGTTGAGATGAACATGACCAACTGGTGATACAAATGAATAACTTTGGCATGTAGTGCAAAGATGATTAAAGAAGTATATTGATTGTTATTACAGGGATAAACTATTGATGATGGACTTTTAAACCTTAGAAGGCGGTAGAATTCTTTCTCTCACGTGACTCTTCTAATGGATTCTTTATTCCATTGCATTTGTTGATCTAAAACTTGTTGTCTATTGTATTCTATTAGATTTTTCCTGTTGAAGACTAACGAAAATTTGTTGTATATTATCTTAGTCATAATATTCTTTCTTTGGGCTAGTTGAGCTCACCCTTTCCTTTTGTTCCATTTTCTTCTCGTGGAGGTGAGAACATAGCGAGGATCGAGTCGGGGTATAGAGTGATGGTTCTAGGAAGATGTTTTAGCAGTCCTCACTATTTCTATAAAATAGTGTTTGAATAATTGTAATGAGGACTTATTTGCGTGTGGATATTGTCTAGAAGACAATATTTGTATTTAAACTCACAGTATGTATTGTCGTATTTCACACGACACTTGTATTATTGAAGTTGTAGTTTGCTTTCTATACCATGTATTTTGGCGACTCAGAATGGGTGTTGTATACCTGTTTTGGGGGCATCACAAATGTAGTAACATTTCAATTCTATCAAGCCCGAATTTTAAATTCGTGGTAGTTTACCACTTATATATATATACGCATATATAAGCGACATTCACCATCACTGGTACTCAAATCAGTCCTGGTTGACTACATTTTTGTCAATATATGTAAAACCCCAACTTTTTGAATAAAGATGAATTTTTTATAAATATTATTTTTGAATATTATGGAGTAAAATTGATATAATGTTATAGTTGTGGGTAATATTTATAAATTTTGCAAAGTACGCATGTGACGCCCCCAAAATTAGGTATACATCACCCATCTTGAGTCGCCAATACATGGTACAAAATTCAAATACAACTTAATTATACAATAGTCGTGTAAAGTACGACAAAATACATGTTGTGAGTTTTAATACAAATATTGCCTTCTAGACAATATCCACTCTCAGAATAAGTCCTCAATACATTTATTATCACACTATTTAACTGAATAGTGAGGACTACTAACTAACACTATAATCCAGAACATCACTCCGTTCCCCGACTTGTCCCTGCTACGTTCTCATTTCCTGAAGAGAACCGTGAAAAAAAGGGTGAGCTCAACTAGCCCAGCAAGAAATATTATGACTAAGATAATGCAAAATAAATTATCATTAGCCTTCAACAATGTTAAACTGATAAAATATAATAGACATCAAGTTTAAGCTGCGGTGAACAAGCAATCCATTAAAAGAGTCAAGTAGAAAATAAAATCTACTATCTTTTATGATTTAAAAGGTTTTTCATCACTTTGTTATCGGCGAGACTCAAATTTTAACAAATATTCCACATCATCGAATCACCCCTGCACTACGGCCAAGGATATTCTTTAGTATCACGACCACAATTATCCATGCACTACGGGCCAAGAATATTTGTGTATTCCTTAATAGTCATGATCATGCCAACAACTGTCCAACAATGCACTACGGGCCAATGAGGACTTTTACCACATCATTTGTAACATTACGGTCATGATTACACAGAATAATCTCTGGTCATAATCATACCAAGTCCATCTATGCACTACAGGCCACAGATGACTTTAAAAAAAATATAAACATGAGGATGATGACAATGATATAAGAATTCAATAAAACAAGTTCAAGAATTAATTTATTCAGAAACTAATAACGTCCAAATTGTCAACATGATACTACTTTGTAGAGTAAAATTCAAGAATGCTCAGAAGAATATTTCCATGAAAAGATACTAGATGAAGCGCAAATATCAAGGATATTCCACAAATTTCATGGAGTATAGAAGTCAAAACTTTAATCAACTGAGTATAATAAATAATGGAATAACAAAAGAAATCACCATGCATGCGGTACTTTGCATAGAGCAAAGTTATTCCAATGAATAATAACGAGAACTAGTCGTGCAAAATTTGCAAACTGACAGGATGTTCCAAATGAGAATAATAAAGAATGGAATAACAACGAAATCACCATATATGCGGTACTTGATAGGCGGGTTATTCAACAGAATACTAATAAAGGCGGAATCGGTCGGCCAAAAGCGCATAGACGAGGATATTCCAACGAGTAATAATGAAAGCGGAATCAGTCCCGGCCAAAACGCATTGCACAGGATATTCCAATGAGAATAATAAAGACGGAATAATAGAAGAATGTCACCAAGTATAGGGTGAGACCGCATATACGAGTTATTCAAATGAATAATAAGAAATGGAATAACAACAGTTCTCTTCATGAATAAGAAAGAATAACACCCCTTACCGTTTTAAAGAAGAACTAAAATAAAGAAGTAGTTAAGTAGCAGAATACTTTTCTTCTTTCTCTCTATAGTTTCTCTCTCTAGAGTTCAGTGAATTCGTAAGAAAATAATGAAGGAATGAGCTTCTATTTATAGAAAAAGGGAATGCATAGTAACTAATCCATGAACGGTCCAAATTGATTTACTTTAATCTGACGGTCCATATTTAAAGAAAAATCTTTTAAATAAAATATAATATATTCTATTTATATAAAAAAGATTTTTACTATGCCAACACTATGCAAAACACTATGCAACACTATGCAATACTATGTATAATAAAATATAATATATTCTATTTATAGAATAACTTTAATAAAGTATTCTCATTTTATATAAAAGATGTTTTACATTTTATTACGTTAATAATCTGAATAAAACAAAACTTCATTATCGCTAAATAATTCATATTATTAATTGACAATAATTGAATCAAACCGAGTGACTTCTCACATAAGCATTAATAATTAATACTGTGTGCTCTCTTATGCAACCACGCCAGACATCGCATTTTTAACAAGGTATTTCAACAGTTAACGGTAAAACTTCCACCGTTATTTTCATAAAGTATTTTTGTCGTTTTCTCAATCCGACAATAATTCCATTCAGGTCCACCAATGATTGTCTTAGTTATACGAATATTTCCGTTAAAACGAATATTTCCCGACCAATGAATATTATATAACAACTTTGCGTACTTTTGCAAAATTTATAACTATTACCCACAACTATAACATTATATCAATTTTACTCCATAATATTCAAAAATAATATTTATAGAAAATTCATCTTTATTCAAAAAGTTGGGGTTTTACAATCTCCCCTTCTTATGAAATTTTGCCCTCGAAATTAGGGTACGTACCTGGTATGTCGAAGAGGTAAGGATACCTTGATTTCATTTCAGATTCTAACTCCCAGGTCATTTCCTCAACATCGTGATTCCTCCACAAAACTTTGACTTGAGGTATAACCTTGGAGCGTAGAATATGTTCCTTCTTATCCAAGATTTGAACAGGAACCTCTTTATACGTCAAATCTTCCGCTATTTCGTCCGGTTCTAACTCAATAATGTGGTTCGGGTCTTCCACATATTTATGTAACATGGATATATGAAAAACGTTATGAACATGAGACATACTTGACGGTAAAGCGAGTCTATAGGCCACAGTTCCTACTCGATCAAGGATTAAAAATGGGCCGATAAATCGAGGATTGAGCTTTCCTCTCTTTCCAAATCTCAGTAACTCCTTTCCATGGAGCAACACGTAACAACACATGATCTCCTATATCGAATTCCACGTCCTTTCGATGAAGATCAAAGATAACTCTTTTGTCGATCTTGTGAGGTTTTTATATCGTTGTCGGATCGTTTGAATCTTTTTCGTAGTCATACGTACCAACTCCCGCCCCAACAACGTTAAGTTTCACCCACCTCATCCCAAAGATATTGGAGAACGACACTTTCTTCCATACAACGCTTCGAATGGAGCCATGCCAATACTTGTTTGATAAGCTGTTGTTGTAGGAAAACTCCACCAATGGTAAGAACTTGTCCCAACTTCCTGAAGTCAAGGACACAATTTCTTAATAGATCTTCAAGAGTTTGAATCGCCCTCTCCGATCGCCCGTCAAATTCGAGGATGATATGCCGAGCTAAATCAAATCTGTGCCCATAGCTTTTTGCAAACTAACCCAAAATCTTGAAGTGAATCTTGGGTCTCGATCAGAAACTATGGATACTGGCATACCATGCAATCTTACAATCTCGTTTATGTACATACGAGCAAGAAGTTCAAGTGTATAGGTTTCTCGTATTGGTGAGAAGTGAGCAGACTTGGTCAATCTATCAACAATGACCCAAATCGCATCTATGCCTTGAGAAACTTTGGGAAGACCGGTAACGAAATCCATGGTAATGTGCTCCCACTTTCATTCTAGAATTTCAAGTGGTTGCAATGGACCTTTTGGTACTTGATGCTCCGCCTTATCTCGTTGACACGTTAGACACCTTGAGATAAACAGCGTTATCTCTCTCTTCATATTGCCCCACCAAAATGTATGTCGAAGATCATGATACATTTTGGTACTCCCGAGATGGATTGCAAATGGTGTGTTGTGCGCCTCCATCATGATTTTATACTTTAACTTCAGGATCGTTAGAACACAAAGTCCGGAGTTGACTCAAGTATTCCTTCATCATCGATTCTTGCTCCTAAGATCGCACCTTCTTGCACTTTCTTCCTCATACGCATCAGCTCCGGATCTGTAACTTGAGCAGCTTTAATTTTATCAATTAAAGTCGGTTCTACTAGTATATTCGTCATCATCACGTGGGTCCCTGGAGTCTTTATCTCTATCTTCATCCTTTGCAAGTCATACAAAATGGGCCTTTGCGTTGACAATATTGCACTCGTACCCGCATATGATCTTCTACTCAATGCGTCAGCTACCACATTCGCTTTTCCAGGATGGTATTGGATGGTATGATCATAATCATTCAACAGTTCAAGCCAACGTCATTGTCGCATGTTGAGTTCCTTTTGAGTGAAGAAAAATTTGAGGCTTTTATGATCCGTAAAGATCTCCACCTTCTCCCCATACAAGTAATGCCTCCAAATTTTAAGTGCGAAGACCACAGCTGCTAACTCTAGGTCATGAGTAGGATAATTCCTCTCATATTCTTTGAGTTGTCATGAGGCATAAAGCTATGACTTTCCCATGTTGCATGAGAACACATCCTAACCCTTTGCCGAAGCATCATTGTAGATGACAAATCCTCCAAACTAGATGGTATTGTCGAACGCGGTGTTGAAATGAGTCTCTCTCGAGTTCTTGAAAACTCTTCTCACATTCCTCGCTCCGGTAGAACTTTGTATCTTCCGAGTCAAATTTGAGTTAGTGGAGTAGCGATTCGAGAAAACCCTTCACGAATCTCCGATAATAACCAATTTAAGCGAGAAAGCTACGTACTTCGGTCACTGATTTAAGTTGCTCCCAGCTTTGAATAGCTTCAATCTTTGTTGGGTCAACAGATATTCCATGACTTGATACCACGTGCCCAAGGAATGCTACTTCCTCAAGCCAGAACTCGCATTTCTTTAACTTGGCATAAAGCTTGTATTCTCGAAGCTTTTGGAGTATCAGCCTCAAGTGTTGCTCATGATCTTCACGACTTTTGGAATAAATAAGGATGTCATCAATAAAAACGACCACAAAGTGATCCAAATATTCCTTGAATACTCGGTTCATCATATCCCTGAAGGCAGCAGGAGCATTAGTCAATCCAAAAGACATGACTAGGAATTCATAATGCCCGTACCGAGTTCTGAAAGTCGTCTTTGGAATGTCATCGGTTCTAATATTCAATTGGTGATATCCGAAATGAAGATGGCGAATATACGAGTAGAACCAACTTTAATCGATAAGGTTAAAGCTGCTCAAGCTACAGACCTGGAGCTGATGCGTATGAGGAAGAAAGTGCAAGAAGGTGTTATGCCGGAAGCAAGAATCGATGAAGAAGGAATACTTAGAGTCAACTCCAGACTTTGTGTTCCTAATGACCCTGATTTAAAGTATGAAATTATGATGGTGGCGCACAACACACCATTTGCAATCCATCCTGGGAGTACCAAAATGTATCATGATCTTCGTCATACCTTTTGGTGGAGCAATATGAAGAGAGAGATAGCGTTGTTTATCTCAAGGTGTCTAATGTGTCAACTTGTCAAGGCGGAGCATCAAGTACCAAAAGGTCCATTGCAACCACTTGAAATTCCAGAATAGAAGTGGGAGCACATTACCATTGATTTCGTTACCGGTCTTCCTAAGGTTCTCAAGGTATATATGTGATTTGGGTCATTGTTGATAGATTGACCAAGTCTGCTCATTTCTTACCGATACGAGAAACTTATACACTTGAACGCCTTGCTTGTATGTACATAAATGAGATTGTAAGATCGCACGCAGATGCCAAGATCCATAGTTTTCGATCGAGACCCAAGATTCACTTCACGATTTTGGGTTAGTTTGCAAAAAACTATGGGCACTAATTTACAATTTAGTTCAAAGATATCATCCTCAAATCCGGACGGACAATCGTAAAAGAACTATTCAAACTCTTGAGGATTTATTAAGACTCGTGTCCTTGACTTCAAGGGAAGTTGGGACAAGTTCTTACCATTGGTGGAGTTTTCCTACAACGACGCTTATCGCAAGTATTGGCATGGCTCCATTCAAGCATTGTATGGAAGAAAGTGTCGTTTCTCAAAGATCTTTGGGATGAGGTGGGTGAAGCAACGTTGTTGGTACCCGTGATGACTACGTAAAAGATTCAAACGATCCGGATAACGATATAAAAACCTCACAAGATCGATAAAAAGAGTTATGTTGATCTTCATCGAAAGGACGTGGAATTTGATATAGGAGATCATGTGTTATTACGAGTTGCTCCGTGAAAAGGAGTTACGAGATTTGAAAGAGAGGAAAGCTCAATCCTCGATTCATCTACCATTTTAATCCTCGATCGAGTAGGAACCGAGGCCTATAGACTCGCTTTTACCGCCAAGTATGTCTCGTGTTCATAACGTTTTTCACATATCCATGTTACGTAAATATGTGAAAGACCCGAATCACATTATTGAGTTAGAACCGGACGAAATAGCGGAAGATTTGACGTATGAAGAGGTTCCTGTTCAAATCTTGGATAAGAAGGAACATGTTCTACACTCCAAGGTTATACCTCAAGTCAAAGTTTTGTGGAGAAACCACGATGTTGAGGAAATGACTTGGGAGTTAGAATCTGAAATGAAATCAAGGTATCCTTGAAATGAAACCTCTTCGATATACCAGGTACGTATCCTAATTTCGAGGGCGAAATTTCATAAGAAGGGGAGATTGTAAAACCCCAACTTTTTGAATAAAGATGAATTTTCTATAAATATTATTTTTGAATATTATGGAGTAAAATTGATATAATGTTATAGTTGTGGGTAATATTTATAAATTTTGCAAAGTACGCAAGTTGTTATATAATATTTGATTGGTCGGGGAATATTCTCGTTTTAATAGGAATATTCAGACAACGGCAAGACAATCATGGGTGGACCTCCATAATGTAAATTATTATCGGATTGAAAAAACGACAAAAATACTTTTTTATGAAAATAACTTAATGGAAGTTTTACCGTTAATCGCTGAAACACCCTTGTTAAAAAAATAAAGAATACGCCAGAATTGCACAAAGAAATACACTACGGTTTTGATTATCGATGCTTACGTGAGAAGTCACCGATTTTGTTCAATTATTGTTATAGTATTATAAATATTGGTGTATTATTCGGACCCCCTTTTCAAAATAATGTGAGATATGTATATGATATATATATATATATATATATATATATATATATATATATATATATATATTTGAAAAGTCTTTCAGTGGGGGAATGGATGAAATAATTTGGGAGGAGTATTATTAGTATTATTATTATTATTATTATTATTATTATATATATATATATATATATATATATAAGGTACGAAAGGAATGGTTATATATATATGAATTAATTTGATTAAGCTAGCAGGAAGGAGTACAAGTAATATTATTATTTTATATATATATAATTAGTGCCTGCCTTATACGGCAGGTCACATATTATGTATATATATATTTATTATATATATTTATATATATAACGTTATATTTAAAAGTTTTGTTTTATTAGAATATTTTATTAAATCAATCTGGACCGTCCATTTAAAAGTAAATCAATTTGGACCGTTCAGGAATTTGTTACTATGCACTCCATTCTTCTATAAATAGAAGCTCATTCCTTCATTATTTCTTATGAATTCACTGAAACTCTAGAGAGAGAAAGTATATAGAGAAATAAGAAAAGTATTTTGCTACTTCCCTACTCTTATATTCAGTTTCTTTTACGATAAGGGGTGTTATTCTTTCTTATTCATGAAGAGAACTGTTGTTATTCCATTGCTTATTATTCATTGGAATAACTCAGATACGCTGCCATCTACCCTATACTTGGTGACATTCTTCTATTATTCTCGTTGGAACATCCTCGTCTCAGATGTTTTACACCGGACCGGTTCCGGTCTTTATTATTATTACGTTGGAACATCCTGTCTCATGTGTTTTACAGGACCGGTTCCGCTTTTTTATTATTATTCATTGGAACATCTTGTATGTGCTTTTACGCATGACTTGGTTCCATTCTTTATTATTCGTTGGAATATCCTCGCTGCATGCTTTTTACGGACTTGGTTCCGTTATTTATTATTCATTGGAATAACTGATCGCATGCATGGTGATTTCTTTTGTTATTCCATTCTTTATTATACTCGATTGGTTAAAACTTTGATTTCTATCCATGAAATTAGTGGAATATCCTTGATATTTGCGCTTCATCTAGTATTTTTCATGGAAATATTTTCATTTTGAATTTTATTCATGTTGACAATTTGGACATTATTATGGATAAATTAATTCTGAACTTGTTTTATTGAATTCTTATATCATTGTTCATCATCCTCATGTTTATATTCTCGCATGAAAGTCAGTGGAATATCCTAGTGCATAGATGGATTTGGTATGATTAGTATTTTTTCATGGAAATAATCTTCCGAGTATTCTTGTTACAAATGATGTGGTAAAAGTCTCATTCGGATAAAGTAATTCGATGGATAGTTGTTTTATGATCATGACCATTAATGAATACATGAATATCCTTGGTTTATAGTGCATGGATAATTTGTGGTCATGATACTAAAGAATATCCTCGTAGAAAGTGGCGAGGGTGATTCGATGATGTGGATTATTTATTGTCGAGTCCCAAATGATAATAAAGTGTTGAAAAACCTTTAAATCATGTAAGATAGTAGATTTTATTCTCTACTTGACTCTTCTAATGGATTGCTTGTTCAACCGTAGTAGTTAAACTTGACATTTATTATATTTTATCGCTTAACACCGTCAAGGCTAATGATAAATTATTCGCATTATCTTAGTCATAATATTTCTACTCGGGCTAGTTGAGCTCACCCTTTCTTTCATTGTTCTCTTCGTGAAATGAGAACGCACTGTGACTAGTCGGGGAATGGAGTGATGGTCCAAAGGATAGCATTAAGAGTCCTCACTATTCTATGAAATAGTGTGATAATAATTGTAATGAGGACTCCTTTTGAGTTTTATACTCTAGCAGTAGAAAATATTTGTATTCAAACTCACAGCTCATGATGTATAATTAAGTTTGTATTTGTATTCTGTACCATGTATCTGACGACCCAAGATGGGTGATGGATACCTAATTTTGGGGGCGTCACAATATATATATTTATATATTTTTAGTCGGCCTGAATTATTTTGTGGCCATTATACTGCTTTTACACACTTCCCCATACTAGTGCTCTCTAGAAAGTCAATTTGGTGACTATTTTCCTCGTCAATTTCAATTCCAAGATTGGTATCAAATCCTTCGCCCTTTTCACTACTTTTATATATATATATATATATATATATATATATATATATATATATATATATATATATATATTTCAATTCCAATTCCAAATGTCATGAAAGTGAAAATCCATCGCTTTTTATAAATTTTATATATATATATATACATACATATATTGCTTATTCGGTTCCATTCAACTACTACATTCAACATTCATTTGTATATGAATTTGACCGATATATCTCATGGGCTTATCTAGATTTATTTAAATCTCGCCACTTCAAGCTTTCAAACGGTTCAAAGCATCCAGACTGAACCGAGAAGCTAGAACGGCTGAGATTTCCTTAAATCTAGCTTTATTTCTAGTTTCAACATTGAAAGCAAACTCAAGGTCCCATAGATCGCTATCTAGTGAAAACGAGACGCTTTGGCCACACGCAATGATTTATCGATGAATCATTGGTTCCATCATGCTGTGAGGATGTATATATTCATTTGCATAAATTGAATTGTGCAGTTTATTAGCTACTCACACGTGAGCTCGGGAATGTGGGATTCACGATCAAAACGACGTAATCGATTCCAACGATGGACAAACTCCGATTTATGATGTATCCCGCTAGTTTTCTCAGAATGTACATATCGCATCTTTAAAACTGTTATCCAATTTAAGGTCTCAACATAGTGAAAACATGGATCGTCGTGATAGTCATTCCCTCCGATGGTTTTCATACCCATGAGGAGACCGACACTTACATTTTTTTTTGTGATAGATTATGTCCCAACACATTCCTCACATGCAAATTTTAAGGCTATAAAGATAAATTTTGGAAGTATCAAAAGGTTTCAATTCTTATGTCAGTGTAGGGGTTTGATAAACAGCTTTCAAAATTTCACTGTCAAATTCAATTTCAAAGCTTTTGCAAATCTAATCAAAATGCTTTTGCAAATCAAATTTAAGACTGATTTTCAAAATCAAATCAAACCCTTCGTATATAGGCTCAACGAAGCAAAGCACTACTTTCAATCAATCAAATCAACAAGCCCAATTTTCAAACTGCATTCACTCACGATTCCAGCTTTTAAGAAAATATTGAAAAGATTGTGGTACCGTGTTTACGTTAGGAGTCGTGGGTGCCTAACACCTTCCCCACACTTAACCAAGCCTGAAACTCAAACTCCGATTTCAAATATCAAGTTTCACAATGTCTCAAAGAATTGGGCCTCTTTTCAAATCAAACTCTATTGGCTTTAAAATAAATCAAATCGTCGACATGAAATGTGCTTTTTTTCTAAAAAACCCTTCAAAACTTTTTTTCCTAAATGAATAAAGAGAGAGAGAACTTAGGAAGATATTTTTGGATTCTTAAATTTTCCAACGCCGACACACCTATTAATATATATATATATAGTGGGCGAGCTACACAAATTGCTGTGGGAACTACACAAAGAAGCTATAGCGACTATTTTTAGGGCTATAAGACCGCTTGTTTGTCGCCAATCGCTCATATACGACGGACAAACCATCGCTATAGCTCAAAAAAATCGTCGTTATAGCTTCATGGATCTTTATACGTGGCTTTTACAAAATAAATGATAATGATGGAGGAAATCTTAAGCCTCATGTGGAATGGGCGTGAGGAAATCATAGCAAACAAAAAGAAAACAAAGGCCCAAATCGATGAACAAACAAACATTCGCTCAGGGCTCAAAAGAAATTCTTTGTCTCGGAAGAAATCGAGGAAGGAGGTGGTGGTCTCTCGCGCACACAAACAAACGAACAAGGTTAGGGTTCTAATCGTCTACCATAGTAAGTGATCTGCATGCATAATAGCCTCATGAATAATCGTCTTCCGAACGATCGTCTACCGAACAATCGTTTACCACAGTTAGGGTTTCAATCGTCTACCATGTAAGTGTGGTTTGGGTTCCACCAATTTTTGTCTGAAAAATAAAATAATGAACTCTTTTCATCTTTGTTTTCTCTTAAAAGCGAAGGGATACGGTGTTGATAGGAAGTATTTCATTGTTTCATCTATGTTTTTTCCAATCGTAAAAAGTCATTAAGGTTTAGTGTTTCTTAAATGTTTATAGTTGTGTTTCTTTAATGTTTACAGATTTCTTTCCTTTTTTTGACCATGTAATGTTTACAAATTGAACATGTTGTTTACTGCAACATGAACTACTTTGATGTTGAATTGTACCATGGAGGTCAGTTTGTTACTAAGGAGGATGGATCATATGATTATGAGGGTGGTAGGAAAGAATCTTATAAGGGGGCTGATGGAGATTACATGAATGTTGAGAGGATGGAGAAGTTGGTAAAACACCTAGGGTATAAAAGACACTTTGATATATACTTCAAATTGGTGGGGTGGAATTTGAAGGAGGGTCTAGAACTTCTTCATGATGACAATAGTGTAAGATCGCTAATTGATGAAGCTATAAAACTGGAAGATTGATATATCTTTGTGACCATGAGGATAATGAAGAAACACCTGCTGAGGTTGATGTCAGAGATGAGGAAGCACCAAAGCAGACGGATGATGATTCAAGTGATGCTACTTATGAGGAAAGTGATGAGGAGTTACGTGATGCTACTGATGATGATGAGAATGAGGAGTTGATATCTATAAGAAAAAGAAAGGGACTGATAAAAAATTCAAGAGGACAAGAGTTGGTTTTGGATTGTGAAGTAAATCTTGATGAAGATCAAGTTGATATTGGTCACTTACATGTTGAGGATGTTGGGGCTTCATCTATCCCAAAAAAGCAACCAAATGTTGAACCTGGTACACAAGAGAGCAGTAGCAGGGGGAAAAAGCTGGCATCCAGAAAAACTAAGGCTGTAGAGGTGGAAGTTGAACCAACATTTTCAGATGGGGAGGATGAGTTAGGGTTTGGGACAAAAGGAATGAGGCCTTGGGTAGAAACTGAAGAAAATTCTGATGAGGAGATTTCTCCAAGTGGTGATTCTAGTAGTAACAGTGAATGGGAAGGAGAGGAGCCACAAAGGAAAAAGAAAAGAGTGGTTCCAACATATAATCCCAACACTCCAATTAGCAAGATAAAATTTGAAGTTAATATGGTATTCACTGGTCCTGAACAGTGTAAGGAAGCTATAGTGAATTATGCAGTTGGTAATGGAAGGGGAATCCATTTTGCTGTTAATGAGAAAACAAGAATACAAGCAAAGTGTGCCACTAACCTGTCCATGGGGTTGTGGGCTAGTTATGTGCCACATGAGAAGGTGTTTCAAATTAAATCATACAATGAGCAACATTATTGTGTGAGGAAAACAAAGATCTTGGATTGTTAGGTGTAGATGGTTGGTTGACAAGTTGGGGGTACAATAAGAGCAAAACCAAGAATGAAGTTGAGGGAAATACAATCTGCAATTAAACAAAAATTTGGACCTGCAATCATCGTTACCTCGGTTTCGACGAGTAAAGAAAATGGCTTTAAGTGAAGTTGAGAGCACCTGAAGGAGCATTATGGTAAGGTTTGGGAGTATGGGAATGAGATTCTAGCTACAAACTCGGGAGCACAAGTCCAAATTAGAGGTGATGGGGCACTCCACCTAGATTCCAAAGAATGTACATTTGTTTTAAAGCTGTTAAACAAAATTGGTTGGAAGGATGTAGACATATAATAGGGCTTGATGGTTGTTTCTTAAAGACATATTGTAGGGGTGAGTTGTTATCTGCTGTTGGTAGGGATGCAAACAACCAAATGTTTCCACTTGCTTCAAGCAAAGTGGTTGAAAGTGAGAACAAAGATTCTTAGAGTTGGTTTCTAGGTCTACTGCTAGAGGATGTGGGTCTGGAATTAGGTAGAGGATGGACCTTGATAACTGACCAACAAAAGGTATTACAAATGTTTATAAATCTAATTGAACTTTATGTTTTTAATATTTGTTATTATATTTTGCACTAAACTTGTTTACAAATTTGCAAGGGTTTGGTTCCTGCTATACAAGAGCTTTTGCTAGAGGCAGAGCATAGATGTTGTGCAAGACACATCTATGCTAACTGAAGGAAGAAGTGGCTGGAGCGATCTTGAAGAGCATGTTTTGGAGAAAGCGACCAAGGCCAATAATCCTCATGAGTTCAGAAGGGCAATGGTTGACATGAGGAATGAGAGTAAGGATGCTCACACCCATCTTTTAACTATTCCTCCTAAACAGTGGAGCAAGGCCTTTTTTTCCTGTGAAACAAAATGTGATGTTGTGACTAATAACATGTCTGAATGTTTTAATAGTTGGATCTTAGAGGCTAGATATAAACCATTACTAACTATGTTTGAAGATATAAAAACACAAGTCATGGGTAGAATCCATACAAAGAGGGATGAGATGCAAAAAATAGAGGCAAAGTTATGTCCTAGGATTATGACAAAGGTCAATAAGGCCATTGAGCTATCCAAGTACTGTGAGTATGACTGGGATGGGGGGCACAAGTTTGAAGTGTCTGATAGGAGTGGAAAATACAAGGTAGACTTGGAGATTATGAGTTGTTCATGTGGGGTATGGCAGTTATCTGGTATTCCTTGCCCCCATGGAGTAATTGGAATTCTTCACATGGAACAACCAGTTGAGAACTATGTTGATTCCTGTTATTATGTGGATACTTACCTGAAATCATATAACCACTTGTTAAATCCAATGGGGGGGTTCAAATGAATGGCCTCCATCCAACATGACAACATTGTTGCCTCCATCCACAAAGAGAATAGCAGGCAGACCAAAGAAAATTAGGAGGAAGGATCCTCATGAAGAGCCCAAAAGCAAAACCAAGTCATCTAGGAAAGGGATTCCTGTTAGGTGCTCTAAAAAGGAGTATGGGCATAACAAGTTAGGTTGTAAGTGGACACAACCAAGGCATGAAACTGGGACACAACCAACTGAACAACCTACTCAACCTATTCAAGCTACCCCACAATCTGGAGGTGCCCCAAGGCCTGATAAGCTGGGGGTAAGGTTTTTTTCAAACCAATTTTTAAAACCAGTTTTTAATATTTACTTGTATATTATTTCACATGTGGTTCTATTCTACAGGTGAAGAGAAAAGAAAAGGGTCAAGGACTGAATTCTAGAAATGGAAATCAAACTGGGCAAAAAGAAGTAAGGAATTGTAAACTTATGTCAATACTTGTTGGCAGCCAAACATTAATTGGTTTTGTCCATGTAGGTAAGGAAAAGCCCAAGACCGGCAAGGAGGAGAGACTGGAGCATGTAAGGAAGCGGGGAAGGCGACAAAGTGACCATTTGCGACTAGAAGAGCAAGCAAGTGGACCAGGACCATCAACCAGGTGGAAAATAAGGGCTAAAAAAAGACTAGACTGAACAAAGGGCTAAAAGAATATTTTGTACTAGACTGAGCAGCAGTTATGGTTCATTATTTTGTACTTTGTTGTTCTGACTTGATCAAAGGGACCATAAGGATGTAATATTTTGGTAACCAGTTATCTGTATTGAATTGGTCTCTTGATATGGTTATGTTTTGTGGTTGAACACCAAATTCTGTATTGGCTTAATATACTTTATCAGTTGGCTATGCTTAATATAATTATGGTTATGCTTATAAGTTGACTGGTTATATACTTTATATGGATTGTTGGCTCTGTTTTTAATTATGGTTTTGGCAATTGTTGTTCTTCACATTTGTTGTTGGTTGTGTTCAAGTTAGGTTAGGATTATGGTTTGCCGTGCAATGGTTTGTTGTGACATTAAGTGTCTGATATGTTCAAGTTAGGTTAAGATGTTGGCTCTGTTTTTTAACAATTAGTGTTGGCTCTGTTTTTTAATTATGGTTTGGCTCAGATTTGTCAACTGAAAATGGCAATTGTTGTTGGCAATAATTTTTAACAACTGATAACCAAGTTCATTACAATCAATACAACACCATTACAAAACACCACATCCATTACAACTGATAACCAAGTTCATTACAACCTATTACAACCCATGGAAATAAAAATCTTGACAACTGATAACCAAGTTCATTACAATTTTTTCCTGTAAATCCATGTCAAGATTAGAATTGTAGTGACAATCCATGAAAATACACAGATACATCTAAGTTTTGAGTTTGCCTCCTTAAGTCTATCAACTTCCATTTCCTTTATCAGTGTTTCCTTCTTCAGAATTTTCAACTTCTGCTTCAGTTTAGCATTTTTTTCCATCACCAAGCTCACCTCTTTAACTGGCTTGCTCATCACACAAGTTGCTTCATCAAACATTGAAAGCGATTCAATCCATTGAAAATATCCACAATATCTCCCGATTCCTATCAAATATATATAATTAACCAAACATTATTTAACAAAGATGGGAAAAACAGAGCCACATGCCATATTACACAAAGATAGGAATGAAATGCAGATTACAAATATGACAGAGTAAACTAACCCCATAGTTGCGGCAGCCATAAAATCTTTTTCCTTTTGACCTATCTTTCTTCGAAATACATATTCGAGCTGGTACATCACAAAAACACTTGTGCAGTTCTGAAGCAGTGGTTGACATTGAGCTAGTTCGGGATGAAGCCATATCAGATGTACAATACATTCAGATTTATTCGAAACCAATTTTCAAGCAAAAGCCCTAATTTTCGTGCACTTTTACTTAGAAATTGGGAACCCTAGTTCTTCAATTCTTCAGTTCTTCACTCGACCCACTCGATTTCACTCGATCTTCAGTTCTTCAATCGACCCACTCACTTTCGCCTCACATACGATCAAGATCGTCCCCATGTATTCTCTCTCTCATTCAACATAGTCGAGTTCGAAGTGTCTGATAAGAGCAACAATGGTTTGCTGTGCAATGGTTTCTACTTATATTGTCCCGATCAGCAAATACACATCATTATCATTTATTTTGTAAAAGCCACGTAGAAAAATAAGGCCAATTTTTTAACGCCCGTCTGCAAAATTGGACGGAATGGGCTAATTGCATATTTTTTAATAGTATAATGGGCTAATTGAATAAATTAAAAGCACAATGGCTAAATCGTTAAAACACATTAACCACAAGTGGGCAAAAGGTGTTTTTTTTTTAATATTTATGGAATCGAAATTTTTTCATAATATACGTTGTTTTGGGTGTGATTTGAGCACGTATAACAAAACATGTATATATAAATCTGAAGCGCATCGTATCACCACTTTTGATATAGGTATTCAAAACACGCCCAAAATATTGTATTATGAAAAATTTCGGCCCATAAAATATTAAACTTTTTTTTTAGTTGTTTTAAAAAAAAAAAAAAAAAAAAAAAGTCCCTAATTTTAAGAAAGTAAGGGATCCCTTACTTGATCATTTCTATATATATATATATATATGACAATGATCCATAGCATTTATTTGCCATGGATTAAAATTTGGCATATACCATCCTAACCTTCCAAACCAAAGAGCAACGGATGAGATTTAAAACCAGACCACAACGTCCGCTAGTTATTCTTGTGGACTTGTTTAAAATTCATTTTGGACTTTTATGCCCCAAGTCAAGCCCAAGTGAATGAAGCAAAACTAGAATTTTTAAATGGTCCGCTAGTATGACTAGCGGACGACTTGTTCATGTTTTAATAACAGCTTATGTTTTTAAAAACACCCACACAACTCATAATTAAAATTTCAGTTATATGGTAAATAAACTAAATAATCCATTATTAAAATATTATTTATAAATAAAAAAATATTTTATTTAAGTAATTTGTAAATTATTCAAAAAAATTTGTAAAATATGCAACCATAATTAATTAGTAACATTATATTTTAAAATAAATAAACTATGCAAACTTAAATTGCAAGATGTAGTAACACATTCATGTAAAATGTAATTCCAACAGTGCAGATACATAAGTATAATAAGTAACATATTCATGTAAAATGTAATACCATGGGAGCGGGTACATAAGTATACATCGCAAAATGTAGTAAATACATTGCAAAATGTAGTAACATACTCATGCAAAATATATTCATGTAAAATGTAATTCCGCGTAGTAGTAGCAACACAGTTAGCTGGCATCAAGCATTATTAGTAGCAACATAGACGAACAATTGGGGAATCAGGCATCAGTAGCAACACAGACATCCATCCCACAGTTGCATTCAAAACTGCAACACAAACTGAAACTGAAACCCATAGCAATCAATACATAAACTAAAACCCAACTGAAACCCATAACAATAAACAACATCTCAAAGCTGCAATATCATGTACTTTCGAAACAGTATCAGAGTTCAAAATTAACATTTAATAATACTAACAAGCCTCAAAATTAACATTTAGTAATCTGTTAGTATAAAATATGTCAAAATTAACTTTCTTCCCTTTTGCAGGAATAGATCCACCATGCTTCAACTGTAATGAAATCCAGAATACCATAAAAATACATAGAAAGTAAAAGAAATATTTGAAATGAATGTTAATACCATACAAGCATACTATACTTTTAGGGCAGAGAATACAAGGAATACAAATTATTCTGCTCGTGGCTTTTTTTCAAATAGTAAATCCGCGTCATAAATAAACATAAGAGCAAAACTAGAGAAATTGTAGTATTGAGCAGTTCTAGAACACTTTAGTAAATATTTTGATTCACATTCTCTATAAAGTGAGCATTACAAAATTTAGAGACCACTCCTGCCTTATTCCCCAACAAAAAGGAGAATTAATCAACAGCAAACCCTAAGCCACTAATCCAAGAATCTACACGCTAATCTTGATGTGAAGATTCCATCTACTAAATCTACAGCAAGAAAATATAATAGCAAAACAATTCTCAAAATTAAACCACTAGGCACCCAAAAAACAAATTAATATCTCTTGGACTTTAGGAGCAGACATTTACTAAAGATAGAAGCAAAAACGAGGCCAGTAATACTTAACAAAATAACATCAGTTGCAGTTCAGTAGCATCACTTGTCACAGAAGAGCTATGTCATAACTCCTACAATAATGCAAGGATATGTAGACAGGGTGCAGCCCATTGAGGAAATTTAACCAATAATAGAGCAGAGCACATAAGCTATTCACCTTATAATATTTGAATGATACAATACATGTGACTATTAGCAGCTTCCCCCTTTTTAAACTTGCTTTATCCCCCAGAAATTCCTGTACTTGAATCCTTTAGCAAATGGCTTTTTATCTACTTCAGTAAAATTCATTATTAAAGATGAATATTGAAATTTAGCCTTTGAGGGATTTGCTTCCAAAAAGCCTCAACTAAAAGAATTCTATAATATTGGATTTAGTAGTATTTCCACAATCACATATGCATATACACATCACAACTTAACAACAAACAATAGCTTCAAAATTTCAACTAAATCCCAGATTGCTATCCATAAACACCAATAATTTTTCCTAAATCAGAACTTTAACATATAATATTAAACTAAAGGAAAGGATATATAGGAACTAAACAGTAACCAATATTGAGAGCCAAAAGCAAACATAAGCTAAAAAGAATTGAAAACAAAATATAGATCTGCATGTTTACTTTATCAAGACATAAATATAGACGAATAACTATATAAATACCATATATACATAGAATGGGGATTACCTGTATTAAGGCCAAAACTTGAGCAATCTCTAGACCTAGAGTTGTAGAACAGAGTATAGAACATTAATTAAGATGAGAAATTAAAAGATGAATCAAAAAAATAAAATATAGTATTACACATAGTATTTAACATCATACCATCATAAAACTGAAACTATAATGTCCTAAAGCCTTAAAACTTTTAAATTTCAACAAACTTAACATCCAAAATACATATAGTATTCATAAGCCCTAATTCCTTATTACATAAATTCTACCCTTTTAAATGACCCAAACAATCATGGTACCGACAACGATAAATGGGTTCCCACTTATGCAAAGTTTTCAATTCTCAACCTTCTAATTCAAAAAACTCACGATTAAACGTTGATTAAGTTCATGAATAACAGAAATCGAACACGCTTGTATGCAAAATTTGAAGTTTTGTTGCCAATTGAAGGGTTTTGCGCTTGGAATCACCTCGAATCACCGCGATCGCCTGGATGCTTTTACTTAGGGCTGCTGCTGTTTTGCCCCTATTTTGGCCCAATTCTTTAACAGCGTGGTAATAGTGGTTGATTTCAGTCCGCTATATCATCTATTTGATCAAATATGCCATCGGAGAGAAAAAATCTGGACAGGCCGTCCGCAAGACCCCTCTGTGATGGCGGCTTCTTCGATAAATTCATCACTTGTTGAGCAGAAAATCATTCAACTTCCATTGACGAGAGCTAAAAGAGGTCCAAAACCCCCCATTATCTTACTAAACATGTGCCAAAACTTGCAGGAAGTTAAACAATTACATGCTCAATTGGTTGTCTAACGAGTCACGACTGATTAATCATCAATCCAGTTGAATTGGGGTTAAAAGTATGTCAATTTTTGATCAATGACAAATACAGGATATGAATCATTCCCCATACATACATATATATATATATATGTTACGTCTCTTTAGTGAACCAGGTGAACCGATTATAACGACGATTTTTTCTGTCGCTAAAGCATAAAAAATCGACTTTTTATATTACAGCGATGAAAAAAATCGTCGCTATAGTCAGTTCATTTTTAATTCCCTCTCTATGATTCGCTGGAGAGACTGACCGTATATATATAAAAACTTGTTTCAATTCTTACTTTAGTTAAATGTTTTTATTTTTAATTTTAAGTAAATGTAAAAGTTATTTTAGTTAATAGTTCTCGGCGTTAACAGTTATCAAAATCAATTAGGATAATTAAGCCTGAATATGTTTAGTGTGAATATACTATGAATAAGGCGGCCCGCAGGAATATAATATACATAAGATCACATGCTTTCTTGCTGCCCACATGCTAATTTTATTAACTTTGCGTGTGTTTGCATGTTAAGCTAAATGATATTTCTATTCCTTCAAATTACCACTTAATTTTAAAGTCTCTAAAACTCGTGCTTCGTCAATTAGATCTTTAAACTGACAGTTTTTGATATTTCCATTCTTTTTAGTTGATTTTACCCCAACCCGAACAATTTTGACTCAACCCGACCAAGTTTGACCCGAACCCAATTTCACTAATTAATTTTTGTTAAAAAGACTAAAAACTTTTTAAAATAATATTTTATTTTAAAATATTAAAATAATTATTATTTTTAATATTTTAAAAAATTATTATTATTTTCAAGAAAAAAATATTAGAAACTTATATTTTTTCGTAAAATGAGTAAAGTTTAATAAAATATAGATTCAAAAAAATTAAATAAGAAAATAAAACATTATTTTCAAAAAAAAAGTTGTTTTTTCATTTTTTATGTAAAAATTATTTTCAAATTTTTTTATGTCTTTACCAATATTATATGTATTCTTAATATTGGAATATTTTAAAACTAAAACTGAAAATAGAAAATAAAATACAAAACAAATAGTAAAAGATAAATAAAAAACCGATTCAGTTTTTTTTAAAAGAAATTAAAAGTTGTACAAATAATTATTATTTTCACGAAAAAATTAGAAAATTTTAAATCTTTTAAAAAATGAATAAATTTTATAAAATATAGATTAAAAAACATAAAAATAAAACTTTATTTTAAGAAAAAATAGAAATTTTTTTTTTTTTTAGTCTCTGCCTGTTAGGTGCCAAAGAAACAATTAAATTAGTTAGCAGTGTTCAAAAGAAATAAGGCAAAATGAATCTTAACAAAAAAGCAGGTTAGGACATCCAATAATAGAGCGTCTCATTTGTCATCCTAAAATCACTATTTGGGGATTACTAAAACATTGCTTCTACCTGACACTGCACAATCAGAATTTAAATATATTGAAGGTGCATCTAATCTAGAACAGACTAATAGAAAGTTGAATTATCGGAGTTTAAACATATCAAAGGTACATCTACTCAAGTTCATTCTGGTATGAACTTTTTATATGTGTGTGTATTTTTACAAGTTCATTATAGAAGTAAAATGGTTGGCACGAAATTTGTTTGACTTAATGCATTAAGCACTGTGTACATGGCAATGATCATAAACACAGTAATATTCCAATCGACGAACACCTAAGAGAAATGTAACTGTCAATAGCATTTAAAAAAATAAAGAAAAAAAAGAAAAAAAAGAGAGACGAATCACAAAGTGTGTGTTTGAGTAGGGCGGTTCTAGAGGGGATTTCAAGTTGGTGAAAATAATTATACATTCTCCTTTGTAGCAAAAAAGTAGAACTTGAAGATTTTAGGAGATAATCAGATGGGAAAATTTGAACACTAAAAGTATCCCCTCAAGCCTCAAGGTAACCATGTAAGAATAGCTTATATAGTTATACTAGTAATTGTTCAGGGACGTAACGAAAAATAGAAAGTCGCTACGCAGAACCCCAAGCTAATTAAAATAAATAGAAAGTTGTTTACATAGTTGAACTTTACAATAATCTTGGTCCAACTAAAAAAATCATATAAAAAATTTAATTAGATAAAAAAAAAATGCATGTATCTGCGTAATTGAGGCAAAAGAGAGTTCATCTCATCTAATTCCTGCATTTAAAATTGATCAAATATTTTAGCTTTTTCATATTATTGATTTTAAATAATGGAGGAACTGGGTAAAAGTAAATGTGGAGCTTGACAACATGATAATGATACACGACATACATAGTCATAGTCTTGATATAGATATTTTCAATTTATGGCGGCATAAATTGGAAGTTGCTTGATTTTGCTTTTAGCCGTGATCAACTATTTGAGTAAACACAATTAACTTGCATACATAGACATAGATATCAGCTTTTCAAGAAATTAAATCTATAGGCATGGTCAGCCAAATCATAAAATGGTTTATTTATCAAATTCATAATTGAAACTAAAGAAGTCAAAAAAAGCAGAAGAGAATAATAATAAACATACAAATTACAATCTTAATCCCACATTCATTGCCATCACAAGAGATGAAGTGTCAATAACCTTCATGATCCATTAAAAAAAAGCTTTAACAATAATTATTCCATGGGAAGCTTAAAATGAGAGAAAAGAATCAAACCCACGCCAAACACAAATACTTGAAGAAAAACAGTGTCCATTAGATCATTAATAGAACCACCTCTCTTTCTTTTTAAAGTAACAGACAGCTCTTCTATATTGAAGTCAAAACTATATAATTAATCAAATAAACAAAGACTGAATATGCTCACCTTAGCTTTTATTATCAAAAATCAAATGATGGGTCAAATTTTCAATCAGCTTCTGCATGATAAAGAATTCATGAGAAAAATAACCAAAAGTAGAAAACTTGATATCACAAAAAACACATGAAAGATTCTTAACTTCATATTTTTTTTATATATATATTATTTCAATGCATTTTATAGCCCATAAAAACAATAAAAAGCTAAATTAACACACCCACAATTGGAATTTAGTTAAATTAAAATTTACCCCTCTTCCAGAATAGGGCACCCATAATTTCACATCAAGAAAGTCAAAACCAAAACCAAAACCCTACACAGAAACAAAGAAAAAAATGCCGCAAATAACCTAGGGAACCTATTATATATATATATATATATATATATATATATTCAAAGTAATCCATATAGGAACTTACGATCATACATATATATGATAGCTCTTAGTGATGGCTAACATTGCCATCAATGTAATGTAATTATGATGGATATCAATTACCAATTTTTCCACGCAAAATAAATTCTTTTTTTTATTGACGGACTAGGCCATCACTTATAGATTACCTTTCGTGATTTCATTTAAACTATCACCAATATTCTAATGGAAAAAAAATTATTAAAACAATATTTTGTGACGGAGAAAAGACAATTTTTTGTGTCTAATTTTATTTGCAAACACAAACACAAAGAAAGGTACTTTGTAATGGAATTTTCAACTCACTTTTATATTTTTGTTTAAAATTATAATCATGATCCAACATTTAGTGTAGTGGTATTAGTGCTTATTTAATTTGCAAATGGGGTTTGTATGTAAACAACTAGCATCACTGATTCACTGTTATCAACTAAGCATCACAGATTCACATATTTCAATTAACCCATTCAATCAAAGATTCTAGTCTGAACAACGACCTGTCTCAAAATAATCATATGGACTGTACTGTAGTACAACTACATCCCTGTCTCCAAACCATAAATATTAAAAGCAGCAACACTAGCTATCAATAAAAAGTTCAATACAGCAATACATAGGATCAAACAGAGCATATTTTTCAGTCAAACATCAATACAGCAAGATGAAAATAATCAAGAAACAGCCACCACTCGGCACTCCGCAGCAGGCCAACAGCAAAACAACCAGCAGCAGTGTCAGCAACAGCAAAACAAAACAGTACTCCTCCAAATTAATATTGTAGTAGTAATAAATTTCAGCTGGAAGGAACTTCAGATGTCAAGGGAAGCATGAATCACCATTACTGCAAAGCAAAAACGAGCCCACAAGAAGACACAACTCTTTTGTCAAATGAATGTTGCAAATAACACCAACCAAATAGCATGGTATACATGTTTTGACAGCACATGTATATCATGCAATTTGGGTTTGATACCATACGTCCATCATGGTAGTTGTGACAGTACAATACCAAATAAAATCACATCCAGCATTAACAAGTTTGATCTTTTGACCAAGGATGGAGGTAATTTGTAGACAACTGCCATGAAGAGATGCTCTACCAAAAATGGCGTTGGTCGCAAATTCTAATAATGCACAAAGGGACAAGAGTTGCAACAGTTTCTTTTCTTTTTTTTTCCAAAAGCACTCTTCTTATTGAAAATTTCGGAGCATGAGAACTATGTTTCAATTAACATCATATAAAAATGGAATTAAAAACAAAATACACGCGCACACATGTCAAAGAGAATTGAGATGGTCTATGAGAAACAGCGACTCTTCAAGACTACTACATTTTTGTAAGACTTGCTACATCAGACACAAGCAACTTTGCTGTAAAAATTAATGGAGCAAGTAGAAACTCAAAATGCATAAACTAGGGAAACTTAAACTTTAGTAATTTGGATAGCATTCGCCTAGTGAGGTGAGTGATTCCCGTGTAGTGTTTGAAGTTTGAACATCAAGAGATCACTGAAACAGCTCACACACAATAGCTTTAGCAAGAACCCTAGTTTGGCCGACTCTTATTTGGTGGAAATTCATGTTAACAATAGTTATGTCTTCACATTACGATTATTAATTGACATAATTAATGACATCTTGTTATCCATATGAAGAGAATATGCAGACAGTACCACCAAGCAGATCCAAACTTGGAACTATTAAGCCAAATTAAATTATAACCATGGAATGTCAATTTTTACAAATAGATGTATGTTTTTCTCAATAATGCATATATATTTCTCCAATATGAATAAAAACTATGATCATTTTCTATTGTTGGCCAAAACTATAACTTTGTTCTTATTCTTGTCTGCGTGAATTCTTTGAGAGGGAAGAAAGAAAGCGAAAGCTACCTCTCAATTTTGACAGGCATTTTAACAGCCTTTTCTCATGTACGCCCACCATCTCTACCTTCAAATCAATAGTCTGCAAAACAAGTAATGCAAGCATTTAGAGAGGATATATATACAAAGTTTCAGTAAATTACAGGGGCAGAAACCAATTCCACAGCCAGAACCAAAAGTAACAGCCACACTGAACCAGTGTGATATCAAAATTCAAATTTAGGACAATTAAGACTTGGAAAAATTATTACCCAACATAATTTTATAGAAAACAGAACAAGTACGAACAGAAGCCTAAAGCATGTTTATAGAGCAATAAGAGCATTAACATACATAATTACACACTCGCATCAAATTAATGGCTGACATCAATGACGTGAAAGTATGAATAGAACTATAGAAGCCTAAAGCACCAAGCAGAAAAGTAAGACAACCTTCCAAGAACATTCTCAAGCTGCCAACCATGCAGATGTTAAACCAAAACAACGAATTGCCAAGTAACCAGAGTACACATCAGAAAACAATATACTACATTTTAAAATACGTGCCATTCTCAGTATAGCTCAACACAGTTCCAACAACTTATCAAATATCACATCTAAACAAAACAAGCCCACCTGACACCACCAATTAGAAAAATTATCAAAACCAAAACAAACAAACCACTTGCAAAAAAAAAAGCCCTAAACACCCATATAGACAAATCGACATAAGTAGAGAAATTCATTGACTAAATCTCAAAATAAACTCATAGAATATACCATCAAAACCCACCACCAATTAGGAAAATTACCTAAGAAAAATCTGGAGTCTGGAATTGGAGGCAGCGGTGCAATGAGTGAAGACTGAAGAGAAATGAGAACTGAACTACTGCAGAGAAGATTGATCGGTGACCGCTGGGGAGAGGATCCGAGGTTTGGCTAGTGGGAGGAGATGGAGAGAAAGGTGGAGAGTATTCGAGATGGAGAGAAAGGTGGAGAGTATTCGAGATGGAGATTGGAGAAAAACTAAGGAAGTGGCAGAGCATATCTATTTGGGAATAAAGTGAAAGACTGAAAGTCTGAAAGTAGAATAAAAATAATAAATCATTAATTTAATCGGTATAATCGGTTCGGTTTATACCGAACGAGTCAAACCACTTCCCGGTCCCGAATATCTAGCATATACCGGTTCCCTGTACCGATCTCGAATCAGTACTCATTTTTCCCGATTCGAACCGGTTCAATAACCTAAAAATACGAAAAATTTTGTCCACCCCTAGCTGATATTGTAAGAGAACTCAAATTATCACGCACATAAAATTGATCACACCAGATCAATCATCCACTACTTCGTTGCTTACCAAACAAAAAACATACACAACACAAGCTTTCACAAACACTAGATAGAATCATTCTTATGATTTTGTTTATGTAATTGATCATTTACTGTTATTAGTTGACCCAAAAATAAATTTAAAAAAGTCCTATAAAGGTTATTATAATTGGAAATAGATTTATATTACTACAAACACATATAAGACCTTTTTTTTTTTGCCAAATAATATGCCATGCTCCAACTAGCCAAGTACACACGAATTAATTATTCATGTATTTGTATTAATTTACAAACTATACCATTATGTTCATTCACAACCAGAATCAACTTGTTTTTAATGCAATATATGGGGATCGATGGAGGAAATTAGAGGTGGAGGAAGGGCTAGGCGAAAAAAATTTGACCCTGCAGAAAAACGAAACGGAATAGTCTAAGATCTTTGTCAACCATGAGCTACTTAGGTTCCAGTCTAGGGAGAAAAACCAACACTGATGTCTATCCACAAGCTGAGCTTATTGAAACATATCCATATTCACACCCCAGTTAAAGACCTTATGATATATAGAAGACTCATTAAATTTACAAAAACTGAACCACGAAGATCATAAGCAAGTTTCTTAAACCAAATTGGAAAATTCAGGTGCGGGGATACGAAGGTTCACCAAATTGGAAATATACGACATATAAAACTAAAAACTTCATGCAAATTGAACAAATTCACAATCACAAGGACACCAACCAAAACCCACCAACCCACAACCATAATCCTAGCAAACATTCCATAATCACCACCAAAAACCACCCCAGACCCAAAAACTTGGATGATGTTTTTGACTTCTGACACATGAAGTAGTAATATGAAAAAATTATAACATATTAATTTTTTTTCGGATCTGACTTGAGAAACTTTACCATTGAAAAACAGAAAATAATTTGAAATAGAGATCCAACTATAACAACATACAGTAAAGGGACTCTTAACGAGAGAGGGAGAGGGGGAGGGGGAGGGGGAGGGAGAGGGAGGGGGAAGTAACGTGCAGATCTAATAATTGGTTAATTTTTGTAATATATCCATACCCTAATAAACACTAGTAAAGGCAAGTGAACAGAGGGCCAAAATCCAAAATAAATAGGTCAAAGTGCCAACAACATGTTGATGTAGAGTATATAAGAGTAATCTAAGACGGGGTATATAAGAGTAATCTAAGACAGAGACCAAACTATGAAGTAATACCCTTGAGTAACATAAATCTAGTTTGAGGAGTTGTTGGGGAAGACTTGTTTCAAATCCCATCTGTGCCTAAGGATTAGTTCCTTTGAATCTCTCCACTCATATCAGCTTTAATGAACGGAAACTCGGAGTTCCACTCTTTTTTGAAAAGTAAGTTGGATTCTTTTGCTTGAAGATGTCCGTCTGGTCCAAATGCAGCAATAGCAGGAAGGAAGTAAAGTTGAACACTTTCTTCGCCAAAAAGCTGCAAAATCAGGGACAAAAGCGTAGAACCACCACGGCATTCCTTTCATGCACCTGGAGATGGTAGATTCATGGAGGTCCAACGAGATGTAAATAACCTCAAACTTATCATTTGTCAACATCTTTTCGCAATACATTTTCTTCAAAGCAGACAAAAATGATCCAGATCCTATGCAAGAATGAGTAGCAAACAATAAAAGGACATGATGCCCTGAGAGCTCGGCCACGATAGTATCCTCCTACAATAAGGATTGAAATTTTCAAAAAAAGAAATCAACATTTAGAGGTCCTTAATTTGGTTTGCAAACACAATAAGAGACAATATGACGATATTAATAGCATGAACACTAGCTAAGGCTCATCACAAGAACATGCGTACCATGTATCCGAAAGAACCTCCATAGGAGGAAGAACCACCACAACGTAAGGGAGCTGAGGGTGATAAAAGTTTGGCTAACACCATTGCTTCCCGTTGTTTTTTCATCTCTATCTTCACAGCGCTTTCCAGATTAAAAGGGAAAGCCTTGATTCCAAAACTTTGCAAGATATCGAAAGCAAAATAACTCAGAGATTTGTTACGCTCAATAACAAAGAAATTTGCAGTTGTCTCGTTATCCCTCATATCACAGTGCATTTGGAAAACCCGCCACAACTTTCTACCATTACAGGCCTTTGAGTACCAAGGGATACTTCCGCACACCGCCTCTAAATTGGTTTTCGAATAGGAAAACTCAACAGCGTCATTGACTAATATTATCTCAAAGATATTACGCTGATAATTTGTTAGCGAGCTCCACATGTCAAATAGTTTTTTAGTCTTTTCAATGCATCCAGTATCAACATAATGCAGACCCACAAACTCATATTTAAGCTCAGAGGTAAGTACCTGCAAACAAAAGTAAGTTGTATATGGGGGATTAATTTCAAATGATCTGAGAAATTAGCAACCACCACATTCTAGAAAGAGAAATTACTAGTCACCCTAGCAAACAAATTAACTTGCCTTTTTTCCATCACGGGAAATTACATATTTACCCAAGAGCTCGGTCAAGGAGAACTTTTTTGTTAGCACATTTTCCTTGAGTTCATCATCTTCACGTCTTATTTCATCGTACATCCTTTCTTTGGTGAAGGGAAAACCTTCGGGTCCATAAAAGCGGAAGGCGAACGCAGTGTTTTTAAGCACAACTGTGCCGTCATGAGCAAAAAGAATGCCTCTATCCAAATATTTGGGTGGAATAGCAAACTTTTTTATGAATTGATTTCTACAATCTTCATCTTCATGTGGGATGGCAAGCCAAGAGCATAACTTATCGAAAAGAACATTGTTGTTACCTAATCCCACAAACACAACCTCAAACTGTCCCTTGGGATACAAATTCTCATATACCTCAAGCAAGTTTGCTCTAAAAAGGTGACGTTTAAAAAGATACTCGTCCAGCCACCCAAAGTAGATAAGAACGTATTTACCATCAAGTTGATCTGTAATTTTAACCTACAGAGGGAAAAAGAAAAAGAACATAAATGAATCAAGTAAATTTAATAAATTTAGGTAAAAAAGCAAGTAGTAGCATGGAGTCTGCACATGCAAATATTTGACTACATATGTCACAGGAAAAAGAGGTTGCGATTGACGAGCAAGTTTTGTGGCCTGGAAGGATGCACTTCGAATCGTTTGCAATAACTGAAAAATTAATAACTTGAGCAAGTAAAAAAAATACTCACTCCGTCCCTCAAAAAGTGGTTTACAGTTTACATGAAATTGAAATACTAATTGTTCAAAAAATACTCCCTACATGTACGTATTATGTGGACATAATACCCCTCAAAAAATACACCCTCCGTCCCTCAAAAATACTCCCTCCGTCCCTCAAATTGAAGAATTCCATCCAATTAACTTAACGGTAATCCTACATGGTTTACAGTTTACAGATGGAAGTATTAAGTGGACATATAGGTCCCATTTTATTGAAAAGATATTAAAATAACTTATCTGGATATTAAGAAAAAAGGAGAAAAGAGAAGAAAAAGAAAAAAAGGAATACAAATGAGAAAGTGGATTACAAGTTGTTCATCCATCGCAAGCATGATTGATTCAAAATTATGACTGTTTATCTAATTTAATACCAGTAACCAAACCAAAACAATTTACTCAATGGAGAACAGGAAAAAAATGGTTCTTTTACTTGCAAGTAAGTACTTTGATAATTTTATTTTCTTCACATATTCATGTAGCACTCGTATATACTTCATGTCCAAAAATATTGGACTCACATATCCACTTCATTGTGTCCAATGCAGGATCACTGTTAAATTAGTTGGGTAGAATTTTTCAATCCAGTTTGATAACGTTTCGGTACAATCAATAAAACATCAATGTACCCGTGTGTGATATATAACAGCAGCAACGAACAAAACAATTTACTCAACTAATTTCTTAATTGTTTGCCCAATTAAGGAGACCAAACAGTCTTGATAACATAATCGAGGAAGCAAACATGCAAACAACATATTTAGGTCAACAGCGTATACTTATGATTGATTACCTGATGGTATTTTTGTTCAGCCTTGTTGTATTTGATGAGGTAGTCTCTGTCTCCATAGGAGAGGAGAGCTGAGATATTATACGAACATTTTACCGAAAGCGTCCAAATTGGAAGCCCGATCCGCCAATCATTCTCCTCCTCGTCGGAATAAGGGATAGGGTTTTGGGGTCCTTTTTTCGCAAATCACGCTCCACACGTCGACAAATAAAATCATCGTTCTCGCCCAATTCTTGTGCCTAGTCCTCATAATATTATGATGACAAGGAAACCGATTGGGGTGGCTGATACGACAACGAGCCGATTTGAAAAAGTTTGATAACGGCATCGCTGATCACCCTCTCTATCTACCTCTGATCTCTCCCTTTTTAGGACTCTGATTATCTCGTCTACCCTGCTCCAATTTAGGTTAGACAATTTGTGTGAGAGTCATCGTGTGGAACTATCTTTTTTGTCCTAAAATAAAAACAAACACCCCGTGTGCTTAGGAAAATTATACTTATATACTTATTTTATTTATAGCTTCTACTTATTTGTTTTAAGCCAACAAAGGTTGGGCTTATTATGGATCTATCAACCCTTCCCTACGTTTGTTAAAATGTCCACCCTCTTTGTGGAATTAATATGATAAGTTGTGCAATAAATAAATCATAAGTAGTAATTTCATTTCATCGTATTGAAAGGATAGAACAATTAACAACCGATCTTAAAAAAAGAAAATTATTAATAGTTTTTTTTTCTCTCTCAAATATACAATGTGCCGGCCATTATCATGGATCAAAACCTTATTCTGAACTGCATCACAACCTCCTTCGTGAAGAAATCTTTACAACGTCTTGTCTTCAACCCATTTTGTCATGTAATCAACTTGCAAAATGACAAATTAAACCCAACATTTAACATCGAGGGAGATGGGGAGGGTATGAGAGAGAGCTCAACTATTTTAATATGTTTTTAAAATTCGTACCTTAAAATAGACGCATTAACCCTATGGGGTATATTAGTTAGATACCCTCCCTCTTTTTCCTTTTTCACATATTTAATTGTTACAAATTTATATAGTACTTGTACTCATTTGGATAAGAAAGAAAAATGCTAAACAAAAAATTTGTGATTTAATTATATAGTTGATTTGACAAGAGTTCAATGATTTTTTCAATTACTAATTCAATTATATATATGAATTTCAGATAGCGTAAGCATATAATATTTACTTTCAAAAACTACTTTATTTATGTTTGTCTGGTGTTTGAATCTTTGTAGAAAATAGTATCCTTAGTTTTTACAAGAAAAAGTTATAGGGACCAGGACTTGTAAAGTTCCCCCCACTTTGAAGAGTGAAATGGCTATTAGTGTAACCTAGTGATATGATCTCACATTTTAAGAGGTGATTTGGGATTGGACTTAACAGTATAACCAGATATATTGTGAACCAAAATAAATATATGAATATCTTGTGATTGGTTCTCTTAATTCTATTCCTTAATTTTATAAAACTAATCATCCCATATTAAAGAAATTGAACTGAACTTTCATCACTTAGAATCATACGAGTATTTAAAAAGAAAAAGCGGGTTTAAGGTAGGATAGGAAGGAATTAGTATCTCAACCGAGGAAAATCGACCTACATCCGCAATTATGTGATTGTTTGACCTTATTCTTCTCCATTTTCAACAAAAACGAAAGAAAAGAAATTTATTTTTACAAAAAAAAAGGAAGGAGAAAAGTTTTCACGACACCTTAAACTTGTCAAAGTCACCATTTACGGGTGATGTAAACAAAATTCCTTTGACATCGGCTCATTACCGAACTTCAATTCTCACCCTTCAAATATATGTTAGTTAATATTAACTAGTCGAAGTACATATTTCAGAACAAATTTAGAACTTAGAATTGAAAATTCTACATTTACTTGTTATTGTCACTCTAGAAGAAAGAAAATCCTTGGACAGTATTTGAAGTAAACTTTCAGCAGCAAGTACCTTCTCTTTTCCTCACGACTAGGACCGAAAGTGACAATCTTTTAGGCCATAGATTGTAGAATCAACTTGCTGAATTCTCGGAAATACCGATCTCAGAGTAGAGACGTAGTTTTTAGTCTTTGCCTGTTAGGTGCACCAGAAACAATTAAATTAGTTAGCAGTGTTTAAAAGAAATAAGGCAAAATGAATCTTAACAAAAAAGGTGAGGTTAGGACATCCAATAATAGAGCGTCTCATTTGTCATCCTAAAATCACTATTTGGGGATTACTATGACACTGCTTCAACCTGACACTGCACAATCAGAGTTTAAATGTATTGAAGGTGCATCTAATCTAAAACAGACAAATAGAAAGCTGAATTATCGGAGTTTAGACATATCAAAGGTACATCTACTCAAGTTCATTCTGGTATGAGCTTTTTATATATGTGTGTATTGTTACAAGTTCATTATAGAAGTAAAATGGTTGGCAAGAAATTTGTGTGACTTAATGCATTAAGCACTGTGTACATTGCAATGATCATAAACACAGTAATATTCCAATCGACGAACACCTAAGAGAAATGCAACTGGCCATAGCATTTAAAAAAAAGGGAAAAAAAGAGAGACGTATACTACAAAAAAATAATAATAATAAAACACAAAGTGTGTGTTTCAGTAGGGTGGTTCTAGAGGGGATTTCAAGTTGGTGAAAATAATTATACATTCTCCTTTGTAGCAAAAAAGTAGAACTTGAAGATTTTAGGAGACAATCAAATGGGAAAATTTGAACACTAAAAGTATCCCCTCAAGGTGACCAGGTAAGAATAGCTTATGTATCTCCAACTAAAATTTAATGCTACAAATCATACAAGGAAATATTTATAAAAACATACTTTTCTGTGTACACGCTTTTCTTTTTTAAGCAATTTGATGCAGTTCTCTTTTCTCCCTCTCTCTCTATTATATATATAAATCTATATATATGAGAGTGATCCAGGGCACGCGTTAACTCTAGTAATATTTATAATCAGTCCATCCGCCACACCGTTCAATCTATGAGAGAAGGGTTCAAATTTTAAAATTTATGAAGCTATCTGCAAGAAATTCTTATAAATAGTTTGAAATATCCATAACTAAATCCAATAATAGCTTTTTACATTAAAAAACCTAGAAGGGTGTGAACATTCATTCACTCCTAAAAACCAAATTTCCTCTTTCTACCATCAATCTTTAAATGTACCTACTTTTTTGTTGCAAACCGAAAATTGATAATCTTTATATCGTTGTTAATTGAAAAGATCTTCAAAACAAGATAGCAGAGGCATTGTTGATATATTTTGAAGTAATTAAAATGCCAAAATTACAACCAAAACTTACAATGCGTGTTTGAAAATACATAACTTTGACCTTAATTTTGGTCAATTTATTAAAACAATATATATATATATATATTAACAATGCATCTTGTTTTGAAAAATTTAACAAGAACTTTTCAATTATATATAGACTGAAAATTTTGGATTTAAATTTTTTTTTATTGAACTTTCAAGATTGATGGTAGAAAAAGAAAAATAGATTTTAGGTGAGAAATAAGTGTTTTGACCGTTGTGCATTATTTTTACGTAAAAAATATCCACAGGCAATTAGTTGCAGATACTACAAATTATCAGCACCTACTCAGAGATCAAACGGTGGAAGATAGGTTGGCTATAAATAATGTCAAGGCCCGTGCAAGCCCTGGATGTCTCCCCTATATACACACATATATACACATGTATAATGATATCGCTTACTTTTCGAATATTAGACTATTGATTAGGTGTCTCTTCTTTTTTTCCCCTTCTCACTCTCTTTCTTCGTATTAAGTAAGTCTATATTGCATATCATCAAAGGCAATGACCAGCTATGAACATTTATACAAATATACATACACTTTAATCAACACAAAAGTGTATAAAAAAATTTGGATACAAGGACTTCATCATTTATACTGAGATATCATATACACGTGTGTATAACGCACTTGTGTATGTGTGTGTCACTAAAAGATCTATAATTATACTCTAAAGTGAGGGGATTGTAAATTGAAAGGAGATAGAAATTCAAGTACATCATACAAAACACACAATAAAAGAGATTCATTAGCTACATACTTCTTTACCATAACTTTAATTACTTTTTTTTATTCTTTTTCTTTAACCCTTTTTTGGTGATAACTTTGACACCTTTTACAATTTTATTTTAATTTTTGCTAATTCCTTTCTACAATTACAAATAAAGAAAAGTAAATTTTCAATATAACCAATATGTAGCATGCAATATTTAACAATTTATTATGTTTAAGGAAACATTTTACAGCATAATCTTTCTTCTTCTTCTTCTTCTTTTTTGATAAAAGAAGGAATTTTATTAATAGAAAAGAAATGATACAATAAAAGGGGGAACAAGTCCACCCTCAATGGACTAAAAAAGAAAAAAAGAAGAAAAAGAGCACTTAAAAAAGTGTAGTCCTCCAATCTCTATTCAAATCAGTCACAAAAATAAAGGTATGATTAATTGAAACCATAAGTGTACGAGGCCTAGGTATGCTTATTCTCCGTGGAGTACTCTCCCGCATAGATTTGTCTGGGTGCCTAGGGTCCATCTGGATGGAATCAAATCTCAACCACATCGATATAGTAAAGGTTTTAAAGTTCTATAATAATTGAAATGAAAGAGTTAAGCCTTCAAAGATGATTTTTTAGGGTAATTTTTCATTTAAATTTTAAAAATTTACAAATACTATATGCTTTGTTACAATAGAAAACTAAATAAATGAGACCTACGAAAACGACTAGTTTGGGTAGGAAAACGCCCAGGCACTGCCCAAGAAACCCAAGAACCGCCTCCACCGCTTGGATCCACATAGCGATTTTTAGAACACTAGAAACCATAGTTATCAAGGTGTCGCCACCTAGTTGTCTAAACAAGAAGAGACTACTACGACGGAAAGGTAAATCCGCACCTTAGTTAAAGGTTGTAACGCAAGCACCTTGGTGAGTATGTTCTACATTTGGGTCACCTAGGTGAGCGCCTTGGGTCACCTCTAGGCAGTAAGCTACTTGCAGGGCCATAGTTGCCGCGGCGCTACGACGAGGTACGACAATAGCCGACTGCCAAGATGCCTTGGGGATATGGCGCCCGCCATGGCATTAAAAATACATTGATAAACATTTTTTATTTTTACTTCAAAAGCATATTGAACAATAAAATTTTATAAACATTAAAACCAAAAATATAATAACTAATAAGACGAAATATCATTAAAAACACAATTACATCAACACTTACAAACACAACATAGAAAATAAAATATCAACCAATTTATCACACATTACAAGTCTTGTAAGTAATAAAAATACACCATTGTATATGTATAATTATATATACACACATTGTACTTCAAAATTACATTAAACCAATTACACGAGATTTTTTTATGGAAAAAGTATTATAATTTAATTTTCACATGTTTTTTATTCTCATGTCATGCGCTAATAAAAAATACATTACCCAATATGCAATATATATTTAATTTCGGGAAAAAAAGTTATCATTTGTATATCTATTTGTAGTTAAATGAGTTTTATGATTTATGCGATCAAAATTATAAGTTTTAAGGGTTAAAATTGTACATGCAATACAATTAAATAGAAACTAATATTCATGGAGAAAGAGGGTTACTTTTTAAAATACAAAATAATCATTTTACAACATTTTTATGAAAGATATAGAAATGATATTAATTTTGTTAAAAAGAAAAATTAATCATGGCGAGATTGTAGGAACACACCACGTGAAACACAACAATTCTATTTTTGTTAGGGGGAAATGCGACGCATTATTTAACATCTTAGCAAATGACAGCTAGTAATCGAGTGAAAAGGGGGGAGAGGGGGAAAAACAGAGCTAGCAGTCAAAAGTCTCTTAATTCTTCTTCATCTCACCCCATCATTGTTCTTATTCATGAAGTTCTTTTTATTCTTTATTTTTCCTCATGAAACAAAAGATTGTGGTTGACAAGACAACGACCTGTTTGTGCCTGTCGTCGATGACTCGCGTCGCATGCTGTTGTTGCGTATGATAGGAATCTTCACCTCGAAGTCTTTTAGGGCTTCTCTTCGAGGTCCTGTTTAAGGCCTCTCTTTGGAGTCGACAAAAATAAGTCGTTGAAGACTTTCAGTTTTCTACTCCCCTCTTTTAATTCAACAGGTCATGGGTAAAGTATGTGGGTTATGAGAAACCCAACTTAAAATCGACCCAGCTACCAAGGCGCTCACCCTGGCAGCTAGGCATCCACGGCGTCGCCTCGACGATAACTTGTCGCCTAGCTACCAAAGCGCCTTGGCGGCGTCCCCAAAGGCGAGTGTCGCCAAGTTGCTTGTTGTTATGGCAGAACGCCAAGGCCTTGCCTAGGAGACGCCACGACGACACCATGACAAGTATAATAAAAAAACAGTAAAATGTTTGGCAAGATATTTGTTTGACATAATGCATTAAGCACTGTGTACATGGCAATGATCATAAACACACATTAATATTCCAATTGACGAACACCTAAGAGAAATGTAATTGTCCATAGCATTAAAAAAACAAAACAAAAGAGATATATACTACAAAAAAAAAATAGAACACAGTGTGTTTTGAGTAGGGTGGTTCTAGAGGGGATTTCAAGTTGGTGAAAATAATAATACATTCTCCTTTGTAGCAAAAAAGTAGTACTTCAAGATTTTAGGATATAATCAGATGGGAAAATTTGAACACAAAGAGTATCCCCTCAGGGTAACCAGGTAAGAATAGCTTATATATCTCTAGCAAAAATTAAATACCACAAATCATACAAGGAAATATTTAGAAAAACACTTGTGTACACGCTTTTCTTTTTTCAGCAATTTGTTGCAGTTCTCCTCTCCCTCTCTATTATATATATAAATCTATATATAAGGGAGTGATCCAGGGCACGCGTTAACCCTAGTAATATTTATAATCAGTCCATCTTCCACCGTTCAATATATGAGGGTTCAGATTTTAAATTTATTAAACTATCCGCAAGAATTAAATTCTTATGGATAGTTTGAAATATCCGTAACTAAATCCGACGGATAGCTTTTTACATTAAAAAATCCAAAAGGTCGGAACATTCATTAAATCCTAAAAACCAAATTTCCTCTTTCTACCATCAATCTTTAAATGTGACGACTTTTTTTGATGCAAACCCAAAATTGTTAATCTTTATATCATTGTTAAGCTCTCGAAAAGATCTTCAAAACAATAGGGCAGCGGCATTGTTAGTATGTTTTGAAGTAGTTAAAATTCCAAAATTATAGCCAAGCCTACAATGCTGAGATTGAAAATAATACATAATTTTGACCTTAATTTTGGTCATGATAGTAAAACAATGTATATCAACAATGCATCTTGTTTTGAAAAATTTAACAAGAACTTTTCAATTATATATACTGAAAATTTTGGATTTTTAACAAAATTTTGTTGAATTTTCAAGATTGATGGTAGATTGAGAAAACTAGATCTTAGGTTAGAGAACGAGTGTTCTGACCACTATGCATTATTTTTACGTAAAAAATATCTACAGGTAAAATTAATTAGTTGCAGATACTACAAATTATCTGCACCAAAATTTTTAATCTAAACCTATCACTCGATGAAAGATAGGTTGGCTATAAATAATGTCAAGATCCGTGCAAGCCCTGAATCTCTCCCCTTATATACACATATTTATACATGTATAATGACACCGTTTCCTTTTCGAATATTAGACTATTGATTAGGAGTCTCTTTTTTTTCCGTCTCACTCTCTTCGTATTAAGTCTATATTGCAGATCATCAAAGACAATGACCAGCGATGAACATTTATACAAATATACACACTTTAATCAACACAAAAAGTGTATAAAAAATTTTTGGATACAAGGGACTTCATCATTTATACAACATATCATATACGTGTGTGTACGCACTTGTGTGTGTGTCACTAAAAGATCTATAATTATACTCTAAAGTGAGGGGATTGTAAATTAAAAGGAGTTAGGAATCCAAGTACATCATACAAACACACGATAAAAGAGACCCCTTCTGGTCAATAGCTTTGACACCTTTTAGAATTTTATTTTATTTTTTCTAATTCACTTTCTACAATTACAAATAAAGAAAAGGAAATTTTCTATAACCAATATGTAGCATGGACTAATTAACAATTTATTATGTTCAGGGGAACATTTTACGGCAGAAACTTTATTATTATTTTTTTTTATTTTGATAAAAGAAGAAATTTGATTAATAGAAAAGAAAGGATACAATAAAATGGAGAACAAGAAATCCACCCTCAACGGACTAAAAAAAAGAACACTTTAAAAAGTGCAGTCCTCCAATCTCTATTCAAATCGATTCATAAAGATACTTCTAAAGGTATGTTTAGTTTAAACCATCGGTGTAAGAATCTTCGCTTAGGTATGCTTATTCTAGGTGGAGTACTCTACCACCTAGATTTGTTGGCGCTTAGGTCTCGTCTGGACGGAATCAAATCGCACATTGATATAGTATTTAGGTTTTAACGTTGTATAATACTTGCAATGTTCGAAAAAGCGTTTGAGGAGCCCCGCCTTGAGGCGCGCCTCAAAGCGAGGCGCAAGGTAGCTGTGGCGAGGCGCGCTCTTCAGAGGGAAAAACAAAGCCTTCCACCTAAGCATGCCGAGGCTTACGCTTTATTGCGAGTCGCCTCGAGGCGTATCAAGGCCTACGACAGTTTCGAGTTTTCAGATTTACCGAGTTGTTCGAGTCGACAATTTCTCCTCTTCGTGCGACTTCGATTTGCGATAGTTTCTCCTCTTATCTTCTTCTTCCGTCTTCTTCTTCTTCCGTCTTCTGTAGTCTTCTTCTGTCGACCGTCTCTCTTCCTTCCGTTAGTCTCTGTTTTTTCTATTTCTCCGAAAAGAAAGTACGATCTGATAGATATGGGATTAAATATCTTATGAATAATTACAGTTACATACCTCATATTTTTTATAAATTTTTAGTTTAATCTCAAGTTTTTTTAAATTTCAAAATAGCCCCTAAAATTTTACATAGCAGCTACTATAGTTTCATTTTCTTTCATTTCAGCCCCTGAAGTTTTTGAAGGTTCAGTTCAGCCCTTGTTTCTTTATATTTCCTGCACTCAAGTCCCTAGAGCATATAAAACATTTCTTGTGTTGATAACTCGACGGAGTCGAGTGTTGATAACTGAATCTTTTTCCCTAAATTATTCATCACCACAAAATTTATATATATTCAATATTTATCAATAACATATGTTTTCAAATCGAGGCTAACGCCTCGCCTCGTCCGGAGAAAAACGTTTAGCTTTTTCGAACATTGAATACTTGAAATAAAAGAGTTGAGCCTTAAAAGATTGTTTTTTTGGGTAATTTTTCATTTAAATTTTAAAAATTTACAAATACTATCATAGTTATCAAGTCGCCAAGTCGAGGCAAAGCGGTAGCCGGGAGCTTAAGCGCTTAGTCGACAAAGCGCCCGACTAGTCGTCCGCAAGTCGACAAATCGTTAATAATGTAAATTTTATACAAATAAAATTATATATATTTAATATTTATATGAATATTGATATATTTATTTTTCTAATGATTTACCATATTCATAATGTACATTGTAGCATATCAAATCACAACAAGAAGTGAAAAAAATTAAGTCAAAAAATTAAGTCAAAAATTAAGCAAATAGAGGCTATAATTTGGAAATTTACTTCCTTCTAGTGGTAGATAAGCTTACACATGGATTCTGATCAAGAGAGATGGATATGAGCTTCAGTCTAGAACCACCAACTGCACTTCCAATACCAACTAATGATGCTATTTGGTTATTATCAAGCCATAGGTCTTCTAATCTGTAAAGACACGTCGGTAGGGAAGATGATTAAATTAAGCGAGGGACATAATGATTGATTCAGATTGACAAGATGGATAGATATTCATACTTTCTTAGGTTGTTAATGCCATTAATTGCACGAATCTTATTTGATGACAAATCCAGGAGACGGAGGTTTACCAAGGTTGAAAGCCCTTCCATTATTACAATATTGTTGTGACTCAAGTATAATTCTTCTAAAGCAACACATCCCTGAAAATAAAGCGATTAACGTTGTTATTTAAAATCCAATTAAAAGAGATGTTTCTCAAGTAAACATTGTTTCAATCCCAGCACCACAATGTTACACAACAGAATACCTTTAATCCTCTAATTGAAGTTAATCGATTGCTCTGCAGGCCAAGCTTCTTAATGCATTTCAGCCCACATAGGTCAATGACTCGAATAAGATTCTGATCCAGCCATAGCTCTTTGTAAGTGTTTTAGATTTTGCAAATTCTCCATCACCTGAATTAGCAAAGTAATTAATTGAGGTTTGAGCATATAAGCCAAACACAAAGTATAATATCCATTTTCACCGGTTTCAATAATCATTAGGAGTTTAAAGAAATTTTTAAGATTGTAGCTAGCGTCCATTTCGAGAGAGACCAAAATCCTCACCTGTATTTTGTTGGAGTAAAGTTCAAGAAGCTGCAAATCATGGAAATGTTCAATCTTCTCAATCTTAGTTACTTTGTTTATAGAGACATTGAGTTCTTCGAGTTTATTGGAGATCTTGGACAGTCCATTCAGTGACGAAATTTCATTGCAAGAAATATCAAATACCAAAAGCCTCTTTAGTTTGCTAACATCAGGAATTTTCTTTAGCTGATTATTCCTGAGAACGAGTTTCTGCAAAGGCAACAACTGCGTTATATTGAAAGAATAACAAAGTAATCACAGAAAATAAATTGCATAGCATATACCCTTTTTCATATTCAACAACAAAGATTTCCCCCACCCGTTCCCTTAAGGAACCCCACAGTGGATGAAGGGCATAACTGTTAAGACTGCCAACAGAGTTCAGACATCAGAGTGTAAAAACAGCCGTTTCTAATAAAATGTTAATAAATATGAAAGTACCTACACACATATAACTGCTCCAGTGCAAAACTACACATACACTGTGAAACTTAAAGGCTAATTACCTAGTTTTATTGTAGCCTTTTTAGTACGCCAGATTTAGGTCAGTAGAAGTATACTTACTGGTTGATGAATGAATTCTTAGAGCTGTACGAGTAAAGTTTTATGGAGTTTTCACATATATAACATTATTGGTCATTGATAGCGATAAGTCTCACGAAGCGAGTAAAACGAGCGATTACAACAAGCTCACAATGCGAGAACAAGAGATTGCAGCACACGATTAAATTGTTGCTAAAGAGAACAATATCAAACAACCAAGTTATTAGTCATCACCATCTAGGATTCATAGCAAGGTTCAAAGTACCGGTGTCGAAATGCTTATCATACAATCAATTCCTGGAGTGGTATCGGGTAATGGACGATACGCAACAAAAAACAATATATTGCTTAAAAAATTAAATATATCTATCTAATAAGTAAATTGATGAATCAATTACATACTAAGTCGTCATTATATAAAATTATAAAATCACATGATACATGGCTCTTGAATTAGTTAACATTTACTTGATGTGAGATTGTAAATTCGTGTAATATCTTGCATATAGCAATACCCCACAATAACATTATGTTTCCGCCACTGCCAATACCATTACGTAAACGCCACTACCAATACCATTACATATTCGCCACTGCCGATTTGATACGATATGCCCACGCAGACAAGTATTGACCGATACTTTGAACTATCATCTGACTTTCTCTTAACACTTATGTAGTGAGACTACAAGCGGCAATGCAACATTTATAGACAAACAAACAAAATCACAAAACACATCTGTTAGGATCCAATGGTATTACCCGCGACCAACAAACACGTGCACACATGTATGTATTCTATACATGTAGATGAGTCGAGAATTTATATGTCGAACCCGTATAAAATGGCAGAATGTATTTTTTTTGAATTCGTGGGATCTTTATCACGTGTCTAGTCGGCTATATGGAACATTCAGTGAGTCAGAGCAATTCTCCATCTGGGACCCATGATTATAAAACAAACCAAAAGTAAATTATATATTCATTAGTATTATTTACAGGTTTTATATTAGTAGGCATACTTGGTGTTTTTATAAATGGTTATCCGAGCAAGTCTCACACTCATTTAGATAATTGATCACAATTTAATTGGAGTATAGGCAATTACCATCCAAGTCCAAAATGATAAAACTGAATCAAAATCACAAAAAGTTGTTTTACATCTCTCCTTCACAATTCCAAGCTCCAACAAACAATTAAAACACAATCACAGTCATAACTACCTCTACCACATAAAACGTAATCATTTCTGATTTCCGACTTTGTCTTCTACAAACAAATATATCGATTTAAACAAACTGACAATAACAAGAAAATAAGCATAGCGATTGTGCTGGGATGAGAATAAATACATGGAGATCCGAAATTGCATCCAAATGAGAGATGGACTCGATACCGGAATCACCAAACAAATTTCTTCCGCAGTAGAGAATCTTAAGATTAGAGAGGTCACCAATTCGAGGGTCCAACTCCTTTAACCGATTTGCAGTTAAATTTAACACTGTTAAACTCGTAGGAAGCTCGATTGAATTGAGATCTTCAAGGTTATAGCAGGAGATGTCGAGAAATGTTTTCAATGATTCATCCTCGTCCTCGTCCTCGTCCTCGTCCTCGTCCTTTGTTCTGTTTGTTATTTGGTCCATTGATTGGTAAACTAGAAGTGAAGTTTGAATAGATCAAACATGGAATTTTTTTGGAACCCTAGAATTTAAGAGTAAAGTAGTTTCAGCTGAAACGGCCGATTGGGCCTGTTATTGGAGGAACAAAATTCCTTGGTTTTTAATTCTGGTCCGACTATATGTTAGCCCAACTTAGATTTTTCCTCCTGTTTTTTTTAATGTATTACTTATTACAAGTATGATAGTACGTGACTAGTTTGAGATAATAGTTTAAATTTTTTATTATGTTATTTGAGAGCACGGAGGTGGGAGACACCTTATATTTTTGCGTGAGGTGCCCATCGTAATAATAATGTTTTGAAAAATTATAAAATATCTTTTTGTGCATTACATAAGAGGAGGAGTGTATTCAATACGCAAAATGATGTCCTTTTTATATGATATATCACGTAATTATTTGTGGTGTACCTCACCTCCTTGTTTGCAATGTTATTTTTATTTTATTTTTAAAATTTATGAAGTTATTATTTTAATAGATAATATTTTTATTTTTTAACAATTTTTATGATTTCTGAATACTATTTTTAAGATCATATTGCTATAATGTTCATGACTTACACGATTAGTGGGCCTTTTCGTTTTATATTTAAACTAAGTTACAAGCTCATGAATCCATCTCCGTATCAATGGATGTACCAACTCATCCGAATTTTGGGCCGAATTAGACAGAGTCGTCATTTGGTATAGCTTTCAATGGATATACCAACTCATCCGAATTTTGAAAGTTTTTGCAATAAGACCCAATATGTGACTCCGTAAAATTGGTCTGGAACTCGAGATTCATAGAGTCTGGAGGCTTGCTTAAGCGAGGGGAATGTGTTAGGCACCCCCTGACTTCTGTGAAAACACGGTTATCGCATCTTGTTGATTTTCTAAGCATGTGGTGTATGTGCGTGTGTGGGTGGGTGTGATTTTGAGAAAACTTTTATTTGACTTGTGTTAGGTGCCTAGATTTTAAGGGTTATTCTAAGCCTTGTTTTTACCTATGATCGACGTTGTTTTGAAAGTAGAGCTGAAACTCTTTGAAACTATGCACGAAGGATTTGATTTAAAGAAAAATTCATTTTTAGATAAAGCATAATGAAATGATGTTTTGAAAAATAAGGTTTTCAAATTCTTCGCCAAATAGAATCGAGATCCTTTCATACTTCTAATTATTAACCTTAGATTTGTACATATCCTCAAGCGCTTTTTTTTTGTGCAAGCTCTTTTTGTTGTTTTGTTTGAAAATTGTTTTGGGTGATAATGCATGAAAGAAAGTAAAAGAGGGTCGGGCTATTTAGGACATGAAAGTTGTCTCGACAAACCCGAAAGCACCCACAATCGTAATTTTTTCACTATCACGAGACCTTAAATTCGCTTCTCTCGGGAGGACGAGGCCCTCGAATTCATTTTAAGGTCCAATATTACATATATCTGATGATTTTTACGCGATTTAATATTACATTGTAAACAAAAAGTCTATGTGGAAATCTAGTCAAGATCCGATTAGTAGATCTCAACTCCAAGATTCTGAGCTCACATTCGTATGCTTGAACGTATAAATATAATGTATCCTAAACCCGCTTATAAGGTGATTCATTGATTAGAATCTAAGCCATGAATAGTTAGGACCCCATCACGACTAGATATAGATCTAGGACTCATGCAAAGTGACCAAATCGATCGAAAACATTAAAAATGACTAGATCTAACCTAGATTCAAGTAGATCTACATAAAGGTTCGAGCTTTTGAAGCTCTGTAACCCAGGTTAAGGCTAGATCCCACTAGATCTAAGTAGATCTAAGAAAAGGACTTGATTTCTAATATATATATATATATATATATATACACAAAATAATAGGTAAAATAGATAGATCTACCAACCAACACACAAGATATATGCGAACAAACAAGTCTAACTACGGATAAACACTATATTGAAATAGATCTAATAGTTCTAACAATATTTACAAAGAAATGACAAAAGATTCAATTTTTACCTTGGGGAATCGATAAAGCAGCCTCCCAGACTCAAATATATGTTATACTACTCTAGATGTATGAGAACTACTATATAACTGATAGTTTTAACCCAAATCTAGTGTTATAATGCTAAATCTAAGCCTTTCTCACTGTAGAATCCAAATTTCTCTCTAAAACTCCTTTTTTTTTTCTAAAATGAAATGCTTAATGGTCCGATGTAGTAGTTCTCGGGGGTTGGGCCCCTATGGGCCCTGCATCTTGAAGTTTGTTCATTCGGTCGTCCGTGTCTTTCAATATGGGAAAAGTTGAGATATGTGCCCAATTGTCTCGGAAAACTTCATTGAGTGTTCATGAAATTTGAAGTCGAGTCCGACCGATTTCGAGTCCGGAAGATGAAGCAACAATCAGAGAGGTATCTTCCGATTTCCATGGGTAGTCAAGTATTTCATATTGGGTAGTTATGATTTGAGGATTGTTGTGGTGGCTTCTTATGACCTTATCATCAGCTTTACGATCCTCGTTCGAACCATGTTGTGTTTGGGGCGATGTTGCACTTTAACTTCTCTGCGGGGTTGTCTCTGTGGTAAAATTACAATTTTGTCCTGCCGTGGGGTTGTCTCTGAGGTGAAATTATGCTTTTAACCTCCTGTAGGGTTAGTAAAAGGAAAGTGAAATTTCGGGTGTCTACAGATGCCCCTTTTGTCATGTTTATGTAATGCAATGAAATGAACACGACAAAGATACTAGCCACCTAATGCATGCATGGAAAGGTATATCAAGTGATACAATACCATGTGTAAAGTGTGTAATGATGATGTAAGTGTTGGGTTTTAAATAATTGATCCTGTCTGCTAGGGAGGATGATTGTTATATTGCTATAATCAGATATTGCCTCTAATGCCTCTACCGGCATTGGTTTCAGTGGGTTAATTAACCATCGTGGATTGCTGCCAATGCCTTCGCCGGGTATTGACTCCAACGAATTTCACCATCGGGTATTGTTGGGTAAAATTTAGTTACGCACAACACGCAAGTATATGTGGTCAACAAGTAATAAAGTGAAAGTAAAGTATCGATCTCACGAGGAATTATTTAATAAGAATCACCAAGTACTAACCCGTAACCAACTCAGTCTTATTCAAACGAATGAATTTCAATATATAATTAAACTACTTCTAACTACCACTAATTACCGCTAGTTAAATTAAGATTACGGAGATTTAAGATCACAACTTCACTTATTGCTTCATCTAAGTTAACATACTTCTCATCAATTATCCTCTCTATTATGAATTGTTAATCAAGAACACGAAAGTAAATATAACCACCTCTCGATGTGTCGTACCATACTCACTCAAATCCATAGATGATAAAATTAAGCAAGACACCCTAATTAACTAATCCACTATATCTCTATGTGAATTACAATTAAAAATGATTTAATCACAAGTTCTCTATAAGATTACATATGGCGTAAAGACATATCTCTATACTAAACACGAATCATTAATTCCATATACGCAAAAATCACAAACACATGCTATTATGATCAGATCTAAATCTATACTCCTCTCTCGATTCATATAGATTATCACGGTAATTGATAATTAGGTAATTAAGTAGTTAAGTCCAAATCATAATAGACAATTCACAATGATAGATCACAATAATTGATAGAAAAAGATATTAAAATAAACTACATATTAAGATCCATTGTAATCTTAACCAAAGAATTAGTTCATTGAATTAAAACTAAGAATGCACAATTGAATATACATTAAAAGATAAGAATAAGATTAAAGAAAAGAATTGAATCTGTTGCTGACAAATTTGTCCTCCTTTTTGCACTTCATTTGGATCTCCAATGGCTTCCAAGTGCTTCAATCACCAAATCCCCTTTCAACTAGGGTTTTTTTATTTTATTGAAAACTAAACTAAACTAATATTTATATAATAATCCCACTAATACTATACTAATACTAATATATATATATATAAAAAACTGTTCTCCATTCACTTTCTTTCCTTCTTTAAGCTGCTCCCGCCTATCTCATATATATATACTTGCTGGAGGAAACTCTCCTTCTCTAGCAGGTCACGTCCGACTCCTTCTCGAAAAAGGCCCAAGTCCAATCCTAATTGAATATAAATTATATCCTCCTAAGGTCCTTTTTTATCAGGTCACGTGCATGTCATCGTATCAAGTCCCTCCTTAAGCTGCTCCGTCTCCTATTTTATATCCGGTCCAGTCTAATCCATATGTGAGTAGCCCTTTTATCAGCTTCAGCTTGCGTCACAATCCAAGTCGGAAAAGGATTTCAGCCGACCCACTCGCGCTTGCTGCTTTAATTATTTCTTACACCAAATCCTTCTCACGAGTGAAAAACCTTCAGCTGCTGCATACCCCGCCCCAGCGGGGTAAGTACTGTCCACACTGCCATAAGTCCGTCCCGACGGGTACTTCCTTTATCAATCTCCGCCCCAGCGGGGTCCTGCCATGAAAATCTGAATTTAGCCATTTAAGCTCATTTTTCTTCCATTTCAATTCCTGCACATGAAAGTATAAACATGAGGTAAAATGATAGTAAAATCACTTGAAAACCTTAAGACTCAAACTATTAAGACTACTAATTAGTGGGTATTATACACACTCATCAAGTATTGCTGCCAATGCCTTCACCGAATATTTACTCCAACGGATTTCAGCAATGGGTATTGCTGCCAATGCCTTTGTCAGGTGTTCACTTCAATGGATTACACTACCGGGTATTGCTGCCGATGCCTTCGTCGGTATTGACTCCAACGAATTTCACCACCGAGTATTGCTGTCGATGCATTCGTTGGGTGTTAACTCTAACAGATTACACCACCGGGTATTGTTATAGATGCCTTCATCGGGTATTAACTCCAACAGATTACACCACCGAGTATTGTTATAGATGCCTTTATCGGGTATTAACTCCAATGGATTACACCACACCACTAGGTATTGTTTTCGATGTCTTCGTTGGGTGTTGACTCCAACGGATTACACCACCAGGTATTATTGTCGATGCCTTTGTTGGGTGTTGACTCCAACAAATTAATTAATGATTACCAAAAATGTATTTTAACAACAATTTCTTGCATTTTCGGTCGTTTTTACGCTGAGATCTATGGTTTTCCTTGATTTTTATACCAATTTAGGGTTTTTTTCTAGAATTTTATTGTTTGAAAATGAGTCGAATGGGCACATTTATATGTGAACACCTTTTTCGGATCTGAGAGGACGCGTTTTGACCTAAATTTTACCAAAAAGTGGAGGCATGATACCCATCAGGTCCAGTCGCAGGTATATCTGTGGCTAGACGCAGATGGGTTTACACCCTCAGTTGGTCACTATTTCCCTCATTTCATTCGAGTTTTCTTACATTCTCTCTGGCATTTTCGAGTTTCTTTCTCAGATATACTCGTTTGAGGCTTGATTTCGCGTTTTTTGACACTGTACACCGGATCAGCGCACTAGAGGTAACGTGTACGCTCCTTTCTCTCGCGCTTTTGTTAATGTTTTATCTCGTTTTTGTTGTTAAACACAATGTATTGAAAATGTATGTATAGATAGCTTGATGGACATGTTTTGATTTAATGCATGCCTACGTGCCATGATATGGAATATTAGGTTTGCAAGAGCTTTCATTTGTTAGATTATTTTAGGTATGCATCTTAACATGTGTTAGAAAATTGTCTAAATTTAATATCCGATTGTTGGGTTGTCTTGTATACGTAGATGGTCATTTAATGCATGCCTATGCGCGTGGGGATAGTCCATATTATAAGGGAACTTTAATGACGAAATTTTTTTCATGGGTCGATTTGACATGATTGTATATGCATGTTTAGCTATGCTAGGATATACACCGTAATAATATAGATATTTGTTAAGGCACGTGCATGACATGCATGATGTTATGACTTAAAACTCTATTCTAGGAGTTTATTATCTCTAAAGGCTAGTGTAAATACTGATTTATAAAGGACACGATATAGGCATACCTTGTCTCATTTTGAATGCCATGATTTGTTGTCAGGCATAGATTCGGATGGACCCAAAGCTCTCAACTCCGAGATTCCCAGCTCACATTCGTATGCTTGAACGTATAAATATAATGTATCCTAAACCCATTTATAAGGTGATTCATTGATTAGAATCCTAAGCGAATAGTTAGGACCCCATCACACTAGATATAGATCTCAGGACTCATGAAAGTGATAGAAATCGATCGAAAACATTAAAAATGACTAGATCTAACCTAGATTCAAGCCGATCTACATAGAGGTTCGAGCTTTGAAGCTCATAGGTTAAGGCTGAGATCGACTAGATCTAGTAGATCTAGTAAAAGGACTTGATTTCTACTATATATATATATACAAAATAATAGGTAAAATAGATAGATCTACCAAACAACACACACAAGTATATATACGTAACAACAAGTCTAACTACGGATGAGACACTATATTGAAATAGATCTAATAGTTCTAACAATATTTACAAAGAAATGACAAAAGATTCAATTTTTACCTTGGGGAATCGATAAACAAGCCTCTCGGGACTCAAATATATGTTATACTACTCTAGATGTATGAGAACTACTATATAACCGATAGTTTTAACCCAAATCTAGTGTTATAGTGCTAAAACCGAGCCTTTCTCCTTTGTAGAATCCAAATTTCTCTAAAACTCCTTTTTTTCTAAAATGAAATGCTTAATGGCTTTGATGTAGGCCTCGGGGTCAGCCTCCATGGGCCTCATTGTCTTGAAGTTTGTTCCTTCTACGTCCAGTGTCTTTCAATATGGAAAAGTTGAGATATGTGTCCAATTGTCTCGGAAAACTTCTGCTTTGAGTGTTGAAATGAAGTCGAGTCTCGACCGATTTCGAGTCTAGGGAAGATGAAGCAACAAGCCGAGAGGTATCTTCCGATTTCCATGGGTAGTCAAGTAGCTCATCTTGGGTAGTTCGCAGTTTGAGGATTGTTGTGGTGGCTTCTTATGACCTTATCATCAGCTTTACGATCCTCGTTCGAACCATGTTGTGTTTGGGGCGATGTTGCACTTTGACTTCTCCGCGGGGTTGTCTCTGTGGTAAAATTACGATTTGGTCCTGCCGTGGGGTTGTCTCCGGGGTGAAATTATGCTTTTACCCTGCTGTAGGGTTAGTAAAAAGAAAGTGAACTTTCGGGTGTCTACAGATGCCCCTTTTGTCATGTTTATGTAATGCAATGAAATGAACACGACAAAGATACTAGCCACCTAATGCATGGCAAGGTATATCACAAGCATGATTGATTCAAACTTATGACTGTTTATCTAATTTAATACCAGTAACCAAACCAAAACAATTTACTCAATGGAGAACAGGAAAAAAATGGTTCTTTTACTTGCAAGTAAGTACTTTGATAATTTTATTTTCTTCACATATTCATGTAGCTTTTTCATATATACTTCATGTCCAAAAATATTGGACTCACATATCCACTTCATTGTGTCCAATGCGGGATCACCGTTAAATTAGTTGGGTAGAATTTTTCAATCCGGTTTGATAACGCTTTTGAAGACAATCACTAAAACATCAATGTGCCGTGTGTGATATATACAAACAACAACGAACAAAACAATTTACTCAACTAATTTCTTAATTGTTTGCCCAATTAAGGAGACCAAGCAGATCTTGATAACATAATCGAGGAAGCAAACATGCAAACAACATATTTAGGTCAACAACAGATACTTATGATTGATTACCGATGGTATTTTTTGTTCACCTTGTTGTATTTGATGAGGTAGTCTCTGTCTCCATAGGAGAGAGAACCGAGATATTATACGAACATTTTTACCGGCGCCCAAATTGGAAGCCCGTTCGCCAATCATTCTCCTCCTCGTCGGAATAAGGGATAGGGTTTTGGGGTCCTTTTTTCGCAAATCACGCCCACACCGTCGACAAATAAAATCATCGTTCTCGCCTAATTCTTCGTGCCTAGTCCTCATAATATTATGATGACAAGGAAACAAGAAGGGAATTGGTGATCTCAAGAATCTGAGCCGATTTGAAAAAAAGTTTGATAACGGCATCGCCGATCACCCTCTCTATCTACCTCGATCTCTCCTTTTAGGACTCTAATTATCTCGTCTACCCTGCTCCAATTTAGGTTAGACAATTTGTGTGAGAGTCATCGTGAACTATCTTTTTTGTCCTAAAATAAAAACAAACACCCCGTGTGCTTAGGAAAATTATACTTATATACTTATTTTATATATAGCTTCTACTTATTTGTTTTAAGCCTACAAAGGTTGGGCTTATTATGGATCTATCAACCCTTCCCTACGTTTGTTAAAATGTCCACCCTCTTTGTGGAATTAATATGATAAGTTGTGCAATAAATAAATCATAAGTAGTAATTTCATTTCATCGTATTGAAAGGATAGAACAATTAACAACCGATCTTAAAAAAAGAAAATTATTAATAGTTTTTTTTTCTCTCTCAAATATACAATGTGCCAGCCATTATCATGGATCAAAACCTTATTCTGAACTGCATCACAACCTCCTTCGTGAAGAAATCTTTACAACGTCTTGTCTTCAACCCATTTTGTCATGTAATCAACTTGCAAAATGACAAATTAAACCCAACATTTAACATCGAGGGAGATGGGGAGGGTATGAGAGAGAGCTCAACTATTTTAATATGTTTTTAAAATTCGTACCTTAAAATAGACGCATTAACCCTATGGGGTATATTAGTTAGATACCCTCCTCTTTTTCCTTTTTTCACATATTTAATTGTTACAAATTTATATAGTACTTGTACTCATTTGGATAAGAAAGAAAAATGTTAAACAAAAAATTTGTGATTTAATTATATAGTTGATTTGACAAGAGTTCAATGATTTTTTCAATTACTAATTCAATTATATATATGAATTTCAGATAGCGTAAGCATATAATATTTACTTTCAAAAACTACTTAATTTATGTTTGTCTGGTGTTTGAATCTTTGTAGAAAATAGTATCCTTAGTTTTTACAAGAAAAAGTTATAGGGACCAGGACTTGTAAAGTTCCCCCCACTTTGAAGAGTGAAATGGCTATTAGTGTAACCTAGTGATATGATCTCACATTTTAAGAGGTGATTTGGGATTGGACTTAACAGTATAACCAGATATATTGTGAACCAAAATAAATATATGAATATCTTGTGATTGGTTCTCTTAATTCTATTCCTTAATTTTATAAAACTAATCATCCCATATTAAAGAAATTGAACTGAACTTTCATCACTTAGAATCATACGAGTATTTAAAAAGAAAAAGCGGGTTTAAGGTAGGATAGGAAGGAATTAGTATCTCAACCGAGGAAAATCGACCTACATCCGCAATTATGTGATTGTTTGACCTTATTCTTCTCCATTTTCAACAAAAACGAAAGAAAAGAAATTTATTTTTACAAAAAAAAAGGAGAAAAGTTTTCACGACACCTTAAACTTGTCAAAGTCACCATTTACGGGTGATGTAAACAAAATTCCTTTGACATCGGCTCATTACCGAACTTCAATTCTCACCCTTCAAATATATGTTAGTTAATATTAACTAGTCGAAGTACATATTTCAGAACAAATTTAGAACTTAGAATTGAAAATTCTACATTTACTTGTTATTGTCACTCTAGAAGAAAGAAAATCCTTGGACAGTATTTGAAGTAAACTTTCAGCAGCAAGTACCTTCTCTTTTCCTCACGACTAGGACCGAAAGTGACAATCTTTTAGGCCATAGATTGTAGAATCAACTTGCTGAATTCTCGGAAATACCGATCTCAGAGTAGAGACGTAGTTTTTAGTCTTTGCCTGTTAGGTGCACCAGAAACAATTAAATTAGTTAGCAGTGTTTAAAAGAAATAAGGCAAAATGAATCTTAACAAAAGGTGAGGTTAGGACATCCAATAATAGAGCGTCTCATTTGTCATCCTAAAATCACTATTTGGGGATTACTATGACACTGCTTCAACCTGACACTGCACAATCAGAGTTTAAATGTATTGAAGGTGCATCTAATCTAAAATAGACAAATAGAAAGCTGAATTATCGGAGTTTAGACATATCAAAGGTACATCTACTCAAGTTCATTCTGGTATGAGCTTTTTATATATGTGTATTGTTACAAGTTCATTATAGAAGTAAAATGATTGGCAAGAAATTTGTGTGACTTAATGCATTAAGCACTGTGTACATTGCAATGATCATAAACACAGTAATATTCCAATCGACGAACACCTAAGAGAAATGCAACTGTCCATAGCATTTTAAAAAAAAGGGAAAAAAGAGAGACGTATACTACAAAAAAATAATAATAATAAAACACAAAGTGTGTGTTTCAGTAGGGTGGTTCTAGAGGGGATTTCAAGTTGGTGAAAATAATTATACATTCTCCTTTGTAGCAAAAAAGTAGAACTTGAAGATTTTAGGAGACAATCAGATGGGAAAATTTGAACACTAAAAGTATTATGTATCTCCAACTAAAATTTAATGCTACAAATCATACAAGGAAATATTTATAAAACATACTTTTCTGTGTACACGCTTTTCTTTTTTAAGCAATTTGATGCAGTTCTCTTTTCTCCCTCTCTCTCTATTATATATATAAATCTATATATATGGGAGTGATCCAGGGCACACGTTAACTCTAGTAATATTTATAATCAGTCCATCCGCCACACTGTTCAATCTATGAGAGAAGGGTTCAAATTTTAAAATTTATGAAGCTATCTGCAAGAAATTCTTATAAGTAATTTGAAATATCCGCAACTAAATCCAGCGAATAGCTTTTTACATTAAAAAACCTAGAAGGGTGTGAACATTCATTCACTCCTAAAAACCAAATTTCCTCTTTCTACCATCAATCTTTAAATGTACCAACTTTTTTGTTGCAAACCGAAAATTGATAATCTTTATATCGTTCTTAAGCTCTCGAAAAGATCTTCAAAACAAGAGAGCAGAGGCATTGTTGATATATTTTGAAGTAATTAAAATGCCAAAATTACAACCAAAACTTACAATGCGTGTTTGAAAATACATAACTTTGACCTTAATATTGGTCAATTTATTAAAACAATATATATATTAACAATGCATCTTGTTTTGAAAAATTTAACAAGAACTTTTCAATTATATATAGACTGAAAATTTTGGATTTAATTTTTTTTTTATTGAACTTTCAAGATTGATGGTAGAAAAAGAAAAATAGATTTTAGGTGAGAAATAAGTGTTTTGACCGTTGTGTATTATTTTTACATAAAAAATATCTACGTGCAATTAGTTGCGAGATACTACAAATTATCCGCACCTACTCGAGATCAAACGGTGGAAGATAGGTTGGCTATAAATAATGTCAAGGCCGCGTGCAAGCCACGGATGTCTCCCCTATATACACACATATATACACATGTATAATGATATCGCTTACTTTTCGAATATTAGACTATTGATTAGGTGTCTCTTCTTTTTTTTCCCTTCTCTCACTCTCTTTCTTCGTATTAAGTAAGTCTATATTGCATATCATCAAAGGCAATGACCAGCTATGAACATTTATACAAATATACATACACTTTAATCAACACAAAAGTGTAAAAAAAATTTGGATACAAGGACTTCATCATTTATACAGCATATCATATACACGTGTGTGTACGCACTTGTGTATGTGTGTGTCACTAAAAGATCTATAATTATACTCTAAAGTGAGGGGATTGTAAATTGAAAGAAGATAGAAATTCAAGTACATCATACAAAACACACAATAAAAGAGATTCATTAGCTACATACTTCTTTACCATAACTTCAATTACTTTTTTTTATTCTTTTTCTTTAACCCCTTTTGGTCAATAACTTTGACACCTTTTACAATTTTATTTTAATTTTTGCTAATTCCCTTTCTACAATTACAAATAAAGAAAAGTAAATTTTCAATATAACCAATATGTAGCATGCAATATTTAACAATTTATTATGTTTAGGGAAACATTTTACAGCATAATCTTTCTTCTTCTTCTTCTTCTTTTTTGATAAAAGAAGAAATTTTATTAATAGAAAAGAAATGATACAATAAAAGGGAGAACAAGTCCACCCTCAATGGACTAAAAAAGAAAAAAAGAAGAAAAAGAGCACTTAAAAAAGTGTAGTCCTTCAATCTCTATTCAAATCAGTCACAAAAATAAAGGTATGATTAATTGAAACCATAAGTGTATGAGGCCTAGGTATGCTTATTCTCCGTGGAGTACTCTACCGCATAGATTTGTCTGGGCGCCTAGGGTCTGTCTGGATGGAATCAAATCTCAACCACATCGATATAGTAAAGGTTTTAAAGTTCTATAATAATTGAAATGAAAGAGTTAAGCCTTCAAAGATGATTCTTTAGGGTAATTTTTCATTTAAATTTTAAAAATTTACAAATACTATATGCTTTGTTACAATAGAAAACTAAATAAATGAGACCTACGAAAACGACTAGTTTGGGTAGGAAAACGCCCAGGTACTGCCTAAGAAACCCAAGAACCGCCTCCACCGCTTGGATCCACATAGCGATTTTTAGAACACTAGAAACCATAGTTATCAAGGTGTCGCCACCTAGTCGTTTAGACAGTAAGATACTAGCACGGAAAGGCAAATCCGCACCTTCATTAAAGGTTGTAACGCAAGCACCTTGGTGAGTATGTTCTACATTTGGGTCACCTAGGTGAGCGCCTTGGGTCACCTCTAGGCGGTAAGCTACTTGCAGGGCCATAGTTGTCGCGGCGCTACGACGAGGTACGACAATAGCCGACTGCCAAGATGCCTTGGGGATATGGCGCCCGCCATGGCATTAAAAATACATTAATAAACATTTTTTATTTTTACTTCAAAAGCATATTGAACAATAAAATTTTATAAACATTAAAACCAAAAAATATAATAACTAATAAGACGGAATATCATTAAAAACACAATTACATCAACACTTACACACAACATAGAAAATAAAATATCAACCAATTTATCACACATTACAAGTCTTGTAAGTAATAAAAATACACCATTGTATATGTATACCCCAAAGGCGAGTGTCGCCAAGTTTCTTGCTGTTATGGCAGAACGCCGAGGCCTTGCCTAGAAGACGCCACGACGACACCATGACAAGTAAAATAAAAAAACAGTAAAATGTTTGGCAAGATATTTGTTTGACATAATGCATTAAGCACTGTGTACATGGCAATGATCATAAACACACATTAATATTCCAATTGACGAACACCTAAGAGAAATGTAACTGTCCATAGCATTAAAAAAACAAAACAAAAGAGATAGATACTACAAAAAAAAATTAGAACACAGTGTGTTTTGAGTAGGGTGGTTCTAGAGGGGATTTCAAGTTGGTGAAAATAATAATACATTCTCCTTTGTAGCAAAAAAGTAGTACTTCAAGATTTTAGGATATAATCAGATGGGAAAATTTGAACACAAAGAGTATCCCCTCAGGGTAACCAAGTAAGAATGGCTTATATATCTCCGGCTAAAATTTAATACTACAAATCATACAAGGAAATATTTAGAAAAACACTTTTATGTACACGCTTTTCTTTTTTCAGCAATTCGTTGCAGTTGTCCTCTCCCTGTCTCTCTATTATATATATAAAACTATATACAAGGGAGTGATCCAGGGCACGCATTAACCCTAGTAATATTTATAATCAGTCCATCTTCCACCGTTCAATATATGAGAGAAGGGTTCAGATTTTAAATTTATTAAACTATCCGCAAGAATTAAATTCTTATGGATAGTTTGAAATATCCGTAACTAAATCCGACGAATAGCTTTTTACATTAAAAAATCCAGAAGGTCAGAACATTCATTAAATCCTAAAAACCAAATTTCCTCTTTCTACCATCAATCTTTAAATGTGACGACTTTTTTTGATGCAAACCCAAAATTGTTAATCTTTATATCATTGTTAAGCTCTCGAAAAGATCTTCAAAACAATAGGGCAGCGACATTGTTGGTATATTTTGAAGTAGTTAAAATTCCAAAATTATAGCCAAGCCTACAATGCTGAGTTTGAAAATAATACATAATTTTGACCTTAATTTTGGTCATGTTAGTAAAACAATATATATCAACAATGCATCTTGTTTTGAAAAATTTAACAAGAACTTTTCAATTATATATAGACCGAAAATTTTGGATTTTTAACAAAATGTTGTTGAATTTTCAAGATTGATGGTAGAAAGAGAAAACTAGATTTTAGAGAATGAGTGTTCTGACCGCTATGCATTATTTTTATGTTAAAAAATATCCATAGGTAATATTAATTAGTTGCAGATACTACAAATTATTTGCACCAAAATTTTTAATCTAAACCTATCACTCGGTGGAAGATAGGTTGGCTATAAATAATGTCAAGGTCCGTGCAAGCCCTGAATCTCTCCCCTTATATACACATAATACCTTATATACACATGTATACAGGTATAATGACACCGTTTACTTTTCGAATATTAGACTATTGATTAGGAGTCTCTTTTTTTCCGACTCTCACTCTCTTTCTTCGTATAAGTCTATATTGCAGATCATCAAAGGCAATAACCAGCCATTTATACAAATATACATACACTTTAATCAACACAAAAAAAGTGTATAAAAATTTTTGGATACAAGGGACTTCATCATTTGTACAGCATATCATATACATGTGTGTGCACACACTTGTGTATGTGTGTCACTAAAAGATCTATAATCTATTATATATACTAAATCACAGTACATGATACTATATATTGACATGTCATTTTACAAATTCAACACCTGTCCATCTTAAATAATTTTAATTATGTCCTAATTATCTTAATTATATCCTATCCTTTTTTAAATTATGGAAAAATAATAACAAACAAATTATCTTAATTATATCCTATCCTTTTTTAAATTATGGATAAATAATAACAAACCAAGTAGAATTTAATCTCTTCAACAACCAATGAGCAAAATTTTATATGGATAAAAATTCCTAACTGATTAGAGTTTGAAATTTGATAATCCTCCATATATATATATATATATATATACACGTATATTAATCAGGCTAATTATTTATTCTCATAAGTGAATAGTAACCATGGCTTCTTATTCTTCACGGTCAATTCTCCTCTTCTTTTCCGTTTTGTCCCTCCGTCTTCCTTCTATTATATACACACATTATTACTTACAGGTTACAGCTATATGCAGAAGTGTGAAACATAACCCAGAAGCGGGTGGAATTATTTCATTGGTTTGCCTATTTTCTAAATTTTTAGATATTATGTGCTAAAATTTGAGATTGTTGCATTTGCATTTGAGATTATAACTTAATTTGCCACTAGCTTAAAAGCAATAGTCATATACTTAGAGTGTAATGCACAAACCAGTAAACTCTCACCACTATCCTCTATAATGTATATTCATTTGTTTTTCTGTGTAAAATTTGATCATCGCACAATAATATATTTTCTTATTATATTTTAATTTATTAATTATACGCTTTTATATTTATTATTAAAAATTTGAATAATCCCAACACCGCAACGCTGGGGTTTGTATCTAGTTATACTCTAAAGTGAGGGATTGTAAATTAAAAGGAGTTAGAAATCCAAGTACATCATACAAACACACTAAAAGAGACCCTTCCGTCAATAGCTTTGACACCTTTTACAATTTTATTTTATTTTTCTAATTCACTTTCTACAATTACAAATAAAGAAAAGAAAAAATTTTCTATAACCAATATGTAGCATGCACTAATTAAAATTTTATTATGTTTAGGGGAACATTTTTCTGTTGTAAACTTTATTATTATTATTATTTATTTTATTTTTTGATAAAAGAAGAAATTTGATTAATAGAAAAGGATACAATAAAATGGGGAACAAGAAATCCACCCTCAACGGACTAAAAAAAATAGCACTTTTAAAAAGCATGATCCTCCAATCTCTATTCAAATCGGGTTGCAAAGATACCTCTAAAGATATGTTTAGTTTAAACCATCACTGTAAGAATCTTCGCCTAGGTATGCTTATCAAGGCCTACGACAGTTTCGAGTTTTCAGATTTACCGAGTTGTTCGAGTCGAAAGTTTCTCCTCTTCCTGCAACTTCGACTTGCGACAGTTTCTCCTCTTATCTTCTTCTTCCGTCTTTTGTCTTCTTCTTCTTCTTCCGTCTTCCATCTTCTATCTTCTTTTGTCTTCTTCGTCGATCTCTCTTCCTTCCGCTCATCCTGTTTTTTTCATTCTAAAAAAGATAAGACGATCTGATAGATATGGGATTAAATATCTTATGAATAATTACAGTTACATACCCCATATTTTTTTTATAAATTTTTAGTTTAATCTCAAAAAAAATTTTATATTTCAAAATAGCCCCTAAAATTTTACATAGCAGCTACTATAGTTTTATTTTCTTTCATTTCAGCCCCTGAAGTTTTTGAAAGTTCAGTTCAGCCCTTGTTTCTTTATATTTCATGCACTCAAGTCCCTAGAGCAAAAGAAAACATTTCTTGTGTTGATAACTCGACGGAGTCGAGTGTTGATAACTGAAACTTTTTCTCTAAATTATTCATCACTACAAAATTTGTATATATTCAATATTTATCAATAACATATGTTTTCAAATCGAGGCTTACGCCTCGCCTCGTCCGGAGAAAAACGCTTCGTACCGCTTTTAGCTTTTTCGAACATTGAATACTTGAAATAAAAGAGTTGAGCCTTAAAAGATTGTTTTTTTGGGTAATTTTTCATTTAAATTTTAAAAATTTACAAATACTATATGCTTTGTTACAATACAAAACTAAATAAATGAGACATCCTACGTAAAACGACTAGTCTGTCTAGGAAAACGACAAGGCCTCCACCGCTTAGATCCGCATAGTGATTTTTAGAACACTGGAAACCATAGTTATCAAGGTGTTGCCGCCAAGTCGTCCAGACAATAAGATTCTAGCACGGCAAGGCAAATCCGCACCTTAGTTAAAGGTTGTAACGCACGCACCTTGGTGATTATATGTTCTACATGCCTAGGGTCACCTAGGTGAGTGCCTTGGGTCGCCTCTAGGCAGTAAGCTACTTGCAAAGCCATAGTAGCCACGGTCCCACGGCGAGCCACGACAATAGCTGACTGCCAAGATGCCAGGGGGATATGGCGCACGCCATGGCATTAAAAATACATTGACAAACATTATTTATTTTTCTTGAAAAGCACATTGAACAATAAAATTTTATAAAAATTAAAGCCAAAAATATAATAACTAATACCACGGAATATCATTAGAAACACAATTAAATCAACACTTTGCAATCAAACATAAAACACTTCACTATAAATAGTAAAACAAGTCAACAAACACAACATAGAAAATAAAGTATCAACCAAGTTATCACACATTACAAGTCTTACAAGTAATAAAAATACAACATTGTATATGTATAATTATATATACACACACATTGTACTTCAAAAATACATTAAGACAATTACACGAGACCTTAATAAAAATTACCAAATATGCAATATATATTTAATTTCAGGGGAAAAAATTATCATTTATATATCTAGTTGTAGTTAAACGAGTTTTATGATTTATATGATAAAAATTATAACTTTTTAGGTTAAAATTGTCCCTGCAATACAATTAAATTGTAACTAATATTCATGGAGAAAGAGGGTTACTTTTTAAAATAATAAAATAATCATTTTACAACATTTTCATGAAAGAAATAGAAATATTTATAATTTTGTTCAAAAGAAAATTAATCATGGCTAGATTGTAGGAACACACCACGTGGAACACAACAATTCTATTTTTGTTAAGGGGGAAATGTGTCTCATTATATAACATCTTAGTGGATGACAACTAGCAATCAAGTTGAAAGGAGAGAGAGAGGGGGAAAAACGGAGCTAGTAGTCGAAAATCTCTTTATTCTTCTACACCTCACCCCATCCTTGTTCATTTTCATGCAGTTCTTCTTTGAATTTTTCCTTTTTCCTAATGCAACAAAAGATTGTGGTCGACAGTACAACGGTGTGGTTGTCGTCGATGACTCACGCCGCGTGTTGTTGCGTCTGATAGACGTCTTCACCTCGAAGTCTTTTAGGGATTCTCTTTGAGGTCCTGTTTCGGGCCTCTTCGTAATCGACAAATAAAAGTCGTAGAAAACTTAGTTTTCTACTCCCCGCTTTTAATTCGACAAGTTATGGGTAAAGTCTATGGGTTATGGGAAACCCAACTTAAAATTGATCCAGCTACTAAGGCACTCGCCTTGGCAGCTAGACATCCACGGCGTCGCTTCCACAATAACTTGTAGACGCCTAGCTGCCAAGGCACCTTGGCGGCCTCCCCAAAGGTGAGTGTTGCCAACTTGCCACGCCGCTTGTTGCGGCGGAGGATGCCAAGGCCTTGCCTAGAGACGCCATGGTGACACCATGACAAGTATAATAAGTGGCAAGGCAAAGCTACGCCTTTATTAAGGGTAAATAAAGGCAAGCACCTTGGTGAGTATGTTGTTAGCGACTTGGGGTGCCTAAAGTGAGCTCCTTGGGGGCCTTGGCGCTAGGTGAGCGTCGTTGGGTGCCTAGGTGGCGCTTTGGTAAGCCTAGGTGGCCTAAATGACTTAAAGGTGTGTACCTTAATGAACCAGATATTGGACAAAAAAAAGAAGCATTATGGTCGTCTTGCCTCCATAATTGATCTCTAATTCAAGCATTAGGGAGAATCCATATCAAATTTAATAAATCTTGACTACAATCAAGATTACCTCGTATATCTCAAAGAGAGGGGGAAGGAAAAAGTAGACGTAATCCGAGGGTTACAAAGAGAGAAGTTCTTAGAAAGAGAAGTAACGAAATAGAAAATAAGGTATCAACGACCCCAAGGCTCTTTTATTTATCTAATCAAACTATTTGACGCTGCTTTTGCTCTTACTAATTTACTTACCTTTGGGCTATGTTGTAAATCTATAATCAATTTGTTTTGTAAAACCCTAAAATGGAAGACTTAATCCTAAGAGGTAAAACTACTTCGTTTATTAAGTAGTCTTAGCCAAGTTTTATATTTCATTTAACCTATTTATAGGGTAGTGATCTAGGGACCCCGCTGGCCCTGACACTATTAATAGCTAGCCCTTCTTCAATCGTTCGCTCTATGAGTAAAGTTTATAGACTCCATCTCTAATTTCTTTGTTGAAGTTAAAGTTTTTGTGAAGACGGGGTGGAATTGATAACACAAATTTTGAATTGTGATTTAGAAATTTTAGTGTATTGTTTTTCCATGGATTAGATTCTTTACTTGATTTGGCATATTAGAAATTGTCAAGCAACATTGATTTGGTATTTTAATTTAACATGTTGTAATATATTGGTAGTATTGTGTCTATATAATGGTAGTTTGTTTTAACAAGACTACATTTGGTTTGGTTTGTTTAGTTTTTTTTTAATTTATTTTTAATGTACTAACGTCTGACACTTCTACCCTTAAAAATTGAGAAAGACATTTGACCGGTTGAAAATTTGAAGTGTGCAGCTTAACACGTTAACTATACAGAGTGCAAGGAGACGCATTTTGAAGTTTAGCGTGTTAGTACTCTAACATTAGGGTGCAAATTGTATTTCAGACTTTAAAATTCAGCGACTTTTTTGTACAAATCCAAAGAGCTTCAAAACAAGATGCATCATTGATAAAATGACCTAGAGGTTAAACTTTTGTATTTTTGTAATACACTGTTGCAGGCTTTGGCTATAACTTTTGGCATTGTAACTACATTAAAACATATCAACAATGACTCTTGTTTTGATGAACTTTTCAAGACGTTTCCAATGATATATAGAACAATTTTGGATTCGTAATGAAAAAGATGATGGATTTTGAAGTTTTACCGAAGAAAGTGAAAGATTAATTTTAGGAGAGAAAACGTGTTCTCACCCTTATGGATATTTTAACGTAAAAAGTTATGCAGATTAGTTGCGGATATTTCAAACATTCCGTAAAAATTACTTGCGCATACTTTAAGTGACCGCGGCTCGTTTCTTAGATGGACGGTAAGAAAACAGCTGGCCAAAAATAAGGCCACATCCAGCTTGGGCAGTGTATCAATCCCTTATACACACACACACACATAGTTTACACATGTATAATTTGCACTAGACGACTCATCGCTTGGCATCTAGCCTCGTCTTGCCTCGCCTCGCCTCGTCTCGGCTCGCTAAAAGTTAAGTTGTCAAAAGAGAATAAAATCCCATATCAAATAAGATTCAAATAAAACAACGTAAATTTCAAACAGCTCGGCTTAGAAAGAAAACTAAGATGAAATGTCAACAAAGAATTGAATATAAGCAAATAGAGGCTATAATTTGGAAATTTACTTCCTTGTAGTGGTAGATAAGCTTACACATGGATTCTGATCAAGAGAGATGGATATGAGCTTCAGTCTAGAACCACCAACTGCACTTCCAATACCAACTAATGATGCTATTTGGTTATTATCAAGCCATAGGTCTTCTAATCTGTAAAGACACGTCGGTAGGGAAGATGATTAAATTAAGCGAGGGACATAATGATTGATTCAGATTGACAAGATGGATAGATATTCATACTTTCTTAGGTTGTTAATGCCATTAATTGCACGAATCTTATTTGATGACAAATCCAGGAGACGGAGGTTTACCAAGGTTGAAAGCCCTTCCATTATTACAATATTGTTGTGACTCAAGTATAATTCTTCTAAAGCAACACATCCCTGAAAATAAAACGATTAACGTTGTTATTTAAAATCCAATTAAAAAGAGATGTTTCTCAAGTAAACATTGTTTCAATCCCAGCACCACAATGTTACACAACAGAATACCTTTAATCCTCTAATTGAAGTTAATCGATTGCTCTGCAGGCCAAGCTTCTTAATGCATTTCAGCCCACATAGGTCAATGACTCGAATAAGATTCTGATCCAGCCATAGCTCTTGTAAGTGTTTTAGATTTTGCAAATTCTCCATCACCTGAATTAGCAAAGTAATTAATTGAGGTTTGAGCATATAAGCCAAACACAAAGTATAATATCCATTTTCACTCGGTTTCAATAATCATTAGGAGTTTAAAGAAATTTTTAAGATTGTAGCTAGCGTCCATTTCGAGAGACCAAAATCCTCACCTGTATTTTGTTGGAGTAAAGTTCAAGAAGCTGCAAATCATGGAAATGTTCAATCTTCTCAATCTTAGTTACTTTGTTTATAGAGACATTGAGTTCTTGAGTTTATTGGAGATCTTGGACAGTCCATTCAGTGACGAAATTTCATTGCAAGAAATATCAAATACCAAAAGCCTCTTTAGTTTGCTAACATCAGGAATTTTCTTTAGCTGATTATTCCTGAGAACGAGTTTCTGCAAAGGCAACAACTGCGTTATATTGAAAGAATAACAAAGTAATCACAGAAAATAAATTGCATAGCATATACCCTTTTCATATTCAACAACAAAGATTCCCCCACCCGTTCCCTTAAGGAACCCCACAGTGGATGAAGGGCATAACTGTTAAGACTGCCAACAGAGTTAGTACATCAGAGTGTAAAAACAGCCGTTTCTAATAAAATGTTAATAAATATGAAAGTACCTACACACATATAACTGCTCCAGTGCAAAACTACACATACACTGTGAAACTTAAAGGCTAATTACCTAGTTTTATTGTAGCCTTTTAGTACGCCAGATTTAGGTCAGTAGAAGTATACTTACTGGTTGATGAATGAATTCTTAGAGCTGTACGAGTAAAGTTTTATGGAGTTTTCACATATATAACATTATTGGTCATTGATAGCGATAAGTCTCACGAAGCTAGTAAAACGAGCGATTACAACAAGCTCACAATGCGAGAACAAGAGATTGCAGCACACGATTAAATTGTTGCTAAAGAGAACAATATCAAACAACCAAGTTATTAGTCATCACCATCTAGGATTCATAGCAAGGTTCAAAGTACCGGTGTTGAAATGCTTATCATACAATCAATTCCTGGAGTGGTATCGGGTAATGGACGATACGCAACAAAAAACAATATATTGCTTAAAAAATTAAATATATCTATCTAATAAGTAAATTGATGAATCAATTACATACTAAGTCGTCATTATATAAAATTATAAAATCACATGATACATGGCTCTTGAATTAGTTAACATTTACTTGATGTGAGATTGTAAATTCGTGTAATATCTTGCATATAGCAATACCCCACAATAACATTATGTTTCCGCCACTGCCAATACCATTACGTAAACGCCACTACCAATACCATTACATATTCGCCACTGCCGATTTGATACGTATATGCCCACGCAGACAAGTATTGACCGATACTTTGAACTATCATCTGACTTTCTCTTAACACTTTGCGTAGTGAGACTACAAGCGGCAATGCAACATTTATAGACAAACAAACAAAATCACAAAACACATCTGTTAGGATCCAATGGTATTACCCGCGACCAACAAACACGTGCACACATGTATGTATTCTATACATGTAGATGAGTCGAGAATTTATATGTTGAACCCGTATAAATGGCAGAATGTATTTTTTTTGAATTCGTGGGATCTTTATCACGTGTCTAGTCGGCTATATGGAACATTCAGTGAGTCAGAGCAATTCTCCACCTGGGACCCATGATTATAAAACATACCAAAAGTAAATTATATATTCATTAGTATTATTTACAGGTTTTATATTAGTAGGCATACTTGGTGTTTTTATAAATGGTTATCCGAGTAAGTCTCACACTCATTTAGATAATTGATCACAATTTAATTGGAGTATAGGCAATTGTTTCTCAAACATGAAGTTTCCAGAAAATTGGTTTTGAAATAAAATGATTTAGGTAGAAACAATTACCATCCAAGTCCAAAATGATAAAACTGAATCAAAATCACTAAAAAGTTGTTTTACATCTCTCCTTCACAATTCCAAGCTCCAACAAATAATTAAAACACAATCACAGTCATAACTACCTCTACCACATAAAACGTAATCATTTATGATTTCCGACTTTGTCTTCTACAAATAAATATATCGATTTAAACAAACTGACAATAACAAGAAAATAAGCATAGCGATTGTGCTGGGATGAGAATAAATACATGGAGATCCGAAATTGCATCCCAATGAGAGATGGACTCAATACCGGAATCACCAAACAAATTTCTTCCGCAGTAGAGAATCTTAAGATTAGAGAGGTCACCAATTCGAGGGTCCAACTCCTTTAACCGATTTGCAGTTAAATTTAACACTGTTAAACTCGTAGGAAGCTCGATTGAATTGAGATCTTCAAGGTTATAGCAGGAGATGTCGAGAAATGTTTTTAATGATTCATCCTCGTCCTCGTCCTCGTCCTCGTCCTTTGTTCTGTTTGTTATTTGGTCCATTGATTGGTAAACTAGAAGTGAAGTTTGAATAGATCAAACATGGAATTTTTTTGGAATCCTAGAATTTAAGAGTCAAGTAGTTTCAGCTGAAAGGGCCGATTGGGCCTGTTATTGGAGGAACAAAATTCCTTGGTTTGAACCTAGGTTAATTCTGGTCCGACTATATGTTAGCCCAACTTAGATTTTTCCTCCTGTTTTTTTTAATGTATTACTTATTACAAGTATGATAGTACGTGACTAGTTTGAGATAATAGTTTAAATTTTTTATTATGTTATTTGAGAGCACGGAGGTGGGAGACACCTTATATTTTTGCGTGAGGTGCCCATCATAATAATAATGTTTTGAAAAATTATAAAATATATTTTTGTGCATTACATAAGAGGAGGAGTGTATTCAATACGCAAAATGATGTCCTTTTTATATGATATATCACGCAATTATTTGTGGTGTACCTCACCTCCTTGTTTGCAATGTTATTTTTATTTTATTTTTAAAATTTATGAAGTTATTATTTTAATAGATAATATTTTTATTTTTAACAATTTTATGATTTACGAATACTATTTTTAAGATCATATTGCTATAATGTTCATGACTTTACGATTAGTGGGCCTTTTCGTTTTATATTTAAACTAAGTTACAAGATCATGAATCCATCTCCAGTATCAATGGATGTACCAACTCATCCGAATTTTTTGGTAGAATTAGACAGAGTAAATCATTGGTATAGCTTTCAATGGATGTACCAACTCATCCGAATTTTGAAAGTTTTTGCAATATGACCCAATATGTGACTCAGTGAAATTGGTGCGGAACTCGAGATTCATAGAGAGTCAGGAGGCTTCATAGCGAGGGAATGTGTTAGGCACCCCGACTTCCTGTGAAAACACTCTGTTCTACATGTGATCTTGTTGATTTTCTAAGCATGTGTGTGTATATGTGTGTGGGTGTGTGGGTGGGTGGGTGTGATTTTGAGAAAACTTTTATTTGACTTATGTTAGGTGCCTAGATTTTAAGGGTTATTCTAAGCCTTGTTTTTACCTATGATCGACGTTGTTTTGAAAGTAGAAAGTGAAACTCTTTGAAACTATGTACTGAAGGATTTGATTTAAAGAAAATTCATTTTAGATAAAGCACAATGAAATGATGTTTTGAAAAATAAGGTTTTCAAATTCTTCGCCAAATAGGAATCGAGATCCTTTGTTACTTCTAATTATTAACCTTAGATTTGTCTATCCTTGAAGTGCTTTATTTTTTTTGTACAAGCTCTTTGTTGTTTTGTTTGAAAATTGTTTTGGGTGATAATGCATGAAAGAAAGTAAAAGAGGGTTGAGCCATTTCCAGACATGAAAGTTGTCTCGACAAACCCTAGCACCCACAATCAGAATTTTTTTCACTATCATGAGACCTTAAATTCGCTCTCTCAGGAGGACGAGGCCCTCGAATTAATTTTAAGGTCCAATATTACATATATAATGATTTTACGCGATTTAATATTACATTGTAAACAAAAAGTCCATTGTGGAAATCTAGTCGAGATCCGATTAGTAGATCTCAACTCCGAGATTCCTAGGCTCACATTCGTATGCTTGAACGTATAAATATAATGTATCCTAAACCCGCTATAAGGTGATTCATTGATCAGAATCCCTAGCGCGAATAGTTAGCACCCCATCACGACTAGATATAGATCTAGGACTTTGCAAAGTGACCGAAATCGATCGAAAACATTAAATATGACTAGATCTAACCTAGATTCAAGCCGATCTACATAAAGGTTCGAGCTTTCAAGCTCTGTAACCTGGTTAAATGGCTAGATCCGACTAGATCTAGGTAGATCTAGTAAAAGGACTTGATTTCTAATATATATATATATATATATATATATATATACAAAATAATAGGTAAAATAGATAGATCTACCAACCAACACACAGTATATGTACAGAACAACAAGTCTAACTACGGATAAACACTATATTGAAATAGATCTAATAGTTCTAACAATATTTACAAAGAAATGACAAAAGATTCAATTTTTTACCTTGGGGAATCGATAAACAGGCCTCCCAAACTCAAATATATGTTATCTTTACTCTAGATGTATGAGAACTACTATATAAGCGATAGTTTTAAACCAAATCTAGTGTTATAATGCTAAACCGAGCCTTTTCTCCTTTGTAGAATCCAAATTTCTCTCTAAAACTCCTTTTTTTTCTAAAATGAGTTGCTAATGGCCTGATGTAGGCCTCGGGGTTAGGTCCCTATGGGCCCTGCGTCTTGAAGTTTGTTCCTTCGGTCGTCCGTGTCTTTCAATATGGGAAAAGTTGAGATATGTGCCCAATTGTCTCGGAAAACTTTTGTTAAGTGTTGCGAGTTGAAGTTGAGTCTGACTGATTTCGAGTCCAGGAAGATGAAGCAACAAGCCGAGAGGTATCTTTCGATTTCTATGGGTAGTCAAGTAGCTCATATTGGGTAGTTCGCAGTTTGAGGATTGTTGTGGTGGCTTCTTATGACCTTATCATCAGCTTTACGATCCTCGTTTGAACCATGTTGTGTTTGGGGCGACGTTGCACTTTAACTTCTCCGCGGGGTTGTCTCTATGGTAAAATTACGATTTTCTCCTGCCGTGGGGTTGTCTCTGGGGTAAAATTATGCTTTTACCCTCCTGTAGGGTTAGTAAAAGGAAAGCGAACTTTCGGGTGTCTACAGATGCCCCTTTTGTCATGTTTATGTAATGCAATGAAATGAACACGACAAAGATACTAGGCACCTAATGCATGGAAAGGTATATCAAGTGATACAATACCATATGTAAAGTGTGTAATGATGATGTAAGTGTTAGGTTTTAAATAATTGATCCTGTCTGCTAGGGAGGATGATTGTTATATTGCTATAATCAGATATTGCCTCTAATGCCTCTACCGGTATTAGTTTCAGTGGGTTGATTAACTATCGTGGATTGCTGCCAATGCCTTCGTCGAGTATTGACTCCAACGAATTTCACCATCGGGTATTGTTGGGTAAAATTTAGTTACGCACAACACGCAAGTATATGTGGTCAACAAGTAATAAAGTGAAAGTAAAGTATCGATCTCACGAGGAATTATTTAATAAGAATCACCAAGTACTAACCTGTAACCAACACAGTCTTATTCAAACGAATGAATTTCAATATATAATTAAACTACTTCTAACTACCACTAATTACCGCTAGTTAAATTAAGATTACGGAGATTTAAGATCACAACTTCACTTATTGCTTCATCTAAGTTAACATACTTTTCATCAATTATCCTCTCTATTATGAATTATTAATCAAGAACACGAAAGTAAATATAACCACCTTTCGATGCATCGTACCATACTCACTCAAATCCACAGATGATAAAATTAAGCAAGACACCCTAATTAACTAATCCACTATATCTCTATGTGAATTACAATTAAAAATGATTTAATCACAAGTTCTCTATAAGATTACATATGGCGTAAAGGCATATCTCTATACTAAACACGAATCATTAATTCCATCTTCGCAGAAATCACAAACACATGCTATTATGATCAGATCTAAATCTATACTCCTTTCTCGATTCATATAGATTATCACGGTAATTGATAATTAGGTAATTAAGTAGTTAAGTCCAAATTATAATAGACAATTCACAACGATAGATCACAATAATTGATAGAAAAACATATTAAAATAAACTACATATTAAGATCCATTGTAATCTTAACCAAAGAATTAGTTCATTGAATTAAAACTAAGAATCCACAATTGAATATACATTAAAAGATAAGAATAAGATTAAAGAAAAGAATTGAATCTGTTGTCGGCAAATTTGTCCTCCTTGCACTTCATTTGGATCTTCAATGGCTTCCAAGTGCTTCAATCACCAAATCCCCTTTCAACTAGGGCTTGTTTATTTTATTGAAAACTAAACTAAACTAATCTTTATATAATAATCCCACTAATACTATACTAATATATATATATATATATATAAGTTGTTCTCCATTCATTTCCTTTCCTTCTTTTCAAGCTGCTCCCGCCTATCTCATATATATATATACTTGCTGGAGGAAACTCTCCTTCTCTAGCAGGTCACGTCCGACTCCTTCTCGAAAAAGGCCCAAGTTCAATCCTAATTGAATATAAATTATATCCCTCCTAAGGTCCTTTTTTATCAGGTCACGTGCATGTCATCGTATCAAGTCCCCTCCTTAAGCTACTCCGTCTCCTATTTTATATCTGGTCCAGTCTAATCCATATGTGAGTAGCCCTTTTTTATCAGCTTCAGCTTGCGTCACAATCCAAGTCGGAAAAGGATTTCAGCCGACCCACTCGCGCTTGCTGCTTTAATTATTTCTTGCACCAAATCCTTCTCACGAGTGAAAAACCTTCAGCTGCTGCATACCCCGCCCCAGCGGGGGTTCCCTTCGATATTGGCCCGCCCCAGCAGGGGTAAGTACTGTCCACACTGCCATAAGTCCGCCCCGGCGGGTACTTCCTTTATCAATCTCCCGCCCCAGCGGGGGTCCTGCCACGAAAATCTGAATTTAGCCATTTAAGCTCATTTTTCTTCCATTTCAATTCCTGCACATGAAAGTATAAACATGAGGTAAAATGATAGTAAAATCACTTGAAAACCTTAAGACTCAAACTATTAAGACTACTAATTAGTGGGTATTAAACACACTCATCAAGTATTGCTGCCAATGCCTTCACCGGATATTTACTCCAACGAATTTCAGCAATGGGTATTGCTGCCAATGCCTTTGTCAGGTGTTCACTTCAATGGATTACACTACCGGGTATTGCTGTCGATGCTTTCGTCGGGTATTGACTCCAACGAATTTCACCACCGAGTATTGCTGTCGATGCATTCGTTGGGTGTTGACTCTAACAGATTACACCACCGGGTATTGTTATAGATGCCTTCATCGGGTATTAACTCCAACAGATTACACCACCGGGTATTTTTATAGATGCCTTTATCGGGTATTAACTCTAATGGATTACACCACACCACTAGGTATTGTTTCTGATGCCTTCATTGGGTGTTGACTCCAACGGATTACACCACCAGGTATTATTGTCGATGCCTTTGTTGGGTGTTGACTCCAATAAATTAATTAATGATTACCAAAAATGTATTTTAACAACAATTTCTTGCATTCTCGGTCGTTTTTACGCTGAGATGGTTTTCCTTGATTTTTATACCAATTTAGGGTTTTTTTCTAGAATTTTATTGTTTGAAAATGAGTCAAATGGGCACATTTATATGTGAACACCTTTTTTTGGACCTGAGAGGACGCGTTTTGACCTGAATTTTACCAAAAAGTGGAGGCATGATACCCATCGAGTCAGGTCATGCAGTATATCTATGGCTAGATGCAGATGGGTTTACACCCTCAGTTGGTCACTATTTCCCTCATTTCATTCGAGTTTTCTTACATTCTCTACGGCATTTTCGAGTTTCTTTCTCGGATATACTCATTTGAGGCTTGATTTCGTGTATTTTTTGTCATTGTACAACGGATCGGTATACTAGAGGTAACGCGATGTACGCTCCTTTCTCTCGCTTTTGTTAATGTTTTATCTCGTTTTCGTTGTTAAACACAATGTATTGAAAATGTATGTATAGATAGCTTGATGGACATGTTTTGATTTAATGCATGCCTACGCACCATGATATGGAATATTCGGATGCAAGAGCTTTCATTTTTAGATTATTTTAGGTATGCATCTTAACATGTGTTAGAAAATTGTCTAAATTTAATTTCGATTGTTGGGTTGTCTTGTATACTGTAGATGGTCATTTAATGCATGCTGTACATGCGCGTGGGGATAGTCCATATTATAAGGGAACTCGATGAAATTTTTCATGGGTCGACGACATGATTGTATATCGCATGTTTAGCTATGCTAGGATATACACCGTAATAATATAAATATTTGTTAAGGCACGCGCATGGCATGTATGATGTTATGACTTAAAACTCTATTCCTAGAGTCTATTATCTAAAGGCTAGTGCAAATCTGATTTATAAAGGACACGATAGGGGCATACCTTGTCTCATTTTGAATGCCATGATTTTTTTTTCTCAGGCATAGATTCGGATGGACCCAGTAGCTCCACTTCTCATATGGTTTTCGTCAGGGATTTGCCTTCGTAGGCCTACTTGGCGATTCCATTTCATGCAAATGACTCGTCGGGTTTGCCATTTCTGAGTCGGTGATTAAATGCGATTGGAGTTGATATGGTGATATGCTTGATGTAAGCGGATGAGCTTCCAGATCCTAAGGTCCTCTCCATCCATTGTTCGTCGAGTCATTCCGGTATTTAGGTGGCCATTCCCGATCTCTTGGCGCCGATTTTGTTGTCACCATCGGTTCACTCGCCTTTAAATGAGGTACATGGGGTTTTTACATTGAGTCGCTTTACTTCCCCATTTTTGGTGAAAGTCGGTTTTTAACTTTGATGCCATGCAAGTTCCCAAGTTCACCTAACCGAGGGGAATTGGTTTAATGTATTCACTCAGTATGAGTCCCTTCATACAGAATATCAAGCTTGGGTGCATTCTTTGGGTCAGAGTCCTTTTTACCATTTCCCTCCCACCGTCCATGGGGCTATCTCCGTGCTTTATCAAAGATGTGGTTTTATCGAGCCAATCCATTCATCGCTTTGGATTGTGAGGTTATGATGACGTCTATGGATTGGTAGTATATCACATGTTTAGATTTTTTCGTTTGGGGTGCCTTTGGAGGTGATATTACCCTAGTGGTCTGTTTCGTGCTCTTCTTGGACTTTTTCCTCAAGAGCGGGCCTTCAAGACCCGTAGTGTTTGTTCGAGGCTCCTGAGTGTAGACGTTGCCCGAGGTACCATGTTGGAGCCAAATTCTTCGCCAAATAGGAATCGAGATCCTTTGTTACTTCTAATTATTAACCTTAGATTTATACATCCTTGAGCGCTTTATTTTTTTATGCAAGCTCTTTGTTGTTTTGTTTGAAAATTGTTTTGGGTGATAATGCATGAAAAGAAAGTAAAAGAGGGTCGGGCCATTTAGGACATGAAAGTTGTCTCGACAAACCCGAGCACCCACAATCGTAATTTTTTCACTATCACAAGACCTTAAATTCGCTTCTCTCGGAGGGCGAGGGCCTCAATTCATTTTAAGGTCCAATATTACATATACAATGATTTTACGCGATTTAATATTACATTGTAAACAAAAAGTCCATTTCAGGAAATCTAGTGAGATCCGATTAGTAGATCTCAACCAGAGATTCCTAGGCTCACATTTGTATGCTTAAGCGTATAAATATAATGTATCCTAAACCCGCTTATAAGGTGATTCATTGATCAGAATCCCTAGCGCGAATAGTTAGGACCCTATTATGACTAGATATAGATCTAGGACTCCGCAAAGTGACCGAAATCGATCGAAAACATTAAAAAATGACTAGATCTAACCTAGATTCAAGCCGATCTACATAGAGGTTCGAGAGCCGAAGCTCAGGTTAAGGGCTAGATCCGACTGAGATTCAGGTAGATCTAGTAAAATGACTTGATTTTCTTGTATATATATACAAAATAATAGGTAAAATAGATAGATCTACCAAAAAACACACACGATATATGCATGAACAACAAGTCTAACTACGGATATACACTATATTGAAATAGATCTAATAGTTCTAACAATATTTACAAAGAAATGACAACAGATTCAATTTTTTACCTTGGGGAATCGATAAACAAGCCTCTCAGGACTCAAATATATGTTATACTACTCTAGATGTATGAGAACTACTATATAACTGATAGTTTTAACCCAAATCTAGTGTTATAGTGCTAAATCTGAGCCTTTCTCACTGTAGAATCCAAATTTCTCTCTAAAACTCCTTTTTTTTTCTAAAATGAGCTGCTAATGGCCTGATGTAGGCCTCGGGGTTGGGCCTCCATGGGCCCTGCTGTCTTGAAGTTTGTTCCTTCGGTCGTCCGTGTCTTTCAATATGGAAAAAGTTGAGATATGTGTCCAATTGTCTCAAAAAACTTCTGCTGAGTGTTGCGAGCTGAAGTTGAGTCTGACTGATTTTGAGTCCGGGAAGATGAAGCAATGTCAATGAGAGAGGTATCTTTCGATTTCCATGGGTAGTCAAGTAGCTCATCTTGGGTAGTTCGCGATTTGAGGATTGTTGTGGTGGCTTCTTATGACCTTATCATCGACTTTTACGATCCTCGTTGAACCATGTTGTGTTTGGGGCGATGTCAGACTTTGACTTCTCCATGGGTTGTCTCGTGGTAAAATTACGATTTTGTTCTCTTGGTAGGGTTGTCTCAGGGGTGAAATTATGCTTTTACCTCTTTGTAGGGTTAGTAAAAAGAAAGTGAACTTTCGGTGTCTCTGAGATGCCCCTTTTTGTCATGTTTATGTAATGCTGATGAAATGAACACGACAAAGATACTAGGCACCTAATGTATGGCAAGGTATATCACAAGCATGATTGATTCAAACTTATATTTGTTTATCTAATTTAATACCGAGAATCAAACCAAAACAATTTACTCGATGGAGAACGGGAAAAAAATGGTTCTTTTACTTGCAAGTAAGTACTTTGATAATTTTATTTTCTTCACATATTCATGTAGCACTCAGTATATACTTCTTGTCCAAAAATATTGGACTCACATATCCACTTCATTGTGTCAAATGTAGGATCACTATTAAATTAGTTGGGTAGAATTTTTCAATCCGGTTTGATAACGTTTTGGTACAATCACTAAAACATCAATGTACAGGTGTGTGTGATATATAAATGGCAACAACAACAAAACAATTTACTCAACTAGTTTCTTAATTGTTTGCCCAATTAAGGAGACCAAAGCGATCTTGATAACATAATCGAGGAAGCAAACATGCAAACAACATATTTAGGTCAACAACGTATACATATGATTGATTACACGATGGTATTTTTGTTCGACCTTGTTGTATTTGATGAGGTAGTCTCTGTCTCCATAGGAGGAGAAGTGAGATATTATCTGAACATTTTACCGAAAGGCGTCCAAATTGGAAAGCTGTTCGCTAATCATTCTCCTCCTCGTCGGAATAAGGGATAGGGTTTTGGGGTCCTTTTTCTCTCCCACACGGAGTTTTCGCAAATCACGCTCCACCTGTCGACAAATAAAATCATCGTTCTCGTCCAATTCTTCAAGCCTAGTCCTCATAATATTATGATGACAAGGAAACCGATGGGGTGGGCGATCTGACAGCGGGAGCCGATTTGAAAAAGTTTGATAATGGCATCATTTGATCACCCTCTCTATCTACCTCTCGATCTCTCCTTTTTAGGACTCGATTATCTCGTCTACACCTGCTCCAATTTAGGTTAGACAATTTGTGTGAGAGTCATCGTGTGGAACTATCTTTTTTGTCCTAAAATAAAAACAAACACCCCGTGTGCTTAGGAAAATTATACTTATATACTTATTTTATATATAGCTTCTACTTATTTGTTTTAAGCCAACAAAGGTTGGGCTTATTATGGATCTATCAACCCTTCCCTACGTTTGTTAAAATGTCCACCCTCTTTGTGGATTTAATATGATAAGTTGTGCAATAAATAAATCATAAGTAGTAATTTCATTTCATCGTATTGAAAGGATAGAACAATTAACAACCGATCTTAAAAAAAGAAAATTATTAATAGTTTTTTTTTCTCTCTCAAATATACAATGTGCCATTATCATGGATCAAAACCTTATTTTGAACTGAATCACAACCTCCTTCATGAAGAAATCTTTACAACGTCTTGTCTTCAACCCATTTTGTCATGTAATCAACTTGCAAAATGACAAATTAAACCCAACATTTAACATCGAGGGAGATGGGGAGGGTATGAGAGAGAGCTCAACTATTTTAATATGTTTTTAAAATTCGTACCTTAAAATAGACGCATTAACCCTATGGGGTATATTAGTTAGATACCCTCCTCTTTTTCCTTTTCGGATATTTAATTGTTACAAATTTATATAGTACTTGTACTCATTTGGATAAGAAAGAAAATGCTAAACAAAAATTTGTGATTTAATTATATAGTTGATTTGACAAGAGTTCAATGATTTTTTCAATTACTAATTCAATTATATATATGAATTTTAGATAGTGTAAGCATATAATATTTACTTTCAAAAACTACTTTATTTATGTTTATGCGGTGTTTGAATCTTTGTAGAAAATAGTATCCTTAGTTTTTACAAGAAAAAGTTATAGGGACCGGGACTTGTAAAGTTCCCCACTTTGAAGAGTGAAATGGCTATTAGTGTAACCTAGTGATATGATCTCACATTTTAAGAGGTGATTTGGGATTGGACTTAACAATTATAACGGATATATTGTGAACCAAAATAAATATATGAATATCTTGTGATTGGTTCTCTTAATTCTATTCCTTAGTTTTATAAAACTAATCATCCCATATTAAAGAAATTGAACTGAACTTTCATCACTTAGAATCATACGAGTATTTAAAAAGAAAAAGCGGGTTTAAGGTAGGATAGGAAGGAATTAGTATCTTAACCGAGGAAAATCGACCTACATCCGCAATTATGTGATTGTTTGACCTTATTCTTCTCCATTTTCAACAAAAACGAAAGAAAAAAAATTTATTTTTACAAAAAAAAAGGAAGGAGAAAAGTTTTCACGACACCTTAAACTTGTCAAAGTCACCATTTACGGGTGATGTAAACAAAATTCCTTTGACATCGACTCATTACCGAACTTCAATTCTCACCCTTCAAATATATGTTAGTTAATATTAACTAGTTGAAGTACATATTTCAGAACAAATTTAGAACTTACAACATTTTTATGAAAGATATAGAAATGTTATTAATTTTGTTAAAAAGAAAAATTAATCATGGCGAGATTGTAGGAACACACCACGTGGAACACAACAATTCTATTTTTGTTAGGGGGAAATGCGACGCATTATTTAACATCTTAGCGAATGACAGCTAGTAATCGAGTTAAAAGGGGGGAGAGGGGGAAAAACAGAGCTAGAAGTCAAAAGTCTCTTAATTCTTCTTCATCTCACCCCATCATTGTTCTTATTCATGAAGTTCTTTTTATTCTTTATTTTTCATCATGAAACAAAAGATTGTGGTTGACAAGACAACGACCTGTTTGTGCCTGTCGTCGATGACTCGCCTCGCATGTTGTTGTTGCGTATGATAGGAATCTTCACCTCGAAGTCTTTTAGGGCTTCTCTTCGAGGTCCTGTTTAAGGCCTCTCTTGGTCGATGAAATAAGTCGTTGAAGACTTTGAGTTTTTCTCCCTCTTTTAATTCAACAGTCATGGGTAAAGTATGTGGGTTATGAGAAACCCAACTTAAAATCGACCCACTACAAGGCGCGCTCACCACAGCGAGTTAGGCATCCACTTGCAAATCGCCTCGACGATAACTTGTCGCTTTAGCTTACAGCGCCTTGGCGGCGTCCCCAAAGGCGAGTGTCGCCAAGTTGCTTCTTGTTATGGCATAACGCATGAGGCCTTGCCTAGAGAGGCATATGACGACACCATGACAAGATATTTGTTTGACATAATGCATTAAGCAACGTATATACATGGCAATGATCATAAACACACATTAATATTCCAATTGACGAACACCTAAGAGAAATGTAATTGTCCATAGCATTAAAAAAACAAAACAAAAGAGATAGATACTAAAAAAAAAATAGAACACGGTGTGTTTTGAGTAGGTGGTTTAGAGGGGATTTCAAGTTGGTGAAAATAATAATACATTCTCCTTTGTAGCAAAAAAAGTAGTACTTCAAGATTTTAGGATATAATCGGATGAAAAAATTTGAACACAAAGAGTATCCCCTCGGGGTAACTGGTAAGAATAGCTTATATATCTCAAGCTAAAATTAAATACTACAAATCATACAAGGAAATATTTAGAAAAACACTTGTGTATCGCGCTTTTCTTTTTTGACAATTTGTTGCGATTCTCCTCTCCTCTCTATTACATATATAAATCTATATATAAGGGAGTGATCCGAGGCACGCGTTAACCCTAGTAATATTTATAATCGGTCCATCTTCCACCGATTCAATATATGAGAGGTTGATTTTAAATTTATTAAACTATCCGCAAGAATTAAATTCTTATGGATAGTTTGAAATATCTTGAATAACTAAATCCGACGGATTGCTTTTTACATTAAAAAAATCGGAAAATTGAACATTCATTAAATCCTAAAACCAAATTTCCTCTTTCTACCATCAATCTTTAAATGTGATGACTTTTTTTTTGATGCAAACCCAAAATTGTTAATCTTTATATCATTGTTAAGCTCTCGAAAAGATCTTCAAAACAATAGAGGTGACGACATTGTTGGTATGTTTTGAAGTAGTTAAAATTCAAAATTATAGCCAATCCTACAATCTCGAGGTTGAAAATAATACATAATTTTGACCTTAATTTTGGTCGTGATAGTAAAACAATGTATATCAACAATGCATCTTGTTTTGAAAAATTTAACAAGAACTTTTCAATTATATATCTTGAAAATTTTGGATTTTTAACAAAAGTTTGTTGAATTTTCAAGATTGATGGTAGACAGAGAAAAAACTAGATCTTAGGTTAGAGAGCGAGTGTTACGACCACTATGCATTATTTTTACGTAAAAATATCCATAGGTAAAATTAATTAGTTGCGCAGATACTACAAATTATACGCACTAAAGTTTTTAATCTAAACCTATCACTTTCGGTGAAAGATAGGTTGGCTATAAATAATGTCAAGGTCCGTGCAAGCCCTAAATCTCTCCCTTATATACACATATTTATACATGTATAATGACACCGTTTCCTTTTGAATATTAGACTATTGATTAGGAGTCTCTTTTTTCCGTCTCACTCTCTTTCTTCATTATTAAGTCTATATTGCGGATCATCAAAGACAATGACCGGTGATGAACATTTATACAAATATACACACTTTAATCAACACAAAAGTGTATAAATTTTTTTTTGGATACAAAGGACTTCATCATTTATACAACATATCATATCGTGTGTATGCGCACTTTGTGTGTGTGTCACTAAAAGATCTATAATTATACTCTAAAGTGAGGGGATTGTAAATTAAAAGGAGTTAGGAATCCAAGTACATCATACAAACACACAATAAAAGAGACCCCTTCTGGTCAATAGCTTTGACACATTTTATAATTTTATTTTATTTTTTCTAATTCACTTTCTACAATTACAAATAAAGAAAAGGAAATTTTCTATAACCAAATATGTAGCATGGACTAATTAACAATTTATTATGTTAAGGGGAACATTTTACGGCAGAAACTTTATTATTATTTTTTATTTTGATAAAAGAAGAAATTTGATTAATAGAAAAGAAAGGATACAATAAAATGGAGAATAAGAAATCCACCCTCAACGGACTAAAAAAAAGAACACTTTAAAAAGTGCAGTCCTCCAATCTCTATTCAAATCAGTCGCAAAGATACTTCTAAAGGTATGTTTAGTTTAAACCATCGGTGTAAGAATCTTCGCTTTAGGTATGCTTATTCTAGGTGGAGTACTACCACCTAGATTTGTTTGGCGCTAGGCTCGTGCGACGGAATCAAATCGCACATTGATATAGTATTTAGGTTTTAACGTTGTATAATACTTGCACGATGTTCGAAAAATCGTTTGAGGAGCCCTCGCTTGAGGCGCCGCCTCAAAGCGGTATGAAAGGTAGGCGTGGCGAGGCCTGCAGCGAGAGGAAAAACAAAGCCTTCACTTTAAGCATGCCGAGGCTTACGCTTTATTCGAGTCACCTCGAGGCGTGATCAAGGCCTCGACAGGTTCGAAGTTTCAGATTCACCGAGAGTTGTTCGAGTCGACAATTTCTCCTCTTCGTGCAACTTCGATTTGCGACAGTTTCTCCTCTTATCTTCTTCTTCCATCTTTTGCCTTCTTCTTCTTCCGTCTTCTGTAGTTTTCTTCTGTCGACCGTCTCTCTTCCTTCCGTCTGTCTCTGTTTTTTCTATTTCTCCGAAAAGAAAGTACGATCTGATAGATATGGGATTAAATATCTTAAGAATAATTATAGTTACATACCTTATATTTTTTATAAATTTTTAGTTTAATCTCAAAAGTTTTTTTAAATTTCAAAATAGCCCCTAAAATTTTACATAGCATTCTTATAGTTTCATTTTCTTTCATTTTATTTTGAAGTTTTTTGAAGGTTGATTCACCCCTTGTTTCTTTATATTTCTGCACTTAAGTCCCTAGAGCAAAAATAACATTTCTTGTGTTGATAACTCGACGGAGTCGAGTGTTGATAACTGAATCTTTTTCCCTAAATTATTCATCACCACAAAATTTGTATATATTCAATATTTATCAATAACATATGTTTTCAAATCGAGGCTAACGCCTCGCCTCGTCCGGAGAAAAACGTTTTGTACCGCTTTTAGCTTTTTCGAACATTGAATACTTGAAATAAAAGAGTTGAGCCTTAAAAGATTGTTTTTTTGGGTAATTTTTCATTTCAATTTTAAAAATTTACAAATACTATCATAGTTATCAAGTCGCCAAGTCGAGGCAAAGCGGTAGCCGGGAGCTTAAGCGCTTAGTCGACAAAGCGCCCAACTAGTCGTCCGCAAGTCGACAAATCGTTAATAATGTAAATTTTATACAAATAAAATTATATATATTTAATATTTATATGAATATTGATATATTTATTTTTCTAATGATTTACGATATTCATAATGTACATTGTAGCATATCAAATCACAATAAGAAGTGAAAAAGATTAAGTCAAAATGGATAATTTTATTATAGTTGTAAATTTGTAAGTTTTTGAACTTGTACCAACTTCAAATTATATAAATGGTGATACATTTGCAATATTTAGTTTAATTCAATATAATTTTTAAATTTATGTTAAATTTTTTAAATTTTAATATTATTTATATAGAATACCATAAATTTATAATTAAGGATCCTATTTATAATTTTACATTAAGATGTTCAAGAAAAGGTTGTTTTTTTTCACTCTAAAAACTCAAGTGCAGTGAAATATAAAGAAATAGAAATGAATCTGAAACTTACGAAACTTGAAAATGAAATAAAAGAAAATAAAACTATAGGGACTGATATGTAAATTTTAGGGGCTATTTTGAAATTTAAGAAATTATTTGGGACTAAACTAAAAATTTATAAATACTATGGGGTACCTAACTGTAATTATCCAAGATATTAGATCTGATCTAATAGTCTGATACGAAGATACAAAGAGACAGAAACAGAAGAAAAAAAACGAACAAGAAGAAGAAATAGAGACGAAGAAGAAAAATAAGAAAAAGAGAGACGAAGAGAGAGAAAGAGAAGAATAACAGAAGCAGAGAAGAAGAAGAATACCTGAAACTCTCCGGAAAGTCGCCGGCTTCAAACTAGTCGTCCAAGTCGCCGGAAAGTCGTCCAACTCGTCCAAATCGTCTACTGAGCGCCCGACTTTGTGCTCTCCCACCAAGTCGTCCGGACGACTGGACTTTTTTTCTCGACTTGGCGCCTAGTCGTCGACTAGTCGACGACTTGATAACTATGAATACTATATGCTTTGTTACAATTCAAAACTAAATAAATGAGACATCATACGTAAAACGACTAGTCTGTTTAGGAAAACGACCAGGCCTCCACCGCTTAGATCCACATAGTTATTTTTAGAACACTAGAAACCATAGTTATCAAGGTGTCGCCTCCAAGTCGTCCAGACAATAAGATTCTAGCACGGCAAGGCAAATCCGCACCTTAGTTAAAAGTTGTAACGCAAGCACCTTGGTGATTATATGTTCTACTTGAAAGGCCATAGTTGCCATGGCCCCACGACGAAAACGACAATAAATGGTACCGCCAAGATTCCAGGATATATATGACGCGCCATGGCATTAAAAATACATTGACAAACATTATTTATTTTTCTTGAAAAGCACATTGAACAATAAAATTTTATAAAAATTAAAGCCAAAAATATAATAACTAATACCACGGAATATCATTAGAAACACAATTAAATCAACACTTTGCAATCAAACATAAAACACTTCACTATAAATAGTAAAACAAGTCAACAAACACAACATAGAAAATAAAGTATCAACCAAGTTATCACACATTACAAGTCTTACAAGTAATAAAAATACAACATTGTATATGTATAATTATATATACACACATTGTACTTCAAAAATACATTAAAACAATTACACGAGACCTTGATAAAAATTACCAAATATGCAATATATATTTAATTTCAGGGGAAAAAATTATCATTTATATATCTAGTTGTAGTTAACGAGTTTTATGATTTATATGATAAAAATTATAACTTTTAAGGTTAAAATTGTCCTGCAATACAATTAAATTGTAACTAATATTCATGGAGAAAGAGGGTTACTTTTTAAAATAATAAAATAATCATTTTAAAACATTTTTATGAAAGAAATAGAAATATTTATAATTTTGTTAAAAAGAAAATTAATCATGGCTAGATTGTAGGAACACACCACGTGGAACACAACAATTCTATTTTTGTTAAGGGGGAAATGTGTCTCATTATATAACATCTTAGTGGATGACAACTAGCAATCAAGTTGAAAGGAGAGAGAGAGGGAAAAACGGAGCTAGTAGTCGAAAATCTCTTTATTCTTCTACACCTCACCCCATCCTTGTTCATTTTCATGTAGTTCTTATTTGTATTTTTCCTTTTTCCTAATGCAACAAAAGATTGCGGTCGACAGTACAACGGTGTGGTTGTCGTCGATGACTCACGCCATGTGTTGTTGCGTCTGATAGACGTCTTCACCTCGAAGTCTTTTAGGGATTCTCTTGAGGTCTGTTTTGAACCTCTTCAGAATCGACAAATAAAAGTCGAGAAAACTTAGTTTTTACTCCCGCTTTTAATTCGACAAGTTATGGGTAAAGTTTGTGGGTTATGGAAACCCAACTTAAAATTGATCCACTACTAAGGCACTCGCCTTGGCATTTAGACATCCAGCAACATCGCTTCCTGATAACTTCAGAGCGCTTTATTTGCCCAAGACACCTTGGCGGCCTCCAAAAAGTGAGTGTTGCCAACTTGCCATGCTGCTTCTTGTTGTGGCAGGATGCCAAGGCCTTGCCTAGGAGACGCCATGGTGACCCCATGACAAGTATGTGCAGGGAAAGGCAAAGCTACGCCTTTATTAAGGGTCGTAAGGCAACACCTTGGTGAATATGTTGTTAGCGACTTGGGGTGCCTAGGTGAGCTCCTTGGGGGCCTTGGGCGCCTAGGTGAGCGTCGTTGGGTGCCTAGGTGGCGCTTTGGTAAGCTAGGTGAGCCTTGATGACTTAAAGGTGTGTACCTTAATGAACCGGATATTGGACAAAAAAGAAGCATTATGGTCGCTTGCCTCCATAATTGATCTCTAATTCAAGCATTAGGGAGAATCCATATCAAATTTAATAAATCTTGACTACAATTGAAGATTACCTCGTATATCTCAAAGAGAGGGGGAAGGAAAAGTAGGCGTAAGTTTGGGGGTTACAGTTGAGAGAAGTTCTTGAAAGAGAAATAAATGAAATAGAAAATAAGGTATCAACGACCCCAAGGCTCTTTTATTTATCTAATCAAACTATTTGACGTCGTTTTGCTCTTACTAATTTACTTACCTTTTGGGCTATGTTGTAAATCTATAATCAATTTTTTTTGTAAAACCCCTAAAATGAAAGACTTAATCCTAAGAGGTAAAACTACTTCGTTTATTAAGTAGTCTTAGCCAAGTTTTATATTTCATTTAACCTATTTATAGGGTAGTGATCTAGGGACCCCGCTGGCCCTGACACTATTAATAGCTAGCCCTTCTTCAATCGTTCGCTCTATGAGTAAAGTTTATAGACTCCATCTCTAATTTCTTTGTTGAAGTTAAAAGTTTTTGTGAAGACGAGGAGGAATTGATAACACAAATTTTGAATTGTGATTTAGAAATTTTAGTGTATTGTTTTTCCATGGATTAGATTCTTTACTTGATTTGGCATATTAGAAATTGTCAAGCAACAATGATTTGGTATTTTAATTTAACATGTTGTAATATATTGGAAGTATTGTGTCTATATAATGGTAGTTTGTTTTAACAAGACTACATTTGGTTTGGTTTGTTTAGTTTTGTTTAATTTATTTTTAATGTACTAACGTCTAACACTTCTACCCTTAAAAATTGAGAAAGACATTTTTGTGGGTTGAAAATTTGAGTGTATGTGACTTAACACGTTAACTATATAGAGTGCAAGGAGACGCATTTTGAAGTTTAGCGTGTTAGTACTTTCTAACATTAGGGTGAAAATTGTATTTCGGACTTTAAAATTTAGTGACTTTTTGTACAAATCCAAAGAGCTTCAAAACAAGATGCATCATTGATAAAATGACCTAGAGGTTAAACTTTTGTATATTTGTAATACTTCATTGCGGGGCTTTTGGCTATAACTTTTGGCATTGTAACTACATCAAAACATATCAACAATGACTCTTGTTTTAATGAACTTTTCAAGACGTTTCCAATAATATATAGATCAACAATTTTGAATTAAGTAATGAAAAAGATGATGGATTTTGAAGTTTTAGAAGAAAGTGAAAGATTAATTTTAGGAGAGAAAGCAGTGTTCTCACCCTTATGGATATTTTAACGTAAAAAGTTATGCAGATTAGTTGCGGATACTTCAAACATTAGTAAAAATTACTTGTGCATAATTTAAGTGATGGCATGCTCGTTTCTTAGATGGATGAAGAAAGAAATCGGTGGCCAAAAATAAGGCCACATCCGAACTTTGGGCAAGGTATATCAATCCCTTATACACACACACACACATAGTTTTACATGTATAATTTGCACTGCAGACGACTCATCGCTTGGCATCAGCCTCGTCTTTGCCTCGCCTTCGTCTCTGCCCTTACCGCTAAAAGTTAAGTTGTCGAAAGAGAATAAAATCCCATATCAAATAAGATTCAAATAAAACAACGTAAATTTCAAACAAATTTCGGCTTAGAAAGAAAACTAAGATGAAATGTCAACAAAGAATTGAATATAAGCAAATAGAGGCTATAATTTGGAAATTTACTTCTCAGTAGTGGTAGATAAGCTTACTGCATGGATTACGATCAAGAGAGATGGATATGAGCTTGACCAGAACCACCAACCCGCACTTCCAATACCAACTAATGATCTTTATTTGGTTATTATCAAGCCATAGGTCTTAATCTGTAAAGACACGTCGGTGGGAAGATGATTAAATTAAGCGAGGGACATAATGATTGATTGATTGACAAGATGGATAGATATTCATACTTTCTTAGGTTGTTAATGCCATTAATTGCACGAATCTTATTTGATGACAAATCCAGAGACGGAGGTTTACCAAGGTTGAAAGCCCTTCCATTATTACAATATTGTTGTGACTCAAGTATAATTCTTCTAAAGCAACACATCCACGAAAATAAAGCGATTAACGTTGTTATTTAAAATCCAATTAAAAGAGATGTTTCTCAAGTAAACATTGTTTCAATCAAAGACCACAATGTTACACAATGAGAATACCTTTAATCCTCTAATTGAAGTTAATCGATCGCTTTCTGCGAGCCAAGCTTCTTAATGCATTTCACCATTACATGGGTCGATGACTCGAATAAGATTACGATCCAAACCATAGCTCTTGTAAGTGTTTTAGATTTTGCAAATTCTCCATCACCGAATTAGCAAAGTAATTAATTGAGGTTTGAGCATATAAGCCAAACACAAAGTATAATATCCATTTTCACTCGGTTTCAATAATCATTAGGAGTTTAAAGAAATTTTTAAGATTGTAGCTAAGCGTCCATTTCGAGAGACCAAAATCCTCACTTTGTATTTTGTTGGAGTAAAGTTCAAGAAGTCTGCAAATCATGGAAATGTTCAATCTTCTCAATCTTAGTTACTTTGTTTATAGAGACATTGAGTTCTTGAGTTTATTGGAGATCTTGGATATCCATTCGGTGATTGAAATTTCATTGCAAGAAATATCAAATACTAAAAGCCTCTTTAGTTTGCTAACATCGGGGAATTTTCTTTAATGATTATTCACGAGAACTAGTTTCTGAAGGCAACAATGCGTTATATTGAAAGAATAACAAAGTAATCACAGAAAATAAATTGCATAGCATATACCCTTTTTCATATTCAACAACAAAGATTTCCCTCACCCGTTCCTTAAGGAACCCCAGTGGATGGATGAAGGGCAAGCTGTTAAGAGGCGCCAATGAGTTCGTACATCGAGTGTAAAAAGCAGTAGTTTTAATAAAATGTTAATAAATATGAAAGTACTACACACATATAATCGCTCCGATTGCAAAACTACACATCTGTTTGTGAAACTTAAAGGCTAATTACCTAGTTTTATTGTAGCTTTTTAGTACGCATGATTTAGGTCGATGAAGTATACTTCTTTGGTTGATGAATGAATTCTTAGAATCATGACGAGTAAAGTTTTATGGAGTTTTCACATATATAACATTATTGGTCATTGATAGCGATAAGTCTCACGAAGCTAGTAAAACGCGGCGATTACAACAAGCTCACAATGCGCGAGAACAAGAGATTGCAAAGACTACGATTAAATTGTTGCTAAAGAGAACAATATCAAACAACCAAGTTATTAGTCATCACCATCTAGGATTCATATGAGGTTCAAAGTACTGGGTGTTGAAATGCTTATCATACAATCAATTCACAGGTGGTATCGGGTAATGGACGATACGTTAAATGACAAAAAACAATATATTGCTTAAAAAATTAAATATATCTATCTAATAAGTAAATTGATGAATCAATTACATACTAAGTCGTCATTATATAAAATTATAAAATCACATGATACATGGCTCTTGAATTAGTTAACATTTACTTGATGTGAGATTGTAAATTCGTGTAATATCTTGTATATAGCAATACCCCACAATAACATTATGTTTCGCTTGCATCGCCAATACCATTACGTAAACGCCACTACCAATACCATTACATATTCGCGCTAACGCCGATTTGATCACGTATATGCCCACGCATGACAAGTATTATTGGACCGATACTTTGAACTATCATCGACTTTCTCTTAACACTTTGCGTGAGTGAGACTACAATGACAATGCAACATTTATAGACAAACAAACAAAATCACAAAACACATCTGTTAGGATCAATGGTATTACCGCGACCAACAAACACGCATGCACACATGTATGTATTCTATACATGTAGATGAGTCGAGAATTTATATGTTGAACCCGTATAAATGGCGAGAATGTATTTTTTTTGAATTCGTGGGATCTTTATCACGTGTCAGTCGGCTATATGGAACATTCAAATTGAGTCGAGCAATTCTCCACAGGACCCATGATTATAAAACATACCAAAAGTAAATTATATATTCATTAGTATTATTTACTGTGTTTTATATTAGTAGGCATACTTGGTGTTTTTATAAATGGTTATCCGAGTAAGTCTCACACTCATTTAGATAATTGATCACAATTTAATTGGAGTATAGGCAATTGTTTCTCAAACATGAAGTTTCCGAGAAAATTGGTTTTGAAATAAAATGATTTAGGTAGAAACAATTACCATCCAAGTCCAAAATGATAAAAGCGAATCAAAATCACTAAAAAGTTGTTTTACATCTCTCCTTCACAATTCCAAGCTCCAACAAATAATTAAAACACAATCACGCGGTCATAACTACCTCTACCACATAAAACGTAATCATTTATGATTTCGACTTTGTCTTCTACAAATAAATATATCGATTTAAACAAACCGACAATAATAAGAAAATAAGCATAGCGATTGTGCTTTGGGATGAGAATAAATACATGGAGATCCGAAATTGCATCCCAATGAGAGATGGACTCAATCTAGGAATCACCAAACAAATTTCTTCCGCGAGAGAGAATCTTAAGATTAGAGAGGTCACCAATTCGAGGGTCCAACTCCTTTAACCGATTTGCGATTAAATTTAACAATGTTAAACTCGTAGGAAGCTCGATTGAATTGAGATCTTCAAGGTTATAGCGAGGAGATGTCGAGAAATGTTTTTAATGATTCATCCTCTCGCCCTCGCCCTCGTCCCTCGCCCTTTTGTTCATTTGTTATTTGGTCCATTGATTGGTAAACTAGAAGTGAAGTTTGAATAGATCAAACATGGAATTTTTTGGAATCCTAGAATTTAAGAGTCAAGTAGTTTTAATTTGAAAAAGGCCGATTGGGCTGTTATTGGAGGAACAAAATTCCTTGGTTTGAACCTAGGTTAATTCTGGTCCCACTATATATTAGCCCAACTTAGATTTTTCCTCCTGTTTTTTTTAATGTATTACTTATTACAAGTATGATAGTACGTGACTAGTTTGAGATAATAGTTTAAATTTTTTATTATGTTATTTGAGAGCACGGAGGTGGGAGACACCTTATATTTTTGCGTGAGGTGCCCATCATAATAATAATGTTTTGAAAAATTATAAAATATATTTTTGTGCATTACATAAGAGGAGGAGTGTATTCAATACGCAAAATGATGTCCTTTTTATATGATATATCACGCAATTATTTGTGGTGTACCTCACCTCCTTGTTTGCAATGTTATTTTTATTTTATTTTTAAAATTTATGAAGTTATTATTTTAATAGATAATATTTTTATTTTTTAACAATTTTTATGATTTCTGAATACTATTTTTAAGATCATATTGCTATAATGTTCATGACTTACACGATTAGTGGGCCTTTTCGTTTTATATTTAAACTAAGTTACAAGATCATGAATCCATCTCCATATCAATGGATGTACCAACTCATCCAGAATTTTGGGCGAATTAAGAAGTAAATGCATTGGTATAGCTTTCAATGGATGTACCAACTCATCCGAATTTTGAAAGTTTTTGCAATATGACCCAATATGTGACTCCGTAAAATTGGTCTGGAACTCGAGATTCATAGAGTCCGGAGGCTTGCTTAAGCGAGGGGAATGTGTTAGGCACCCCCTGACTTCTGTGAAAACACGGTTACCGCATCTTGTTGATTTTCTAAGCATGTGGTGTATGTGCGTGTGTGGGTGTGTGGGTGGGTGGGTGTGATTTTGAGAAAACTTTTATTTGACTTATGTTAGGTGCCTAGATTTTAAGGGTTATTCTAAGCCTTGTTTTTACCTATGATCGACGTTGTTTTGAAAGTAGAGCTGAAACTCTTTGAAACTATGCACGAAGGATTTGATTTAAAGAAAAATTCATTTTTAGATAAAGCACAATGAAATGATGTTTTGAAAAATAAGGTTTTCAAATTCTTCGCCAAATAGGAATCGAGATCCTTTGTTACTTCTAATTATTAACCTTAGATTTGTCTATCCTTGAAGTGCTTTATTTTTTTTGTACAAGCTCTTTGTTGTTTTGTTTGAAAATTGTTTTGGGTGATAATGCATGAAAGAAAGTAAAAGAGGGTTGAGCCATTTCCAGACATGAAAGTTGTCTCGACAAACCCGAGCACCCACAATCAGAATTTTTTTCACTATCATGAGACCTTAAATTTGCTCTCTCAGGAGGACGAGGCCCTCGAATTAATTTTAAGGTCCAATATTACATATATAATGATTTTACGCGATTTAATATTACATTGTAAACAAAAAGTCCATTGTGGAAATCTAGTCGAGATCCGATTAGTAGATCTCAACTCCGAGATTCCTAGGCTCACATTCGTATGCTTGAACGTATAAATATAATGTATCCTAAACCCGCTATAAGGTGATTCATTGATCGTAATCCTAAGCAGCGAATAGTTAACACCCCATCACGACTAGATATAGATCTAGGACTTTGCAAAGTGACCGAAATCGATCGAAAACATTAAATATGACTAGATCTAACCTAGATTCAAGCCGATCTACATAAAGGTTCGAGCTTTCGAAGCTCTAGAACCGGTTAAGGGCTAGATCCGACTAGATCTAGGTAGATCTAGTAAAAGGACTTGATTTCTATATATATATATATATATATATATATATATATATATACACAAAATAATAGGTAAAATAGATAGATCTACCAACCAACACACAGTATATGTACAGAACAACAAGTCTAACTACGGATAAACACTATATTGAAATAGATCTAATAGTTCTAACAATATTTACAAAGAAATGACAAAAGATTCAATTTTTTACCTTGGGGAATCGATAAACAGGCCTCCCAAACTCAAATATATGTTATACTACTCTAGATGTATGAGAACTACTATATAACTGATAGTTTTAAACCAAATCTAGTGTTATAATGCTAAATCTGAGCCTTTCTCACTGTAGAATCCAAATTTCTCTCTAAAACTCCTTTTTTTTCTAAAATGAGTTGCTAATGGCCTGATGTAGGCCTCGGGGTTAGGTCCCTATGGGCCCTGCGTCTTGAAGTTTGTTCCTTCGGTCGTCCGTGTCTTTCAATATGGGAAAAGTTGAGATATGTGCCCAATTGTCTCGGAAAACTTTTGTTAAGTGTTGCGAGTTGAAGTTGAGTCTGACTGATTTCGAGTCCAGGAAGATGAAGCAACAAGCCGAGAGGTATCTTTCGATTTCTATGGGTAGTCAAGTAGCTCATATTGGGTAGTTCGCAGTTTGAGGATTGTTGTGGTGGCTTCTTATGACCTTATCATCAGCTTTACGATCCTCGTTTGAACCATGTTGTGTTTGGGGCGACGTTGCACTTTAACTTCTCCGCGGGGTTGTCTCTATGGTAAAATTACGATTTTCTCCTGCCGTGGGGTTGTCTCTGGGGTAAAATTATGCTTTTACCCTCCTGTAGGGTTAGTAAAAGGAAAGCGAACTTTCGGGTGTCTCACAGATGCCCCTTTTGTCATGTTTATGTAATGCTGATGAAATGAACACGACAAAGATACTAGGCACCTAATGCATGGAAAGGTATATCAAGTGATACTGATACCATATGTAAAGTGTGTAATGATGATGTAAGTGTTAGGTTTTAAATAATTGATCCATTCGCTAGGGAGGATGATTGTTATATTGCTATAATCGGATATTGCCTCTAATGCCTCTCTGGGTATTAGTTTGGTGGGTTGATTAACTATCGTGATTGTCGCCAATGCCTTCGCCGAGTATTGACTCCAACGAATTTCACCATCGGGTATTGTTGGGTAAAATTTAATACGCATAACACGCAAGTATATGTGGTCAACAAGTAATAAAGTGAAAGTAAAGTATCGATCTCACGAGGAATTATTTAATAAGAATCACCAAGTCTTAACTCAGTAACCAACACGGTCTTATTCAAACGAATGAATTTCAATATATAATTAAACTACTTTAACTACCACTAATTACCGCTAGTTAAATTAAGATTACGGAGATTTAAGATCACAACTTCACTTATTGCTTCATCTAAGTTAACATACTTTTCATCAATTATCCTCTCTATTATGAATTATTAATCAAGAACACGAAAGTAAATATAACCACCTTTCGATGCATCGTACCATACTCACTCAAATCCACAGATGATAAAATTAAGCAAGACACCCTAATTAACTAATCCACTATATCTCTATGTGAATTACAATTAAAAATGATTTAATCACAAGTTCTCTATAAGATTACATATGGCGTAAAGGCATATCTCTATACTAAACACGAATCATTAATTCCATCTTCGCAGAAATCACAAACACATGCTATTATGATCAGATCTAAATCTATACTCCTTTCTCGATTCATATAGATTATCACGGTAATTGATAATTAGGTAATTAAGTAGTTAAGTCCAAATTATAATAGACAATTCACAACGATAGATCACAATAATTGATAGAAAAACATATTAAAATAAACTACATATTAAGATCCATTGTAATCTTAACCAAAGAATTAGTTCATTGAATTAAAACTAAGAATCCACAATTGAATATACATTAAAAGATAAGAATAAGATTAAAAAGAAAGAATTGAATCGTTGTTGTCGGCAAATTTGTCCTCCTTGCACTTCATTTGGATCTTCAATGGCTTCCAAGTGCTTCAATCACCAAATCCCCTTTCAACTAGGGCTTGTTTATTTTATTGAAAACTAAACTAAACTAATCTTTATATAATAATCCCACTAATACTATACTAATATATATATATATATATATAAGTTGTTCTCCATTCATTTCCTTTCCTTCTTTTCAAGCTGCTCCCGCCTATCTCATATATATATATACTTGCTGGAGGAAACTCTCCTTCTCTAGCAGGTCACGTCCGACTCCTTCTCGAAAAAGGCCCAAGTTCAATCCTAATTGAATATAAATTATATCCCTCCTAAGGTCCTTTTTTATCAGGTCACGTGCATGTCATCGTATCAAGTCCCCTCCTTAAGCTTACTCCGTCTCCTATTTTATATCTGGTCCAGTCTAATCCATATGTGAGTAGCCCTTTTTATCAGCTTCAGCTTGCGTCACAATCCAAGTCGGAAAAGGATTTCAGCCGACCCACTCGCGCTTGCTGCTTTAATTATTTCTTGCACCAAATCCTTCTCACGAGTGAAAAACCTTCAGCTGCTGCATACCCCCGCCCCAGCGGGGTTCCCTTCGATATTGGCCCGCCCCAGCAGGGTAAGTACTGTCCACACTGCCATAAGTCCGCCCCGGCGGGTACTTCCTTTATCAATCTCCCGCCCCAGCGGGGGTCCTGCCACGAAAATCTGAATTTAGCCATTTAAGCTCATTTTTCTTCCATTTCAATTCCTGCACATGAAAGTATAAACATGAGGTAAAATGATAGTAAAATCACTTGAAAACCTTAAGACTCAAACTATTAAGACTACTAATTAGTGGGTATTAAACACACTCATCAAGTATTGCTGCCAATGCCTTCACCGGATATTTACTCCAACGAATTTCAGCAATGGGTATTGCTGCCAATGCCTTTGTCAGGTGTTCACTTCAATGGATTACACTACCGGGTATTGCTGTCGATGCTTTCGTCGGGTATTGACTCCAACGAATTTCACCACCGAGTATTGCTGTCGATGCATTCGTTGGGTGTTGACTCTAACAGATTACACCACCGGGTATTGTTATAGATGCCTTCATCGGGTATTAACTCCAACAGATTACACCACCGGGTATTTTTATAGATGCCTTTATCGGGTATTAACTCTAATGGATTACACCACACCACTAGGTATTGTTTCTGATGCCTTCATTGGGTGTTGACTCCAACGGATTACACCACCAGGTATTATTGTCGATGCCTTTGTTGGGTGTTGACTCCAATAAATTAATTAATGATTACCAAAAATGTATTTTAACAACAATTTCTTGCATTCTCGGTCGTTTTTACGCTGAGATGGTTTTCCTTGATTTTTATACCAATTTAGGGTTTTTTTCTAGAATTTTATTGTTTGAAAATGAGTCAAATGGGCACATTTATATGTGAACACCTTTTTTTGGACCTGAGAGGACGCGTTTTGACCTGAATTTTACCAAAAAGTGGAGGCATGATACCCATCAGGTCCAGTCGCAGGTATATCTATGGCTAGATGCAGATGGGTTTACACCCTCAGTTGGTCACTATTTCCCTCATTTCATTCGAGTTTTCTTACATTCTCTCTGGCATTTTCGAGTTTCTTTCTCAGATATACTCATTTGAGGCTTGATTTCGTGTATTTTGTCATTGTACAACGGATCAGCGCACTAGAGGTAACGTGTACGCTCCTTTCTCTCTCGCTTTTGTTAATGTTTTATCTCGTTTTCGTTGTTAAACACAATGTATTGAAAATGTATGTATAGATAGCTTGATGGACATGTTTTGATTTAATGCATGCCTACGTACCATGATATGGAATATTCGGATGCAAGAGCTTTCATTTTTTAGATTATTTTAGGTATGCATCTTAACATGTGTTAGAAAATTGTCTAAATTTAATTTCGATTGTTGGGTTGTGCTTGTATAATTGTAGATGGTCATTTAATGCATGCCTATGCGCACGGGATAGTCCATATTATAAGGGGAACTCGATGAAATTTTTTCATGTCGAATTCGACGACATGATTGTATATGCATGTTTAGCTATGCTAGGATATACACCGTAATAATATAAATATTTGTTAAGGCACGCGTGCATGCATGTATGATGTTATGACTTAAAACTCTATTCCTAGAGTCTATTATCTCTAGGCTAGTGCAAATCTGATTTATAAAGGACACGATAAAGGCATACCTTGTCTCATTTTGAATGCCATGATTTTTTTGTGAGGCATAGATTCGAGATGGACCCAGTAGCTCCACTTCTCATATGGTTTCGTCAAGGATTTGCCTTCGTAGCCTACTACTTGGCGATTCCACTCATGAAATGACTCGTCGGGTTTGCCATTTCTGAGTCGGTGATTAAATCGATTGGAGTTGATATGGTGATATGCTTGATGTAGCGGATGAGCTTCCCAGATCCTAAGGTCCCTCTCCCGTCCATTGTTCGTCGAGTCATTCCCAGATTTAGGTGGCCATTTCCGATCTCTCTTGGCCGACGATTTGGTATCACCCATCGTTCACTTGCCTTGCAAATGAGGTACATGGGGTTTTTACATTGAGTCGCTTTACTTCCCCATTTTGGTGAAAGTCGGTTTTTAACTTTGATGCCATGCAAGTTCCCAAGTTCACCTAACCGAGGGGAATTGGTTTAATGTATTCACTTGTATGAGTCCTTCATCATAGAATATCAAGCTTGGGTGCATTCTTTGGGTCAGAGTCCTTTTTACCATTTCCCTCCCTTTGTCCATGGGGCTATCTCCGCTTTATCAAAGATGTGGTTTTATCGAGCCGATCCATTCATCTCTTTGGATTGTGAGGTTATGATGACGTCTATGGATTGGTAGTATATCACATGTTTAGATTTTTTGAAGCTAGGGTGCCTTTGGCCGTGATATTACCCTAGTGGTCGCTCGTGCTCTTCTTGGACTTTTTCTCAAAGAGCGGGCCTTCAAGACCCGTAGTGTTTGTTCGAGGCTCCCGAGTGTAGACGCGTTGCCCAGGTACCATGTTGGAGCCATTCCCAATGGATTTGGCAAAGTAGGAGCGTATTTTCACTCGCTTTGTTCTTGACTATCATGAGGGGTTATTTTCTTGCGAACAACTCATCTACTATCCCATTCAATTTGGTGGAGATCTCTATGATTTGGACCACATAGGGGAGTATTAATGGGGATCTTTCACTTTCACCTACTTCCTTCATAGGATGCGCTTTTGCGAGAGTCTTGTGACCGTCGCCTTGGCTCGGTTTTTACCCATCTATTTGGTGAGTCCTCGACTAATCTTGCTTCTTTGAATTTTGATTATATTTTTTCGTGGTGATGTTGTGTTATTTAGATCTATAGTTCCGAGCTTATGATATTGTGGACGTGCTTCATTCGAGAAAGACATTAAAGGTGACTTCGATGTTGAACTCGCATAGTAAGTTCCCCTTACGGACATCAATCGACGATACGCTCAGAAAGGTAAAAATGGCACGCCAAGATGATAGGGACCTCCCTATCCTCCTCAAAGTCCAAGATAATGAAATCAAATGGGAAAGATGAGTTTATCCACCTTCACCAAAATGTCCTCCACTATTCCCTTTCAAAAGTAGAGATCTATCACCAATGATTGAAGAGTTACACTTGTAGGTTTAGCCTCATATAGTCCCAACTTTTTGTAGATTGATAGAGGCATAAGGTTAATGCTTGCCTCTAGAGCACAAAGAGCTTTCCTAACAAAATCTTCACCAATTGTACATGGAATAGTGAAACTGCCAAGATCCTTCAGTTTTGGAGGAATTTTGTTCTGCAATATAGCACTACACTCTTTAGTCAATGCTACTATTTTATAATCCCCCGTCTTCTGCTTCTTAGATAAGATATCTTTCATAAATTTCACATAGCTAGGCATTTGCTCCAGAGCCTCGGCAAATGGTATATTGATGTGTAGCTTCTTAAAGACCTCCAAGAACTTGGAGAATTGTTTATCCAGTTTTTGCTTCTGCAATCTTTGGGGGAAAGGCACCTGTGAAATGTCTGGATTAGGCTTCTTCAAGATAGTAGGAGTCGGTATTGGAGTTCTCTCAAGCACCTACTCCTTTTCCATTGGTAGTTCACATGGAGGATCTTCCTGACTTTCCTCTTCAACTACTACTAGTGGTCCCGTTGAAGTTTCCTCTATATCCTCACCCACAGGTCTACCACTTCGAGTTGTCACAGCCTTACAATTCTCCCTCTCATCCCTTTTTGGGTTAACATCTGTATCACTGGGTAATGTGCCTAAGGAACGGCTATTCAGAGCAGTAGCTATCTGTCCCATCTGCACCTCTAAATTCCGAATAGAAGCCTCTTGATTTCGAAGAGACGCTTCTTGATTATTGCTTCTAAATCCACTCTGAACAATATATTTGGAAAGAAGTTCTTCCAACTTGGAAGTTCTATCCTGAGGAGGTGGGGTTTGGTAGAACCCTTGTTGTTGCGGTGGATGATTTTGTGGTTGATGTTATTGAAATTGTTGTTGATTTTGTTGTTGTTGCGGTTGAAAATCAGGAGGATTTGGAAATGGAGGTCTAGGCGCAGATGGTTACGCTGGGTTATTGTTGCTCCATGAGAAATTTGGATGATTTCTCAACCCAAGATGATAATGTGTAGGCAAATTAGCATTCTGAGTAGGGGTGCTCAAAATTTTTTCGTTTTTTCGCTTTTTTTCTAGAGGCAAGGTGATCTGGAATTTTTTTTGATCTTAGGTTTTTTGATTTTTATACTATTCGATTCGAAGAGGTTCTTGAATTTTTGAATTCGGTAAAACCGAAATACTAAAAAAAAAACCGAAATGTTTGGAAGAGGGAGAAAGATACAAATTCTTAAATAAGTTGGCATAATATAAGAGATATAGCTATGACTTTATTCAGTAACTCTTGTAAAAATGAAATTTGAAGAATAACATTTATTTTTGAAAATAAATATTATTTTGAAATATGTTATATGCTAATTGCTAAATAATTAGTTTGTACTTTGTAGTGATTCTATAAATGCAAAACATGTAGGTTGGGTTGAATAAAATAACTTCAGCAGAAAAGATTGTTGCAATGTAAATTATAAAATGAAATTCTATTAATATATAAAAAAATTCTTAGTTTCAAAAAAAATTATTAACATATAAAAAAAATTATTTAATTATTGCGATATATTAGAAAAAAAGGAAAAAAAAGTGCAGACTTTTGCAGAGGCAATCGAACCAAATCAAAGGTTATTGATGCACTCTTCTTAGTTTTTTCGGTTGATCTCGGTTCGGTTTTTTACCGATGAGCACCCCTAATTCTGAGGCCGCCCATAGTTAGACACAAATTGGACTGCCTTGGGGCTCATGGCACATTACTCGGTTGCATGACCCCCCGTACATAGCTCACACACTGGAGTAACACTATGCACTATCTGTGCTCCCATTCCATCTAGTCGTTTAGTTAATGCAGCCATCTGTGCAGATAAAGCAGTCACGGTGTCTAACTCATACACCCCTACGACCTTAGTTGGCGTGAGCCGATCATTTGGACATTGGTAATTGTTCGCTGCCATTGTTTCCACCAAATTGTATGCATCAGTATGAAATTTTGTCATAAACGCTCCTCGAGATGCCGCATCAATGCTTGAACGAATAGCTGGTGATGCCCCATTATAAAAAGTTTGGACTGGAAGCCATTCGGGCAAGCCATGATGTGGGCACTTTCTTAACAAATCTTTGAAACGCTCCAAAGCCTCGTAGAGGTTTTCTGAATCAAATTACTTGAATGAAGTAATATCACTCCTTAGCCTAGCAGTTTTAGCCGACGGAAAGAACTTCGCCATAAATTTATCGGCCATATCGGTCCAGGTAGTGATAGAACCTGCTGGTAGTGAATGTAACCAACTCTTGGCTTTGTCTCGAAGGGCAAACGAGAACATTCAGAGTCGGATTGCCTCGTCAGAAACTCCATTAATTTTGAACGTGTCGCAGACTTCCAAGAAATTCATCAAATGATCATTGGGATCATCATTTGGCATTCCACTAAACTGAACATTGTTCTGCATCATTTGAATGGTACCCGGCTTGATTATGAGCTTGAATAGCCAGCCGAAGTACGCTTGATTGGAACAGGAGATGAACTATTCCGGTCCCGACGAGGTGGCATACACGATAAGGAAGTACCTGAGAGAAAGATTAAACAGAAGAATCAGTCTAAAACAAGATCGTTTGAATTATTCCTAGAATTGAACGACAATTAATACTAAAGTCCCCGACAACGGCGCCAAAAATTTGTCGGTCGGATTACCGAACTATGAACACGTGCAAGTATACACGGTCATATAAGTAATATAGTGATCAAAGTAGAGTGTCTAACCCACAAGGACTAGAGTACTAAAAATCTATCCAAACACTAAGTCTTTCATTACAATTAGGTTTAAACGGTTGATTATCGGGTGGTTGTGAAATTAAGATGGACTAAAAGAGTAAATGAGAGAGAAGTAAATTCAAATACGACAAACTAGAAATATAACTTCCCCTAATGCGTTGGTTAATCTCCTAACTCTTCGAATATAAGTAATGGCTCACAAGAATGGTTAATCGAGAACTAACAGTATACACAAGCCTCTTCTGAGTTTCAAGTGCAATCCCTTAGCTATATAAATCATCACATCCCTATGGTGAAAATAAATAGACTACATGTCATTAAGGTCCGTTCTCACTGATTACACAAGGCACATAACAATATTCTTATTCTATCATGCAAGAATCACTTATAAACACACGTTATGAACAATACAAGTGTTGTTGCACTTAGGTTAGGTCATAATGTCAATTTTCCAATATCAATTACAACCATATCAATTACTGTCTCAAGCAATCAATCAAATAAGCATAAAGTGCAACAATCCATCCACACATGAGTCAATACTGTAAAAAGGAGAGATATTTGATTAAACTAATATTAGGTTACATTGTAATCCTAGAAATGAATTAGTTCATAACTATTGAACTAACTATCAACATCAAAGAGTTCAACATGCTCAAAATTACACAAAAAGAATAAAAGATTTGGCTAAGGAAAACTCTCTCTCGCCAAGTATTACGGCTCCAAGTCTTCCCTTGATGTGTAGAGTGCGAGTTTGTGAAGGGCCTTGATGAATTACGAACCACTTTTGCACCCGATAAATCTCTCTTTAAAGCTAGAAAATCATGAAAGCTAAGCTAAAACTGTAGTAGGAGTTAAGGAGGCTTAGAAAAGTTAAGTGTGTGTCAAATCTCCCAAAACTAGGTCATTTAATGACCTTTTTTTTATAAAGCTCTTGGAGCCCAGCACTGCGGCCTTGACTTTTAGCCTTCTTGTTATTCTTGCCTTGTACGGCTAATATCTTGGAAATTCGGTGGCTGGGCTGCGGACCAACTTTTTGTATTAGTGCAGGCTGCTGACGTTGGGTTGGCGAGGCGTGGGAGGCGTCTGTGGCGTGTGGCGCCGACTTTTATCTTTGAATGCAGGTGACTGCGGCGCTTGGATTTAAGAGGTTTGAAGGTCCTCTGGCGTTGCGGCGCCAAATTTGGTCAGGAAGCCGGTGTTGCGGCGTCGGGCTTAGGAAAATGACCAAAAAGCTCCTCAAAAGCTGGAATTTCTCCACTAACACCTACAAAATAGTTTTAATCTAAACATATACTATTCATATATAAAAGTATGGAAAACGTAGGAAAACAAGTTAGAAAACAAAGTCAAACGAGCTTGATTTGTGGGTACAAATCCCACTTATCAGTCATAAACTCGGGAAGTCAAATTTAGCCCCAGCAGCAACCGGGAGCTATCAATCAACCCCGACCTCAATATCGGTAATAGAATCAACCTTGGTCTCAATCAGGAAGTCGAGGCAACCAACATCGCGTCAACAAGTGGACATGTCAATACATCTCCGGTCTCATCTTGGGAAGTCAAATTCATTCCCGGTCTCAACCCGGGAAGTCAAATTCAATCTCGACATCAACTCGGGAAGGGTAGATCATCCCCGGTCTCAATCTGGGACGTCAAGCCAACTTCTGACATCAATCTGAAGCATCACAATAACTCCAGAACAAAACATGGAATGACCACTTCAGCCTCGGAGACAACCCTGAGGTCAAAAGGAACCAACGGGACCCAAATCTTGGAATCAGCCCCCGAAAGTCAACCAGCGATCATGCCGACACTACAGGCAACCCCAGGAGGGGTACAACGTCATTTTATCTACTCTCAACCTACTTGGTCAAACTCAAGCCAAATCAATATCGTCAAAGTTAGGACGAACCCTAACGACGATCCCGAGTGGCAACTACGTAAGACAACTCAACGGACAAACTGCGGGGAATCGAAGACCTGGTTATAAACCCATCTTCCTTGATCCAGAAAATGTTTTTTCCCATGTCATTGTGACACTCTCGGCATGAGCTTTTCGGAAAGGTATCGCACACCTCAAACGGACGCTCCGATCACAAGTTAGAAAGTTTCCGACCGGACATCGCATTGCTCGGAGTGCACGTACTTCGAGATGACCAAGCCGGACACGCGGGCCCCACCACGTGGAGCCCCACCTCCACCTATGGCTACCACATGTAGAGGTACAGCTCCCCCCTCTATAAATAGAGGGGCAACCCCTTCTCATTTCATACGAATTTTCAAGCAGTGAAGCCCTGCCCTACTGAATTTTTAACTTCTAGACCTCTTCCAAACCCGAATGTAGTCGCTGATGTGCGTTGCATATAATCTGGTCGCTAGAATGCACATCAGCGACCATTATTAGCGACCGAACTATCTGCAACCGATATTAGCGATCGAAATCATTATTTCAGTCGCTAAGATGAGTCAGCATAGTTCAAGGCCACAGGCTAACATGGGCCTCGTGTCGGAGATGGAATCGTGACACATACGCGATTCTTAATATCCCAATGTGATTAGTAATATTAATCACATGTCGGTGACCGCGTGCGATCGTTGATGTAAAAAACCTAGAAACCAGATTTTTCCTGTTTTGCAGAATTCCCAAAAAATTGTACCTGTTTTGTACAGGTACAGTTTATATACCTATTTTGTACCTGCTTTATCCCAACACATATAAACATGCACAACAATATAACATCCATCATCATATATCTGAAACACATACACCAAACTAGTATATAAACTATATAAACCTTTAAAAACCAATATGAATTGAATAAATATAAACAAATCTAATCTTTAAGTAACCTCTGAGACATCGAAGAATGAATATAAAAGTACAAGATTTTCAAATAACTAGAAAACAACACTAAATCAGTCGTCAAGCATCATTGTCGTCCAAATTAGTTTCTCTTTGATCTTGATCACCCTGTAATTAACAAAATAATAAAACAAGTTACATATATAGTATAGATGTTGATACTGGTGTTACGACAATACATAAAAGAAGTTACATATATAGTATATAAGTCACTACTTTGATTGTAATAAATAAGATTGATTACCTCATCGCCATCCTCATGTGAATGTAATCTTTGCTGCTATCGTGCATTAGCTAACTCATCGGCTTTTCAGGCGCGGATGCGCTTGATATCTTTAGAAGATCGCGATCTCGACATATAGCTCTCACACAGTCAACAGGAGTATGAACAGATGGATGACTCGATGATTGTGAAGATTGGGTAGCAGAATTTTGCTGAGCCTTGCTGAAGGATGGGCGTCGTCGTCGTTGTCCTTAACCTTTGATGTAGTTCTTCTTCACAAATGCGCCCTCTCCCTGACTCTTGATCGATTGGCGGGCGTGGAGTGCCTTGAGGATAGCGCTTCATTCAATAAGCGCTTATAAGTATCATGTCATCATGTTAACAATTAAATAGTTAAAAATAAATTACGTAAGCATTGATAAATAAGATCAAGTTGTTAAAACTTATTACCGCTATCTGGATTGCATCAGGCAGACCATCATGGGTGGACACGTACACATCCAGCCAATGGATAGGCTGACCTTGAGACTGAGACTCCTATACAAAAAATATTCCAATATTACTAATGTAAGATCCCAAATTTTATGAAATAAAAGTATTCAATTTTTCTTATAATTACTATTCAGTAAATGGTTAAATTGATAAAAGTTAAAGTTAAGGGTGATATATGAAATTTTTTTCAAGATACACAAGTGGTTATAAAATATTCATTGTTGTCGGGGAATATTCGTTTAGTCGTGGAATATTCTTACGACGGCGCAGCCATTTGTGGGCCCCATAACAGAATAATTGTCGGATGAAGAAAACGACAAGTTTGAGTTTTTATAAATAACTGGCGTAGTTATTACAGAATTAACTTTGTTGGAATACCCGAATTGGTTAAAATACAATAATATGCGTGGATCTTGCGGTATTGATGAATTATTGATCCTTACGTAAGAAGGCCTTTACTCAATAATTATTACGATGAATTCTTTATTCGATACTTTATTTTATTGATTCAATAATTCTTTGCGTTGATATTTTATATTATTGTTGTTTGATAATTATCTTTGCCTAATATTTCTCATTATCGGATCAATAATTCATATTATTTGAATAATATTATTAGATAACATTATTAGCGATGTCTAGAAAGTTACATCGAGGAGAGGTTTGGTCACCTAATCATGGCGCGCGATGAGGAGAAATTCTTATTGGAAAGCCCCCTCTTTCACAGGAGCGGCTGGTTGGTTATAATTATGATTACGTAATATTATTTGTGAATAATTAATTATTGATTTATATGATAAGGAAATATTTATTTGATGTGGATATAAATGATGGATTTATTTATGTGGTTATAAATGAAGGAATTAATGTTGAGGTATTTTATCGGTATTTTGTCGGATTGGAGGTATTAAAAGATCAGTCGTTGTTCTTATAAGCTCTATTGTGTGAGTTATAATTTTTAATCCAAGCCAGTTGGATCGTTTTGATTTTTGGATATGTTATACATATATAAGTTGAGTATATGTTCACAAATTTTGAGCCGTTAAAATGAACGAATAATTTGTTATGAATTTTAAGAGGTGTTGATTCGGAAATTAGGTTTATAAATGATTTTGGTGGAAAATTCTAGAATTGAGTGGGCCCCACTTGTGGTTGGTGAAGAAATGTCTTTGAATTTTATTTCAAATGTGGTGGGTCGGAATAGTAGCGAGTAAAGCCATCGGAGTTCAGAGTCAAGTCTGCTAAAATTTTTCTATAAATAGAGGCTAAGTTAGAATTGGAAATCACACCGAAACATAAGCTTTTCTCTTTCTCTCTAGATTATTGAGTGTTTATTTTGTGAGTATTTAGGTGCTTGGTGAGTTGATATTCATCATCGTCTGCAAGTTTCCTTGACGTCATATCAGATATCCGAATGGAAGTCTTTGCTCTTTTGAGGTAAGGGATTGTAAGGGATAGTAAGGGATAGTAAGGGATTTTAAGGGATTGTAAGGAATGTTATTTTCTTCATAATGATGTTATTCTTTGAATATCATTATACTGAAATATTGGTATTGTGTTGGGGTTCTTATTCGTATATGGTCTTATTCACGATATCTTTTCTTATTCACATTATACGGTCTTATTTATGTATGTGGCACTTATTTATGTATATGACATTATTTACGTATACGGTACTTATGTACAAATCACAGTCTTATTCATGAGTTTCTTATTCACGAGTTTCTTACTCACGAGTTCTTATTCATGAGTTCTTATTCACGAGTTCTTATTCACGAGTTCTTATTCATGAGTTCTTATTCACGAGTTCTTATTCACGGGTCTTATTCATTAAAAAAAATTGGTTTCTTTTTACGACCAAATTATAGTTGATTTATGAATATTACTGCGGAGATTAAAACTATATATTGATTATATTGATTTTATTATCATATATAATATTTTATAACCCTGATGTTGAATTTCTCTTTCACTTGAGTGTAAAGATGGGTAGATTATTGGTATGATCATGAATATTGGTTCTCTTTGGCCAGTAGTGCAAAGTTGAATCGTTGACTGGTATGATCATGACCATTGAATTTACAATTGAATATTTTTAGCTTAAGTGCAAAGGTGAATTGATCAACATGGTTATAATTATGGTTTATATAGATTTTGAAATGATTATATATTTCTTTGAGATATTAATATATTTGGCCTGTAATGCAAATATGAATTGTTGATGAATATCTTTGGCCAGTAGTGCAAAGATGAACTGTTAGTGAATATCCTTGGCCCGTAGTGCAAAGATGAATTTATTAGTATGATTATGAACAGGAACTGTGATTTGGTATAACCATGATCTTTAATGTTTCAGGTAAAGACATGTGATAAAAATTATCTTCGTCTTGGATGCGAAGAGGAATTTAGAATTACAATTATGATTATGAGTTATTCATATAATTGTGGAAAAAGGCTATTGATTGATGTTACGAGGATAAAACATTGTTGGTGGACTTTTAACATGGAGAAGATAATGGTATGTATTATCTATTTGACTCTTCTAATGGATTGCTTCGTTCATTTGCAACTATGGTTGACATTTTATCATCTACCATATGTTCTAAATCTACGATTTGTTATTGATAAAGGCTATTGATAATTTAATTATTTTTAGTCATGATATTCTTTCTTGAAGCTAGTTGTGCTCACCCTTTTGCTTCACAATTCATTTCGGGTAATAAAAGTGTATTTGGGTCGGCCGGGGTAATATGAGGAATAGAACGATGGTCTCTAGGCTGTGGAGTTCTCCCTAAGCAGTATAGACAAGTGTGTTGTATACATCTTTTAGTAGTTATATTTGGTGAATCATATAGGAGAGGAAGCGAACCCAACGTTGGAAGGGTGTTTTGCCACTATCATACAAGATGTCTAATGACATACTGACCTCGTGTCATCATAAGACGAGGTTGTGCTCATCCACTTCTTTGAGTATATATTCTGAGCACTACTATATAATCTTGGTGTTTGTTTGAAGTATAATTCCCAATTTGAGGCAGTGGAGATAATGATAAGTCGAGAAGACTCACCATTGGGAAGAATATGATAGTAATCTTCTCATTTTCTTTGGGGTCTATTAGATTGACGAGGATAATTCTATGGCCATATGATATCTATCATAACTTAGAAGCATGGCCTCCCAGTATCGAAGGTTTCTTGAGCACTTCCCAAAGATTTTAGTTTAAAAATAGTTTTGACTATACCTTTATGTAAGGTGTCACTGTGAGGTGTTGTCCACGGTTAGGACATGTGTCACATTTGGTATCAGAGCCATAAGTGTGAAGAGCCCCGAGCCTCTCGCTGGTGACTTCCTGTTGATGGGGGATGCCCGAAGCCGGACTCTCCGTGGGGGAATGGCGTCTTTTCGGTGTGGTGATAGGTATCATTACGAGTCTTGACCTGAGTTGGTGTCTAGAGAGTCGGTTGATTGGTATTTCTCTTCTTGTAGGCTCTGCTTGACTCTAGCGTCCAAAGCACATGTCGGATCATCGTCTGGTGGCTTGGATGACGAGATCTTCGGAGAGGTTGATAGGGTAGTGTCGGATAGGTTTCGTCATCGTCCAGGTCTTTTACCGTCGTGATTGCCTTCGATTTCTCGTCTTCACCCGGAGTTCTTAAGGAGGTTATAGCGAGGGCCTCCACGGAGAGTGCGGGATTACCACGACGAAGCGATTCGACGCTTTTCAAATGACGAGATCTCAGGATGGTGATTACTCTTTTGGAGGATGTAAGACCCCAAATAATTAATAAATGAAATTTATTTTCCTCTATTTATTATTTTGAAATAGTAAGGGTTGATTTGATTAATGTGGTTAGTTATGGGTAAAATCGCAAATATTTTAAATAAGCGGTGGTTATAAAATATTCATTTTTGTCTGGGAATATTCGTTTGGTGGGGAATATTCTTCTTTGTCGGGGAATATTAAGTATGGTATTTGACCTTGTGTGGGCCCCATAACTAGCGAAAGCGATTGGATGAAGAAAACAACAAATATAAATTGTTTAAAAATAACAGGCGTAGTTATTCTGGTTTACCTTTGTTGGAATGCGGTGGTTAAAACACGATGTCTGGCGTTGTTCTTGCGACGAGCACACAGTATTGCACCAATTATTGATTCTTATGTAAGAAGGCATTACTCAATAATTATTACGATAATTCTTATTCGATTATTTTATTGATTCAATAATTCTTTGTGTTGATATTTTATATTCTTTGTTGTTTTGATAATTGTCATTTACGGTATTTTTCATTATCGAAGCAATAATTCATATTATCTGAATAATATTATTAGATAACATTATTGGAAATGTCTAGAAAGTTACATACAGGAGAGATTTGGTCACCTAATCATTGCTGGCAGATGAGGAGAAATTCTTATTGAAAAGCCCCTCTTTCACGAGAAGCGCTGGTTGTCGATATTGTGATTCGGTATTATTATTTGTGAATAATTAATTATTGATTCATATGATGAAGAAAATATTGATTTTATGTGGATATAGATGGAGAAATTTTTAATGTGACAATTGTTGAAAATTGAAATTTTATCTTTTTACGATAAAATAATTCATTTAAATATATTATTATATTTTAATAATATAATAATGATGATATTTTTACGATGAATGTGGGATATATGAGCATATGAGGAGGAAGAGTATTTTTGTTGCAAAAGTTGTTTAAAACATGTTAAACATGTCTGTGGGCCCATTTCTTATTTGAAATTTGATTATAGCTTGTAAAATCGCTTGGTTTGTGGATTTCGATTCAATTTACATTTGGAATTTGAAAAACTTCCTTCTTTAAAGTTGTAGATAATGGAATTTCCTATGGAAAGTCGTGAGTTTCGAATTTCTCTGATAAAAGAGCTATTTATTATGAATTATTGAAGTTCTGAAGCTCCGAAATAATTAATTTTGAAGTTTTAAATATTTTTAATAAAATTTTTTTTTATTTAGGAAAGGTGAGTCTTTCTTGGTGGTGATGGTTTGAATCAGATTTTGGAGTGCGTAGGAATTTAATAAATATATATTAATATTTTATTAAATTTTCGCTTTAGTGTTAAAAGCATTTTCCTATAAATAGGGTGTTTAGGTTAGAATTGAAAATTACGGCTGAAGTTTTCTCTCTATATTATCGGCGTATTCTTGTGAGTATTTTGAGTATACTTTGAGTATTCTTATCTGACTGTGCAAGTTCAAGTCATAGTCGATATCCAAGCGTTTAACTAGAAATCTTGTCTTCGAGGTAAGTGATATTATTTTTTTGTAATGATATTATTTCTTCAATATCATTATCTTTGAAATATTGATATGAAGTTTTTATCAAATTTGGAACTTTTGGTATCGAGATTCTTATTCATGTATCTGTTGACTTATTCACGATGACGATTAATTATTCACGAATCAACCTTATTCATCGAAAAATGAAAATTTTCCCTTTTCGTCTAAAATATCTATTGTGGATACTAACTTTGATTGTATCCAGGTTTTGATCATTTCTAAATTTTACACCACTATGATTATTTTTGAGGTATTTTTGGACATGGATAAAACAAAGTACGAATCCTTAATCTTTAATCCTTGTCATTTTGTTTCACTGGATTCGTTTCTTTAAAAATATTTTTCATCATACTCAGTCTTAAATGATGATATTATTGAATATCTTTGGCCTGTAGTGCAAAGATGAATGATTTCTGATGAATATCTTTGGCCCGTAGTGCAAAGATGAACATGTGTTTAGATGAACATGACCGGTGATGAATATCTTTGGCACGTAGTGTAAAGATGAATATTTGATTCCAGATATATATTGATTGATGTTACAGGGATAAAAGATAGACAATGAACTTTTAAATTCATACATAGAAGATAGTGGTTTGCATTCTCTACTTAACTCTTCTAATGAATTATTATTTCTGCTGCGAATATTGATTTAAAACTTGTTGTCTATTGTATTCTATTAGATTTTTTTTCCTTGTTGAAGACTAACGATAATTTGTTGTATATTATCTTAGTTATAATATTCTTTACTGGGCTAGTTGAGCTCACCCTTTTCCTTTTTGTTCCATTTTTCTTCTCAGGAGGCGAGAATGTAGCGAGTACGAGTCGGGGTGTGGAATGGTGGTTATAGAGAGAGTTGTTTAGTAGTCCTCACCATTTTTGTAAAATAATGAATAAATAATTGTGTTGAGGATTTATTTGGGTATAGATATTGTCAGAAGATAATATTTATATTTAAACTCATAGTTTCTTGTTGTAATAATAAAGTTGTAGTTGTTTACATACCGTGTATTGACAATTTCAGAATGGGTGATGTATACCTATTTTGGGGGGTGTCGCGGTTGGTATCGAGCTTAGGGATATGATCTCTGGCGGAGATCGGGAATAGAACTAGGAGGGAGGCGAGTAAATCCTTCGCTAGTGTGTCCTACAAAGCTTATTTGTTAGTTGAGTCGATATATAGGGATATTATGTGATATATTGATTTCCTTAATTAACCCTTGTTTTATGGCGGTGATTTGAGAATGTCATTTGAGAATATTATTAAGTGGAAATGAGACCATGGAGACGCTGTACTCACACCAACGAGGAGAAGCGTACAGCTTGGTGACAATATTCCTCCTGAACAACAACACCTGGCGAGATGATGAGCGAGGGGATGTTTAGAAGCTTTTGCAGTTCATGCAAAATCGAGACGAGGAGACTCGTGTTCAAAATCTGAGGAGAAAATGATAGCAATTCACGGGTTGTCACACATGGCGATTCGAAAAGAGTTGGGACCACGAATTTAAGGGAAAGCGGATCCGATCATGGCGGAAACATGGGTCAAGCAAATTACCAAGATATTCGATGTCTTGGGATGCGGAGGAACAGAAGGTTCCATTCGCCACCTTTATGTTAAAAGTGGCGAAGACTCATCGATGGGGATGCGTGGGCGTACCATCCGGTAGCTTTTCGGTATGTCTTGGGGAGCGTTTGAAACTATTTAATGACAAATACTTTCACGAAAGTGTTACGTCGTATGAAGGAAGTGGAGTTCATCGATTAGAACAAAACAACATGGCGGTGTCTCAAAGACGAGGCAAAGTTTGCGAGTTATCGGGTTTGCACCTCATTTGGTGGAGAATGAGGAGCGTATGACGCGGATGTTTACGATAGGTTTGAAACCCGGTATCGTCGATATCTCATTTCTCATAAATTTTTTTCTCTATTCGGATGTTGTAAAGCGAGGGCTCAATTATTAGAGTGAGATAACGAGTACGGTCAACCGAGGGACCCACAACTAGGATCATACGGAGATAGCGATCGACAAAATAATGATAACCGACGGAGAAAGAAAAAAGCGGACAAAATGGTAACCACTCGGTGGTAGTCATGGCCATGAGAATAGAAGAAGCGAGTCGGGAGGAGATTTTATAAAGAGGAGATTCAACAACGACCATGCGAAGGCGTTAAGACGAAGCAAACCTGGTTCCAAAGGAGGAGAAGCGACCACCGATCGTAATCTACAAATCACGAGGAAGAGGACATATCACCCCAAACCGCCTGACGAGTCAAGGTATGCTATAATTGTGGAAAGGAAGGATATATCGCTTTCGAGATTGTGCGATAGCGAAACCTAGTTCAGTGGGGACGGTGACTCAAAAGGTACATCCCGAGAAAAGTCAAAGTCAGCGGTTCTCGAAGAAGCGTTTGTTGTGGCGTGTCAAAATGCGAGGAACCCAAACGAGGTGATCACGGGTAAGCTAATCATAAATTCTTGTGAAATTTATACTTTACTGATCTGGGGTCTTTACCCATTCATTTATCTCTCTACTTGTGCTCAGCGTTTAAATTTGACTCAAGAAAAAATTGAACTTTGACTATCTATGGAAACTCAGTTAGGAGAAACCTTCATCACATCCCTTTGTTTATAAGTCTTGTTTGATCCAAGTTGGCACCATCACCTTACATTGACCTTATATCTTTAAAGATACTTGCTTTTGATGTGATTCTAGGGATTGATTGGTTAACTACTCATCATGCCAAAATTGATTATTTTCGTAAGGTTGTTAGTTTTCATATTCCTAAACAACTTTGTTGTTCAATTGACAACTAAACCATTAAAATCAATCCTTTGTCATATCTAATCATAAAAGCTATTCGTTTATTGAAAAAGCGGATGTCAAGCTTTCTTAGCTCATGTTATGGATTTGAATAAAGACACGTCAAATTTGAATAATATTCTGTTGTTATTGACTTTCGATGTATTTCTGAAGAACTTCCGGTCTGCCTACCCGAGAATGAGAAGTTGAATTCTTTATTGATCTTGAACCTCAGACAAAGCCCATTTCTAAAACCCCATATCGAATGGCTCTATTGAACTTCAGGAGTTAAAGGTCCAACTACGAGGAGTTGTTGGACATCGGTTTTATTAAATCTAGTACATCTCCTTGGGGTGCTCTGTTTTATTCGTAAAGAAGAAAAAGGCGGTAGTATCGACTTTGTATTGACTATCGGGGAATTAAACCATGTCACCATCAAGAATAGTATCCGCTACCTCGTATTGATGACTGTTTGACCGATTACAAGGAGCACAATTCTTTTCAAAGATCGATCTTAGATTCGGATATCATCAATTTGAAGATTAGAGGCGAGGGTATCAAAGAGCGCCTTTAGAACTTCGATGCGGGCATTATGAATTCTAGTCATGTCTTTTGGATTGACTAATGCTCCTATGACTTTCATGGATATGATGAGCCGAGTATTCAAGGAATATTTGGATCGGTTTGTTGTTGTCTTTATTGATGACATCCTCATATATTCCAAAAGTCGTGAAGATCATGAGCACCATTTGAAATTTGGTACTCCAAAGGCTTCGTGAAAACAAGTTATATGCCGAGTTAAAGAAATGCGAGTTACGGCTTGAGGAAGTAGCATTTCTTGGGCACATGGTGTCAAAACATGGAGTATCTGTTGACTGGCTAAGATTGAAGCAATCAAAGTTAGGAGCAAGCAGAAGGCGGTGGATCAATCACGTAGCTTTACGGGCTTAGTGGTTATTATCGGAGATTCGTAGAAGGGTTTTCTCGAATCCTTTACTCAGATTAACTTCAGTTGACTCGGAAGGATACAAAATTCGTATGGAAGCGAGGAATGCGAGAAGAGTTTCCAAGAGCTTAAGAGGAGACTCATTTCGGCACCTGTTCTGACAATACCGTCTGCTGCAGATGGATTTGTTATTTACAGCGATGTTTCGGGCAAAGGGTTAGGATGTGTTCTCATGCAACGTGGGAAAGTCATAGCCTATGCCTCACGACAACTTAAAGAATATGAGAGGAATTATCCTACTCATGATCTAGAGTTAGCGGCCGATCGTTTTTCTTGCTTAAAGATATGGAGGCCTTATCTATACGGGAGAAAGTGGAGATATATTCGGACCATAAAAAGCCTTAAATATTTCTTCACTCGAAAAAGAACTCAACATGCGGCGGTGACGTTGGCTCGAGCTATTGAAAGATTACGATCACACCATTGATACCATCCCGAAAAGCGACGCGTGGTAGGCGACGCATTGAGTGAGAAGATCATACTGCGGGAGCGAATGCGATCTTTGTTAACCAAAGGCCCATTTTGTGTGATTTACAAAAAATGAAGATGGAATTCAAGACTTGGGGCCCATACAATGATGTCCAGATATCGTATATAACCAACTTTAATCGAAAAAGTTAAAGTTGCTCGATCCACGTGAACCGGGTGATGCGGATGAAGAAGAAAGTGCAAGAAGGTCTTATTCGAAGCGAAGAATCGATGAAGAAGGAATACTTGAGTCCATTCTAGACTTTATGTTCTAACGATTACGATTTGAAGTCAAGATCATGATGGAGGCACAATACACCATTTGCAATTCATCTGGAAGTACCAAAATGTATCATGATTTTGACATACATTTTGGTGGAATAATATAAAGAGAGAGAGATTGCAAAGTTTATTTCGATGTGTTTAACTTGTCAACATGTAAAGGCGGAGCATCAAGTACCTAAGGGTCCGTTGCAACCACTTGAGATTAGAAATGGAAGTGGGAACACATTACCATGGATTTTATTTGGGTCTTCCCACGGTTTCTCAAGGCATAAATGCTATTTGGGTTATTGTTGATAGATTAACCAAGTCCGCTCATTTCTTCTTGCCGATAATCGGAGACTTATTCCTTGAGCGTCTTCTTTGGTATATGCGTGAATGAGATTGTGAAATTGCATGGCATACCAAAGTATCCATAGTTTGGATCGTGACCCAAGATTCACTTCAAGATTTTGGGTTAGCTTGCAAAAAGCTATGGGCGCAGTTCTGATTTGATTCGGCATACCATCCTCAAAGCAGACGGACAATCGAGAGGACTATTCAAACTCACGAAGATCTATTAAGACTCTGTGTCCTAGACTTCAAGGGCGGTTGGGATAAGTATCTACCATTGGTGGAATTCTCCTACAACAATGATTATCGAGGAAAGTATAGGTGTGGCTCCATTTGAAGCATTATATGGACGAAAGTGTCGCTCTCGATATGTTGGGATGAGGTGGGTGAAGCAACATTGTTGGGACCCGAAGTTAAGACGATTATGACTACCAAAAAGATCCAAATGATTCGACAACGTATACAAATGGCACAAGATCGACAAAAGAGTTATGCGGATCTTTATCGAAAGGACGTGGAATTTAGTATTGGGGATCACGTATTGTTGCGTGTAGCTCCATGGAAGGGAGTTACAAGATTTGGAAAACGAGGAAAGTTCAATCCACGATTTATTGGTCCATTTCAAATTCTTGACCGAGTAGGAAATGTAGCCTATAGACTCGCGTTACCTCCAAGTATGTCTCATGTTCATAATATTTTTCATATATCTGTGCTTCGTAAATATGCGAAAGACCCGAACCACGTCATTGAGTTAGAACCGGACGAGCTAGCCGAAGACTTAAACATATGAGGAGGTACCTGTCAAGATCTTGGATAAGAAGGAGCATGTCCTACGTACGAAGGTCATACCACAAGTTAAAGTTTTGTGGAGGAACCATGCTATAGAGGAAATGACCTGGGAGTTGGAAACGGAAATGAAAGCGAGCTACCCTCATCTTTTTGAAACACCAGGTATGTACGTCAATTTCGAGGATGAAATTTCATAAGGAGGGGAGGTTGTAAGACCCCAAATAATTAATAAATGAAATTTATTTTCCTCTATTTATTATTTTGAAATAGTAAGGGTTGATTTGATTAATGTGGTTAGTTATGGGTAAAATGCATAAATATTTTAAATAAGCGGTGGTTATAAAATATTCATTTTTTGTCAAAGGGAATATTCGTTTGGTGGGGAATATTCTTCTTTGTCTAGGGAATATTCGTATGACAAGTGTGACTTTGTATGGGCCCATAACTGAAAGCGATTGGATGAAGAAAACAACAAATATAAATTGTTTAAAAATAACGTAGTTATTACTAGATTTACCTTTGTTGGAATACCTATTGGTTAAAAACACGATGTCTGGCGTTGTTGTTGCACGATAGCTGCGGTATTGCACCAATTATTGATTCTTATGTAAGAAGGCATTACTCAATAATTATTACGAAAGTAATTCTTATTCGATTATTTTATTGATTCAATAATTCTTTGTGTTGATATTTTATATTCTTTGTTGTTTGATAATTGTCATTACACAATATTTTTCATTATCGAAGCAATAATTCATATTATCTGAATAATATTATTAGATAACATTATTGGCAATGTCTAGAAAGTTACATCAAGGAGAGGTTTGGTCACCTAATTGTGCGCCAGTAAGGAGAAATTCTTATTGGAAAGCCCCCTCTTTCCAGGAAGCTGCACGGTTGTCGATATTGTGATTACGTAATATTATTTGTGAATAATTAATTATTGATTCATATGATGAGGAAAATATTGATTTTATGTAGATATAGATGGAGAAAATTTTAATGTGACAATTGTTGAAAATTGAAATTTTATCTTTTACGATAAAATAATTCATTTAAATATATTATTATATTTTAATAATATAATAATGATGATATTTTTACGATGAATGTGGGATATATGAGTATATGAGGAGGAAGAGTATTTTTGTTGCAAAAGTTGTTTAAAACATGTTAAACATGTCTGGTGGGCCCATTTCTTGCTGAAATTTGATTATAGCTTGTAAAATCGCCCGTTTGTGGATTTTGGTCAATTTCTGTTTGGAATTTGGAAAAACTTCCTTCTGCAAAGTTGTAGATAATGGAATTTCCTATGGAAAGCCGCGAGTTTCGAATTTCTCTGATAAAAGAGCTATTTATTATGAATTATTGAAGTTCTGAAGCTCCGAAATAATTAATTTTTGAAGTTTTAAATATTTTTAATAAGAAAAACGTTTTTTTTTATTTAGGCAAGGTGAGTCACTCTTGGTGGCTGATGGTTTGAATCAGATTTTGGGTGCGTAGGAATTTAATAAATATATATTAATATTTTATTAAATTTTCTGCTTTGGTGTTCTAAGCATTTTCCTATAAATAGGGTGTTTAGGTTAGAATTGAAAATTACACCAGAAACTGAAGTTTTCTCTCTTTATACTATCGGCGTATTCTTGTGAGTATTTTGAGTATACTTTGAGTATTGCTATATGATGCTGCAAGTTCAAGTCATAGTCGATATCCATGCGTTTCATTTAGAAATCTTGTCTTTCGAGGTAAGGGATATTATTTTTTTGTAATGATATTATTTCTTCAATATCATTATCTTTGAAATATTGATCTGAAGTTTTTATCAAATTTGGAACTTTTGTGTGTGAGATTCTTATTCACGATATCGACCTTTATTCACGATATCGACCTTTATTCACGAATCGACACTATTCATCGAAAAATGAAAATTTTCCCTTTTCGTCTAAAATATCTATTGTGGATACTAGCTTTGATTGTATCCATGTTTTGATCATTCTTGAATTTTACACCACTATAATTATTTTTGAGGTATTTTTGGACATGGATAAAACAAAGTACGAATCCTTAACTTTAATCTTTGCCATTTCGTTTCACTGGATTCGTTTCTTTAAAAATATTTTTCATCATCCTCAGTCTTAAATGATGATATTATTGAATATCTTTGGCACGTTATGCGCAAAGATGAATGATTTCGATGAATATCTTTGGCCGTAGTAAAAGATGAACATGTGTTTAGATGAACATGACCGGTGATGAATATCTTTGGCACTGTAGTGCAAAGATGAATATTTGATTCGGATATATATTGATTGATGTTACGAGGGATAAAAGATAGACAATGAACTTTTAAATTCATACATAGAAGATAGTAGTTTGCATTCTCTACTTAACTCTTCTAATGAATTATTATTTCCGCTGCGAATATTGATTTAAAACTTGTTGTCTATTGTATTCTATTAGATTTTTTTCCCTGTTGAAGACTAACGATAATTTGTTGTATATTATCTTAGTCATAATATTCTTTACTGGGCTAGTTGAGCTCACCCTTTTTCTTTTTGTTCCATTTTTCTTCTCAGGAGGCGAGAATGTAGCGAGTACGAGTCAGGGTGTGGAATGATGGTTATAGAGAGAGTTGTTTAGTAGTCCTCACCATTTTTGTAAAATAATGAATAAATAATTGTGTTGAGGATTTATTTGGGTATAGATATTGTCTAGAAGATAATATTTGTATTTAAACTCACAGTTTTACTGTTGTAATAATAAAGTTGTAGTTGTTTCTGTACCATGTATTGACAACTCAGAATGGGTGATGTATACCTATTTTGGGGGTGTCACAGAGGAGGCTTTTCGTCCTCCCCCACCTACTCAGGTATTCTTATTGTTTATGTTATTTTCATATAAAGTTAGCTTGTTAATTCTCATATATATACAGACTAATGATTTTTATTTATAATTTTTCAATGAGGTTGCGATGGCGGCGAAATTTGGTGGATGATGACTTGATTTAATGACGACGAGGAGGAGGACGACATAGATTTTCATACACCAGACAGGCATCGTCCACCTCCGCCCGATGATGATACTACTAGATTATAGTTCATTTTTATATGTTATTCATTCTAGTTCATTTATACGTATAGTTTATATAGTTGTGTTTGTATAATAAGACTACGTTGTATTCATTCATTTATAGAACATTTGTATATATTTAGTTGGGCCTCTGATGATACATTAGCATATATTTGTTATTGTTAGTTTGTGATATTGATGATTATTAGTTAGTCGATTATACGTTGTTGCGAATTGGTACAGGTTGTGACGCCCCCAAAATAGGTATACATCACCCATTCTGAGTTGTCAATACATGGTACAGAAATAACTACAACTTTATTATTACAACAAGAAACTGTGAGTTTGAATACAAATATTATCTTCAGACAATATCTATACTCAAATAAATCCTCATCACATTTATTGATACATTATTTTACAAAAATGGTGAGGACTACTAAACAACTCACTCTAGAACCTTCATTCCATACCCCGACTGCATTTCGCTTATATTCTCGTCTCACGAGAAAAAAATGGAACAAAAAGGAAAAGGGTGAGCTCAACTAGCCCAATAAAGAATATTATGACTAAGATAATATACAACAAATTATCGTTAGTCTTCAACAGGGAAAAATCTAATAGAATACAATAGACAACAAGTTTTAAATCAATATTCGCAATGAAATAATAATTCATTAGAAGAGTTAAGTAGAGAATGCAAACTACTATCTTCTATGTATGAATTTAAAAGTTCATCGTCTATCTTTTATCCCTGTAACATCAATAATTATATATATGGAATCAAATATTCATCTTTGTACTACAGGCCAAAGATATTCATCAATTGGTCATGTTCATCTAAACACCTATTCATCTTTGCACTACGGGCCAAAGATATTCATCAGAAATCATTCATCTTTGCACTACAGGCCAAAGATATTCAATAATATCATCATTTAAGACTGAGGATGATGAAAAATATTTTAAAAAAAACGAATCCAGTGAAACAAAATGACAAGGATTAAGGATTCGTACTTTGTTTTATCTATGTCCAAAAATACCTCAAAAATAATCATAGTGGTGTAAAATTCAAGAATGATCAAAACATGGATACAATCAAAGCTAGTATCCACAATAGATATTTTAGATGAAAAGGAAAAATTTTCATTTTTTGATAAATAGTGCCAGTATTCGTGAATAGTGTCGATATCGTGGATAGTCCAGATATCGTGAATAGTAACTCGACACCAAAAGTTCCAAATTTGATAAAACTTCAGATCAATATTTCAAAGATAATGATATTGAAGAAATAATATCATTACGAAAAAAATAATATCCCTTACCTTGAAAGATCAAGACTTACAAGTGAAACAATGGATATAGGCTATGACTTGAACTTGCACTCAGATAACAATACTCAAAATATACTCAAAATACTCACAAGAATAAACTCGATAATATAGAGAGAGAAAACTTCAGCTTTTTGGTGTGATTTTCAATTCTAACCTAAGACACCTATTTATAGAAAATGCTTGTAACACCAAAGCAGAAAAATTTAATTTAATAATATTATTATTTTTTCCACAACTTTCTACGCACCAAGAATCAATTCACTCCTTCCACACACATGTGAAACACACCAAAATAAAAAAAAAACGCTTTTTTGTTACTTAAAATATTTTAAACTTCCAAAAATTAATTATTTCGGAGCTTCGAAACTTCAATAATTCATAATAAATAGTCCTTTTATTAGAAAATTCGAATCTCGCGTGTTGTTATAGGAAATTCAATTCTCTAAAACTTTATAGAAGAAAGTTTTTCCAAACTCAAAATGTAAATTGACCAAATCCTCAAGCGAAGGCATTTTTTCAAATTTATAATCAAATTTCGATCGATAAATGGGGTCCAATTGACACATAAAACATGCTTTAAATATTTTGGTAACAAAAATACTCCTCCTCCACATATACTCATATATCCCACATTCATCGTAAAAATATCATCATTATTATAATATTAAAATATAATAATATATTTAAATGAATTATTTTATCGGAAAAAGATAAAATTTCAATTTTCAACAATTGTCACATTAAAAATTTTCTCCATCTATATCCACATAAAATTAATATTTTCCTCATCATATGAATCAATAATTAATTATTCACAAATAATATTCTGAGAATCACAATATTGACAACCGTGCGGTTCAGGGAAGAGGGGCTTTCAATAAGAATTTTCTCTCTACTTGTGGCCGCAATTAGGTGACCAAACCTCTCCTTAGATGTAACTTTCTAGACATTGCCAATAATGTTATCTAATAATATTATTCGAGGATAATATGAATTATTGCTTTGATAATGAAAAATTTGTGTAATGACAATTATTGAAACAATAGCAATATAAAATATCAACACAACAATTATTAAATTAATAAAATAAAATATTTGAAGCAGTAATTACTTTGATGCAGTTATTGAGTAAAGTGCCTTCTTACGTAAGAATCAATAATTGGTGCAATACTGGTAATATTCTTGTGTTTTAACCATGAAAGTATTTTAACAAGATTAACTAGTAACAACCACGCTGTAGTTATTTTTAAACAACGATTATTTGTCGTTTTCTTCATCTAATAAACTTTAGTTATGGGGCCCACACATGGTCGCTTGGTGGTCATACGAATATTCCACGACCAAACGAATATTCCCCGACAACAATGAATATTTTATAACCACTTGCTTATTTTAAAATATTTGCGTATTTTACCCATAACTATCCACATTAATCAAATCAACCCTTACTATTTAAAAATAATAAATAGAGAAAATTAAATTTTATTAATACTAAGTTGTGGTCTTACACAGGTTTTTAGCATTACATTGAATATATGAATGGGAATTATATTATTGTCTGTTTGTATTGGGATAAAACTTGTTATAGGTACATATATGGGTTTAAATACCTGGTTTTTACATTTTCAAAAAAATTATTTTAAAAAAGAAGTTCCCTAATTTCGACGGAATAAGGTATTTTCGACTGAAATTCCGTCGGAGTTATAATTCATAATTTATTATTTTATTTTTAATTTTCCGTCGGAATTAAGTTATTTTCGAGGGAATCTTCCATCGAAGTTAATATTTATAATTTATTTAGGGTATTTTTATTATCTACTTTTTCGTCGAAATTAATTTATCTCCGAGGGAATATTCGGTCGAACATAAGGATGGTATTTCTGACGGGTCCATTCAGTCGGATATAATTCTGTCGAACATATGATATACCGACGGAATACCCGTTGAAGATAACTCCGTCGAAGATAAACAAGTTCGACGGAATGTACGACGGACCTTCTTTCTGACGAGGTTAGTTACGACGGAACTTCCAACGGGATAGTCCGTCGGAACTAAGCTATTTGCGACGGAATAAGCTCATTTCTGATGGAATATTCCGTCGAAAATAGTCCTTTTTCTTGTAGTGGCATCTGCTCTTGGTAAATCTCCCTATCAACTACTTCTACACGACTGCGCGTGGGAGTATGAATTACAACTTGCTAATCAGTCTGTGGCGATTCATCCCTTTTCTAACAGGACTAGGAGTATAGTATACTTATCTTTGTTTGAGTTGGTAAAACAAACGGTTCGTTGGAGTATGCAGACCTATGGAGGTCAATATCGACAATTCCATGTTTGTCAACACGTATCCCTTTTTCTGAATTAAACCAACGACACTTGAACAAGTTAATATGACCCCCGTACGTGTCCTTGTACGACAACTCTACGATTTCCTCTAACTCCCTATAAAAGGCACGATTTCCTACCCGTAACACACCTTGCAATGTTTGAGGCATATCTATCTGGTAGTTTCAGAAACTTAACCCATGTGCACACATCTTCAACTTGCTTTTTGGACAATGTGTACCTTGCATGCAGTTTGACAATCTTACCATTAGGAGATTCATAAAGTTCTAATCCAGGACGCTTACAAATATCTTTCATGTCCAAACGTGCCTTATCATTATCTTTTGTCTTCCCCGTAACATTCATCACAGTGTTAAACACATTGTCGAACACATTCTTCTCAATATGCATCACATCTAGATTATGACGAATAAAATTTGTAGACCAATAAGACAGTTCCCAAAAGATGCTTCTCCGAACCTAGTTATGAGATTCGCCAAACCCATTGATTATGTTTGTGGCATCAATCTTACCAAATGGGATGACCGGCAATCTCATCACACGATCTCGCATCTCCGTTTTCGACAATTGCGGTGCAGGCATATCATTGTATACTTTCCCTTTCCTGAAGTGTTCTCTATTTCTTCGAAACGGGTGATCTACCTAAGAAGAAATCGATGATGTGATCAAACCGTGAAGGCTTTCAACCTTTTGATAGATTAAAAGACTTTGTATGCTCCATACAATACGGACAAGCCAACTTCCCGTGTGTATTCCATCCAGCTAACATACCATAAGCTGGGAAGTCACTTATAGTCCACATAGCTCGCGCCCTAAGGTTGAAATTTGTTTTCGTTGCAACATCCCAAGTCTCATACTCCATCCTCCCACAATACCTTCAACTCGCCTCATAAGAGGTCTCAAGTAAACATCTAAGTTCTTTCCAGGACTCTTAGGACCAGGAACCATGAATGAAAGAAACAAGTATGGTTGTTTCATACATATCCAAGGAGGTAAGTTGTACGGAGTAACAATCACAGGCCAACATGAGTACGGAACGGCTGAGTGGCCAAACGGATTGAAACCATCGGTGGACAATCCAAGCCTCACATTTCTAGGTTCCAATGCAAACCCAGGATGTGCTAAGTTGAAATCTTTCCAAGCTTGCCCATCTGCAGGATGATTTAGTTCTCCATCTTTAGCTGGAGATTTTGCATGCCAACTCATATATTTAGCTGTTCTTGAAGACATATACAATCTTTTTAGCCGATGTGTTATTGGAAAATACCTTAGAATCTTAAACGGTATACTTGATTTTTTTGTAGTCACACCCTCTTTATTAGGCCTAAACCGATCATGACTACAAAAGGTGCACCTTGTCATCTGTTCATTTTCCTTATAAAATAACATGCAATCGTTGGGACATGCATCGATCTTTTGGTATCCAAGACCCAACTTCAACATTTTCTTACAAAAGTAATAGTTACCAGGCAATTTCTCACCGTCTGGCAACATACTCTTAATGGCCTTCAAGAGCGACTCAAAACACTCATGGCTCATGTTGTGATCAGCTTTGATGTTAAGTAATGTCGCCACTGCAGACAATATAGTGTGTTTGGTGCAACCATGCCACAATGGCTCTCTACCCTCGTCTAACAACTTAAAGAAGTCTTTGGCATCAGAATTCATAGGATGCTCTCTGCCTTGTTCCTAATCAAAATCTGGCCCTGCAATATCATGAACCATTTCATTCATACAATGAGTATTACTGCCCGAATTGTGTACTTTTGTGATGCCACCATCTCTTCTCTGCCCATGTGCCCTCCAGCATTCTTCGTAATTTTTTATAAACTGAGAAACAAGTAAATGATAGTTTACCACGTCTCTGTCCATATAATTTATATTCTTACACTTCAAACATGGACATCGTATCTGCGATAGACCATTCATACATTAGGGTGACTATACGATACTCCAAAAAACACTTGGCAACCAAATTCTAAATTCAAATTTATAAGACTATCGGGCACTTGACTTTAAATGCGTGCCATCCAACTACTGATGCGAATAGAGGTCCATGATACCATGGTATACGTACTACGAGAACTGACATGAGCTTATTAATGTATAGCATGATTGTAAGCATATGACTTGAGCATACTTGTAACCATATGACTTGAGCATACTTGTAAGCATATGATTAACATTTAAGCATACTTGTAAACATATGACTCTAGCATACTTGTAACCATATGACTTGAGCATACTAGCTAACTAACTATTAAGGACATCTAAATTCGGGTAGCAAGTACTATAAAGAGCTCGTTAATAGTAAGCACATAAAGAGCTCGTTAGAGCATTTATCTCTTAGTTCTTTAACTTATTTTTGGAGATAAGACATTGGAATCCATGGTTGTCATGCTTTTACTATTATATAGCTAAAATGAGTATTAACGTGCAAGGAAAGCTGTAACATTTAGTATATATATTTATATATGTATATATATATGCTATTGTACATGTTTATATAATTGAGAAAGAGACGACAAGAAGTACATCTATGAGGTTATCTGGAGCTGCTTTTGATTTGTTTAGAAACCAACATCAAAACCAATGAATTTTTCTATTTACTCGATTGCAAACTTGTGGTTTTTAGTTTATGATCCCAAAAAAATGAAGTAATATATTCCTAGTTAACAAATAGGGCTCAACCCATGTACTGTTTTGGCTTAGTATCTTATGATCAACAAAAACAAAAACAAAAACAAAAACTTAAAATTTGTGGACAAGAAAAAGAAAAGTTGGATTTTATACATGTTATCCTCTTAGAGGAAATTTATATGTTAATTGTAATCCTCTGAGAGAGTATTGGTGCTACATTAGGAGTTCCCTTCAATATAATGTTGCTAAAGCCAAACCCTACACCCAACACTAATCCTATAAGCACTGCACAAGTAGTTTCCAGCCTTTTTATCTTTTCTTTTCCTAATCTTCCCTCGTCACGTTTTGGTTCAGTGGCTAACAGTACCAAATGAACATAACAACTACCCATAATAACCCATTTATTGTAATTTTTGGTTTTGGTTTAGTGAGACGTTTGATAATTTGAGTAGAGTAGAGTAGAGTGATGTAAAAAGCATTTAACCCATTTATTATGTACTAAAGCTAAAATTTTGGCTATGTCAAATGTTCACTCCTTAACATCAGATGAAAATAAGATATATATTCTAAGGACACTTTTCTTCTTTCCCCGACTGCCGAGTGTTTCTTACATGAGTTGCATTTACCTTATTTTTTTAGCAAGTTTAAAATGAATATTTGATTTGTTACAATTAAGTGGTAATATCTTGCACTTGTAATAGCAAGGGACTGCCATTTTTGCTCAGGCGTAAATCTCTCATCGTTCCACTTTGCACACTTGTTACTTGTTTTTTAGTTTGTTATATTTCTTTTGGTACTAATTTACCCAGTTATATGAATCTAATTACTCTTGAAATGTCAGGTGATGGAGAAGTTAATGTAGACGAGTTCATGAGAACGATGAAAAGAACATCATACGGTACCAAGTCTAAATTAGGCAAAACCTTGTAGCATGTTTGAGGTTATGTTTTATTGTGTAATGTGCGAGCCAAAAACAAAAATTAGGGTGATGTGGATAAGATAGGAGACCTAATTCAAAATATTGTCAATTTCTAGGTCAAGCTTATGTTGATTATGTGGAACGTAAAAACTTTTACTCTTTAATATTACTCCTTTTTTCATATATATATATATATATATATATATATATATATATATATATTTCTAGTCAAATATTACAGTTTGTCAAACATATTGTCAATTTAACCAACTAAAAATTACAGTTTGTCAAATATATTTTCAATAACCAAAAACCCTCAAGTCAATTGCACAGAAAAATTACAAAGGCAAAACCAAAAATCATCTCCAGTTTCTTTCCCACAACACAAAGGCTTAACAAATTAAAAATTACACAGAGACATCAAAACTAGAAAACTATAAAAATTATTGCATAGTTAGGGTTACTATGCTGAAAACTATATAATACTTAATTCAGAAATCTATATAACACCCAATTAAGAAATCTATATACCACATTCAACATTAATCTTCAAATTTAGAAAACTACAAAAATTATTGCATAGTTAGGCTTACCCGTGGTATGTGGCAATGACGGCAGCGATGGCGCATGGGTGGTGGCGATCTTCTTCTCCTTCTTCTCTTCTCCCCCTTCTCTCTATCTGCTCCCTCTTTTTTTTTTCGCTTTACGGTTCGGCGAATACACAATCTTGGTTACATTAAGTTTGATCAATGATGACCATCGGTGACCGCATCACGCGATCACTAATTTTTAATGACATGGACTTTTCAGCGATCGCAGACGGTCGCTGATGTTAGGTGGTCGCACAAAATCTTCGCGCCAACATTTTATGCCAAATTTTGGGAGGCAAATTTGTTTTATGACAGCTCAATGACCGCGACGACGGTCAGAATATCGAGAATTTCCATATATTAATAAATAAAGATATTAATGGAAATAAATACTTATTTGAATATAAATGATTTTGTGTTAGGAGATCAACTAATTCAATTATATGAAATTGAATAATTATAATAATTGAGAAATTATGGAGCTTTGTGTGGCATAGTGATGAGAAAGATTAATAATTATATTGTTAAGTGAACAATTAATCTATATTAATTGTTAATTGTTATCATAAAATATTGATTAATTGTTAAGGAATATTAAATGATGATTAAAATATAGTATGCGATTATTATTGTAAGAGACATAATAATAATAAGCAATGCGTTTATAAATATAATAAGATTTATATTCATTTAATGAAATAATTAATCATGTAAGAGTTAATTAATTGTTATGAAGATCAATATAATTAGTTGCTGTGTGCAAGCATATGATATTAAGAGTATGATGTATAGTAGTTGACTATGTAATATACAAAGTGTAAAGTGCAATGTGACTATGCATATAAACTATATAGTAAGGATTATTAAGATGTGAAGGTCACATGGATAATGCTTATTGGACATTATGTGTGTGTATGAACATTAACTTAGTATGTCTTGAATATATAATAAACCATTGCTAATTGGTAATATTTAAATATGTAATATAATTGAATAATAGATTAGTTAATATAATGTGATAATACCCGATTAAATTATGCCGGTATGATAAAATGTACATGGATTATGTGTGCAAATTGCACTTACTACATTATGTGAATTACATTGTGACATTCATAATGACTTAAAGTACATATAATATACATGACATAAGTATATGGTATAGGTATTGTAATACAAGTATGGAATGTAGTTGAAATGCAAATGTTGAGTTTGATATTGCTTGTCCCAAATTAAGTGTCCCATTTTCCTCCTTCCTCTTATTCACGTAAAGAACAAAAAGGCTAATGAGCTACTCCTTCTTCTTCTCCCAAGCTCATCATTGTAGGGGGTGTGGAGTTCATGATGCATATTACCAACCACTCACCAACTACCTAATGTCCATCAAATTCTTCTTCATTCCAATGGTTTGTTTTGGTGGAAAATCTCATTGTCTGGGTATTAACTCTTCTATAAATGTGGACTCTTCTTCTTCATTTTCAACTTGCTGAGAAATTTCTTAAGTGTGAGATTGAGAGCATATATACCTTAGTAATATCATTCTAGCAGTGGAAGATTTCAGTAGCATAGCAAAGGTATAATCACCTTCTCATGTTCTTTATTTTGTTCTCTGTCGAATTTTCATTTCTTTGTCAATTCCAATTTCTTGGTTATGTCAAATGTGAGTGTAATTGGATTGGGAAATGTTTAATTAGTTGCTATATAGACTTAGTAATATGTTAGTATGAAATGTAGCATGTTTAATAACAAGTTCGTGAAGTAATTTTGTGGTTTGGCTTAATTCTTGTCGAGTCTGGCTAAACTCTGGACTGGAACGGGAGCCGCGCGTCTCCTTAGTACAATATTTTTGCGACCGCGCGCCACGCAGAAACTGTTTTCTATTTTAAAAATCTGCTATGTGTTGGTTCGATGTTATGCCCTATGAGCATGCAAGCATAATGAATACATACATATGAATATACTAAGGCAATGTAAACATGTTTTAAACCAAGGTGGGATACATTTTGACAATAAGGACTTCTGTTCTTCAAAGTAAATTAGAAGTATTAAAAAGGGATCTTGGTACATAAGTACCATAACTATATTCGATTTAGAGGCATACTTGTATCACCTAGAAACACTTAGAAAGCATGCCGACTTACGTGTATGGGCTTCATAATGTGATATGAACATATGAACCTAACTAGTGCACTTTCCTAATGAAAATGGAAGTGTTGAAAACAAACTTGGACATGCTATGACCATGTTGACATTCTGATATTTATGAACGTATATGATAATACTATTGACCTCCTTAACATCATGCATATATACATACTATGCTAGATGTCATTTAGTGTAAGTGAAGCATGTTTTCAACTAATAACTGTGATAGAGACATGCATGAAATGTGAATACTCCTAAGAATGCCTAATATGAGTTTTATAACTACCTTATATGTTTTAAAAACAAGCATAATAGACCTTGTGGTTTCGTGACCTTGAATGACCTTGACTTGTTAAAATGATTCAACTTAAAACCATATTATAATAGAAGGGACCTAGGCTGACTTAAGAGATAGTATAGGACCTCTGACATGTTAATATATGTTATATATGTGACGCCCCCAGAATAGGTCCAGTCAACCCAACCCATTCTGAGTCGCCAAATATATGGTACATAATTCAAATACAATCTTTTATAACACAAGGTCGTGGAAAATACGACCAGACATTGTGAGTGTCAATACAAACATCTAGAAAATTTAAACATTCAAACTAAGTCCTCATTACAATTATTATCACATTATTTTATAAAAATAGTGAGGACTACTACTGCTCTTAAGTCTGCCCATCACTCTGTTCCCCGAATAGTCCCCGCAACATTCTCATTTCCTGAAGAGGACAATAGATGAAAAGGGTGAGCTCAACTAGCCCAGTAAAGAATATTATGACTAAGATAATGAAAAATAATTTATCGTTAGTCTTCAACGAGATCGAGATAAAATATTATGGACAACAAGTTTTAGATCAACAAGCTGCAATGAAATAACAATATATCGTAAGAGTAAAGTAGAAAATAATGTCTACTATCTTCTATAATTTGAAAGTCCATCGTTAATATTTTATCCTGTAACATCAATATATTTCCCAAATCAAATATTCATCTTTGCACTACTACAAAGATATTCATTCATATCACCGGTTGGTCATGTTCATCACAACACCTGTCATCTTTGCACTACAGGCCAAAAATATTCATAAAATAATCGTCCATCTTTGCACTACAGGCCAAAGATATTCTTTTATATCACCATTTAAAATTTAAGATGATGAAAAATATTTTAAAGAACGAATCCAGTGAGATGAAAGACAAAAGTAAGGATTCGTAGTTTATTTTATCCAAGTTCAAAAATACTCCATAATAATCATTTGTGGAGAAAAATTTAAGAAAAAAGTTCAAAACTTGGATCCAATCAAAGATAACAACCTTGATAGCCAACTTGGACAATAAAAGAAATTTTAAATTTTCCGGTGAATAGTGTCGTATACGTGAATAGTGTCGTATACGTGAATAGTAAACTCGACTGAAAAATAAGAATTTCATAATAAAATTCTTGCCAATATTTTGGTATAATGATATTAAAAAGAATAACATCATCTACGAAAGAAAATAACATCCCTTACCTCAAAAAGACAGTACTTCTGACCCGAATATCGGATATAAAGCTGAAGAAAACTTGTACCGAATAGCAACACTCATAATATCTAAATACTCACAAAAATGCGCTCGATATTATAGAGAGAGAACCTTCTGATTCTGGTGTGATTTTCAAATTCTAATTCAGCGCCCTATTTATAGGAAAATGCTTAGAACGCCAAAATAGAAAATTTAATAAAATAATATTTTATTTAAAAAATTGTCAAGCCCACCTTTGACTAATTCATCAGCTCACCAAGTGGGGTCCACCATTAAAAAAATGTTTTTATTAAAAAAATATTTTAACCCCAAAAATCACTTACACAAAGATTTCGAACTTCAATAATTCTGAAAAATAGCCCCTTTTCAGAAAAATTCAAATCTCATGTCCTTTCCATAGGAAATTAAATTCTCTACAACTTTGCAGAAGAAACTTTTTAGAAAATCCAAATAGAAAATGTCCGAAATCCATAAACGGATGATTTTCTACACCAAAATACTGATAAAAACACCTCAGCATTATTTCCTTCTTTTATATCCACAAAATAAATATTTCCTTATCATATAAATCAATAATTAATTATTCAAAAATAATATTATAGAACTATAATATTGACAATCAGGTTGTTCCTAGGAAAGAGGGAGCTTTCCGATAAGGATTTCTCCTTACTAGCGCGCAATTAGATTAACCTAACCCCTTTCCTCGACAGAACTTCATTAGACATTGCCAATAATGCTATCTAATAATATTATTCAAATAATATGAATTATTGATCTGATAATGGGAAATACTGTGCAGTAGCAATTATTGAATTAACAATAATATAAAAATCTCGCGGTAATACCGGTATCTTCTTGTGCTGACGCCAGACATTTTATTTTACCCACCAGGTATTCCAACAGTGTTAACGACAAAAACACCGCCGTTATTATTAAAAATCTCAGTTGTGTCGTTTTCTTCATCCGACAGTTTTCCGTTATGGGGCCCATAATTGGCTGCGCCGTCGTATGAATATTCCCTGACAGCAAGAATATTCCACGACCAAGCGAATATTCCCCGACAACAATGAATATTTTATAACCACTTGCTTACTTAAAAATATTTGCGCATTTTACCCATAACTTACCACATTAATCAAATCAACCCCTTACTATTCAAAATAAATTATAGAGGAAATTAATTTTTTTTTATTATTCATAAAAGTTGGGGTCTTACAATATGTGTAAGGATGGGCAAGCTAGGCCAAACAAGTAATCGCTCAACCTCGAGTTTAGATCGGGAGCCGTATGTGCATGCGTCTCCCCTTAGTAAATCGGTATGGCGCCTTTTCCCAGTAAATCTCTTTAATTTATTTTATTAAGACTTGAACCTACGACATAATTGTGTAGTTGCTTTACATACTGTGATACATGTCCAAAATGTTATTCTAATATCTATGAGCATACTAAAAGATAGGATGATGAGGGATTATCCCCATTTATTTGTGTAACCTTGTAGCAATTCCGGGACGGAATTTTTATATAAGGGGGGAGGATGTAATACCCGAGAATTTCCATATATTAATAAATAAAGATATTAATGGAAATAAATACTTATTTGAATATAAATAATTTTGTGTTAGGAGATCAACTAATTCAATTATATGAAATTGAATAATTATAATAATTGAGAAATTATGGAGCCTTGTGTGGCATAGTGATGAGAAAGATTAACAATTATATTGTTAAGTGAACAATTAATCTATATTAATTGTTAATTGTTATCATAAAATATTGATTAATTGTTAAGGAATATTAAATGATGATTAAAATATAGTATGCGATTATTATTGCAAGAGACATAATAATAATAAGCAATGCGTTTATAAATATAATAAGATTTATATTCATTTAATGAAATAATTAATCATGTAAGAGTTAATTAATTGTTATGAAGATCAATATAATTAGTTGTTGTGTGCAAGCATATGATATTAAGAGTATGATGTATAGTAGTTGACTATGTAATATACAAAGTGTAAAGTGCAATGTGACTATGCATATAAACTATATAGTAAGGATTATTAAGATGTGAAGGTCACATGGATAATGTTTATTGGACAGTATATGTGTGTATGAACATTAACTTAGTATGTCTTGAATATATAATAAACCATTGCTAATTGGTAATATTTCAATATGTAATATAATTGAATAGTAGATTAGTTAATATAATGTGGTAATACCCGATTAAATTATGCCGGTATGATAAAATGTACATGGATTATATGTGTGCAAATTGCACTTACTATATTATGTGAATTACATTGTGACATTCATAATGACTTAAAGTACATATAATATACATGACATAAGTATATGGTATAGGTATTGTAATACAAGTATGGAATGTAGTTGAAATGCAAATGCTGAGTTTGATATTGCTTGTCCCAAATTAAGTGTCCCATTTCCCTCCTTCCTCTCATTCACGTGAAGAACAAAAAGGCTAAGGAGCTACTCCTTCTTCTTCTCCCAAGCTTATCATTGTAGGGGGTGTGGAGTTCATGATGCATATTACCAACCACTCACCAACTACCTAATGTCCATCAAATTCTTCTTCATTCCAATGGTTTGTTTTGGTGGAAAATCTCATTGTTTGGGTATTAACTCTTCTATAAATGTGGACTCTTCTTCTTCATTTTCAACTTGCTGAGAAATTTCTTAAGTGTGAGATTGAGAGCATATATACCTTAGTAATATCATTCTAGCAGTGGAAGATTTCAGTAGCATAGCAAAGGTATAATCACCTTCTCATGTTCTTTATTTTGTTCTCTGTCGAATTTTCATTTCTCTGTCAATTCCAATTTCTTGGTTATGTCAAATGTGAGTGCAATTGGATTGGGAAATGTTTAATTAGTTGCTATATAGACTTAGTAATATGTTAGTATGAAATGTAGCATGTTTAATAACAAGTTCGTGAAGTAATTTTGTGGTTTGGCTTAATTCTTGTCGAGTCTGGCTGAACTCTGGACTGGAACGGGAGCCGTGCGGCCGCGCGTCTCCTTAGTACAATATGTTCGCGGTCGCGCGCCACACAGAAACTGTTTTCTATTTCAAAAATCTGCTATGTGTTGGTTCGATGTTATGCCCTATGAGCATGCAAGCATAATGAATATATACATATGAATATACTAAGGCAATGTAAACATGTTTTAAACCAAGGTGGGATACATTTTGACAATAAGGACTTATGTTCTTCAAAGTAAATTAGAAGTATTAAAAAGGGATCTTGTTACATAAGTAGCATAACTATATTCTGACCCTAGAGGCATACTTGTATCACCTAGAAACACTTAGAAAGCATACCGACTTCTGTGTATGGGCTTCATAATGTGATATGAACATATGAACCTAACTAGTGCACTTTCCTAATGAAAATGGAAGTGTTGAAAACAAACTTGGACATGCTATGACCATGTTGACATTCTGATATTTATGAACGTATATGATAATACTATTGACCTCCTTAACGTCATGCATATATACACACCATGTTAGATGTCGTTTAGTGTAAGTGAAGCATGTTTTCAACTAATAACTGTGATAGAGACATGCATGAAATGTGAATACTCCTAAGAATGCCTAATATGAGTTTTATAACTACCTTATATGTTTTAAAAACAAGCATAATAGACCTTGTGGTTTTGTGACCTTGAATGACCTTGACTTGTTAAAATGATTCAACTTAGAACCATATTATATAATAGAAGGACCTAAGTCGACTTAAGAGATACTATAGGACCCCTGACATGTTAATATATGTTATATGTGTAAGGATGGGCAAGCTAGGCCAAGCAAGTAACTTCTCAAATACGGTTTGATCTGGGAGCCGCATGGGCGTGCCGTCCTTAAGCTAAATCAAATCGGGCCGCACCCCTCCTGCAGAAATCTCAGAATTTGTTTTATTAAGACTTGAACCTACGGCATACTTATGTAGTTGCTTTACATACTGTGATACATGTCCAAAATGTTATTCTAATATCTATGAGCATACTAAAATATGAAATTTCATTGAATTAACAAGATGTCTTTGAATGATAAAGTCTAACGATGGTTCCAAACTATGTAGTAGTATACGTATTGTATTTTATAACTGGTCATAAGGGTATACTTGAACTACATATCAAGTTTGTTTATCGAATATGTTTAACTAATGAATATCCTAAATGTATAATACAATAGGATTCGATAGTGTTGACTTACCTTACGTGGATAAACTACGCTAAAGGCAAGTTCCCTAACTTACTCTCTTTTATATTGAGCAAGTTTCCTTAAACCCATCCTTATATTATTTGCAAGTATCTAAACCTTATTTCTTTGAATGCAAGTTGTTTCATTCGTTTAGTTGAGCTAGTTCGATAAACTATTGTGAAAGCTATTATTCATATCGGACTTGGTATTGTTCTTGAATATTGTGAAAACGTCGACGCCATTGATTTGGCTAGACCTTATGCATATTTATAAAACTATCTAAACCTTTTTATTGGTGCGAAAATCTTGAAAACTGAGTTGAACAACCCTTTAGTGTAAGGGGAGTGCTTATTGTTGGAAGCCCAACACACACATGAATATTTCTGTGGTTATGCATAACATAGAGTATTGTAGACCGATCATCTATAATACTTGATTCTTTTGGGTTATCAGTTTAATATTGGTAATTCTAGTAGATGTTCAATAGTCCTTAGTGACTGCTCAGTACATAAATTATTTTATCTAGTTGGATACCTTGATAGCCTTTGAATTCATATATATCTGTTGATGAATTGTTATTCTTATTCTAAGAATCGTTGATATCCATTATTCTTGATATTATCTTGAACCCTTGAACTATCTTAGAGAATTTTACTTCGATATTTCGAACTCGTGTTATAAAACTCTACCCTTGTTGTATATTACTTGCTGGGCAATTTGTGCTCATTCTTGCTTATTTAAAACCTTTCAGTTAAGACAGAACAAGGAGGTGTTTCCGGGAAGGACAAGGGCAAGGGCAAGGCTACCGACTAGCCTGTTCCTTATGTTTAAGTTTAATATGTTGTATTAAGTTGTATTAAGACTATGTGTAAGTTTAAAGTGAGATTCTGTATTAAGTCTTTATTCGACCTTATTATGTAATCTATTTAGTACTGTTTAAGTTACGAGACCTTGGGACGTGAATAATTATATTATTTAAATATAATTCATTCGGTATTAGTCGTGTGTTTATTCCGCTGTGTGATGCGATATTTAGTCGTATCATTATTATTATGAGTGTTATGGTGTGTTACCATGAGAATGTGATGAACCGAATTTCGAGAGACCCCTTGACGGTCCTCTGGAATTTGGGGGCGTCACAGTCGTTGATATTAAATAGCAACTCGATTAAATCATGGTCGCAGATGGCGGTCACTATTACTAATATCAGTGACCGCACATGCGGTCGCTGATAGTATTGGTCGCTGTTGGGCCTTTTTCATGTAGTTCATTCCATCTAGTCGTTTAGTTAATGCAGCCATCTATGCAGACAAAGAAGTCACGGTGTCTAACTCATACACCCCTACGACCTTAGTTGGCGTGAGCCGATCATTTGGCCATTGGTAATTGTTCGCTACCATTGTTTCCACCAAATTGTATGCATCAGTATGAAATTTTGTCATAAATGCTCCTCCAGATGTCGCATCAATGCTTGAACGAATAGCTGGCGATTCCCCATTATAAAAAGTTTGGACTGGAAGCCATTCGGGCAAGCCATGATGTGGGCACTTTCTTAACAAATCTTTGAAACGCTCCCAAGCCTTGTAGAGGTTTTCTGAATCAAATTGTTTGAATGAAGTAATATCAATCCTTAGCCTAGTAATTTAAGCCGGCGGAAAGAACTTTGCCATAAATTTATTGGCCATATCGGTCCAGGTAGTGATAGAACCTGCTGGTAGCGAATGTAAACAACTCTTGGCTTTGTCCCGAAGGGTAAACGAGAACATTCAGAGTCAGATTGTCTCGTCAGAAACTCCATTAATTTTGAACGTGTTGCAGACTTCCAAGAAATTCATCAAATGATCATTGGGATCATCATTTGGCATTCCACTAAACTGAACACTGTTCTGCATCATTTGAATGGTACCCGACTTGATTATGAGCTTGAATATTCGGCCGAAGTACGCTTGGTTGGAACAGGAGATGAACTATTCCGGTCTCGACGAGGTGGCATACACGATAAAGAAGTACCTGAGAGAAAGATTAAATAGAAGAATCAGTCTAAAACAAGATCGTTTGAATTATTCCTAGAATTGAACGACAATTAATACTAAAGTCCCCAACAACGGCGCCAAAAACTTGTTTGTCGGATTACCGAACTATGAACACGGGCAAGTATACGCGGTCACACAAGTAATATAGTGATCAAAGTAGAGTGTTGAACCCACAAGGACTAGAGTACTAAAAATCTATCCAAACACTAAGTCTTTCATTACAATCAGGTTTAAACGGTTGATTATCGGGTGGTTGTGAAATTAAGATGGACTAAAACAGTAAATGAAAGAGAAGTAAATTCAAATACGGCAAACTAGAAATACAACTTCCCCTAATGCGTTGGTTAATCTCCTAACTCTCCGAATATAAGTAATGGCTCACAAGAATGGTTAATCGAGAACTAACAGTATACACAAGCCTCTTCTGAGTTCCAAGTGCAATCCCTTAGCTATATAAATCATCACATCCCTATGGTGAAAATAAATAGACTAAGGGTCATTAAGGTCCGTTCTCATTAATTACACAAGGCACATAACATTATTCCTATTCTATCATGAAAGAATCACTCATAAACACACGTTATGAACAAGTGTTGTTGCACTTAGGTTAGGCCATAATGTCAATTTCCAATATCAATTACAACCATATCAATTACTGTCTCAAGCAATCAATCAAATAAGCATAAAGTGCAACAATCCATCCACACGTGTGTCAATACTGTAAAAAGGAGAGATATTTGATTAAACTAACATTAGGTTACAATGTAATCCTAGAAATGAATTAGTTCATAACTATTGAACTAACTATCAACATCAAAGAGTTCAACATGCTCAAAATTACACAAAAAGAATAAAAGATTTGGCTAAGGAAAACTCCTCTCATGAAGTATTCTGGCTCCAAGTCTTCCCCTTGATGTGTAGAGTCTAAGTTGTGAAGGGCGGAATGAATTCTGAACCACTTTTGCACCACTAAATCTCTCTTTAAAGTTAGAAAACCATGAAAGCTAAGCTAAAACTGTAGTAGGAGTTAAAGAGGCTTAGAAAAGTTAAGTGTGTATCAAATCTCCCAAAAACTAGGTCATTTAATGACCTTTTCTGGCAAAACACCGGAGTTGGCAGTGCGACGCCAACTTTTAGCCTTGCTTTTATTGCATGTGGCTAATATCTTGGAAAAGTCGGTGGTTCTGGTGTCATGACGCCTTGACTTTATCTTGGTGCAGACGTGACTGCGGTCTTGGGTTGGGGCTGGGTATGGGAGAGAGTGCAGTGCATGCTGCTGCTATCTTTTATCTTTGCCGGTTGAGGCTGCAGGGCTGTGGGCTTCGGAGAGATTTGAAGGTCCTTCTGGCCTTTGTGTACTGGGCTTAGGAAAATTATAATGAACGTGAGTTATATTTTGTAGCTTGTGCAAGAGGCAAGTATCCTATCCCTAACTCCATTTTTATTAAGCAAGTTTCCTAAACTTCAACTTTACTTTATGTTGAGCAAGTCCTCCTAATTGTTTCTTCAAGTTAAAGATTTCCATATGAGATAGTATGATTCCTTAAAGCATGATTTCGTTATACAATACTTATTCGGTTGTATATCTCCTGAGATTTATTATCCAATTGATTGTCAATTTATTGTTGAAACTTGTAAGACTAGTGAACCTTGTTGATTCGACTAGTCCATAGTTGATGAGCGTTCTAAATTCCAGAACTTTATTGAGCTTATCCAATCTAAACTTCCTTTGGTGCGGACTCTGATGTCAAAACTGAGATGAACAACCCTGTAAAGGGGATTAATTACGCTTAGCGTTGAGATATTGTGCACAGTATGGTACTAAGGGCTGATCCCCCTAAGTACGAGAAGAAGGGTCCATAGTTTTATGACTGTTAAAGGTTTAAAGTCTAACACTTTATAACCTAGGACATGGTTCGAGGTCTTATGACCCTCAGATGTTATTTGATTCCTGTTATTCATTCTGGAGTCAAAGATTGAGATGAGTTATGTACTTAGATGTTATTTGATTCCTGTTATTCATTCTGGAGTTAAAGGTTGAGTTGAGTTATGTACTCAGATGTTAATTGATTCATGTCATCCATTCTTGAGTCAAAAGAGAGCTATTTATTCAAATGTCACTATTTCACTCGCATGTTATTATATTGTTTTCATATTATTATACTTGTGGGCAATCGTGCTCACTCTTGCGTAATAATAACATTCATGACTAAGAATCTAAAGGTCCGAGCCTTGAGCCTTCGACCAAAGAAAGGCAAAGGCAAGGTCAACAAGTGATGAAGACTTGTTGTTTTGTTTAATGTTTATGTTTCGGACTTATATTATGTTGTGTAAGACTATATTTGTTTATGTTCCGCATTTGAGATTAAGGTTAGCATAACCTGGGATTGATTTATTTATTTATTCAGATGTTGTAACCCGTAAGGGAAGATTATTTCTATTTATTCATGGTTTGCATTTATTATGGGTAGATAGAAAGATGATATTTATATAGTGAACACCAAATTCCGTGGAATCGAAGTACCCAGATTTGGGGGTGTCACAGGTTGGTATCAGAGTCCCAGGTTATGAACCTTAGGTGGGGGGAAAAACCTTAGGATAATAGCTTGTTAGAGATCGAGAATATAGTAATGATAACTCCTATCGAGTTCTAAGAAAGATAATAACTTACCTTACGTGCTATGTGTTTATATTTATGCTAGAGTATCGTTTAGCGTCACGTAATACTAAGACTTAAAATTTGATTTGTCAGGATGACAGATGCTGGAGAACCTAGTCAGTCCAGGAATATTGTACCCCTAGAGGCTAGAGAGGAGGAGCCCCGTGATATCCACGTAGTCTTGGAGCAGTTAGTCCGACGAGAGCCATCACCCTTGATCACAGTCATTGGTTAGGAGTATGTGCTGGTATCTGATTCAGAGGAGGACTCTGAAGATGAACCTGAGGAGGTCGAGTTTCAGACCGAGGCAGCTGAAGAGGAAGAGGAGGAAGAGGAAGACCCTAAAGAGTTCCCGCCGAGCTCTATCAGTGCAGAGATGTATGATGAGCTGTATGACCGTAACATAGAGTTACGTGATTTGGTTCAGGAGCTGAAGGAGACTGTTCAGGAACTGAGGGGATAATCGATTGCTTAACAGTCCACTATCAAGCAGAGGGATGGAGAGATTGAGGCTCTTCACACCCATCTGGGAAACGTAGAGTGGGATTTGGCTCATGAGAAAGGCCAGACCGAGCAGATGTCAGAGGAAATAGAAGAATTGAAGACTGAACTGAAGGAGAAATCGGCAAGACTGGCCGTAGCAGAGGAAGCATGGATAAGGGAATCACGATGAGCAAATCTCGTAGAAGACAATTGTCGAGCAAAGAAAGCCAAGCTGGATGAGACATACTCTACACTGCAGTATGCTATTGTTGAGGCTCAAGATCGGGTTCTGAGGTACCCAATTCAGTTCGAAGGACTACCGTCGTATATGTTAGATCGCAGGACGATGTCCAGGATCATGGAAGAAGAACGTAGCAAAGCTGATTGTCGCCTTAATAGGCAGTGACAGAAGTATTTTATTTTGTTAAATCTATCTGGTAGATAATGATGTAAATTCCGATGTGTTTATAAACAGAGGAATATTTTTATGTTTTAAATCCTGTAGATTCCTTATCTCGGGATAGTTGATGTAAATAGCAGTGATGCTATGACATGATGTTAAAAACTTTTGATTTAATAAAATATCAGAGTTTATTTGAGATGATGTGTTATATTGATGTGCCTAAATGTTTAAGTTGAACCTTAGATATTTAGAGAATTGAATGAGAATCTAATAAGTGTAATTCTTAACAGAATATGCCGCCAAGAAGACGACTTACCCGTCAACAGGCCCAAGAGGGGTCAACCAACAACGATGACAACGCCAATGCTAACCCCGTACAGTAGTTGGCGAACTTGCTTACTGGAGCCCTGAACAATCAACCCCAAGTTCCACCAAACACTACGTTCAAGGATTTCAAGGCGGTGGGACCGCCAGAGTTTAAAGGCACCATGAACCCAATTGAAGCTCAAACCTGGGTCATGGAGATAGAGAAAGTGTTCGACGTCACTAGAGTTAGCGAGGACCAGAAAACCACCTACGCAACGTTTATGCTGAAGTCCGAAGCCAGCTATTGGTGGCAAGCGAACAAGGTTTGAGGAGGAGAGGGTGTGATTACCTGGGAGAGGTTTAAAGAAATATTCTTTGAGATGCACTTCTCGACTAGCTCACAGGATTAGATGGAAGTCTAGTTTTTGGAACTAAAGCAGAGGAGTATGTTCGTACCAGAATATGCCGCAAAATTCAATGAGTTGGCAAGGTTTGCCCCGTACCAAGTGCACATAGATCAGAGGAAGGCCAGGAGGTTCGAACAGGGTTTGAGGCCCTAGTTGTATAGCAAGGTGTCAATGTTCCAATTGAAAACTTTGCTAGAGTGCTGGAGAAGGCCATTCTCGCTAAGGGCGGGAGTGACGCGGTGACTAAGTATAACCAGGATCAAAAGAAACAGAAGAGCGAAGGAGAAAGAGTTAACAACTCTGGTGGCAACAATGCGGGAGGGAGCAGTAATCAAAAGAGGAAGTGGACCGATAATCCACCAACTGGGAACCAGCAAGGAGGTCAAAAGAAGAGGATTAAAGCTTATCCGACCTGCAGGAAAGCTCACCTGGGAGTCTGCATGAAGGGTAAACAAGTCTGCTACAATTGTGGTCAGGAAGGCCACATAGCACCCAACTGTCTGAGAGCGTGCTTCACTTGCGGATCGAAGGACCATCTGGAAAGGGACTGTCCCAAGAAAGGATCTGGAGGTACAGGATCAGGAGGGAACAAAGGTCACAACGGGGGAAGTGCTCTGACCATCACAGGACCAACCGCAACCAACCGACCAACCGCCAGAACTTTCAACATGACCGTACAGGATGCTGTGCAATCTCACGATGTGGTGTCGGGTATCATTCCGATCAATAAAGTTAATGCTTATGTACTGTTTGATTCGGGTCCTACTTGTTCATTTATATCCGATGACTTTGCTAAGAACTTAGAATTGCCTATGGACAAGTTAGAATACCCCATGAACATAGAAATTGCGAATAGAGAAGTAATCCTCAGTAAATGCATTACACAAGAACTGTGGGGTTGACATTAAGGGTAACATCATGAACGTAAATCTTATCCCGATTAGACTTGGAGAATTCGATGTGATTTTGGGAATGGATTGGCTAGTCAATTATGAAAGTAGTATGCACACAAGCCAATCATGTTTGATGATAAAGCATATACTTTGTAACAATCTTATTCATTTATTAATAAAAAGTATTAATTTATTAAAGGCTTTTAAATTATCCACATGATGCTGTTTTATAATATGTGATAAACCCATAGTTTTAAGCAATGCTTTTAGAATAATGATGATGATCATTCTAATGAGATCTAAATTCTTAGAAAGCTTAAAACTAAAATAGTTCCCAATCGTTGGATTACTAAATTGGGTATTAGTGAATCCGGATAGATTGGTACATACGTTGCTTGCTCATTTGATGAGGATGATTGATCTCATGATCATTTGTGTGGAGACACTAAAGCAAGTATGTAGGTGCTTATTAGAGAATAAGTTCATTGAACGTGGCTCATTAAGGAATACCTAATGGAGTTTTACTTTTTGTCAATAGGAATTCATGTAGTGATAGTAAGACAAGTGATCCCGGGACTTGAGATCATCATAGTATCTTGTGTATGATGAGTTATACTTTGACTTATTCCTTAAGACCCTTAGGGTATATCAAAGGGTATGCTTGGGTATAATAAGTTGTACATGGAGATAATGTATGATCAATAAAGAATCTACCACTTCTAGTAAAAGAAGAGAAATGTCCTATGTGATTCGATAAATGACAACCCAAAGAGTCCTGGTTGTGGCGTAATGAAATTAGAAAAGGAGTTTCTAATTTGCATTATTTGGAGTTGTGCATTTAAGAGTCGAAAATACATATAATTAAATAAAATAAGACTTGACAAAGAATTCCATGTCTTATATTTAATTGGGACATTGTATGGTGGAAGGATTGAATTATACGATAACTATTTACTCAAAGGTTCTTTTATGATTAATGTTGAAATCTATATTATCCGGAAAGTCGTTGATCGCTAGGAGACTTATCCCTATGTAGAATAAATATTATTTATTTAAATAAATTATTAGTTTAATTTATTTATTTAAATAAGATTAGAATTGTTCTAATTGATTTATTCACAAATAGGTTTAATATAGAGAACCTAAAGGGTCACACCATAAAAAGGAAGAATAATTATTTAAGAAGTTAATGGCATAATCGTAATAATATATTAAGTATATTTAATTTAATCTATGGTGATAGAATAAATTAAATAGCTTAATATTTATTATTTAATATTTTAGAAATATTAAATATAAATTAATAAGAGGAGTCTTATTAATATTATTACAATTATTATTATTTTAATTTCTAAAAGAGTTTAGGAATTAATTTAATATAAGTACTCTCATTTATTCCTAATAGGATTAGGAGAGAAAATTAGTTAAAGGAGTTTAATTAATTATCCCTAATAAGATTAGGGAGCCCATTTAATTAAAAGAGTTTAATTAAATAAATAATACCTTATTTTTAATAGGGTTACTTGATATCTTTATAAGAGGAGTCTTATATCAGATATCAGATATACGAAATTCCAATTGTTGGAGAGTACGCTCCTTTTCTATAGAGATAGAAAAACTAGGGTTTAGCCAACCACCCATCTCCTTGAATTCTTCTTCTTCCTTGGTGGATCACCTCTAGAGGCCAAACACTTGGGTGGCTAACGTTGATCAAAGGAAGGAACCAAACCCGGTGGATTCAAGTTGAACGCGAAAGGATTTGTAGGTGAACTTGTACCTGAGGAAGCTCGATCTTCAAGGGTATGATTTTATTCTTTATCTTTTTCGTTTAATTAATAATTGTGCATAAAGGGTGATCCGGGTTTATGGTTTGTAAAAATTTTAAAACTCTGATTTTTACACGTTTTCGCTTATTTATGCAATTTGATTGCGTTCTTGAATATTACAAACCTAACAAATTATGGAGCTGTAATTGATTGCCAGAGGAAGTGTATCAACCTTATGACCCCGTCAAAGGTTGTATTTTATGGTAGCAAATCGCCTAGACAAGCAAGTTGTCTGACGATGATGCAGGCCAGGAAGTTGTTAAGACAGGGCTGTGTAGGATATTTAGCCTATATAGTCGATAGTCGTAGAGAAAACCCGAAGGTGGAAGATATACCAGTCGTGAGGGACTTCATAGACGTATTTTCGGATGATCTGTCAGGACTTTCGCTAGACAGAGAGGTTGAGTTTGTGATCGACTTGGCGCCAGGAATGGCTCCAATATCGAAGACACCGTACCGGATAGCTCCGGTAGAGATGAGAGAATTAATGGTACAACTGCAAGAGTTACTGGACAAGAAGTACATCCAACCGAGCGTATCGCCGTGGGGAGTGCCAGTGTTGTTTGTGAAGAAGAAGGACGGAACGATGCGACTTTGCATTGACTACAGAGAGCTGCATAAGGTCACGATTAAGAATAAATACCCATTACCAAGGATCGACGACCTGTTCGACCAATTGAAGGGTGCAAGATACTTTTTAAAGATAGATTTGAGGAGTGGTTACCACTAATTGAAGGTGAGGCCAGAGGATGTTCTGAAGACAGCATTTAGGACTCGATATGGTCACTACGAATTTTTGGTGATGTCATTTGGTCTAACGAATGCTCCTGCAGCATTTATGGGCTTAATGAATGGAGTGTTCAAACCTTTTTTGGACAAATTCGTAGTGGTCTTTATCGATGACATTTTGGTATATTTGAAAACCAAGGAAGAGCATGAAGATCATTTGAAGGTAACCCTAGAAGCATTGAGAAGAGAGAAGTTGTATGCCAAATTTTCAAAATGTGAATTCTTGATTGAGAGATTGCAATTTCTTGGACATGTGATCGCCAGGGACGGAATTTCGGTGGATCCCTCTAAAGTTGAAGCGGTGATGAACTGGGATCAGCCGAAAACACCGTCAGAAATGAGAAGTTTTCTGGGATTGGCAGGTTATTATAGAAGGTTCATTCAGGACTTTTCCAAGATCGCAACTCCGCTGAAGAATTTGACTAGGAAATCAGTGAAATTCGTTTGGACGGAGAAGTGTGAGGAAAGCTTCCAGGAGCTTAAGAAGAGGTTGAGTTCAGCACCTGTGTTATCTCTTCCAGATGATACAGGAAATTTTGTGGTTTATAGTGATGCGTCGCACAAAGGACTTGGTTGTGTGCTTATGCAAAACGGCAAGGTCATTGCGTATGCGTCACGACAACTGAAAGATTATGAGAAGGAATATCCGACACATGATTTGGAATTAGCGGCAATGGTATTTTCTTTGAAGATCTGGAGACACTATCTCTATGGGGAGAAGTGTGAAATATATACAGACCACAAGAGTCTGAAATATATTTTTACACAAAAGGACTTGAATATGCGCCAAAGAAGGTGGCTAGAGTTGATTAAGGATTATGACTGTGAGATTCTATACCATCCAGGTAAGGCTAATGTGATTGCCGACACCTTAAGCAGGAAGGGTCGGGAGAAGTTGATGATGTTGACTGCTCAGGAGGAGCTAATTTTAGCAATGGAAAAGCTGGAATTGGAAGTGAAGTATCCGATGGAGATTGATGAGAAATTGTTTCAGATGCAAGCCGGTACAACCCTATTGGATAAGGTTAAGGAAGCTCAACTTTAGGACGAAGAATGTCAGAAGGTTAAAAAGAAAATATCCGAAGGAACCGAACAGAGATTCAAGGTAGACAGTGAAGGACTACTGAGATTTGAGAACAGAGTGTGGGTACCGTCAGTATTAGAAGTTAAGGAGGACATTTTAAGCGAGGCTCATAGCTCACGATATTCAATTCACCCCGGTAGTACCAAGATGTATCAGGATCTTCGACAACACTTCTGGTGGCCGAATTTGAAATAGTATGTTGCTGAGTGTGTTGTAAAGTGTCTCACCTATCAAAAAGTAAAAGCCGAGCATCAGAGACTGAGTGGTTTACTATAACCCCTAGAAATCCCAGAATGGAAATGGGAACACATTACGATGGATTTCATGGTTGGCCTCCCGACGACTCAGAAAGGCTACGACGTAGTATAGGTTATCGTTGACCGACTGACGAAATCAGCTCACTTTCTTCCGATCAAGATCAAATTCAACTTAGACCAGTTGGCAAGGCTATACATGAAAGAGATTGTTTCTAGGCACGGAGTTCCGGTATCCATTGTTTCCGACCGAGATCCGCGCTTCACATCGAACTTCTGGAAACGACTACAGGAATGTATGGGAACACAGTTGAGAATGAGTACAGCGTATCACCCACATACAGATGGGCAGAGTGAGAGAACGATTCAGACATTGGAAGATATGCTGAGAGCATGCATCATGGACTTCAAAAGAAATTGGGACGATCTCCTATCACTTGTGGAATTCGGTTACAACAATAGTTACCATGCTAGTATTGGTATACCGCCTTACGAAGCGTTGTACGGAAGAAAATGCAGAACTCCGATATACTGGGATGAAGTTGGAGAGAGACAACTACTAGGTCCAGAACTGGTACAGCAGACGGCAGAGATAGTCAAAGTGATCAGAACCAGACTGGTAGCAGCTCAAGATAGACAGAAGAAGTACGTCGATCCACACAGTAAGAATGTCGAATTTGAATCAGGCAGTTATGTGTTTTTGAAAGTCTCTCCCTGGAAGGGAAAGATCAGATTCGGAAAGAAGGGAAAATTGAGCTCGAGGTTCATTGGTCCCTTTGAGGTACTGCAAAGAATTGGAGAAGTTGCGTATGAGGTAGCCTTACCTCCGGCGCTCGAGAATGTCCACAATGTTTTCCACGTTTCAGTCTTATGACTCTACAAACCCGATTACAAGCACGTGATTGAGTATGAACCCCTACACTTTAAGAAAGACTTATCCTATGAAGAAATTCCTGTTCAGATTGTTGATAGGAAAGAGCAAGTTCTGAGAAATAAAGTTATACCTTCTGTTAAAGTAATTTGGAGGAACCACAACGCTGAAGAAGCTACGTGGGACTCGAAGAACATATGATGAAGAATTATCCAGATTTATTTTCTTAACTTATTGTATCCGATTTTGGGGACATAATCTTTGTAAGGAGGGGAGAATGTAACGGGATGAAATTTATATTTCATTGTACCGTGATTCTGGGGACAAAATCTTAAGGGGGGAAAGATGTAACGAACGTGAGTTATATTTTGTAGCTTGTGCAAGAGGCAAGTATCCTATCCTTAACTCCATTTTTATTAAACAAGTTTCCTAAACTTCAACTTTACTTTATGTTGAGCAAGTCCTCCTAATTGTTTCTTCAAGTTAAAGATTTCCATATGAGATAGTATGATTCCTTAAAGCATGATTTCGTTATACAATACTTATTCGGTTGTATATCTCCTGAGATTTATTATCCAATTGATTGTCAATTTATTGTTGAAACTTGTAAAATTAGTGAACCTTGTTGATTCGACTAGTCCATAGTTGATGAGCGTTCTAAATTCCAGAACTTTATTGAGCTTATCCAATCCAAACTTCCTTTGGTGCGGACTCTGATGTCAAAACTGAGATGAACAACCCTGTAAAGGGGATTAATTACGCTTAGCGTTGAGATATTGTGCACAGTATGGTACTAAGGGTTGATCCCCCTAAGTACGAGAAGAAGGGTCCATAGTCTTATGACTGTTAAAGGTTTAAAGTCTAACACTTTATAACCTAGGATATGGTTCGATGTCTTATGACCCTCAGGTGTTATTTGATTCCTGTTATTCATTCTGGAGTCAAAGATTGAGATGAGTTATGTACTCAGATGTTATTTGATTCCTGTTATTCATTCTGGAGTCAAAGGTTGAGTTGAGTTATGTACTCAGATGTAAATTGATTCATGTCATCCATTCTTGAGTCAAAAGAAAGCTATTTATTCAGATGTCACTATTTCATTCGCATGTTATTATATTGTTTTCATATTATTATACTTGTGGGCAATCGTGCTCACTCTTGCGTAATAATAACATTGCAGCTAAGAACGAAAGGTCTGACGAGCCTTCGACCAGTAAAGGCAAGGGCAACGTCAACAAGTGATGAAGACTTGTTGTTTTGTTTAATGTTTATGTTTCAGACTTATATTATGTTGTGTAAGACTATATTTGTTTATGTTCCGCATTTGAGATTAAGGTTAGCATAACCTGGGATTGATTTATTTATTTATTCAGATGTTGTAATCCCGTAAGGGAAGATTATTTCTATTTATTCATGGTTTGCATTTATTATGGGTAGATAGACAGATGATATTTGTATAGTGAACACCAAATTCCGTGGAATTAAAGTACCCGAATTTGGGGGTTTCACAAAAATGACCGAAAAGCTCCTCAAAAGCTGGAATTTCTCCACTAACACCTACAAAACAGTTTTAATCTAAACATATACTATTCATATATAAAACTATGGAAAACGTAGGAAAATAAGTTAGAAAACAAAGTCAAACAAGCTTGATTTGTGGGTATAAATCCCACTTATCAGTCATTAACCCGGGAAGTCAAATTTAGCCCCAGCAGCAACCCGGGAGGTATCAATCAACCCCGACCTCAATATCAGGACGCCAACCTTGGTCTCAATCCAGGAAGTCAAGGCAACCTCTTCGTCAACCGTGGACATGTCAATACATCTCCGGTCTCATCCTAGGAAGTCAAATTCATTCCCGGTCTCAACCCGGGAAGTCAGATTCAATCCCGGCATTAACTCGGGAAGGGTAGATCATCCCCGGTCTCAATCTGGGATGTCAAGCCAACTTTAGACATCAACCTGAAGCATCACAATAACTCCAGAACAAAACTTGGAACGACCACGTCAGCCTCAAAGACAACCCTGAGGTCAAAAGGAACCACCGGGACCCAAATCTTGGAATCAGCCCCTGGAAGTCAACTAGTGACCATGCCGACACTACAGGCAACCCCAGGAGGGGTACAACGATCATTTTATCAACTCTCAACCTACTTGGTCAAACTCAAGCCAAATCAATGCCGTCGAAGTCAGGACGAACCCTAACGACGATCCCGAGTGACAACTACGTAAGACAGCTCAACGGACAAACTGCGGGGAATCAAAGACCTGGTTATGAACCCATCTTACTTGATCCGGAAAATATTTTTTCCCATATCATTACGACACTCTCGGCATGAGCTTTTTAGAAAGGTCTCGCACACCTCAAACGGACGCTCCGATCACAAGTTAGAAAGTTTCCGACCGGACATCGCATTGCTAGGAGTGCACGTACTTCGAGATGACCAAGCCGGGCAAGCGGGCCCCACCACGTGGAGCCGCACCTTCACCTACGATTGCCGCATGTAAAGGTGTGACTCCCCCCTTTATAAATAGAGGGGCAGCCCCCTCTCATTTCATACGAATTTTCAAGCAGTGAAGCCTTGCCCGACTGATTTTTTGACTTCTAGACCTCTTCTAAACCCAAATTTTTTCACTCCAACACGTAGATATACCCAAATACTATCAAATATCAAAAAACCACCGGTAGATTTGGACGTTTCAAGCCCACTAAGTGGCAAAAAGCCGATAATGCAACCCATTGTAAGTATTTTTACGATAGGCAAGTCAGTACTACTACTTTGCACTGTTATTCACTTGCACACAAAGTTTCACTTTCAAAACACACCCGGAACTTGGTTCAGTGGCCGTTTTCGTAAAAAAATTTTGTACATAAACTCTGTTTTTTACTTTTCTATAACTTGAATTGATAATCCGTCAGCTCCAGCAGCTTCAATGCACTAGCATACACATATTTGGCATGTAAGACCCCAGATTTTATGAAATAGAAGTATTCAATTTTTCTTATAATTATTATTCAGTAAATGGGTAAATTGATAAAGGGTTAAAGTTGAGGGTGATATATGTAAATTGTTCAAAATAAGCAAGTAGTAATAGAATATTCGTACGACTGCGCAGCCATTTATGGGTCCCATAACGGAATAACTGTCGGATGAATAAAACGACAAGAATGAGTTTTCTAAAAATAATGACGTAGTTGTTACTGTTAGAACTGTTGAAATACCCAGTGGTTAAAATACAGTAATATGCTTGTTGTTTGCGATAGCTGCGGTATTGCACAGTAATTCTAAATTATTGATTCGTACGTAAAAAGACATTTACTCAATTATTGTTACAGTATTTACTGTTTAATATTTTATATTATTGATTCAATAATTGTTTAATATTTTATTGATTCAATAATTGCTACGTTGATATTATATTGTCATTGCACAGTATTTCAAATTATCAAATTAATAATTTATATTATTTGAATAATATTATTAGATAGCATTATTGACAATGTCTAAGGAAGTTCTATCGAGGAAAGAGTTAGGTTAATGTAATTGCGCGCCAGTAAGGAGAAATCCTTATCAGAAAGCCCCTCTTTCCTGGGAACGACCTGGTTGTCATTATTGTGATTCTGTAATATTATATGTGAATAATTAATTATTAATTTATATGATAAGAAAATATTTATTTTTGTGGATATAAATGATGGATATATTTATTTTATGTGGATAAAAATGAAGGAATTAAGGTTGATATGTTTTATAAGTATTTTGTCGAAATGAAAGTATTAAAAATCATCCGTTTGTGGATTTCGGCTATTTTCGGTTAGGAATTTGGAAAAACTTCCTTCTGAAAAGTTGTAGAGAATTGTCGAAATGAAAGTATTAAAAATCATCTGTTTGTGGATTTCGGCTATTTTCGGTTGGGAATTTGGAAAAACTTCCTTATGCAAAGTTATAGAGAATTAAAATTCATATGGAAAGAACATAGAGTTCGTATTTTTCTGATTAACGTGTTATTTATTATGAATTATTGAAGTTTCGGAAAATAAATACTTTTTTAAAATAAAATGGTGGGCCCCACTTTTGGTTGGTGTGGAAAATCTGATTTTGGTGGGTCCCACTTGTGATGGCTGATGATTTTGGATCAAAAACGTGCGTAGAAAATTTTAATATTATTTTATTAATTTAGTCTCCTTTGGCGTTCTAAGCATTTTCCTATAAATAGGTGCTTAGGTTAGAATTGAAAATCACACCAGAAACATAAGTTTTCTCTCTCTATATTATCGAGCGTATTTTTGTGATTATTTTGATACTTTAAGAGTTGCTATTCAGTGCAAGTTTCTTTCAACACTATATCCGAAATTCCAGTCAGAAGTACTGTTCTTTTGCGGTAAGGAATGGTAAGGAATGTTATTTTCTTTCGTAAATGATGACATTGCTTTCAATATCATTATATCAAAATATTGGTATGAATTTTATTATGAATTTTTTTACCTTTTTCGTTGGGATTACTATTCACGATATATCAAGACTTTATTCACGATATCGATTAATTATTCACTTAATCACGGTACTATTCACGAGTACTTTTCACGAAATATAATTTTTCTTATAAATTTTTTTATCTTTTTATGTCGGGGTTACTATTCACGTATACGGCTCTATTCACGTATACGGCACTATTTACGAATACGGTACTATTCATGAGTACTATTCATAAAATATGATTTTTCTTATGAAAATTTCTATTTTTTTGTGTCGTGTTACTATTCACGAGTACTCTTCACGAAGTATGATTTTTCTTATGAAAATTTCTATCTTTTTATGTCGGGGTTACTATTCACGTATATGGCACTATTTACGAATAAGGTACTATTCACGAGTACTATTCATAAAATATGATTTTTCTGATAAAAATTTCTATTTTTTTGTGTCGTGTTACTATTCACGTATACGGTACTATTTATGAATACGGGATACTATGAACGGGTTACTATGCACGTGGTACTATGCACGAGGTACTATTCACGGCAAAATTGATTTCTTTTTCTAACCAAATTATCGTTGATTTATGAATCTTACTCTTGAAATTATATCCATATTTTGATCATATTTTTTTTATTATCATATATAACATTTTTATAATCGTGGTGATGAAATTTCTCTTTGACTTGAGTGTAAAGATGGGTAGATTATTTGTATGATCGCGACTATGGGTTCTCTTTGGCCAGTAGTGCAAAGATGAATTATTGACTGGTATGTCCATGACCATTAAATTTACAATTGAATATCTTTAGCTTAAGGGCAAAGGTGAAATGATCAACATGGTTATAATTATTTTTTATATAAATTCTGAAATGCTTATATATTTATTTGATTTATGAATATCTTTGGCATGCAGTGCAAAGATGAGTTGTTGATTTATGAATATCTTTGGCCTGTAGCGGAAAGATGAGTTGTTGATTTATGAATATCTTTGGCCTGTAGTGCAAAGATGAACTGTTGATTTATGAATATCTTTGGCATGTAGTGCAAAGATGAGTTGTTGATTTATGAATATCATTGGTCCGTAGTGGAAAGATGAATTGATTAGCATGATTATGAACAAGAACTGTGATTTGGTATAACCATGATCTTTGGTGTTTCAGGTAAAGACATGTGATGAAGGTTATCTTTGTCCTGGATGCGAAGAGGAATTTAGCAACACAATTATGATTATGAATTATTCACATGATTGTGGACAAGAATTGTTGATTGATGTTACAGGGATTAAATATTGTTGATGAACTTTTAAAATGGAGAAGAAAATAGACATTTTGGTCTATTTGACTCTTCTAATGGATTGTTCGTTCCGCTGCAACTATGGTTGAAAAGTTTTACCATCTACCATATGATCTAAATCTCTGATTATTATTGTTGAGTGCTATTGATAATTTGATTATCTTTAGTCATGATATTCTTTACTGGGCTATTGGTGCTCACCTTTTTGCTTCAAAATTCCTTTCAGGTAATAAGAGTGTAGCGAGGTCGAGCGGGGATAACAGGGAAATAGAAATACAGTCGATAGCTATTGAAGTTTCCCATAAAATAGTATGATAATAATTATATTGAGAAATTAAAATGTGTGTGTCGTATTTTATACGTCATTTAACCGTTGATTTTGGTGAACCGAATAGGTTGAGGTGAACCCAACTTTGGAAGAGTGTTTTGTCACTATCATACAAGATGTCCAACCACATACGACTTCATGTTATCATAAGACATGGTTGTGCACATCCACTTGCTGATTATATCCATGACCACTACCTATATAACCTTGGAGTACGGTTGGAATATAATTCTCAGTTTGAGACAACAGAGATAATTATATGGCAAGAGAAGATCCACCATTGGAATGAACAAGATGGTAATCTTCTCGTTTTTCTTTGGGGTCTATTAGGTCAACCAAAGTTAATTCTCAAGTCCTATGATATCTATTATAACCAAAAGCATGGCCTCCCATGTACGAAGGTTTCCTTGAGCAATTTCCAAAGATTTTAATTCCTAAAACAGGTTATTATTTGTTGCTTTTATGTAACGATATCTTTGATTTAGAGTGAGGATACTGTATTTGTAATGAAACTCACAGTTTAACTGTGGTCGTATTTTGTACGACAGTTTAAAAGTTAGAATTTAAAGATTTGTATTTGGATTATGTACCATGTATTTCTTGGCGACCCGAATAAAGGGTTGTGTATTGAACCTTTTTGGGGCGCCACAAATGGTATCGAGCTTAGGGATATGGTGGTTTGGTGGAGATCTCGAGTCTAAAACTAGGAGGGAGATTTAGTAATATATACTTGGTAGTGTGTGACTAAGCTAAGCTGAATTTTCTTACTTGATAAGTTGACAAATTGTGATATGTCAATTAACCTTTGTTTTGAAGCAGTGTTCTAGAATGAGCAATAGAGAAATCATGATACATAAGAAATGACGGGGAAGATAGAATCTGAAATAAAAGCAAGGTATTATCACCTCTTCGGAATACCAGGTACGTCAATTTTGGGGACGAAATTTCATAAGGAGGGGAGATTGTAAGACCCCAGATTTTATGAAATAGAAGTATTCAATTTTTCTTATAATTATTATTCAGTAAATGGTTAAATTGATAAAAGGTTAAAGTTGAGGGTGATATATGTAAATTTTTCAAAATAAGCAAGTAGTAATGGAATATTCTTGTTGTCGGGGAATATTCATACGACTGCGCAGCTATTTATGGGCCCCATAATGGAATAACTGTCGGATGAATAAAACGACAGGAATGAGTTTTCTAAAAATAACGACGTAGTTGTTACCGTTAGAACTGTTGAAATACCAAGTGATTAAAATACAGTAATACGCAGTGTTGCACAGTAGCACACGTTATTGCACAGTAATTCTAAATTATTGATTCGTACGTAAGAAGGCATTTACTCAATTATTGTTACAGTATTTACTGTTTAATATTTTATATTATTGATTCAATAATTGTTTAATATTTTATTGATTCAATAATTGATACGTTGATATTATATTGTCATTGCACAGTATTTCAAATTATCAAATTAATAATTTATATTATTTGAATAATATTATTAGATAGCATTATTGACAATGTCTAAGGAAGTTCTGTCGAGGAAAGGGTTAGGTTAATCTAATTGCGTGCTAATAAGGAGAAATCCTTATCGGAAAGCCCTTTCTTGATCCTGGGAACGACCTGGTTGTCATTATTGTGATTCTGTAATATTATTTGTGAATAATTAATTATTAATTTATATGATAAGGAAATATTTATTTTATGTGGATATAAATGATGGATATATTTATTTTATGTGGATAAAAATGAAGGAATTAAGGCTGAGGTGTTTTATCAGTATTTTGTCGGAATGAAAGTATTAAAAATCATCCGTTTGTGGATTTCGGCTATTTTCGGTTGGGAATTTGGAAAAACTTCCTTCTGCAAAGTTGTAGATAATTAAAATTAATATGGAAAGAACATAGAGTTCGTATTTTTCTGATTAACGGGTTATTTATTATGAATTATTGAAGTTTCGGAAAATAATACTTTTTTAAAATAAAATGGTGGGCCTCACTTTTGGTTGGTGTGGAAAATCTAATTTTGGTGGGTCCCACTTGTGATGGCTGATGATTTTGGGTCAAAAACGTGCGTAGAAATATTTAATATTATTTTATTAATTTAGTCTCTTTTGGCATTCTAAGCATTTTTCTATAAATAGGTGCTTAGGTTAGAATTGAAAATCACACCAGAAACATAAGTTTTCTCTCTATATTATTGAACGTATTTTTGTGAGTTATTTGATACTTTAAGAGTTGCTATTCAGTGCAAGTTTCTTTCAGCACTATATCCGAAATTCTAGTCAGAAGTACTGTTCTTTTGAGGTAAAGGATGGAAAGGAATGTAATTTTCTTTCGTAAATGATGTTATTGCTTTCAATATCATTATATCAAAATATTGGTATGAATTTTATTATGAATTTTTTTTCCTTTTTCGTCGGGGTTACTATTCACGTATACGACATTATTCACGTATACGGCACTATTCACGAATATAGTACTATTCACGAGTACTCTTCACGAAGTATGATTTTTCTTATGAAAATTTCTATCTTTTTATGTTGGGGTTACTATTCACGTATATGGCACTATTTACGAATAAGATACTATTCACGAGTACTATTCATAAAATATGATTTTTCTGATAAAAATTTCTATTTTTTTGTGTCGTGTTACTATTCACGTATACGGTACTATTTACGAATATGGGATACTATACACGGGTTACTATGCACGTGGTACTATGCACGGGGTAGTATTCACGGCAAAATTGGTTTTTTTTTCTTACCAAATTATCGTTGATTTATGAATCTTACTCTTGAAATTAGATCCATATTTTGATCATATTATTTTTATTATTATATATAACATTTTATAATTCTGGCGATGAAATTTCTCTTTGACTTGAGTGTAACGATGGGTAGATTATTGGTATGATCGTGACTATGGGTTCTCTTTGGCCAATAGTGCAAAGATGAATTGTTGATCGGTATGTTCATGACCATTGAATATACAATTGAATATCTTTAGCTTAAGGGCAAAGGTGAATTGATCAACATGGTTATAATTATTGTTTATATAAATTCTGAAATGATTATATATTTATTTGATTTATGAATATCTTTGGCATGCTGTGCAAAGATGAGTTGTTGATTTATGAATATCTTTGACCTGTAGCGCAAAGATGAGTTATTGATTTATGAATATCTTTGGCTTGTAGTGCAAAGATGAACTGTTGATTTATGAATATCTTTGGCATGTAGTGCAAAGATGAGCTGTTGATTTATGAATATCTATGGCCTGTAGTGTAAAGATGAGCTGTTGATTTATGAATATCATTGGTCCGTAGTGGAAAGATGAATTGATTAGCATGATTATGAACAAGAACTGTGATTTGGTATAACCATGATTTTTGGTGTTTCAGGTAAAGACAGGTGATGAAGGTTATCTTCGTCCTGGATGCGAAGAGGAATTTAGCAACACAATTATGATTATGAATTATTCACATGATTGTGGACAGAAATTGTTGATTGATGTTACAGGGATAAAATATTGTTGATGAACTTTTAACATGGAGAAGAAAATAGACATTTTGGTCTATTTGACTCTTCTAATGGATTGTTCGTTTCGCTGCAACTATGGTTGAAAAGTTTTACCATATACCATATGATCTAAATCTCTGATTATTATTGTTGAGTGCTATTGATAATTTGATTATCTTTAGTCACGATATTCTTTACTGAGCTATTTGTGCTCACCTTTTTGCATCATAATTCCTTTCAGGTAATAAGAGTGTAGCGAGGTCGAGCGGGGATAACAGAGAAATAGAAATACAGTCGATAGCTATTGAAGTTTCCCATAAAATAGTATGATAATAATTATATTGAGAAGTTAAAATGTGTGTGTCGTATTTTATACGTCATGTAACCGTTGATTTTGGTGAACCGAATAGGTTGAGGTGAACCCAACTTTGGAAGGGTGTTTTGTCACTATCATACAAGATGTCCAACCACATATTTATTATGAATTATTGAAGTTTCGGAAAATAAATACTTTTTTAAAATAAAATGGTGTGCCCCACTTTTGGTTGGTGTGGAAAATATGATTTTGGTGGGTCCCACTTGTGATGGCTGATGATTTTGGGTCAAAAATGTGCGTAATTTTTTTTAATATTATTTTATTAATTTAGTCTCCTTTGGCGTTCTAAGCATTTTCCTATAAATAGGTACTTAGGTTAGAATTGAAAATCACATCAGAAACATAAGTTTTCTCTCGCTATATTATTGAGCGTATTTTTGTGAGTAGTTTGATACTTTAAGAGTTTCTATTCAGTGCAAGTTTCTTTCAGCACTATATCCGAAATTTCAGTTAGAAATACTGTTCTTTTGAGATAAGGGATGGTAAGGAATGTTATTTTCTTTCGTAAATGATACTATTGCTTTCAATATCATTATATCAAAATATTGGTATGAATTTATTATGAAATTTTTTACATTTTTCGTCGGGGTTACTATTCACATATACGACACTATTCACGTATACAGCACTATTCACGAATACAGTACTATTCATGAGTACTCTTCACGAAGTATGATTTTTCTTATGAAAATTTCTATCTTTTTATGTCGGGGTTACTATTCACGAGTACTATTCATAAAATATGATTTTTCTTATGAAAATTTCTTTTTTTTTGTGTCGTGTTACTATTCACGTATACGATACTATTTATGAATACGGGATATTATGCACGTGTTACTATGCATGTGGTACTATGCACGGGGTACTATTCACGGCAAAATTGGTTTCTTTTTCTTACCAAATTATCGTTGATTTATGAATCTTACTCTTGAAATTAGATCCATATTTTGATCATATTATTTTTATTATCATATATAACATTTTTATAATTCTAGTGATGAAATTTCTCTTTAACTTGAGTGTAACGATGGGTAGATTATTGGTATGATCGTGATTGTGGGTTCTCTTTGGCCAATAGTGCAAAGATGAATTGTTGATTGGTATGTTCATGACCATTGAATTTATAATTAAATATCTTTAGCTTAAGGGCAAAGATGAATTGATCAACATGGTCATAATTATTGTTTATATAAATTCTGAAATGATTATATATTTATTTGATTTATGAATATCTTTGGCATGCAGTTCAAAGATGAGTTATTGATTTATGAATATCTTTGGACTGTAGTGCAAAGATGAAGTGTTGATTTATGAATATCTTTGGCATGTAGTGCAAAGATGAGCTGTAGATTTATGAATATCATTGGTCCGTAGTGGAAAGATGAATTGATTAGCATGATTATGAACAAGAACTATGATTTGGTATAACCATGATCTTTGGTGTTTCAGGTAAAGACATGTGATGAAGGTTATCTTTGTCCTGGATGCGAAGAGGAATTTAGCAACACAATTATGATTATGAATTATTCACATGATTGTGGACAGGAATTGTTGATTGATGTTACATGGATAAAATATTGTTGATGAACTTTTAAAATGGAGAAGAAAATAGACATTTTGGTCTATTTGACTCTTCTAATGGATTGTTCGTTCCGCTGCAACTATGGTTGAAAAGTTTTACCATATACCATATGATCTAAATCTCTGATTATTATTGTTGAGTGCTATTGATAATTTGATTATCTTTAGTCATGATATTCTTTCTTTATTTATTTGTGCTCACCTTTTTGCTTCACAATTCCTTTCGGTGTAATAAGAGTGTAGCGAGGTTTGATGAGGATAAAGGAAAATAGAAATACGATCGATAGCCATTGAAGTTTCCCATAAAATAGTATGATAATAATTATATTGAGAAGTTAAAATGTGTGTGTCGTATTTTATATGTCATTTAACCGTTGATTTTGGTGAACCGAATAGGTTGAGGTGAACCCAACTTTGGAAGGGTGTTTTGTCACTATCATACAAGATGTCCAGCCACATACGACTTCATGTTATCATAAGACATGGTTGTGCACATCCACTTCCTGATTATATCCATGAGCACTACCTATATAACCTTGGAGTACGGTTGGAATATAATTCTCAGTTTGAGACAACAAAGATAATTATATGGCAAGAGAAGATCCACCATTGGAATGAACAAGATAGTAATCTTCTCGTTTTTCTTTGGGGTCTATTAGGTCAACCAAAGTTAATTCTCAAGTCCTACGATATCTATTATAACCAAAAGTATGGCCTCCTATGTACGAAGGTTTTCTTGAGCAATTTCCAAAGATTTTAATTCCTAAAATGATTATTATCGATCGTTGCTTTATGTAACGTATCTTTGATTTAGAGTGTAAATCAGATTTGTAATAAAAACTCACGGTTTAATTACGATTACGTATTTTGTACTGACGGTTTAAAAGTTAGAATTTGAAGATTTGTATTTGGATTACGTCCATGTATTTCTTGGCGACCCGAATAGGCGGGTTGTGTATTGAACCTATTTTGGGGCGTCACAAATGGTATCAGAGCTTAGGGATATGGTCGCTGACGGAGATTTGAGTCTAAAACTAGGAGGGGAGAGACGAGTAATATACTTCGCTAGTATGTGACTAACCTAAGCTAAATTTTCTTACTTGATAAGTTGACAAATTGTGATATGTCAATTAACCTTTGTTTTGAAGCAGTGTTCTAGAATGAGCAATGAAGAAATCATGATACGAAGAAATGACGGGGAAGATAGAATCTGAAATAAAAGCAAGGTATTATCACCTCTTCGGAATACCAGGTACGTAAATTTTGGGGACGAAATTTCATAAGGAGAGAAGATTGTAAGACCCCAGATTTTATGAAATAGAAGTATTCAATTTTTCTTATAATTATTATTCAGTAAATGGTTAAATTGATAAAAGGTTAAAGTTGAGGGTGATATATGTAAATTTTTCAAAATAAGCAAGTAGTAATGGAATATTCTTGTTGTTGGGAATATTAAATACGATCATTGCATGACCATTTATGGGCCCCATGCTTGGAATAAGCTCGTCGGATGAATAAAACGCAGCGGGAATGAGTTTTCTAAAAATAACGACGTAGTTATTCTCGTTAGAAACTGTTGAAATACCCAAGTGGTTAAAATACGGTAATACGCGGTGATTGTCGCATGAAGCAGCATACCAGTATCGCATGATAATTCTAAATTATTGATTCGTACGTAAAAAGACATTTACTCAATTATTGTTACAGTATTTACTGTTTAATATTTTATATTATTGATTCAATAATTGTTTAATATTTTATTGATTCAATAATTGTTACGTTGATATTATATTGTCATTCAGACAAGATTTCAAATTATCAAATTATAATTTATATTATTTGAATAATATTATTAGATAACATTATTGATAGTGTCTAAGGAAGTCCTATCGAGAAAAGAGTTAGGTTAATGTAATTGCGCGCCAGTAAGGAGAAATCCTTATCGAAAAGCCCCTTTTTCCTAGGAAGGACCTGGTTGTCATTATTGTGATTCTGTAATATTATTTGTGAATAATTAATTATTAATTTATATGATAAGAAAATATTTATTTTATGTGGATATAAATGATGGATATATTTATTTTATGTGGAAAAAATGAAGGAATTAAGGCTGATGCGTTTTATCATTATTTTGTTCGGAATGAAAGTATTAAAAATCATCCGTTTGTGGATTTATTTTATTTTCGGTTGGGAATTTGGAAAAACTTCCATACGCAAAGTTGTGAGAATTAAAATTTATATGGAAAGAACATAGAGTTCGTATTTTTTTGATTAACGGGTTATTTATTATGAATTATTGAAGTTTCGGAAAACAAATACTTTTTTAAAATAAAATGGTGGGCCCCACTTTTGGTTGGTGTGGAAAAATCGATTTTGGTGGGTCCCACTTGTGATGATATTGATGATTTTGGGTCAAAAACGTGCGTAGAAAATTTTAATATTATTTTATTAATTTAGTCTCCTTTGGCGTTCTAAGCATTTTCCTATAAATAGGTGCTTAGGTTATAATTGAAAATCACATCAGAAACATAAGTTTTCTCTCTCTATATTATTGAGCATATTTTTTGAGTAGTTTGATACTTTAAGAGTTGCTATTCAGTGCAAGTTTCTTTTAGCACTATATCCGAAATTCCAGTCAGAAGTGCTGTTCTTTTGAGGTAAGGGATGGTAAGGAATGTTATTTTCTTTCGTAAATGATGTTATTGCTTTCAATATCATTATATCAAAATATTGGTATGAATTTTATTATGAAATTTTTACCTTTTTCGTCGGGGTTACTATTCACGTATACGACACTATTCACGAATACAGTACTCTTCACGACGTATGATTTTTCTTATGAAAATTTCTATCTTTTTATGTCGGGGTTACTATTCACGTATACGGCACTATTCACGATATCACTAGATTATTCATGAGTACAATTCATAAAATATGATTTTTCTTATGAAAATTTCTATTTTTTGTGTCGTGTTACTATTCACGATATGGGTACTATTATACTTAACACGAGATACTATGAACGTGGTACTATGCATGTGGTACTATGCACGGGGTACTATTCACGGCAAAATTGGTTTCTTTTTTCTTACCAAATTATCGTTGATTTATGAATCTTACTCTTGAAATTAGATCCATATTTTGATCATATTATTTTTATTATCATATATAACATTTTTATAATTCTGGTGATGAAATTTCTCTTTGACTTGAGTGTAACGATGGGTAGATTATTGGTATGATAGTGACTATGGGTTCTCTTTGGCCAATAGTGCAAAGATGAATTGTTGATTGGTATGTTCATGACCATTGAATTTACAATTGAATATCTTTAGCTTAAGGGCAAAGGTGAATTGATCAACATGGTTATAATTATTGTTTATATAAATTCTGAAATGATTATATATTTATTTGATTTATGAATATCTTTGGCATGCAATGCAAAAATGAGTTGTTGATTTATGAATATCTTTGGCCTGTAGCGCAAAGATGAGTTGTTGATTTATGAATATTTTTGGCATGTAGTGCAAAGATGAGCTATTGATTTATGAATATCTCGTGGCACTCAGAAAGTGCAAAGATGAAATTTGTTGATTTATGAATATCATTGGTCTGTAGTGGAAAATTGATTGATTAGCATGATTATGAACAAGAACCGTGATTTGGTATAACCATGATCTTTGGTGTTTCAGGTAAAGACATGTGATGAAGGTTATCTTTGTCCTGGATGCGAAGAGGAATTTAGCAACACAATTATGATTATGAATTATTCACATGATTGTGGACATGAATTGTTGATTGATGTTACATGGATAAAATATTGTTGATGAACTTTTAAAATGGAGAAGAAAATAGACATTTTGGTCTATTTGACTCTTCTAATGGATTGTTCGTTCCGCTGCAACTATGGTTGAAAAGTTTTACCATATACCATATGATCTAAATCTCTGATTATTATTGTTGAGTGCTATTGATAATTTGATTATCTTTAGTCATGATATTCTTTACTGGGCTATTTGTGCTCACCTTTTTGCTTCACAATTCCTTTCAGGTAATAAGAGTGTAGCGAGGTCGGCGGGGATAATGAGGAAAATAGAAATACGATCGATAGCCATTGAAGTTTCCCATAAAATAGTATGATAATAATTATATTGAGAAGTTAAAATGTGTCGATTTTATATGTCATTTAACCGTTGATTTTGGTGAACCAAATAGGTTGAGGTGAACCCAACTTTGAAGGGTGTTTTGTCACTATCATACAAGATGTCCGACCACATACGACTTCATGTTATCATAAGACATGGTTGTGCACATCCACTTCCTGATTATATCCATGAGCACTACCTATATAACCTTGGAGTACGGTTGGAATATAATTCTCAGTTTGAGACAACAAAGATAATTATATGGCAAGAGAAGATCCACCATTGGAATGAACAAGATAGTAATCTTCTCGTTTTTCTTTGGGGTCTATTAGGTCAACCAAAGTTAATTCTCAAGTCCTACGATATCTATTATAACCAAAAGTATGGCCTCCTATGTACGAAGGTTTTCTTGAGCAATTTCCAAAGATTTTAATTCCTAAAACAGTTATTGACTGTTGCTTTATGTAACGTATCTTTGATTTAGAGTGTAAATACTGTATTTGTAATAAAAACTCACAGTTTAATTGCGGTCGTATTTTGTACGACAGTTTAAAAGTTAGAATTTGAAGATTTGTATTTGGATTCTGTACCATGTATTTCTTGGCGACCCAGAATAGGCGGGTTGTGTATTGAACCTATTTTGGGGGCGTCACAAATGGTATCAGAGCTTAGGGATATGGTCGCTGACGGAGATTTGAGTCTAAAACTAGGAGGGGAGAGACGAGTAATATACTTCGCTAGTATGTGACTAACCTAAGCTAAATTTTCTTACTTGATAAGTTGACAAATTGTGATATGTCAATTAACCTTTGTTTTGAAGCAGTGTTCTAGAATGAGCAATGAAGAAATCATGATACAGAAGAAATGACGGGGAAGATAGAATCTGAAATAAAAGCAAGGTATTATCACCTCTTCGGAATACCAGGTACGTAAATTTTGGGGACGAAATTTCATAAGGAGGGAAGATTGTAAGACCCCAGATTTTATGAAATAGAAGTATTCAATTTTTCTTATAATTATTATTCAGTAAATGGTTAAATTGATAAAAGGTTAAAGTTGAGGGTGATATATGTAAATTTTTCAAAATAAGCAAGTAGTAATGGAATATTCTTGTTGTCGGGGAATATAAAGACATTTGATTATGACCATTTATGGGCCCCATAACGGAATAACATGCCGGATGAATAAAGCAGCGAGAATGAGTTTTCTAAAAATAACGACGTAGTTATTATTGTTAGAATCTGTTGAAATACCCGATGGTTAAAATACAAGTAATATGCGGTGGTGTTGCAAGAGCATTGCGGTATTGACTGATAATTCTAAATTATTGATTCGCACGTAAAAGACATTTACTCAATTATTGTTACGATTTTCTTTATTTAATATTTTATATTATTGATTCAATAATTGTTTAATATTTTATTGATTCAATAATTGTTACGTTGATATTATATTGTCATTGCACAGTATTTCAAATTATCAAATTATAATTTATATTATTTGAATAATATTATTAGATAACATTATTGATAGTGTCTAAGGAAGTCCTGTCGAGAAAAGAGTTAGGTTAATGTAATTGCGCGCCAGTAAGGAGAAATCCTTATCGAAAAGCCCCTTTTTCCTAGGAAGGACCTGGTTGTCATTATTGTGATTCTGTAATATTATTTGTGAATAATTAATTATTAATTTATATGATAAGAAAATATTTATTTTATGTGGATATAAATGATGGATATATTTATTTTATGTGGAAAAAATGAAGGAATTAAGGCTGATGCGTTTTATCATTATTTTGTCGGAATGAAAGTATTAAAAATCATCCGTTTGTGGATTTCGGCTATTTTCGGTTGGGAATTTGGAAAAACTTCCTTCTGCAAAGTTGTAGAGAATTAAAATTTATATGGAAAGAACATAGAGTTCGTATTTTTCTGATTAACGGGTTATTTATTATGAATTATTGAAGTTTCGAAAAACAAATACTTTTTTAAAATAAAATGGTGGGCCCCACTTTTGGTTGGTGTGGAAAATCTGATTTTGGTGGGTCCCACTTGTGATGGCTGATGATTTTGGGTCAAAAACGTGCGTAGAAAATTTTAATATTATTTTATTAATTTAGTCTCCTTTGGCGTTCTAAGCATTTTCCTATAAATAGGTGCTTAGGTTATAATTGAAAATCACATCAGAAACATAAGTTTTCTCTCTCTATATTATTGAGCATATTTTTTGAGTAGTTTGATACTTTAAGAGTTGCTATTCAGTGCAAGTTTCTTTTAGCACTATATCCGAAATTCCAGTCAGAAGTGCTGTTCTTTTGAGGTAAGGGATGGTAAGGAATGTTATTTTCTTTCGTAAATGATGTTATTGCTTTCAATATCATTATATCAAAATATTGGTATGAATTTTATTATGAAATTTTTACCTTTTTAAATTTGGGGTTCTTATTCACGATATCGATAATTATTCACGAATACTGAGACTCTTTCACTTACGTGTATGATTTTTCTTATGAAAATTTCTATCTTTTATGTTTGGAGTTACTTATTCACGATATCTGGAACTATTCACGATGTATCTGATTATTATTCATAGTACAATTCATAAAATATGATTTTTCTTATGAAAATTTCTATTTTTTTGTGTCGTGTTACTATTCACGTATATGGTACTATTTACGAATACGAGATACTATGAACGTGGTACTATGCATGTGGTACTATGCACGGGGTACTATTCACGGCAAAATTGGTTTCTTTTTTCTTACCAAATTATCGTTGATTTATGAATCTTACTCTTGAAATTAGATCCATATTTTGATCATATTATTTTTATTATCATATATAACATTTTTATAATTCTGGTGATGAAATTTCTCTTTGACTTGAGTGTAACGATGGGTAGATTATTGGTATGATCGTGACTATGGGTTCTCTTTGGCCAATAGTGCAAAGATGAATTGTTGATTGGTATGTTCATGACCATTGAATTTACAATTGAATATCTTTAGCTTAAGGGCAAAGGTGAATTGATCAACATGGTTATAATTATTGTTTATATAAATTCTGAAATGATTATATATTTATTTGATTTATGAATATCTTTGGCATGCAATGCAAAAATGAGTTGTTGATTTATGAATATCTTTGGCCTGTAGCGCAAAGATGAGTTGTTGATTTATGAATATTTTTGGCATGTAGTGCAAAGATGAGCTATTGATTTATGAATATCTGTGGCCTGTAGTGCAAAGATGAGCTGTTGATTTATGAATATCATTGGTCTGTAGTGGAAAGATGAATTGATTAGCATGATTATGAACAAGAACTGTGATTTGGTATAACCATGATCTTTGGTGTTTCAGGTAAAGACATGTGATGAAGGTTATCTTTGTCCTGGATGCGAAGAGGAATTTAGCAACACAATTATGATTATGAATTATTCACATGATTGTGGACATGAATTGTTGATTGATGTTACATGGATAAAATATTGTTGATGAACTTTTAAAATGGAGAAGAAAATAGACATTTTGGTCTATTTGACTCTTCTAATGGATTGTTCGTTCCGCTGCAACTATGGTTGAAAAGTTTTACCATATACCATATGATCTAAATCTCTGATTATTATTGTTGAGTGCTATTGATAATTTGATTATCTTTAGTCATGATATTCTTTACTGGGCTATTTGTGCTCACCTTTTTGCTTCACAATTCCTTTCAGGTAATAAGAGTGTAGCGAGGTCGAGAATGGGGATAATGAGGAAAATAGAAATACGATCGATAGCCATTGAAGTTTCCCATAAAATAGTATGATAATAATTATATTGAGAAGTTAAAATGTGTGTGTCGTATTTTATATGTCATTTAACCGTTGATTTTGGTGAACCAAATAGGTTGAGGTGAACCCAACTTTGGAAGGGTGTTTTGTCACTATCATACAAGATGTCCAAAAATACATACGACTTCATGTTATCATAAGACATGGTTGTGCACATCCACTTACGATTATATCCATGAGCACTACCTATATAACCTTGAGTACGGTTGGAATATAATTCTCGATTTGAGACAACAAAGATAATTATATGGCAAGAGAAGATCCACCATTGGAATGAACAAGATAGTAATCTTCTCGTTTTTCTTTGGGGTCTATTAGGTCAACCAAAGTTAATTCTCAAGTCCTACGATATCTATTATAACCAAAAGTATGGCCTCCTATGTACGAAGGTTTTCTTGAGCAATTTCCAAAGATTTTAATTCCTAAAACAGTTATTGACTGTTGCTTTATGTAACGATATCTTTGATTTAGAGTGTAAACATTGTATTTGTAATAAAAACTCACAGTTTAATCATACGTATTTTGTACGACAGTTTAAAAGTTAGAATTTGAAGATTTGTATTTGGATTACGCACCATGTATTTCTTGGCGACCCAGAATAGGCGGGTTGTGTATTGAACCTATTTTGGGGGCGCCACAAATGGTATCGTAGCTTAGGGATATGGTCACGATGGCGGAGATTTGAGTCTAAAACTAGGAGGAGAGACGAGTAATATACTTCGCTAAGATATGTGACTAACCTAAGCTAAATTTTCTTACTTGATAAGTTGACAAATTGTGATATGTCAATTAACCTTTGTTTTGAAGCAGTGTTCTAGAATGAGCAATGAAGAAATCATGATACAGAAGAAATGACGGGGAAGATAGAATCTGAAATAAAAGCAAGGTATTATCACCTCTTCGGAATACCAGGTACGTAAATTTTGGGGACGAAATTTCATAAGGAGAGAAGATTGTAAGACCCCAGATTTTATGAAATAGAAGTATTCAATTTTTCTTATAATTATTATTCAGTAAATGGTTAAATTGATAAAAGGTTAAAGTTGAGGGTGATATATGTAAATTTTTCAAAATAAGCAAGTAGTAATGGAATATTCTTGTTGTCGGGGAATATTCGTACGACTGCGCAGCCATTTATGGGCCCCATAACGGAATAACTGTCGGATGAATAAAACGACAGGAATGAGTTTTCTAAAAATAACGACGTAGTTGTTACTGTTAGAACTGTTGAAATACCCAGTGGTTAAAATACAGTAATATGCGGTGTTGCACAGTAGCACACGGTATTGCACAGTAATTCTAAATTATTGATTCGTACGTAAAAAGACATTTACTCAATTATTGTTACAGTATTTACTGTTTAATATTTTATATTATTGATTCAATAATTGTTTAATATTTTATTGATTCAATAATTGTTACGTTGATATTATATTGTCATTGCACAGTATTTCAAATTATCAAATTATAATTTATATTATTTGAATAATATTATTAGATAACATTATTGATAGTGTCTAAGGAAGTCCTGTCGAGAAAAGAGTTAGGTTAATGTAATTGCGCGCCAGTAAGGAGAAATCCTTATCGAAAAGCCCCTTTTTCCTAGGAAGGACCTGGTTGTCATTATTGTGATTCTGTAATATTATTTGTGAATAATTAATTATTAATTTATATGATAAGAAAATATTTATTTTATGTGGATATAAATGATGGATATATTTATTTTATGGGAAAAATGAAGGAATTAAGGTCGATGCGTTTTATCATTATTTTGTCGGAATGAAAGTATTAAAAATCATCCGTTTGTGGATTTCGGCTATTTTCGGTTGGGAATTTGGAAAAACTTCCTTCTGCAAAGTTGTAGAGAATTAAAATTTATATGGAAAGAACATAGAGTTCGTATTTTTCTGATTAACGGGTTATTTATTATGAATTATTGAAGTTTCGGAAAACAAATACTTTTTTAAAATAAAATGGTGGGCCCCACTTTTGGTTGGTGTGGAAAAATCGATTTTGGTGGGTCCCACTTGTGATGTATTGATGATTTTGGGTCAAAAAGCATGCGTAGAAAATTTTAATATTATTTTATTAATTTAGTCTCCTTTCATGTTCTAAGCATTTTCCTATAAATAGTGCTTAGGTTATAATTGAAAATCACATCGAAACATAAGTTTTCTCTCTATATTATTGAGCATATTTTTTGAGTAGTTTGATACTTTAAGAGTTGCTATTCAATTGCAAGTTTCTTTTAGCACTATATCCAGAAATTCCAAATGGAAGTGTTTGTTCTTTTTGAGGTAAGGGATGGTAAGGAATGTTATTTTCTTTCGTAAATGATGTTATTGCTTTCAATATCATTATATCAAAATATTGGTATGAATTTTATTATGAAATTTTTTACCTTTTTTTTTCGGGGTTCTTATTCACGATATCGATAATTATTCACGAATCACTGAAGACTCTTCACGACGTATGATTTTTCTTATGAAAATTTCTATCTTTTTATGTCGGGGTTACTATTCACGTATACGGCACTATTCACGTATACGGTACTATTCATGAGTACAATTCATAAAATATGATTTTTCTTATGAAAATTTCTATTTTTTTGTGTCGTGTTACTATTCACGTATATGGTACTATTTACGAATACGAGATCTTATGCACGTGGTACTAGGCATGTGGTACATGCACGGGGTACTATTCACGGCAAAATTGGTTTCTTTTTTTTTCTTACCAAATTATCGTTGATTTATGAATCTTACTCTTGAAATTAGATCCATATTTTGATCATATTATTTTTATTATCATATATAACATTTTTATAATTCTGGTGATGAAATTTCTCTTTGACTTGAGTGTAACGATGGGTAGATTATTGGTATGATCATGACTATGGGTTCTCTTTGGCCAATAGTGCAAAGATGAATTGTTGATTGGTATGTTCATGACCATTGAATTTACAATTGAATATCTTTAGCTTAAGGGCAAAGGTGAATTGATCAACATGGTTATAATTATTGTTTATATAAATTCTGAAATGATTATATATTTATTTGATTTATGAATATCTTTGGCATGCAATGCAAAAATGAGTTGTTGATTTATGAATATCTTTGGCCTGTAGCGCAAAGATGAGTTGTTGATTTATGAATATTTTTGGCATGTAGTGCAAAAGATGAGCTATTGATTTATGAATATATCGTGGCCGTAGTGCAAAAGATGAAATTTGTTGATTTATGAATATCATTGGTCTGTAGTGGAAAGATGAATTGATTAGCATGATTATGAACAAGAACTGTGATTTGGTATAACCATGATCTTTGGTGTTTCAGGTAAAGACATGTGATGAAGGTTATCTTTGTCCTGGGTGCGAAGAGGAATTTAGCAACACAATTATGATTATGAATTATTCACATGATTGTGGGATGTAAATTGTTGATTGATGTTTACAGGATAAAATATTGTTGATGAACTTTTAAAATGGAGAAGAAAATAGACATTTTGGTCTATTTGACTCTTCTAATGGATTGTTCGTTCCGCTGCAACTATGGTTGAAAAGTTTTACCATATACCATATGATCTAAATCTCTGATTATTATTGTTGAGTGCTATTGATAATTTGATTATCTTTAGTCATGATATTCTTTACTGGGCTATTTGTGCTCACCTTTTTGCTTCACAATTCCTTTCAGGTAATAAGAGTGTAGCGAGGTCGAGCGGGGATAACAGGAAAATAGAAATACGATCGATAGCCATTGAAGTTTCCCATAAAATAGTATGATAATAATTATATTGAGAAGTTAAAATGTGTGTGTCGTATTTTATATGTCATTTAACCGTTGATTTTGGTGAACCGAATAGGTTGAGGTGAACCCAACTTTGGAAGGGTGTTTTGTCACTATCATACAAGATGTCCAGCCACATACGACTTCATGTTATCATAAGACATGGTTGTGCACATCCACTTCCTGATTATATCCATGAGCACTACCTATATAACCTTGGAGTACGGTAGGAATATAATTCTCAGTTTGAGACAACAAAGATAATTATATGGCAAGAGAAGATCCACCATTGGAATGAACAAGATAGTAATCTTCTCGTTTTTTCTTTTGGGGTCTATTAGGTCAACCAAAGTTAATTCTCAAGTCCTACGATATCTATTATAACCAAAAGTATGGCCTCCTATGTATGGAAGGTTTTCTTGAGCAATTTCCAAAGATTTTAATTCCTAAAAGCAGCTTATATTATTTGTTGCTTTATGTAACGTATCTTTGATTTAGAGTGTAAATCTTCGTATTTGTAATAAAAACTCACAGTTTAATTCATACGTATTTTGTACGACGGTTTAAAAGTTAGAATTTGAAGATTTGTATTTGGATTACTACCATGTATTTCTTGGCGACCCGAATAGGCGGGTTGTGTATTGAACCTATTTTGGGGCGCCACAAATGGTATCGAGCTTAGGGATATGGTCACGATTTTGAGATTTGAGTCTAAAACTAGGAGGGGAGAGGCGAGTAATATACTTCGCTAGTATGTGTCTTCAACCTAAGCTAAATTTTCTTACTTGATAAGTTGACAAATTGTGATATGTCAATTAACCTTTGTTTTGAAGCAGTGTTCTAGAATGAGCAATGAAGAAATCATGATACAGAAGAAATGACGGGGAAGATAGAATCTGAAATAAAAGCAAGGTATTATCACCTCTTCTAAATACAGTGAATACGTAAATTTTGGGGACGAAATTTCATAAGGAGGGAAGATTGTAAGACCCAGATTTTATGAAATAGAAGTATTCAATTTTTCTTATAATTATTATTCAAGTAAATGGTTAAATTGATAAAAGGTTAAAGTTGAGGGTGATATATGTAAATTTTTCAAAATAAGCAAAGTAGTAATGGAATATTCTTGTTTGGGGAATATTAAATGACATCTTGTGACCATTTACGGGCCCTATATAACTTAATAATCGTCGGATGAATAAAAGCAGCGGGGAATGAGTTTTCTAAAAATAACGACGTAGTTATTATTGTTAGAACTGTTGAAATACCCAAATGGTTAAAATACGATAATATACGGTGTTGCACTTGCGATAGCGCGGCGGTATTGCATGTAATTCTAAATTATTGATTAAATGCGTAAAAAAGACATTTACTCAATTATTGTTACGAGTATTTCTTCGTTTAATATTTTATATTATTGATTCAATAATTGTTTAATATTTTATTGATTCAATAATTGTTACGTTGATATTATATTGTCATTGCAGAGATTTCAAATTATCAAATTATAATTTATATTATTTGAATAATATTATTAGATAACATTATTGATAAGTGTCTCAAGGAAGTCCAATCGAGAAAAGAGTTAGGTTAATGTAATTACGCGCAAGAAGGAGAAATCCTTATCGAAAAGCCCTTTTTCCTAGGAAGGACACGGTTGTCATTATTGTGATTACATGTGTAATATTATTTGTGAATAATTAATTATTAATTTATATGATAAGAAAATATTTATTTTATGTGGATATAAATGATGGATATATTTATTTTATGTGGAAAAATGAAGGAATTAAAGGTCGATCGTTTTATCATTATTTTGTCGGAATGAAAGTATTAAAAATCATCCGTTTGTGGATTTTGGCTATTTTAGGTTGGGAATTTGGAAAACTTCCTTCGCAAAGTTGTAGAGAATTAAAATTTATATGGAAAGAACATATAAGTTCGTATTTTTCGATTAACGGGTTATTTATTATGAATTATTGAAGTTTTGGAAAACAAATACTTTTTAAAATAAAATGGTGGGCCCCACTTTTGGTTGGTGTGGAAAATCGATTTTGGTGGGTCCCACTTGTGATGGTGATGATTTTGGGTCAAAACGCGTGCGAGAAAATTTTAATATTATTTTATTAATTTTAGTCTCCTTTGGCGTTTCTAAGCATTTTCCTATAAATAGGTGCTTAGGTTATAATTGAAAATCACATCGAAACATAAGTTTTCTCTCTATATTATTGAGCATATTTTTGAGTAGTTTGATACTTTAAGAGTTGCTATTCAAGGTGCAAGTTTCTTTTAGCATTATATCCCAAATTCCAATGTAAGGAAGTCTTTGTTCTTTTGAGGTAAGGGATGGTAAGGAATGTTATTTTCTTTCGTAAATGATGTTATTGCTTTCAATATCATTATATCAAAATATTGGTATGAATTTTATTATGAAATTTTTACCTTTTTCGTCGGGGTTACTATTCACGATATCACGACCTATTCATTTAACGAATCTGATCTTTCTTCACGACGTATGATTTTTCTTATGAAAATTTCTATCTTTTTATGTCGGGGTTACTATTCACGTATACGGTACTATTCATGAGTACAATTCATAAAATATTATTTTTCTTATGAAAATTTCTATTTTTTTGTGTCGTGTTACTATTCACGTATATGGTACTATTTACGAATACGAGATACTATGCACGTGGTACTATGCATGTGGTACTATGCACGGGGTACTATTCACGGCAAAATTGGTTTCTTTTTTCTTACCAAATTATCGTTGATTTATGAATCTTACTCTTGAAATTAGATCCATATTTTGATCATATTATTTTTATTATCATATATAACATTTTTATAATTCCGGTGATGAAATTTCTCTTTGACTTGAGTGTAACGATGGGTAGATTATTGGTATGATAGTGACTATGGGTTCTCTTTGGCCAATAGTGCAAAGATGAATTGTTGATTGGTATGTTCATGACCATTGAATTTACAATTGAATATCTTTAGCTTAAGGGCAAAGGTGAATTGATCAACATGGTTATAATTATTGTTTATATAAATTCTGAAATGATTATATATTTATTTGATTTATGAATATCTTTGGCATGCAATGCAAAAATGAGTTGTTGATTTATGAATATCTTTGGCACAGAGCGCAAATATGAGTTGTTGATTTATGAATATTTTTGGCATGTAGTGCAAAGATGAGCTATTGATTTATGAATATCTGTGGCCTGTAGTGCAAAGATGAGCTGTTGATTTATGAATATCATTGGTCTGTAGTGGAAAGATGAATTGATTAGCATGATTATGAACAAGAACTGTGATTTGGTATAACCATGATCTTTGGTGTTTCAGGTAAAGACATGTGATGAAGGTTATCTTTGTCCTGGATGCGAAGAGGAATTTAGCAACACAATTATGATTATGAATTATTCACATGATTGTGGACAAGAATTGTTGATTGATGTTACAGGGATAAAATATTGTTGATGAACTTTTAAAATGGAGAAGAAAATAGACATTTTGGTCTATTTGACTCTTCTAATGGATTGTTCGTTCCGCTGCAACTATGGTTGAAAAGTTTTACTATATACCATATGATCTAAATCTCGATTATTATTGTTGAGTCTTTATTGATATTTTGATTATCTTTAGTCATGATATTCTTTCTTTGGGCTATTTGTGCTCACCTTTTTGCTTCACAATTCCTTTCAGGTAATAAGAGTGTAGCGAGGTCGAGCGGGGATAACAGGGAAATAGAAATACGGTCGATAGCTATTGAAGTTTCCCATAAAATAGTATGATAATAATTATATTGAGAAGTTAAAATGTGTGTGTCGTATTTTATACGTCATTTAACCGTTGATTTTGGTGAACCGAATAGGTTGAGGTGAACCCAACTTTGGAAGGGTGTTTTGTCACTATCATACAAGATGTCCAACCACATACGACTTAATGTTATCATAAGACATGGTTGTGCACATCCACTTGCTAATTATATCCATAAGCACTATCTATATAACCTTGGAGTACGGTTGGAATATAATTCTCAGTTTGAGACAACAAAGATAATTATATGGCAAGAGAAGATCCACCATTGGAATGAACAAGATAGTAATCTTCTCGTTTTTCTTTGGGGTCTATTAGGTCAACCAAAGTTAATTCTCAAGTCCTATGATATCTATTATAACCAAAAGCATGGCCTCCCATGTATGAAGGTTTTCTTGAGCAATTTCCAAAGATTTTAATTCCTAAAACAGTTATTGACTGTTGCTTTATGTAACGTATCTTTGATTTAGAGTGTGGATACTGTATTTGTAATAAAACTCACAGTTTATCTGTGGTCGTATTTTGTACGACAGTTTAAAAGTTAGAATTTGAAGATTTGTATTTGGATTTTGTACCATGTATTTCTTGGCGACCCAGAATAGGCGGGTTGTGCATTGAACCTATTTTGGGGGCATCACATAGCAACTTCGCCGGACTGGGTTATCATACCAGTCTGGGTTTGACCCTTTTCTATACATATTTAACTATAAATGTACTAACATTTCATTTCTATCAAGCCCGGATTTCAAATCTGTAGTAGTTTATCGTTTTTATATATATTTACGCATATATAAGCGACTTTCACCATCACTGGTACTCAAATCAGTTCTGGTTGACTACATTTATGTCAATATATATATATATATATATATATATACATATATTTATATATTTTCAGCCAGCCTGGATTATTTCGTGGCCATATTACTGCTTTTGCACATTTCTCCATACTGGGTGCTCTCCCCAGTCACTAGGTGACTACTTTTCTGTTAATTTCAATTCAAGTACGGGCCTTGGCATGCAAATCCTACGCCCTTTTTATTGCTTTTATATATATTTCAATTCTGTCACAGCCTGGACTATTTCGTGGCTATTTTTAGTTTTTAATGTATATATTTCAATTCCAGTCCGGCCTGCGAGTGAAAACCCATCGCCCTTTTACAACTTTTATATATATTTGTACATATATATATATATAAATTTCTTTCAATTCCATTCAACTGCGACATATAACATTCATTTTATATGAATTTGCACTAACATGTCCAGCTCCATTTCTATTTCCAGCACTGAAAGCAAACTCGCGTCCTTTAAATCTCTATCTAGTGGGAACGAGACGCTTTGGCCACACGCAGCCAGGATTTACTGATGAATCCTTGGTTCCATTGCATTGTGAGGACGTATATATTTCATTTCTGTACAAATTTGAACTGTGCAGGTTGATTGGCTACTCATATGTGAGCCTATGAATTGTGGGATTCATGATCAAAACGATCAGAATCTGATTCCCAGACGATGGATAAACTCCAATTTAAAGATGTACCCTGCCGGTTTTTCTGTACAATATACATACCAGTCCTTAAAACGGTTATCAGGATTTAAGGTCTCATCATAATGAAAAAATGCTTGTCATGTCAGCGTTCCTCCGATGGTTTTCATACCCATGAGGAGACCGATACATTTATTTTGTTGTTGTGGTTGATCACGTCCCAACATACCTCGCATGCAGCCTTAAGGCAATAAAGATAAAATTTGGAAGTATCAAAAGGCTTTAATTCCTATGTCAGCGTAGGGGTTTGATAAACAGCTTTCAAAACTTCACATTCAATTCAATTTCAAAGCTTTTAAAATCTAATCAAAAAATGCTTTTGCAAATCAAGTTAAAGAATGATTTTCAAAAATTACATCAAACCCTTCGTATATAGGTTCAATGAAGAAAAACACTACTTTCAATCAATCAATTAACAGGCCCAATTTTCAAACAGCATTAACTCACGCATTCCAGTTTTAAAGGGAAAATTGAAAAGATTGCGGTACCGTATTTACACGGGAGTCGTGGGGTGCCTAACACCTTCCCCACACTTAACCAAGCCCTTGAACTCAAAACTCTAATTTCAAAGATCAAGTTTCGACAGTGTCCAACAATTGGGCACCTTTCAAATCAAATTCAGTGGAGTTTTTTTACAACCATTTCCAAATCTACCAACTGGCGACTCTATTTAATCAAATCAAATCGTCGACATATATACATGTTGGCCTCTTTCCTAAAAACCCTTCAAAACTTTTTTCGCAAATAAAAAGGATAAGGGTAGAGATAACTTAGGAAGATCGATTTGAGAAAACCGGGTAACAACCGACCCACGACTTTTCTTAAATTTTCCAACATCGACAGGTGGCGACTCTGCTGGGGACAGTAGAGGGCTTAGGCCGCTTTCAATCTTTTCAAATTATTTCCCTTTCAAAACTATTGAATATCTGAAATCCTGCGTCTCCACAGTCAATGGATGAGTGAATGTTGCATCTTTTATTTGAATGTATGAATGCCATGCTTTACATTTGAATGAATGAGAATGAATTCTTTAGTGCCTCGCACCCATATTAGTGCTTTGAACAAATTGTCATCATATTCATTAACGGCGAGGCACAATGTATGTGAATGTATGTTGTGTGTCCCGCCGGATAACCCAGCCGGTGATAAGTAAGGACTCTGGGGACGACTAAGTCTCTGGGGATGCCTCCTAAAAATGCACCACTCAGATTCGCTCCAGTTGAACGATCATAGTAACTTCCCTTCTAGTAGATTGCGATGATTTGGGAGCCTTCATGCCAAAACAAAAGCCGCGAGAGTAAGCCTAAGATAGGTTAGCCTCTGATAAACCAAAGCTATGGTAGGCTTCTTCATGACTTCCTCTTTCAATTCCATGTCAAGTCTCCAATTACTGAGGAACACAATGTAAATGACATTAATGAAAGATCTACTTTCCTGTCAGATATCTTGTCATCCTGCCATCAAAACAACTAACCTTGGTTTTGCAGGATAAACTAAAAAAACGCACATTATAAATGCATCCTGTCCTATCGTTTCTCGTCACGGATCTTGACACGCCCTACGTTTTTGGTGTAGGTAAGTAAAAATTGGTCTGATCACCAGATCTAAGACCAGAAAAGCACCCAGTCCATCTACGGACATTGTGACACCCCCAAATTCGGTATCTTACTTTTCATAGGATTTGGTGTTCACTATTCAAATATCATCAGACTATCTACCCATAATAATAGAATTTTATTGAATAGATAAATAAATCATCATATTACATCATCTGAAATAATAATACATCATAAATCCCAGGTTATACTTAACCTTAAATCTATGTTGCGAAAACGTAAATAAATAAGTCTTAAGTCATCACACATAGATCTTAACTTTAACATTTTTCACATCCACACAAGGCTTCATCACTTGTTATCTTTTCCTTTGCCCTTACTACTAGAAGGTTCATCATGTTTAACTGCAATGTTATTATGCAAGAGTGAGCACGGAGGCCCGCAAGTATAAAAATAAGACAATAATAACATGCGAATAAAATAAATCTGATTAACAGATAGCTCAAATTTGAATCAGGAATATTAATCGAGAATAAAATTACTTCTCAACTCTTGAATCAAGAATATTATTCAAGAATCAAATTTCTTCTGAGGGTCATTAAGACCTTGAACCTAGTCTTAGGTTGTCAAGTATATTAACCTTGTAACCTTTAATAGACTTTACTTCTCGTACTTAGGGTGATCGGCCCTTCATATTGGTACTGTGCACATTACCTTAACGCTTAAAACATAATCTTTAATCCCCTATATTAGGGTTGTTCATCTCAGTTTGACATCAGAATCCGCACCAAATAAAGTTGGTTTGGATAACTCAATATATGATTTTTAATTTGAATATTAACTTCTCAAAGTATATAATCGAATAAGTATTGTACACTTAAATGATACTTTAAAAGAATCATAGCATTTCATTTAAAATTCTGGACTTGAATAATCAAGAATAAGAATTTGCTCAATTTAAAAGTTTGAGTTTAGAAAATTTGCCCAACAATAATAATAAGTAGGGATAGAAAACTTGCATAATATAAACAACAAGTTTTTAGGGATAGGAAACTTGCCTCGTGCGCAAGCTACAATTATAATTCACTTCTTTAGTTACTCTTACCTATCAATACATTCATAACATCAATTAATCACAGTTCAATATGATTATTGATTTACAATAGTGTTCTTTCAATTTCATTATTAGGTATTTCAAATAATGATTTACGTTGACTAATTAACTTGTTAATTAATTACATACTTAAGTTATTAACTTGTATTAACAACTTACTACATACATACCATGTCTTCATGTTTATTAAATTCAAAATAATGTCTTAATATTTATAACACATTATTTAAACTTTCCAATTAATAATTTAAGTCACATAATTAATTTATTAATTAATCACATAACATAATTTATTAAACTCATATAAACATCTTAACATATATACAACATGTTTTCATGTTTATTAAATTCAAAACATTTTCTCAAGTTCCAACACTTAACCAAATTTTTTTTCAAACTTTTTACGTGCTGCTCATGCACATGCACATTATTTTTCCATTTGGTACTTGACCATGCAGCATGGTCAAGAAAATTCCAATTTCTAGTTCACGAAGAACACAGCAATTCGGCCATTTTCTCCCAATTTACACCAATACAGTGATTTGTAATGTTACCCATGAAGTATAAACTTCACAGGAACATTATATAACCCTTGTAACATGTTCTTAACAATTATAATTACATATTTACACAATCTAACACTTTTAGTTTCACTGTTCTTCACAAAATAATTTTACAAAACTTAATGAAAAACATAAATTATGTCACTATGGATTCGTTACTTTACCGAATCCGTTCATTTCAATTTCATTCTCTTTGTTTAAACATATATAACTATAATCAAATGTCAATTTTAACATAAACACATAATTACAACATATATTTCACCCATATGGGTTATTAACCCATATTCAACACTCTGTATTTTCATAAAACATAATTTACTAACAAAATTACTTGATGTGATCATTGTGAATCATAAAGGTCTAGCCTAAATTATATCATGGACATACGTATATATATATATATATATATATATATATATATATATATATATATATATATATAACCATGAAACTATCAATTGTCAATTTTCTCCATTTACAGAGGACTTTTACAATACGTAAAATGAAAACTCTGTAAATTTTTGAAAAACCAATTAAGGCCAAATTAAATAAAATTGATATTTTAAAACATGATTACATGTTAGAAAACACTGTTATGATCACGTACTTATATAAATAAAATTGTATAGTAACCCAATTGGGAAACCCAATTTCACAGAAAACTTTAAAACATCGTAATGAAAACTTTGAGAAAATAGATTTTGAAAATTAGAAAGGAAAATTACCCTTAGTATGAAGATAACACAAGGACACACAACACAATGATATCTCAATTATTCCTTTCAATCTCTCTCAATTCTTCTCTTCTTATTTTTTTTCTCTCCAACCTTCTCTGAAATTTCTAAGTTTTCTCTGACAAAATAACTTAGGAAGATACGTATACATATATATACCTATATAATATATCCGTTGTAATATAACTCCCACAAGGGCCTTGTTTGACTTGCACATTAAATCCTCCTTTCTATTTATTTTAATACTTCTTAATATATAGTTAGTTGTCACACTTTAATTAATCAATTAATTTTATTTAAATTAATTAAATAAAATAAGACAAGTCACATTAATCAAATTGTCACATAATTAATATTTTTTATTTATTAATTATGTTAATTCATTAATTCTTTAATTACTTATTAAATTAATTAAAATAATATTATACTTATTTAATTAATTCAATTAATCAAATAAACTCAATTAATTAAATACTTTGAACTATTAAATTACCACACATTAATTTAACTAATGTAACACATATAATTAAATTAATCTACCATAAATTCATGAATTAATTATTTAATTCAATAATTAAATAATAAAAAATATTTATTTATTTTAATAAATATTTAAATATCCTTATAAAATTCTCATTCATCACATCTTTCCCTCTTAAAAGGATTCTGTCCTCAGAATCACGGGTCGATTAATAATTTCGTCCCATCACATTCTTTAAATCATTATTGAATATTTATTTATTTCAATAAATATTCAATAATTGTACAAAATTCTCATTTGTCACATCTTTTCCCCCTTAAGAGGATTCTGTCCCCAGAATCACGTTCACCTATTCAAGAAAATAAGCGTGGATAAGTCTTCATCATATTCTTTTTGAGTTCCCACGTAGCTTCTTTAGCGTTGTGGTTCCTCTAAATTACCTTAACAGAAGGTATTTACTTTATTCCCGAGAACTTGTTTTTTCCTATCAACTATTTGAACAGGAACTTCTTCGTATGATAAATCTTTCTCAAATTATAGGGGTTCATAATCTATCACATATTTGAAATCAGGTTTATAACGTCGTAACACTGACACATGGAAGACGTTGTGGACATGCTCTAGTGCCGGAGGTAAAGCTACCTCATAGGCTACTTCTCCAATTCTTCGTAGTACCTCAAAGGGTCCAATAAATCTTGGGCTTAATTTGCCTTTATTTCCAAATCTGATCTTTCCCTTCCAGGGAGAGACATTCAAAAATACAAAGCTACCCGATTCAAACTCTACATTCTTGCGGTGTGGATCAACATTTTTCTTCTGCCTATCTTGAGCCGCTACTAACCTAGTCCGTATTACTTTAACTATCACTGCCGTTTGTTGGACCAACTCTGGTCCTAGCAATTGTCTTTCACCAACTTCATCCCAGTACAGTGGAGTTCTGCACTTTATACCGTACAACACTTCGTAAGGTGGCATACCAATACTAGCGTGGTAACTATTGTTGTAGCCGAATTCTACAAGCGGTAAATGATCATCCCAATTGCCTTTAAAATCCATGATACAAGCTCTTAACATATCCTCTAAGGTCTGAATCGTCCTTTCACTTTGTCCATCAGTCTGAGGCTGATAAGCAATACTCATCCTCAACTGTGTTCCCATACATTCTTGTAGTCTTTTCTAAAAATTCGATGTGAAACTTGGTCGAATTCGTGATCAAAACAATCGACATTGACACCCCGTTCCTCGAAACAATTTCTTTCACGTATAACTTTGCCAATTGTTCCAAGTTAAATTTAATTCTGATCGGAAGGAAATGTACGGACTTCGTTAATCGGTCGACGATAACCCATACTGCGTCGTAGCCTTTCTGGGTCGTTGGAAGGCCAACTACAAAATCCATTGTAATATGTTCCCATTTCCATTATGGGATTTCTAAGGGTTATAACAAACCACTTGGTCTCTGATGTTCTGCCTTGACCCTTTGGTAAGTCAGACACTTGGCAACACAATCGGCCACCTCCCTCTTCATGTTTGGCCACCAAAAGTGTTGTCGTAAATCTTGATACATCTTGGTACTTCCGGGATGGATGGAATACCTCGAACTATGAGCATCACTCAAAATGTCCTCCTTTATTTGTGGTACCGGCGGTACCCAAACTCTGTTTTCAAACCGCAACAATCCTTAACTATCCATTTTAAACCTAAGTTCAGTCCCTTCAGATATCTTTTTCTTTACTTCTTCACATTCCTTATCTAGGATTTGAGCTTCCTTTACCTTATCCAATTAAGTTATACCAGATTGCATCTGGAAAAGCTTCTCATCAGTCTCTATTGAACATCTTACTTCCAATTCCAACTTTTCCATTGCTGAAATCAATTCTTCCTGTGCTGTCAGCATCATTAACTTTTCTCGACCCTTTTTGCTCAAGGCGTCGGCTACAACATTCGCTTTTCCCGGGTGGTATAGGATTTTACAATCATATTCCTTACTAACTCCAGCCACCTTCTTTAGCGTATATTCAAGTCTTTTTATGTAAAAATATATTTAGACTCTTGTGGTCTGTATATATTTTACACTTCTCCCCATAGAGATAATGTCTCCAAATTTTTAAAGCGAATACCACCGCAGCCAATTCCAAATCATGGGTTGTATATCCCTTCTCGTAATCTTTTAATTGTCGTGACGCATACGCAATGACTCTGCCGTTTTGCATAAGCACACAGTCAAGCCCTTTATACGACGCATCACTATATACCACAAAATTTCCTGTATCATCCGGAAGGGACAACACAGGTGTTGTACTCAACCTTTTCTTAAGTTTTTGAAAACTTTCCTCACACTTCTTCGTCCAAACGAACTTCACAACCTTCCTAGTCAAATTCGTTAGCGGAGTGGCAATCTTGGAAAAATCCTGAATGAATCTTCCATAATAACCAGCTAATCCAAGAAAACTTCTTACTTCCGACGGAGTTTTTGGCTGATCCCAATTCATCACTGCTTCGACTTTGGAGGGATCCACCGAAATTCCGTCCTTATCAATCACATGTTCAAGAAATTGCACCCTTTCGATCCAAAATTCACACTTTGAGAATTTGGCGTACAACTTCTCTCTCCATAATACTTCTAATGTCAACTTCAAATGGTCAACATGCTCTTCCTTGGTCTTAGAGTATACCAATATATCATCGATAAAAACCACTACGAATTTGTCCAAAAAGGGCTTGAACACTCCATTCATTAGGCCCATAAATACTACAGGCGCATTCGTTAGACCAAATGACATAACCAAAAACTCGTAGTGACCATATCGTGTCCTAAACGCTGTCTTAGGGACATCTTCAGGTCTCACCTTCAACTGATGATAACCACTTCTCAGGTCTGTCTTCGAGAAATATCTTGCCCCCTTTAATTGATCAAACAGATCATCAATTCTTAGCAATGGATACCTATTTTTAATGGCAACCTTGTTCAATTCCATATAGTCGATGCAGAGTCTCATCGACCCATCTTTTTTCTTAACAAATAACACCGGTGCTCCCCACGGTGGCACGCTCGGTTGGATATACTTCTTATCCAACAGCTCTTGTAGCTGTACCATTAATTCTTTCATTTCTACCAGAGCCATCCGATATGGTGCTTTTGATAATGGAGCCATTCCTGGCACCAAATCGATCACAAAATCTACTTCCCTGTCAGGAGGAAGTTCTGGCAGATTGTCCAGGAAAACATCCACGAAGTCCCTTACGACCGGTATATCTTCCAACTTTATATTTTCTTTGCGACTATCGACTATGTATGCTAAATACCCCATACAGCCTTGTCTTAATAACTTCGCTGCGTGCGATCATCGCATATACAACTCGCTTTTTTAAAGCGACTTTGTCGCCATAAAACACCACCTTTGACGGAGTCATAAGGTTAATATAATTCTTCTAGCAATTAATTACGGCTCCATAAGTGAATAGTCAATCCATTCCCAGGATAACGTCAAATTCCCCAAGTTTAATCGGAATAAGATCTACGTTCATAACGTTACTCTTTATATCCACTCTATAGTTTTTGTGTATATACCTAACAGGAATCACTTCCTTGTTCACAATCTCTATATTCATAGGGATTTCTAATTCGTCTATGCAAAACTAAATTCTTTGCAAAGTCATCGGATATAAATGAATAGCACCCGAATCAAATAAAACATAAGCATTGACTTTTTTGATCGGAATGATACCTGACACCACATCGCGAAACTGCACCACGTCCTGTACGATCATGTTGAATGTTCTTGCGCTTGGTCGGTTTGTCGAAGTCAGTCCAGTAATGGTAAGAGGATTTTCACTATTATTTCCCTTATTTTCACCTGACACTGCCCCTCCAGATGCCTTCTTTGGACAGTCTCTAGCCAGGTGATCCTTTGACCCACATGTGTAGCAGGCGGCCTTCTTAGGGTTAGGGCAGTTAGGTGCTATGTGGCCTTCCTGACCACAATTATAGCAAACTCTCTTCCCTTTCATACAGACTCCCAAGTGAGTCTTTTCACAGGTTGGACGTGGTTCTATCCTTTTCTTTTAACTCCCTTACTGGTTTACGGATGACGGGTTATCACTCCACTTCCATTTATGATTATGGTTTCCTCCCGTATTACTGCCACTAGCCTTATTATTCCCTTCATTTTCATGCTTTGTCTTCTTTTGATCCTGATTGTACTTGGACACTACCTCGCTTCCCCCTTCAGTGAGGATGGCCTTCTCCGGAACTCCAACAAAAGTGTTCAATTGAAATATTAACACCTTGCTATACAACCAGGGTTTTAGTTCCTGTTCAAAATGCCTAGCCTTCCTCTCGTCAGTATGCACCTGATATTGGGCAAACCTGGACAATTCGTTAAACTTTGATGAGTAGTCGGGCACAATCATATTCCCCTATTTCAACTCCAGAAACTGCACCTCCATTTGATTCTGCAAGCTGGTGGGGAAATACATCTCGAAAAATATTTCCTTAAACCTTTCCCAGGTTATTACACCTTCTCCTCCCCTGGCCTTATTTGCCTGCCACCAATAGCTGGCTTCTGACTTTAACATGAATGTTACGTAGGCGGTCTTTTGGTCCTCCCTAACTTGGGCAACCTCAAAAACCTTCTCTATTTCCATAACCCAAGTCTGAGCTTCTATCGGGTTTGTGGAACCCTTAAAATCTGGCAGTCCTACTGCCTTAAAGTCTTTAAACGAAGTGTTTGGTGGAGCCTGAGGCTGATTATTCATCTCTCCAGCTAATAGATTCATCATTGTTGTTATTGTTATTGGTTGACCCTTCTTGGACTTGTCAACGATTTGCTGCCTAGGCGACTTGCTGCCATAAAACACCACCTTTGACGGAGTCATAAGGTTAATACATTTCTTCTGGCAATCAATTACGGCTCCATAATTGACTAGCCAATCCATTCCCAGGATAACGTCAAATTCCCCAAGTTTAATCGAAATAAGATCTACGTTCATAACGTTACCCTTTATATCCACTCTACAGTTTTTGTGTATATACCTAAAAGGAATTACTTCCTTGTTCGCAATCTCTATATTCATAGGGATTTCTAATTCGTCTTTATGCAACTCTAAATTCTTTGCAAAGTCATTGGATATAAATGAACAAGTAGCACCCGAATCAAATAAAACATAAGCATTGACTTTATTGATCGAAATGATACCTGACACCACATCGCGAGACTGCACTACGTCCTGTACAGTCATGATGAATGTTTTTGCGATTGGTCGGTCTATCGAAGTCGGTCCAGTAATGGTAAGAAGATTTCCACTATTATTTCCCTTATTTCCACATGACCCTGCCCCTCTAGATGCCTTCTTTGGACAGTCTCTAGCCAGGTGATCCTTTGACCCACATATGTAGCAGGCGGCCTTCTTAGGGTTAGGGCAGTTAGGTGCTATGTGGCCTTCCTAACCACAATTGTAGCAAACTCTCTTCCCTTTCATGCAAACTCCCAAGTGAGTCTTTCCACAGGTTGGACATGGTTCTATCCTTTTCTTTTGACTCCCTTGCTGGTTTATGGATGACGGGTTGTCACTCCACTTCCGTTTATGATTATGGTTTCCTCCCGTATTACTGCCACTAGCCTTATTATTCCCTTCATTTTCATTTTTCCTCTTCTTTTGATCCTGATTGTACTTGGACACTGCTTCACTTCCCCCTTCAGTGAGGATGGCCTTCTCCAGAACTCCAGCAAAAGTGTTCAATTGAAACATTGACACCTTGCTATACAACCAGGGTTTCAGTCCCTGTTCAAAACGCCTAGCCTTCCTCTCGTCAGTATGCACCTGATATTGGGCAAACCTGGACAATTCGTTAAACTTTGATGCGTAGTCAGGCAAAGACATATTCCCCTATTTCAACTCCAGAAACTGCACCTCATTTTGATTCTGCGAGCTGGTGGGGAAATACATCTCAAAAAATATTTCCTTAAACCTTTCCCAGGTTATTACACCTTCCCCTCCCCTGACCTTATTTGCCTGCCACCAGTAGATGGCTTATAACTTTAACATGAATGTTACGTAGGCTGTCTTTTGGTCCTCCCTAACTCGGGCAACCTCAAAAACCTTCTCTATTTCCATAACCCAAGTCAGAGCTTCTATCGGGTTCTTGGAACCCTTAAAATCTGGTGGTCCTACGCCTTAAAGTCTTTAAACGAAGTGTTTGGTGGAGCTTGAGGCTGATTATTCATCGCTCCAGCTAATAGATTCACCAACTACTGAACGGGGTTCGCATTGACATCATTGTTGTTATTGTTATTGGTTGACCCTTCTTGAGCTTGTCGACGATTTGCTGCCTAGGCGACTCGCTTGCCTAGGTGACTTGCTGCCATAAAACACCACCTTTAACGGAGTCATAAGGTTAATACATTTCTTCTGGAAATTAATTACGGCTCTATAATTGAATAACCAATCCATTCCCAGGATAACGTCAAATTCCCCATGTTTAATTGGAATAAGATCTACGTTCATAACATTACCCTTTATATTCACTCTACAATTTTTGTGTATATACCTAACATGAATCATTTCCTTGTTCGCAATCTCTATATTCATAGGGATTTCTAATTCGTCTTTATGTAACTCTAAATTCTTTGCAAAGTCATCGGATATAAATGAACAAGTAGCACCTGAATCAAATAAAACATAAGCATTGGCTTTATTGATCGGAATGATACCTGACACCACATCGCGAGACTACACTGTGTCCTGTACGGTCAAGTTGAATGTTCTTGCGGTTGGTCGGTTTGTCGAAGTTGATCCAGTAATGGTAAGAGGATTTCCACTATTATTTCCCTTATTTCCACCTAACCCTGCCCCTATAGATGCCTTCTTTGGACAGTCTCTAGCCAGGTGGTACTTTGACCCACATGTGTAGCGGGCGGCCTTCTTAGGGTTAGGGCAGTTAGGTGCTATGTGGCCTTCCTGATCACAATTATAGCAAACTTTCTTCCCTTACATGCAGACTCCCAAGTGAGTCTTTCCACAGGTTGGACATGGTCTATCCTTTTCTTTTGACTCCCTTGCTGGTTTACGGATGACGGGTTGTCACTCCACTTCCGTTTATGATTATGGTTTCCTCCCGTATTACTGCCACTAGCCTGATTATTCCCTTCATTTTCATGCTTCCTCTTCTTTTGATCCTGATTGTAGTTGGACATTGCCTCCTTCCCCCTTCAGCGAGGATGACCTTCTCCAAAACTCCAGCAAAAGTGTCCAATTGAAGCATTGACACCTTGCTATACAACCAGGGTTTCAGTCCCTGTTCAAAATGCCTAGCCTTCCTCTCGTCAGTATGCACTAGGCAAACCTGGACAACTCGTTAAACTTTGCTGCGTAGTCGGGCACATACATATTCCCTTGTTTTAACTCCAGAGACTGCACCTCCATTTGATTCTGCGAGCTGGTGGGGAAATACATCTTGAAAAATATTTCCTTAAACCTTTCCCAGGTTATTACACCTTCTCCTCCCCTGACCTTATTTGCCTGCCACCAATAGCTGGCTTCTGACTTTAACATGAATGTTGCGTAGGCGGTCTTTTGGTCCTCCCTAACTCGGGCAACCTCAAAAACCTTCTCTATTTCCATAGCCCAAGTCTGAGCTTCTATCGGGTTCGTGGAACCCTTATAATTTGGCGGTCCTACTGCCTTAAAGTCTTTAAACGAAGTGTTTGGTGGAGCCTGAGGCTGATTATTCATCGCTCAAGCTAATAGATTCACCAACTACTGAACGGGGTTCGCATTGGCATCATTGTTGTTATTGTTATTGGTTGACCCTTCTTGGGATTGTCGACGATTTTGTCTCCTTCTTGGCGGCATATTTCTGTTAAAATATACGCTTGTTAGAACTTTGTTCAATCTCTTAAATATTTAAGACATTAACTCAAATATTTAACATAATTACTTTTCTCTTTCCCTCTCAAATAACCTTTGATATTTTATTTAAATCAAAAGTTTTAAACATAATATTATAGCATCTCTGCCATTTACTTCAACTATCCCAAGATAAAGAATCTTCAGGATTTAACTTCTCAAAATATTCCTTTGTTCTTAATCACATCGGAATTTACATTAACTACTACAAAGAGTATCTCCTAATGTTAAATGTTTTAACATAATTACTTAATAAACCTTGATATTTTTTTTAAAATTATAAGTTTTTAATATAGCGCTATAACATCTCTTCCATTTACATCAAATATCCTGAAATAAAGTTTCTACAGGATTTACATCATCATAATATTCCTTTGTTTATAAACACATCAGAATTTACATTATTTACATATTATTTAAGTATTCACATAATCATATTGCCCTATCCTAGCCTGCTAAGACGTCGGACAGCTTCACTACGCTCCTCCTCCATAATGCGGGACATAGTCCTACGATCTAACATATACCCAGGCAGTCCCTCGAACTGAATAGGATAGCTCATAACTCGGTCCTGGGCCTCATCCATTGCCCTCAGAAACGTGTAACACGTCTCTGCAATCTTAACTCTCTTCGCACGTGCATCATCCTCTGCCAGATCTGCACGTCGTACATTTCTAACCCAAGCTTCTTCCACTATGGCGAGTCGTTCAGATTTCTCCTTCAACTCATTCTTCAACTGTTCTATCTCCTCTGTCTTCTGTTCAGTTTGACCCCTCTCGTGGGCCAAGTCCTACCCCACATTGCCAAGACAGGTGTGGAGTGTCTCAATCTCACCATCCTTCTGCTCCATTGTATCTCGTAACTCCACATTGCGATCATACAATAAAGCATACATATCAGCGCTGACAAAGTTCGGTGGGAACTCCTCAGGGTCTTCTTCCTCCTCTTCTTCCTCTTTTTCCTCCTCGGCTGCCTCAACCGGGACCTCAACCTCCTCAGGGTCCTCCTTTGAGTCAGTCTCTGGCTCATGTTCCTGACCAAAATCTGGAAACACAGGAGATGCCTCTGGCTGTACTAACTGCTCCCAAACAGTATGTATGTCCCGGGGCTCCTCATCTCTAGTCTCTAGGGGTACAATATCCCTAGGTGGACTAGCTCCTCCAATATCTGATATCCTGACAAAATAAATTTTAAATCTTAGTTATTAAGTGATGCTAATCGATGCTCTAACAAGTATGAGCACATAAACACATAGCACATATGTAAGTTTTATTATCTTTCTTAAAACTCAATCAGAGTTATCATTACTATCTTCTCGAAGACTACTATCCTAAGGTTTATAACCTACGGCTTTGATACCAACTTGTGACACCCCAAATCCTAGATCTTACTTTCCATAGGATTTGGTGTTCACTGTTCAAATATCATCAGACTATCTACCCATAATAATAGAATTTTATTGAATAGATAAATAAATCATCATCTTACATCATCTGAAATAATAATACATCATAAATCCAGGTTATACTTAACCTTAAATCTCTATTGCGGAAACGTAAATAAATAAGTCTTAAGTCATCACACATATATCTTAACTTTAACATTTTTCACATCCACACAAGGCTTCATCACTTGTTAGCTTTTCCTTTGCCCTTGCTACTAGAAGGTTCATCATGTTTAACTGCAATGTTATTATGCAAGAGTGAGCACGGAGGCCCGCAAGTATAAAAATAAGACAATAATAACATGCGAATAAAATAAATCTGATTAACAGATAGCTCAAATTTGAATCAGGAATATTAATCGAGAATCAAATTACTTCTCAACTCTTAAATCAAGAATATTATTCAAGAATCAAATTTCTTCTGAGGGTCATTAAGACCTTGAACCTAGTCTTAGGTTGTCAAGTATATTAACCTTGTAACCTTTAATAGACTTTACTTCTCATACTTAGGGTGATCGGCCCTTCATACTGGTACTGTGCACATTACCTTAACGCTTAAAACATAATCTTCAATCCCCTATATTAGGGTTGTTCATCTCAGTTTGACATCAGAATCCGCACCAAATAAAGTTGGTTTGGATAACTCAATAAATGATTTTTAATTTGAATATTAACTTCTTAAAGTATACAATCGAATAAGTATTGTACACTTAAATGATACTTTAAAAGAATCATAGCATCTTATTTGAAATTCTGGACTTGAATAATCAAGAATAAGAATTTGCTCAATTTAAAAGTTTGAGTTAAGAAAACTTGCCCAACAATAATAATAAGTAGGGATATAAAACTTGCATAATATAAACAACAAGTTTTTAGGGATAGGAAACTTGCCTCGTGCGCAAGCTATAATTATAATTCACTTCTTTAATTACTCTTACCTATCAATACATTCATAACATCAATTAATCACAGTTCAATATGATTATTGATTTACAATAGTGTTCTTTCAATTTCATTATTAGGTATTTCAAATAATGATTTACGTTGACTAATTAACTTGTTAATTAATCACATACTTAAGTTATTAACTTGTATTAACAACTTACTACATACATACCATGTCTTCTTGTTTATTAAATTCAAAATAATGTCTTAATATTTATAACACATTATTTAAACTTTCCAATTAATAATTTAAGTCACATAATTAATTTATTAATTAATCACATAACATAATTTATTAAACTCATATAAACATCTTAACATATATACAACATGTTTTCATGTTTATTAAATTCAAAACATTTTTCTCAAGTTCCAACACTTAACCAAAAATTTTTTTCAAACTTTTACATACAGCGGGCATATTATATTTTGCTCTCATACCTCATGAGGTGCAGTAAAATTCCAATTCACAAAGCAATTGACCATTTTCTCCCAATTTACACCAATATAAAGTTGATTTGTAATGTTACCCATGAAGTATAAACTTCACAGGAACATTATATAACCCTTGTAACATGTTCTTAACAATTATAATTACATATTTACACAATCTAACACTTTTAGTTTCACTGTTATTCACAAAATTTACAAAACTTAATGAAAAACATAAATTCTATCACTACGGATTCGTTACTACACCGAATCCGTTCTTTTCAATTCCATTCTCTTTGTTTAAACATATATAACTAAAATCAAATATAAATTATAACATAAACACATAATTACAAACATCTATTTCACCCATATGGGTTATTAATCCATATTCAACACTCTGTATTTTCATAAAACCCAATTTACTAACAAAATTACTTGATGTGATCACTGTGAATCATGAAGGTCTAGCCTAAATTATATCATGGACATATATTCACACACACACAAACACACACACACACACACACACACACACACACACACACACACACACACACACACACATATATATATATATAATCATGAAACTATCAATTGTCAATTTTCTCCATTTACAGAGGACTTTTACAATACGTAAAATGAAACTCTGTAAATTTTTGAAAAACCAATTAAGGCCAAATTAAATAAAAATGATATTTTAAAACATGATTACATATTAGAAAACACTGTTATGATCACGTACTTATATAAATAAAGTTGTATAGTAACCCAATTGGGAAACCCAATTTCACAGAAAACTTTAAAACATCGTAATGAAAACATTGAGAAAATAGATTTTGAAAATTAGAAAGGAAAATTACCCTTTAGTATGAAGATAACACAAGGACACACAACACAATGATCTCTCAATTATTCCTTTCAATCTCTCTCAATTCTTCTCTTCTTATTTTTTCTCTCTCCAACCTTCTCTGAAATTTCTAAGTTTTCTCTGACAAAATAACTTAGGAAGATACGTATACATATATATACCTATATAATATATCCGTTGTAATATAACTCCCACAAGGACCTTGTTTGGCTTGCACATTAAATCCTCCTTTCTATTTATTTTAATACTTCTTAATATATAGTTAGTTGTCACACTTTAATTAATCAATTAATTTTATTTAAATTAATTAAATAAAATAATTAAATAAAATAAGACAAGTCACAATCACATTGTCACATAATTAATATTTTTTTATATTAATTATGTTAATTCATTAATTCTTTAATTACTTATTAAATTAATTAAAGTAACATTATACTTATTTAATTAATTCAATTAATCAAATAAACTCAATTAATTAAATACTTTGAACTATTAAATTACCACACATTAATTTAACTAATGTAACACATATAATTAAATTAATCTACTATAAATTCATGAATTAATTATTTAATTCAATAATTAAATCATCAAAATATTTATTTATTTCAATAAATATTTAAATATCCTTACAAAATTCTCGTTCGTCACAGACATGGCTTCAAGTTCACCAGAACATGCCCCTTTATCTAGGGGAGAATTCGAAGGACTGAGAAATCAAATAGCCGAGTTAGCCGGTTTCCTTCTAGAGCAAACCAAAGCCTTCAAAGAGAAGCAATCTCAGACTCAAGCGATAGCGGCTATATCTGGTAGTGGTCTTTCGGTCAAGATACTGAAAAGTAAAACTTCGATTCCGGACTACGTAACCAAGACACAACTACCAAAACTCCGGATCACCTTCCTAAACAAAGAGCAGGAAACGGGTGACATTTTCAAAAAAATCCAACAGATGGAAGAAACCCTTCGGTCTATCAAAGGGACTGGGGCATTTGGTAGCGTCAGCTACTCAGATTTATGCATATTTCTCGGGGCTCGGTATCCCGAAAAATTCCAAGTCCCTGATTTCAAAAAATATGACGGATTAGTGGATTCTTACACACAACTGAAAGTCTTCATCGGAGAACTCAAATCCTACGCTGAGGACGAGAAACTTCGAATGCAACTATTTCAGAAGAGTCTAACTGGAGAAGCCAGAGCCTGGTATGCCCGTCTGGACAACTCCAAAATCCACAGTTGGGAAGAATTGGCACATGCCTTCCTAAGCTAGTACAGTTTTCAATCTCAACTGGCTCTAGACCGGTATCAATTTACAAAAATCAAAAAGAAAAATATTGAATTATTTAGAGAATATGCACAGTGATGGAGGAGGGTCGAAGCACAAGTCACCCCTGCCATGACTGAATCTGAAATTGTCATGACCTTCATCAACATTCAAGAAGCTCCTTATTACAAAAGGGTCCTAACAGGCATAGGAAAACCTTTCTTAGAAATGATCAAACACGGCGAAATGGCCAAAATGGGACTCAAGTCCGAAAAAATTAAAGACTTAACAGCCCTCGAAGCTGTTGCTGAGCATATCCAATCAGGTAATTAAGGGAGTACTCCCTGAAGGGTCCATAAAAAGAAAGATGAAGAAGTTTCCTTGGTACTATAAGGACAGAATTCAAGTGGCAATGCAAGCAATATGCCCATTCAAAGGAGGAACTATACCCCTTTCCAAGCTGCAACACAACCTTCAAATCCTTCATTCCAGAAAAACATGGAGGTCAGGCGCAGAAGGACTTTCACCCCACTAGGGGACTCACTAGAAAATGTCTTCAAAATTCTGACAGCTCAGAAAAATATTGGTCAACTCCTTCCGCCAACAAGCACCAATTCAAGGAACTTTGACCCTAGCAAAAAATGTGCTTACCATTAGGATCATCACCGGCCACAACATATGTGGAGATGGCTTTGGTCCCTTAAACACAAAATCCAAGATCTGATTGACAACGGGGAGATTGTGGTAACAAAGCCCGAGCAACCACACGTCTAAGATAACCCTCTCCCACAACACAAAGAGGAGAATGTCAACATGATCAACACTTCGAATGGAGAAGGATCCAAATACCTCCGCTATGTTGGAGAATCAACTCCATCCAACAACATCAACCCCATGAGTTAGGAAGCTTTTTGAAAAACAATTCCTGGTACAGCAAGAAATCAAATCTATCATGGAACAAATCGAACAGTTAGCTGAACTGGTCGTATACCAACATCAACTCACCAGAAAGATGTTGAAGCAAATCCATCAATCTATTAGCAGTCGCTCTCCTACAACGGAGGCCAATTCCAATCAAGATTATAACAAGACTCTTGAGCCTACACCCTGGACTGACAAGGGGGTCAAAGAAGCCAGTGTCCGAAGAGGCCATAAATTCCTATTTCAAAGGAACTTCACCAATCTAAAGCATGATATAGAAGAAATCCTTCAAATGCTGATTAGTGAGGGAATGGTCGAAGACTTGTTGCCACCATTGAACCCTCAAGCTAGAAAATTCAAACCTGAACAGATATGTCAGTACCACTCAAATTCACCCGGCCATGACACAGAAGACTGCTGGGCTCTTCAAAACTTGATTCAACACCTAATTGAAAAGGGTGACCTGGTCAGGGGAGATCAAGTCCTTGACCTTTCAAGCAAGCACAACCTCTGGATACCCAATGCATGGTACCAAGACACAGTGGCTGTCGTATCTTGCGACAAGGAATCAATCCTCACACCACAATGCATCGACAAATGGCGGATTCAAGATAAACAAAATCCTATGAAGGTGGCTGCGCCACAACCTCTAATTCTGCCCTTCAGACCACAGTATCCAATTACCAGTCTGAAGAAGGTCCCATGGAACTACGAGGACATTGAAGGTTCAACTTCAAACAACATTTCTATCCTGTCAAAGGATAATCCATTGCACCTGCCACAGCGGGTAATCAAACCGGTCATCAAAACCAAAGAAAAGGTGGTTGAAGAGAAAATCAAAGAGTTCCTCAAACAAATGGGACACAATGAAATCAAGATAGTGCAAAGCTTGGAGGGCACACCCAAGCAAGCATCCATCCTCGACTTGGTCCTATCGTCAGAGGATCACCGTAACATCATAGTCAAAGTACTAGAAGAAGCTCATCTGCCACACACGATAGATACAGACAAGTTTCGTCACGTGATCGAACACATCTTCAACAACAATGTGATATCCTTCACTGACGACGACATCCCTGCAGAGGGAACGGGCCACCGTAAGTCCCTACACATAGCCGTGATGTCCTTAGGATACGTGATTGGAGGCGTGCTCATCGACGGGGGATCATCCTTAACATTTATCCTTATAACATTGTGGAGAGGATGAATATCAATCCAAATCGGATAAAAGCCAGTCATGTGGTCATCCGGGCCTTCGATGGATCTCGCCGCCAGGCTATGGGGGAAATTGAGCTTCCTCTGGAAATTGGTCCACATACCTTCTACGTATCTTTCCAGGTACTCAACATAGCTATTGGATATATGTGACACCCCCAAAATAGGTATACATCACCCATTCTGAGTTGTTAATATACGGTACAGAAACAACTACAACTTTATTATTACAATAGTAAAACTGTGAGTTTAAATACAGATATTGCCATCTAGACAATATCCACATACAAATAAATCCTCATCATAATTATTGATACATTATTTTACAACAATGGTGAGAACTACTAAACAACTCTCCCTAGAACCTTCATTCCATACCCCGACTCGTACTCGCTATATTCTCGCCTCTTGAGAAGAAAAATGGAACAAAAAGGAAAAGGGTGAGCTCAACTAGCCTAGTAAAGAATATTATGACTAAGATAATATACAACAAAATTATCGTTAGTCTTCAATATAGACAACAAGTTTTAAATCAATATTCGCAGCGGAAATAATAATTCATTAGAAGAGTTAAGTAGAGAATGCAAACTACTATCTTCTATGTATGAATTTTAAAGTTCATCGTCTCTTTTTTTTTATCCTGTAACATCAATCAATATATATCGGGATCAAATATTCATCCTTGCACTACTGAGCCAAGGACATTCACCGATTGGTCATGTTCATCTAAACACTGTTCATCTTTGCCTTTCTGGGCCAAAGATATTCATCGAAATCATTCATCTTTTGCACTACAAGGCCAAAGATATTCATCATAAATCATTCATCTTTTGCACTACTGAGCCAAAGATATTCAATAATATCATCATTTAAGGCGAGGATGATGAAAAATATTTTTAAAGAAAGCGAATCCGGTGAAACAAAATGGCGAGGATTAAGGATTAAGTACTTTGTTTTATCCGTCCAAAAATACCTCAAAAATAATCATAGTGGTGTAAAATTCAAGAATGATCAAAACATGGATACAATCAAAGCTAGTATCGAGAATAGATATTTGGACAAAAGAAATTTTTTTTTATTTTTCAATGAATAGTCTTATTATTCGTGAATAAGACCAGATATCGTGAATAGTCAGTATCACGTGAATAGTAACTCCGACACCAAAAGTTCTAAATTTGATAAAAACTTAAGATCAATATTTTAGCATAATGATATTGAAGAAATAATATCATTACGAAAAAAAAAATATCTCTTACCTCGGAAAGACAGTACTTCTCACTGGAATACTGGATATAGGCTATAACTTGAACTTGCACCGTATAGCAATACTCAAAGTATACTCAAAATACTCACAAGAATATTACTCGATAATATAGAGAGAGAAAACTTCAGTTTCTGGTGTGATTTTCAATTCTAACCTAAGCACCCTATTTATAGGAAAATGCTTAGAACACCAAAGTAGAAAATTTAATATAATATTAATATATATAAACAAAATTCTTACGCCCACTTTTGGCAACTGAACTCAGCCACCAATGTTTCCCACAATAATGACAAAAAAAAAACGTTTTTGTTAATAAAAACAATTAAAACTTCCAAAAATCAATTAGTTCGGAGCTGCAGAACTTCAATAATTCACAATAAATAGCCCTTTTGTCAGAAAATTCAAATCTCGCATGAATTTTATAGGAAATTCAATTCTCTACAACTTTGCGGAAGAAAGTTTTCCAAATTCCCAGCAGAAAATGACCGAAATCCATAAGCGAAGCGATTTTTCAAAGTTATAATCAAATTTCGATCGATAAATGGGTCCATGCAGACATGTTTAACATGTTTTAAACATTTATTGCAACAAAAATACTCTTTCTCCTCGTATATATCGTATATCACACATTCATTGTAAAAATATCACCATTATTATATTATTAAAATATAATAATATATTTAAATGAATTATTTTATCGAGAAAAAGATAAAATTTTAATTTTCAACAATTGTCACATTAAAAATTTTCTCCATCTATATCCATATAAAATCAATATTTTCCTCATCATATGAATCAATAATTAATTATTCACAAATAATATTACAGAATCACAATATTGACAACTGAGGCGGTTCAGGGAAAGAGGGGCTTTCAATAAGAATTTCTCTCTCTCGGGCGCCGCAATTAGGTGACCAAACCTCTCCTTAGAGCGTAACTTTCTAGACATTGCCAATAATGTTATCTAATAATATTATTTGAAATATGAATTATTGCTTCGATAATGAAAAATATTGTGTAATGACAATTATTTAAACAACGAAAAGAATATAAAATATCAACGCGACAATTATTGAAATAATAAAATAAAATAATTGAATAATAATTATCGTAACCATTATTGAGTAAAGTGCCTTCTTACGTAAGAATCAATAATTGGTGCAATAACGTGCTTCTTGTGCAACAACGCCAGCGTATTACTATGTTTTAACCATAGGGTATTCCAACGATTGTAAATTCAGTAATAACTACTGTAGTTATTTTTAAACAACTTATATTTGTCGTTTTTCTTCCTCCAATCGCTTTAGTTATGGGGCCCACACATGGCTGCGTCGTCGCATTACGAATATTCCCAAACACAGATGCGAATATTCCACGACCAAACGAATATTCTCCGACAACAATGAATATTTTATAACCACTTGCTTATTTTGAAATATTTGCGTATTTTATCCATAACTATCCACATTAATCACATCAACCCTTACTATTTCAAAATAATAATTAGAGGAAATTAAATTTCATTTATTAATTATTTAGGGTCTTACAATATAACTTGCTATTGGGCAAGCCTTGGGTACATATGGCCGGAGATGTGCCATCCACCCTCCATCAATAACTCAAGTATATCATTAACGGCAGCCTCATCACAGTGAATGCCGAACCAAAATATCCTGCCCACATACATGGGGACACGCCAGTGATTAGCCTAGACACAGGGATTGAATCTACCAGCTTTCAAGCTCTGGAAGTGAGTGATACACACTGCACATCGTCAGAGGCACCGAATACAAAACCTAAAATTTCCATGAAGTGATGTAGTAAGCCAAGAAATGGCAGCTACGGGTTTCCAGCCTAGAGAAGGGTTAAGAAAGAACAAGCACGACATTAAAATGCCAATCCAAATCCCAAGTCAAATGTGAAAAGCAGGATTGAGATATTCATAAGGTCCCGATCACGAACCCATACAGATGCCCGAATGCTCATACCTCCACAATTCTGCTCCGAGACCTCACAGCTGCCGTATGGGTGAAACCTGTGAGAAAAATCCAGCCTCTGATATCAACCATCTTTGTTTCCTCCGGTTATGCTTGTCAATGAAAGGAAAGCCCTTAAGCACGAGGCGGGAGATAAAATGAAAAGAGGAAAGAAAAGATCATGTATGAAGGATGAAACCCATTCGCTAACATGAGAGTCATTATTAACTACGAGGGGATGAATGGTGAACTCCCAGATAATGACGACGAAGACCATGTCCTAACTCCTCACATTAAGAAGAGGAGAAACCCACGCAGGAGCCTCGGTCCTGTTCTGAAGGATGTCTCAGTCATCGTCCAAGATGAGACAGACGAGCACACTTCCAGCATCCTCCCTATCCATAAGGATCTCACACTAGACAACTAGAAAGCGATTATTCATTGCCTTAGTAAGAAAAGGGTAAAAGGCGGAGCGGTCAATCTGCCCTAAATTATGCTTTCATTTAATCCTTACTTTTGATTGCACAGCTAGGACAATAGTTCCTGCCATGTCAAATGCTATGTATGCTTAAGCAGTTGCATATATTAATGAAAGTATTTTTGTTTTCAAGACCCAAGAATTGGATGTGTGTGTCTTTGCTGATGAGATGCCAACCTTTCAACATAACTCCGACTGTAATGCAAAATTGAGCTTCGAATTGATGGATTCAAGTCAAGAGGAGGACGATGACTATGAGGTGCCCGAGGAGATCAAGGAATGGGTCGAAGATAAACCCAAACCAAACCTTAACCAAACAACCACCATCAAGATAGGAACCTCTGAAACCATCAAAGAAATCCAAATAGGCTCAGACCTCACATCAAATCAAAAAGCCGACCTGATCAATCTCCTGACACAGTACCAGGATATGTTTGCATGGTCACATGAAGACATGATTGGTCTATCCACAGACATTGTCATTCATCGAATGCCCATCAAAGAAGGGTTTAAACCAGTCAAGCAGAAGCTCAGACGATTAAAGCTTGAGTGGAGCCTCAAAGTCAAAGAAGAGGTTGTCAAACAATTCAAAGCCGAAATTATCATGGTATCAACATACCCTGAATGGCTATCAAACATCATCCCCGTACCTAAACCAGGAGGAAAGGTATGAGTCTGCGTGGACTACCGAGATTTAAACAAAGCCTGTCTTAAAGACAATTTCCAGGTACCTTTCATTCACATCTTGATCGACAACACTGCGCAGTATAGCATGTACTCCTTTGTAGATTGCTTTTCTGGTTATCATCAAATCATGGTTGCTGAAGAAAACCAGGAGAAAACCGCTTTTATCACTCCCTGAGTAACTTTCTTCTACCGTCGACAATACTTCGGCCTCATCAATGCCAGAGCCACGTATTAGCGAGCCATGATGGCCCTGTTCCATGACATGATGCATAAAGAAATTGAGGTCTATGTTGACGACATCATTATCAAATCCTGAAAGAAGGTTGATCACATTGACCATCTCAAGAAGCTGTTTAACAGGTTGTGCAGTACATCCTCAAGCTAAATCCCGCCAAATGTACTTTTGGCGTCAAAGCAGGCAAACTACTTGGATTCCTAGTCAGTAATCGGGGCATTGAGTTAGACGCCGCCAAGATCAAAGCCATTTCTGAGATGCTCGTGCCTCGTACTGAGAAGGAGATACAGGGATTTTTTAGGAAGGATCAACTTTATAAGTCAATTTATTTCCCAGCTCACAGCAACCTGTAAACCCATCTTCAAGCTATTAAGGAAGAATTCCTCCATTAAATGGAATGAGGATTGTCAGCAAGCCTTCCTTGCCATCAAAAAACAGCTTATCGAAGCACCTATTCTGGTACCCCCCAGGGATGAAGTTCCCTTATTCATATACCTGTCCGTCAATACCAATGTCATGGGCTGCATGCTAGGACAAAGGGATGATAGTAGCAAAGAAAGAGCAATCTACTACATTAACAAAAGAATCAGCATCGGGGAACAAAAATACACCCTGTTCGAGAAAACATGCTACGTATTAGCGTGGGCCGCCATGAGATTGCAACACTATTTGCATGGGCATACGACGTATCTCATATCCCGCATGGATCCACTCAAATACATCTTCAATAAACCAATGTTAAATTGCCGACTGTCCAAATGTCAATTGATTCTACAGCAGTTCGACATTGTCTACGTGACTCAGAAATCTATTAAAGGCCAAGGCATCGCCGATCAACTAGCAGAAGCACCTTCAGGTGGGTTCGAGCCCCTGGAGAAATATTTCCCAGATGATGGGATTATGACAATTCAACAACTCCGGGCCGATAATACAGTCCAACCATGGAAAATGTATTTCGACGGAGCGGTAAACATGGAAGGTTTTGGAGCTGGGGCAGTCCTTATCTCTGGTACAAGTGATCAATATTGTTGGGATTGTATGTAATGCGATCATGCAATCAAATCACATAAAAATAGGAGGAAGCGCGAAGAACAAGATTTTAAATTTTTTATACAATCCCATCACCATGATCATGCTTTATGCTAGATATCAATAACAGAAAAGTAAGAGATGATAATCATACCCTTGTAGATTCTAGCTTCCACAGGTACGAGTTCAACTCCTTGATTTTTTTGAATCTCCTTGAATGTTCTGCAGTGGCTCCTCCCTTTGATCAATGTCAGCCACCCAATTGTTTGGCCTCTAATGGTGATCCACCAAGGAAGATGAAAAACTCATGAAGATGAGTTTTTGGCTTAACCCTTGTTTCTATCTCTATAGAATATGTGTACTCCCAACTATTAGAAAAACTCATGTACCAAAATTTGATATAAGACATTCTTATATAGATATTAGGTTAACCCTCCTAATCCTATTAGGAAAAGGTTATTATCAATTAATTAAACACTTTTAATTAATTTCTCCTAATCTTATTAGGAAAGGGTTATTATCAATTTATTGAAAAAACCCTTTTAATTAATTTCTCCTAATCTTATTAGGAAAGGGTGAGAGTACTAATATTAAATTAATCCCTAAACACCTTTAGGATTAAAATAATAATAATGATAATAATATTAATAAGACTCCTCTTATTAATATATATTTAATATTTCTAAAATATTAAATAATAAACATTAAGCTATTTAATTTATTCTATCACCATAGATTAAATTAATTACACTTAATGCATTATTACCATTATGCCATTTTCTTCTTAAATTATTCTTCTTCCTTTTATGGTGTGACCCATTAGGTTCTCCATATCAAACTGATTGTGAATAAATTAATTAGAACAATTCTAATCTTATTTAAATAAATAAATTAATCTAATAATTTATTTAAATAAATAATATTTATTCTACAATAGGGATAAGCCTCCCTAGCGATCAACAACTTTCTAGATAATATAGATTTCAACATAAATCATAAAAGAACCTGTGAGTTAATAGTTACCGTACAATTAAATCCTTCCACCATAAAATGTTCCAATTAAATATAAGACATGGATTTACTATCAAGTCTTATTTTATTTAATCATATGTATTTCGATTAGAAAATGCACAACTCCAAATAATGACAATTAGAAACCTCTTTCTAATTTCATTCCACCTTGGCCAAGGATTCCCGGGTTGTCATTTAACGAATCACATAGGACATATCTCCTCTTTTACTAGAGGTGGTAGATTCTTTGTTGATCATTCATTATCTCCATATGTAGCTCATTATACCCAAGCATACCCTATATATACCTTAAAAGGACTTAAGGAATAAGTCAAAGTATAATCAATTACATACAAGATACTATGATGATCTCAAGTCCAAGGATCACTTGTACTACTATCACATTTGGAATTCCTATTTGACAGGCGAGTAAAACTCCATTAGGTATTCCATAGCGAGTCATGTTCAGTGAACTTATTCTCTAATAAGCACCTACATACTTGCTTTAGTGTAAATGACTATGAGATCAGTCATCCACATCCAATGAGCAAGCAACATATGTATCAATCTATCCGAATTTACTAATCCCCTTTTTAGTAATCCCACGATTGGGAACAATTTTAGTTTTTAAGCTTTCTAAGAATTTAGATCTCATTAGCATGATCTCATCATGATTCTAAAACTTTGCTTAAAACTATGGGTTATTTACATATTATAAAAACAGCACTACATAGATAATTAAATGCCTTAAATGAATATTTTATTAATAAATAAATAAGATTGTTTACACAACATGTGGTTTATCATCATTCATGATTGGCTTGTATGCACACTACTATCAATCTCCCACTTGCACTAAAGTCAATTGCCATGGTATCTCATACCCATCTTCTCTAAGTGACGATCAAACTGCTGTTGTGTTATAGCTTTAGTTAATGGATCTGCAATGTTATCTTGAGAGTCTATATGTGTGAAACCCTAGATTTTATGAATAAAGAATTAATTTTCTTGAAATAATATTTTTTATATTATGATGTGAATTTGAGATAATGTTATAGTTGTGGGTAATATTTATAAATTTTGCAAAGTATGCAAGTTGTCATATTATATTCGATTTAATTGGGGAATATTCGTTTAAATGAGAAAATATTAAATGACTCACGGCACAATCATTGGTGGACCCCACAACGGAAATATTATCGGATTGAGAAAATGACAAAAATATTTTATTGAAAATAACGGCGGAAGTTTTACCATTGATCTTTGTTGAACTACTCAAATTAGTAAAAAACACGATGTCTGGCGTTGTTGCATAGTAGCACTGCGGTATTGATTATTGATATTTATGTGAGAAGTCACTCAGTTTTGTTCAATTATTGCTACAATAGTTGCTACATTGTATCTCACATTATTTGATTCAATTATTATTGATTTAGAAGTTTTGTTTTATTTGTATTATTAACGTAATAAAATAGAAACATCTTTTTATATAAAGCGAGAATACTTTATTAAAGTTATTCTATAAATAGAATATATTATATTCTATTATGCATCTTATTTTGCATAGTAAAATCTTTTATATAAAACATAATACTTTATTAAAGTTATTCTATAAATAGAATATATTATATTTTATTATGCATAGTGTTTGCATAGTGCCAAGATAGTGTTTGCATATAGTAAAAATCTTTTTATATAAATAGAATATATTATATTTTATTTAAAAGATTTTTCTTTAAATATGGACCGTCCGATTAAAGTAAATCAATCTGGACCGTTCATGGATTAGTTCTTATGCATTCCATTTTTCTATAAATAGAAGCTCATTCCTTCATTATTTCTTACGAATTCCTTTGAACTCAGAGAGAGAAACTATAGAGAGACTATAGAGAGATGAAGAAAAGTTTTCTCGCTACTTCACTACTCTTATATCAAGTATTATTTTACGGTGAGGATATTATTCTTTTGTATTCAAGAAGAGAACTTATGTTATTCCATTTCTTTATTGTTCGTTGGAATAACTCAGATACGCTGAGCTACCCTATACTTGGTGACATTCTTCTATTATTACATCTTCTTTATTATTCTGTCGGAATATCACGGCCCAGTCTGCTATCTGCAGGACTGGTTCCATTTTATTATTACATCTTTTTATTATTCTGCAGCCGGAATATCACATGCATCTTATCTGTGGGACTGGTTCCATCATTTATTATTCGCATTTATTATTATTACTGTTGGAACATCTTGTCGATTGTGAATTTCATCCGACTGGTTCCGTTATTATTATTCATTGGAATAACAAATACATCATGGCAACCGCATGCATGGTGATATCTTTTGTTATTCCATTCGGTATTATACTCAGTTGATTAAAATTTTAACTTCTATACTCCATGAAATTAGTGGAATATCCTTGATATTTGTGCTTCATCCAGTATCTTTCCATGGAAATATTCTTCTGAGCATTCTTGAATTTTACTCTACAAAGCGGTATCATGTTGACAATTTGGACGTTATTGGTTCATGGATAAATTAATTCTTGAACTTGTTTTATTGAATTCTTATATCATTGTCATCATCCTCATGATTATATTATGTTGAATGTGGCCTGTAGTGCATAGATGGACTTGGTATAATTATGACCAGGGATTATGCGGTGTAATCATGACCGTAATGTTACAAATGATGTGAAAATTAAAAGTCCTCATTGGCCCATAGTGCATTGATGGACAGTTTTTGGTATGATTATGGCTATGGATTCTCTTCGGCCAAGGGTGCAAAGATGAATTATTTTATGGCATGATCAGGACCGTTGATTAAAACACGATTATCTTTGGCCCGTAGTGCATGGATAATTCATGGTCGTGATACTAAAGAATATCCTTGGCCTGTAGTGCAGGGATGATTTAACGATGTGGATTATTTATTGAGCTGAGTCTCAGCGATAAAAGTGATGAAAAACTTTTTAAATCATAAAAGATAGTAGATTATATTCTCTACTTGACTCTTTTAATGGATTGCTTGTTCACTGCAGATTAAACTTGATGTCTATTGTATTTTATCGGTTTAACATTATTGGAGGCTAATGATAAATTATTACGCATTATCTTAGTCATAATATTTCTTCTTTGGGCTAGTTGAGCTCACCCTTTCTTTCTTTGTTCTCTTGAAATGAGAATATAGCTAGGGCAGAGTCGTGAAGCGGAGTGATGGTCCGAGAGGATAGCGTTAGTAGTCCTCACTAATACGTGAAATAGTGTGATAATAATTGTAATGAGGACTCCTTTTGAGTTTGTATAATCTCTAGTAGATAATATTTGTATTCAAACTCACAGTTTATATTTTGTCGTATTGTACACGACAATTGTATTAGTAAGTTGTATTTGAATTTTGTACCATGTAAGTGGCGACCCAAGATGGGTGAAGTATACCTAATTTTGGGGGCGTCACAATATGCTCCTCTTTCAATGATTCTATAATCAAGGTGCTGCAACACATGTTTAGGTTTAAGATGAGACTTAGGAACTATTCCTAGTTATGTAATGAACTTTTCATCCTAAACACCAACTTGCAGCTTCACTTACAGTTATATACTTTGTCTTTGTCACTAAACCAGCAACCCATTGCTGTTTGGAACTTTTCCAATTCACTTCACCATCCTTCAAGGTAACTACTTACCTTATAGTGGATTTACTGTTGTCTTGGTCAGTTTGAAAACTTGAGTCTGTCTAGCACTCAAAATTAATTCAGACCCACTATGTGTCATGATAACATCCTTAGTATCAGTTAAGTACTTTGAGATGTTTATCACTGTCTCACAGTGATCTTCTCCAGAATAAGACTGATCAACATCAAGTCTCGTATATTTCATTGCATACATGATAGTTACTCATGCGATCTCTCTTTTATGAGGACAATTTTAGAGAGATACACTCCATGGCTCATCATCATGAGGCACTTTTGGAGTTTGCCATGCTGAACGCCTTTAGCATCTAATGAATATACGTTTCCTTGGGTTAAACCGAACATCCTTTTAAATCTATTAGTACAAATTTATATCCTCAATATTGGATGTTCTACCCAAATCATTCATGGAGGACTGTTTAGACAACCTTATTTTGATTGATTTATAGCATAGGAATTTCATTCCCTATCAGTAATATATCATCAACATATAATAAAAAGAATGAAACAGCGCTCCCACTAACCTTCTTGTATACACATGGTTCATCCTCTTTTTTGATAAAATCAAACTCTTTGATTGTCTCATCAAAACGAATGTTCCATCTACGAGAATCTTGCTTCAATCCATGAATGGATTGTTGTAGCTCATAAACATGATTTGCTTCAACCATTGATACAAAACCATCTGGATGTATCATACATACATTCTCCTCTAATACTGTTTATTTGAGGAAGAGCGTCTCTACGTCCATTTTGCCAGATTAAGTAAAATTAAGCTGCAATCGCAAGAAAAATCCAAATGGAATTGAGCATAGCTCCAAAATCCATTTTAGATTTTATGGTCATCTACCATTTCTCTGAGTCTTTATTACTCATAGACTATTCATAATTTAATGGATCATCATCATTCATGATGTGTACCTCATCGTTATTGTGACACCCCCAAATCTGGGTACTTCGATTCCACGGGATTTGGTGTTCACTATACAAATATCATCTGTCTATCTACCTATAATAAATGCAAACCATGAATAAATAGAAATAATCTTCCCTTATGGGATTACAACATCTGAAATAAATACATCAATCCCATGTCATACTAACCTTAATCTTAAATGCTGAACATAAATAAATAATAGTCTTACACAACTTTAACATAATCCTTAAACATAAACACATAATGATAAACAACAAGTCTTCATCACTTGTTGGCCTTGCCCTTGCCTTTGCTAGAAGAAGGCTCGTCGGACCTTTCGTTCTTAACTGCAGTGTTATTATAACGCAAGAGTGAGCACGATTGCCCACAAGTATAATAATATAAAAACAATATAATAACATGTGAGTGAATCAAGGACATCTGAATAAATAACTCAACTTTTGACTCAAGAATGGATAACAGGAATCAAAATAACATCTGAGGGTCATAAAACCTCGAACTATGTCTTAGGTGTAAAGTGTTTAGACTTTAAACCTTTAACAGTCATAAGACTATGGAGTCTACTTCCCGTACTTAGGGGGATCAGCCCTTAGTACCATACTGTGCACAATATCTCAACGCTAAGGCGTAAATAATCCCCTTTAAAAGGGTTGTTCATCTCAGTTTTGACATCAGAGTCCGCACCAAAGGAAGTTTGGTTTGGATAAGCTTAATAAAGGTTCTAGAATTTAGAACGCACATCAACTATGGACTAGTTGAATCAATAAGTGTTCACTAGTCCTATAAGTTCAACAATAAACGATGCTCAATTCGAATAATAAATTCTCAAGAGTATACAATTGAATAGATATTGTATAACTGAAGTAATATCTCATATGAAATCTTGAATTGAGTAATTAAGAACAAGAATATGATAGTATTTCAAGAATAGGAGACTTGCTCAATAAGGTAAAGTTTAGAAACTTGTTTGATGATAACAATTCAAGAATAGAACATTTGCCCAATCATAATAAAGTTAGGGTAAAGAAAACTTGCCTCTTGCACAAGCTACAATATATAATCACGTTCTTTAATTAGTCCCGCATAATCATTCATTCACAATCTCAATTAATCACAAGTTCAATATACCTATCGAATCACACATTGGTCTTTGAACACGTTATTAGACTTTACGGTTAACTCATCAAATAAGCACGTAACACTCTCATTGACATGTTACTAACTTGTTTTAACATCTCATTCCATGATTATTATATTTCCATGTTCATTAGATTAGGTTACAATTCCATTTATTAAACTTGAGCACTTAAAAAAAATATTTCTAAAAAATGCGCAGTGGTATTTGCGGTGCCACCCTTTAGGCTAAACTCTTTGGCTGCACTAGTTAATGTCTTTGTCATGGCATGTCATGGCGTGAGAGAAAAGGCACGGAGTTGGGTTGTGGGCTGACACTCGATCTGAATTGAGTTAGCGAAAAAAAAATAGAACATGGCCAAAAACATTTACTCTAACGAATTTCAAGCCTACCCATGACACATAGACTTCACATAACCATTCTACAACATCCCTAGCATGATCTTAGCAAGTTAAATCACGTAATTACACAATTCAAAGCATTTAATTTTACTGTCTTGACAATTATCTTGTTTTCATAGAAAATCAAGAAATTCAACATTACGGATTCGTTACAACACCGAATCCGTTCGTTCAACTTCTGTTTTGTTCATAAAAACGTTTACAATCATATACAAGTGTTAATTTGAAGTTAAACCATCGATTCATGGTATAAAAATTGTATGTAAGGACCATATGGCCATATATATAACTTTTATACTCTGTGAGTTTTGAAAAGCCAATTCAAGCATATATCAACGTACTTTAATTAGTAGAAACATGTTATGATACTATACTAACATGTATATACACACAATTCAACAATTCAAGTTTAAATTATCAATTTCACATAATTTGAAATATATTGAGAACTTGCACAGAGTTTATATGGAAATATAGAAGAACGTAATTTAAAAGGTTGGGTAGAAGAGATTACCCTGCTAGATTGTGATGATGATACAAGTACTCTTCTTCTCTTAATTAACTCTCAATCTCTCACAACTTTCTCTCTGAGTTTTCTCTTTGAAATATTCTTAGTTCTTAACTAAAGAAGCAATATATGATATATTATATAAGAAATGTTTACGTGATATATGAAGTGGGTGGGTGGGTGGGTGGGTGAGTGGTCAGTTGGTCCCTTAGTGGGTTAATTGGCTAACTCCCCCTAGGGCTATATTTGGTTTCTCCCATTTCCTCTCCTTTCCCTTTAATTTAATACTTCTTATTATATAGTTTACTAATGTCACACTTAATTAATCATATAATGTTATTTAATCAATTAAATAAAATAGCATAATCCCATATAAATTCACATAGTCACATAATTAAAATTCTTATTTATTAATTATGTTAAATCATTAAATCTCTAATTAATTATAAAATTAATTAGAACATATCATGCTTATTAATTAATTCATTTAATCAATTAAGCTCAATTAAATACATACTTTGCATCATAAAATTCACCATATTAATTTAATCAATGTAACACATATAATTAAATTAATCTACCACAAAATTCATCAATTAATTAATTAACTCAATAATTAAATCATCGAAAAGTATTTATTTAATTCAATAAATATTCAAATTAAAATACAAAAATCTCGTTCGTCACATCTTTCCCCCCTTAAAAGGATTCTGTCCCCAGAATCATGGTACAATTAAAATATTCGTACCGTTACATTCTCCCTTTCTTACAAAGATTCTGTCCCCAGAATCGCATACAATAAATTAAGTTAATAGATCTGGGTAGTTCTTCATCATATGTTCTTCGAGTTCCCACGTAGCTTCTTCAGTGTTGTGGTTCCTCCAAATTACCTTAACAAAAGGTATAACGTTGTTTCTAAGAATTTTCTCTTTCCTATTAACAATCTGAACAGGAATTTCTTCATAGGATAAGTCTTTCTCGAAATGTAGGGGATCATATTCAATCACGTATTTGTAATCGGGTTTGTAGGGTAGTAAAAGCGAAACATGGAAGGCGTTGTGGACATTCTCAAGCCACAGGAGGTAAGGCTACCTCATCTGCGACTTCTCCAATTCTTTCATAGTTACCTCAAAGGGTCCAATGAACCTAGGGCTCAATTTTCCCTTCTTTCCAAATTTGATCTTTCCTTTCCAGGGAGAGACCTTCAAAAACACATAGCTGCCTGGTTCAAAGTCAACATTCTTACGGTGTGGATTGACCTACTTCTTCTGTCGATCTTGAGCTGCTACGAGTCTGGTTCTGATCACTTTGACTATCTCTGTTGTCTGCTGTACCAGTTCTGGACTTAGTAGTTATCTTTTGCCAACCTCATCCCAATATATCGGAGTTCTGCATTTTCTTTTGTATAACGCTTCATAAGGTGACATGCCAATACTAGCGTGGTAACTGTTGTTGTAATCGAATTCCATAAGCGGTAGGTGATCGTCCCAATTTTCTTTGAAATCCATGATGCATGCTCTCAGCATATCTTTCAATGTCTGAATCGTTCTTTCGCTCTGCCCGTCTATCTGTGGGTGATAAGCTGTACTCATTCTCAACTGTGTCCCCATGCATTCCTGTAGTTGCTTCCAGAAGTTCGATGTGAAGCGCGGATCTCGGTCGGAAATAATTGATATCGGAACTCCGTGTCTCGAAACAATCTCTTTTACGTATAGCCTTGCCAACTAGTCTAAGTTGAATCTGATCTTGATCGGAAAGAAGTGAGCTGATTTTCGTCAGTCGATCAACGATAACCCATACTGCGTCGTAGCCTTTTTGAGTCGTCGGGAGGCCAACCACAAAATCCACGGTAATGTGTTCCCATTTCCATTCTGGGATTTCCAGGGGTTGTAGTAAACCACTCTGTCTTTGATGTTCGACTTTTACTTTCTGACAGGTCAGACACTTTGCAACACTCTCTGCAACATCCCATTTCAAATTCGGCCACCAGAAGTGCTGTCAAAGATCCTAATACATCTTGGTACTACCGGGGTGAATTGAATATCGTGAGCTATGAGCCTCACTTAAAATGTCCTCCTTAATCTCTGGCACTGACGGTACCCACACTCTGTTCTCAAATCTCAATAGTCCTTCACTGTCTACCTTGAATCTCTGTTTGGTTCCTTCGGATATCTTCTTCTTAACCTTCTGACATTTTTCGTCCTGAAGTTGAGCTTCCTTAACTTTGTCCAATAGGGTTGTATCAGCTTTCATCTAAAATAATTTCGCATCAATCTCCATCGGATACTTCACTTCCAATTCCAGCTTTTCCATTGCTGAAATTAGCTCTTCCTGAGCAGTCAACATCATCAACTTCTCCTGACCCTTCCTACTTAAGGCGTCGGCAACCACGTTAGCCTTACCCGGATGGTATAGAATTTCACAGTCATAGTCTTTAATCAACTCCAGCCACCTTCTCTGTCGCATATTCAAGTCCTTTCGTGTAAAAATATATTTCAGACTCTTGTGGTCTGTATATATTTCACACTTCTTCCCTGATAAGTAGGTTTTATACCTACTTATTGGATATCAATTCACAAGAACTATGTCCATCTCAAGTACATTTTAGTGTGTATTTAATTGAATTTCGTGTTATTTTGCATTGCATGTACTGAGAACTCCTCTGGTGTAAAAGTGCAGGAAATGGCATAACTCGGCGTTGATAGGTGGTATGAGATCAGTGAAGGCATGACAAGAGGGTCGAGTGGAGAAAAGAAACTAAGCATTGACAAGGAAGCAGCAATAGCAGAACAAAAGAATGTATATTGCAGGAGAGGCAGCGGTGATGCGATCATTATATAATTTGGAATATCTTGCGCTTGCGCCATTATTAGAAAAAGCTTGATTTGCATATCTGGCATACCTTTTGTTTAATATGGGGATCGCTACCGATCGCAGCGTCATGACATTTACAAGCTACTGACTTTATTTTAATTTTTAAAATTTAAGTGGTTGTGTTGATATAAACGATTATGGTTGGTACCAGACGCGATTATCTTTAGTTTTTACGTGTTTTCATAATATAGAACTAGGGTTTTACGCTTTAAGAGATTTCCATTGATGAACCAAGCATAGACGTATTATTTTATACTTCTTCTTTGGATTTCAATCATTGTGGATGAACTACTTTTATGGTGCTGGAGAATATTGAGGATTTGAACGTTACGTTTGGATTGTAATCAGCAATTGGGTTTGATCGATTCTATCGTCTCTCTTTTAACTGTTTATTTATTTTCCATGTGTTGCTTTGATCCGATAATGGCTTTCGGTTTAGCGATGAACTAAACTCCATTATGGGATTCTAACAGATTTTAATATGTAGTCTAAGTGATTGCTCGATTGCTGGACTGTTTGTGTATCATCGGGAATTTCTATTATGGTTGATTTGAATGCATGAATGATTGATCACCATTCATTTTAGGTGCTTGTATGACATTGAAAAATAACATGCGAGTATGGTTGTAATCATGATAGCATGCATATATGGGGCTGATTTGATTAGCTTTATATTTTGTGTAACAGATAGACATATACTGTTTCACCGTGTGAGTTAAATAAGGGTTTGTGCTTAAATTCAATATGGCTGCAATTTCACATAGAAATATAGTGATGTTGGTTTTATTGACGATTACATGATGTCTATTGTATGTGGATGTTATGTAAGTAGGTCATAATACATTGAAAAATGGTTATGTCTACATTCGTGCTCTTGGCTAGTTTTTTGTGATACGTGAATAATCTTGCATGATGGTGGTGATTAGATGAACTATTAAATGAAGTTAGGATCCCATTATTTCCAGATTTAATTTATTACATTAATATTCTCTTTTTATTTATTATTGGATTTTAGAGTAATTCAAAATCATAAGTGTTTCGTTTAAGCATATAAAAATAGTGATATAGTTGATGCATAATAGTTTAGTTTAGAACCTTTTCTCGTGGGATCGATACTCTACTTACTCTGTATTACTTGTTGACCACGTATACTTGCGTGTTGTGCGTAACTAGATTTTACCCAACAAGTTTTTGGCGCCGTTGCCGGGGACAGACGTTTAAATTTTTATTATTATCATCAGTTTTAAACTATATTGTATGACTTAGAAAAATCTAATCTTATCTCATTTCTATTTTTGTTTTTGTTTTTGTTTCAGGAACTTGTATAAATTTTTATGCACACGCGGTCATCCAATCCTGAATTAACACCTGCTCAAGACAACATAAATGGGAGAGGTTGGAAAGCGAGAGTGCGTAGAAATTTACAAGCAGAGTTAGAGGTAACTACATCTAATATGGCAGCCGAGGGACAAGGAGGAGAGCAAAGAGAAGAGTATAGTGCTTTAAGGGACTATTCGATGTCAAACATTAATGGACTACAGTCAAGCATAGTCAGGCCAGAAATAGCAGCCAACACCTTTGAGATAAAATCGGGCACTATCCAGATGGTGCAGAATACGGTACAGTTTGGGGGTGCTGCTACAAATGACCCTAATGAACACCTGTTGAGTTTCATCAAAATATGTGACACGTTCAGATATAACGGGGTGAAGGAGGATGCTATCAAACTTAGACTGTTTTCGTTTTCATTGAGGGATAAAGCAAGAAGTTGGCTTCACTCTTTGCCTGCAGGATCTATAACTACATGGGAGGACCTTGCACAGAAATTCTTAACCAAGTTTTTCCCAATGGCTAAGACTGCAAAGATGAGGACAGCAATCTCTCAATTTTAGCAACAACAGGGTGAATCCTTATATGAGGCTTGGGAGAGATACAAAGAGATGTTAAGGAAGTGTCCACACCATGGTATGCTAGATTGGATTGTGATCAACACATTTTACAATGGATTGGGATGGCAGTCTAGGCCGATTGTAGATGCAGCTGCAGGAGGAGCATTATGGGCAAAGAGTTATGAGGAAGCCTATAACCTTATCGAGACAATGGCAGCGAATGACTTTCAAAACCCTACATCTCGGATGCCACAGCCCAAAGTTACAGGTTTGTTGGAAGTGGATCTTTGTTACTCGGATTTGTAAAGCACAGATGGCAGCTATGGCAAAGAAAATAGATTCATTGGCAGAGAGCAAAGCGAAAACAGTTGCCTTCGTATGTGAGATTTATGCAGGTCACACTCAGCGAGATCAATGTCTTTATCATTTCGGAGTTTATGCAAGATATGTGAGCAATTACGGGGAAAGACCGGGGCGGTTTTGAACACGTATAACTCCAACAACCGCAATCATCCTAACTCGGTTGGTCAAATAATCAAGAAATCAACAAAATCGGTTTCAAATTAGAATAATCGATTTTGATCGCGGCCGGTAACAACGACAGTTTACTCCAAGACCACCTTTTTCACTGGGATTTTCTCAACAACAACAACATCATACTCCATCTGTACCTCAACAAAAAAAGAAATCAGAAATGGAGGAGATGATGATGAAGTACATGGTAAACACGGAGGTTATGATCAAAAGCCAAGCATTGGCTATTAAAAATTTGGAAACTAAAATGGGGCAAATGGCGAGCATGTTTCACAACAGGCCCCAGGGTTCATTGCTGAGTACTACGGAGGTAAATCCAAGAAGAGAAGGGAAAGAACAGTGTCAAGGTATAACACTCAGGTCTAGGAAGCAGTGTGTAGGAAATTCACTAGGCGCGGTCGCGCCTGGTTTACAAGGGGATGACGTGCGGCCGCGCGATGCAGAGAAGTTGGCTGAACATAAAGAAAATCTTGAGGGTTCTGAGTTGCAGCAAGTAGAGTAGGATAAAGCAGGTTCAGATGAGAAGCCCAGGAGTACAGTACCACTAGTTCACCCTCCAGTGCCGTATCCACAGAGATTGACTAAGTAGAGGGAGGACAAGCAGTTCAGCAAGTTTTTGGAGGTCTTTAAAAAGCTGTAGATCAACATACCTTTCGCGGAGGCATTGGAACAGATGCCAAGTTATGCCAAGTTTATGAAAGATATTTTGTCAAGGAAGAGGAGATTAGAAGAGTTTGAGACAGTAGCCTTGACAGAGGAATGCAGTGCAGTGCTTCAGCATAAATTACCTCCAAAGCTGAAGGATCTGGGCAGTTTAACAATTCCATGCACGATCGACAAGATGAGTTTCAGTAAGTGTCTATGTGATCTTGGGACGAGTATCAATTTGATACCCCTGTCAGTATTCAACCAGTTGGGATTGCCGGCTCCAAGGCCGACAAATATTTCTTTGCAGCTAGCTGACAGATCCATCACGTATCCATGGGGAATTGTTGAAGATGTATTAGTGAAAGTGGATAAATTCATCTTTCCGACTGACTTCATCATTTTGGATTACGAGGAAGATAAGAGTATTCCAATCATCTTTGGGAGACCATTTTTAGCCACAGGAAGGACCTTGATAGGCGTCTGAAGGGGAACTCACTATGCGTGTTCATGACCAGGAGGTTACCTTTAATGTATTCAAAGGCGATGAAGTTTCCGACAGATGAAGAAGAAAGTTTCCGAGTTGATTTGGTAGATCAGGTTCTAAATGATGAAATACAGAGTTTAGTGGATTATGAACCGTTGAGAAATGTCATTGTTGAAAATTCAGAATTAGAGGACGGGAATTTGAAGAACTTGTGCAATATCCGGATACTACTCCACAATTCGGAAAATTGAAAAACACTATTTGAGCCATTGAAGAAAACTGGAGAGACGTCGGTAAAATTGAAGCCATCTCTTGAGACACCTCCAGAACTTGAATTGAAACCACTTCTAGATCATCTAAGGTATACATTTTTAAATAAAGATTCAAAGCTACCTATGATTATTTCTTCTGCACTAACATCGTTTCAGGAAGAAAAATTGCTACGAGTGCTTAGAGAGTTCAAATCAGCTATTGGATGGACCATAACAGATATTAAAGGGATCATCCCTTCGTTTTGCATGCATAAAATCCTGTTGGAAGATGATAGTAAGCCATCAGTAGAGCAACAAAGAAGACTTAATCCGATAATGAAAGAAGTGGTCAAGAAAGAAGTACTAAAATGGTTAGACGCAAGCATCATATATTCGATTTCAGATAGTTCATGGGTGAGCCCAGTGCAATGTGTACCAAAGAAAGGTGGTATGACTGTGGTTTCAAATGAAAATAATGAGTTGATTCCAACACGAACGGTGACGGGATGGACGGTCTACATGGACTACCGCAGGCTGAACAAAGCTACGAGGAAAGATCACTTCCCACTGCCATTTATCGACCAGATGTTGGACAGACTAGCAGGTCATGAGTATTATTGCCTTCTGGATGGATATTCAAGCTACAATCAGATTGTGTTAGCTCCAGAGGATCAAGAAAAGACAACCTTTACATGTTCATATGGAACTTTTGCTTTCAGAAGGATGTCTTTTGGTCTGTGCAATGCTCCAGCCACCTTTCAGAGATGCATGATGGCTATTTTTTCAGATATGGTGGAACAGAATATGGAGGTCTTCATGGACGATTTCTCAGTTTTTGGGGATTCGTTTGATTTATGTCTTGACAACTTGGTGATGGTTTTGAAGAGGTGTGTTGAGACAAACTTAGTGCTGAATTGGGAAAAATGCCATTTTATGGTACAAGAAGGAATCATTCTGGGACACAAAGTTTCGAAGAAGGGACTCGAGGTGGATAGGGAGAAGCTAGAAACTATTGAGAACTTGCCACCACCTACTTCAGTAAAAGGTGTTCGCAGTTTTTTTGGGACATGCAGGCTTCTACAGCAGATTCATCAAGGACTTCTCCAAAATAACTAAACCACTATGCAGTTTATTAGAGAAGGAGGCATAGTTTAATTTTGATGAGGCTTGCGTGTCGGCATTTGAGCACTTAAAGGGGAAACTAACTTCGGCACCAGTTATTACTGCACCAGATTGGGATTCGCTATTTGAGTTGATGTGTGATGCCAGTGATTACGCTGTAGGGGTTGTTTTGGGGCAGAGAAAGGAAAAGATATTTCATGTGATCTATTATGCTAGCAAGACCTTTACAGATGCACAGTTGAACTACACCACCACAGAGAAAGAGTTATTGGCAGTGGTGTATGCCTTTGATAAATTTTGAGCATATCTGATTGGTACAAAGGTGATAGTGTACACGGATCACGCGGTATTTCGACACTTAGTGGCAAAGAAAGATGCAAAGCCCCGGTTAATCAGATGGATTTTATTGTTGCAGGAATTTGATTTAGAGATCAAGGACAGAAAAGGCACGAAAAACCAAGTGGCGGACCACTTATCTCGACTAGAGAATCCGAAAAGAGAAGCGGACGACAAGGTTGTTATTAATGAATCCTTTCCAGACGAGCAGTTGTTTGTGGTGAAAGGGGAAGTGCCATGGTTTTCAGACTACACAAACTATTTGGTGAGTAAGATGGTACCTTCTGACTTGGTGGGTCATCTTTAAAAAGAAAAAATTTCTGCATGATGTCAAATGGCATATATGGGATGAGCCGTACTTGTTTAAATAGTGTGTTAATCAAATGATAAAAAGGTGTATCCCATATAGCGAGACCGAGGGGATTTTGCAGGATTGTCATGATTCTTTATATGGAGGTCACTATGGTGGAGAGCGAACAGCGGCTAGAGTGTTACAAGCTGGATTCTACTGGCCGATAATTTTTAAAGATGCGTACAGTTTCATCCAGAGGTGTGATAGATGTCAGAGAGTTAGGAACATCTCGAAAAGAAAAGAAATGCCCTTGAATAAGATCCTCGAAGTGGAAATTTTTGATGTATGGGGGATTAATTTCATGGGCCCGTTTGTTTCTTCTTGCGGAAATCTCTACATCTTACTCGCAGTGGATTATGTGTCGAAATGGGTAGAAGTGGCAGCTTTTCCGATTAATGATACCAAGGTAGTCCTCGGATTTTTACACAGAAGTATCTTCACAAGGTTTGGGACTCCAAGGGCCATCATTAGTGATGAAGGCAGTCATTTCTGCAACAGGCAGTTTACAGCTTTGTTGGCCAAGTATGGGGTGAACCATCGTATTGCTACAACTTATCACCCACAAACAAATGACCAAGCTGAAGTGTCAAATCGAGAAGTTAAAAGAATTCTGGAAAAAGTTGTGAATCCCACTAGGAAGGATTGGTCTTTAAAGCTTGATGATGCTATTTGGGCATATAGGACTGCATACAAGACTCCGTTGGGCATGTCACCTTTCTAGCTAGTCTACGATAAAGCATGTCACCTTCCTATGGAGCTGGACCATAAGGCATATTGGGCGATTCGGAAGCTCAATTTGGAGTTGAAAGCTGCAGGGGAGAAACGCCTACTCCAACTCAACGAGTTGGATGAATTCTGATTACAGGCATATGAGAATTCAAAGCTATACAAGGAGAAGGTTAAAAAATGGCGTGATCGCAAGATCATTGAAAGAACATTTGAACTAGGATAAAGAGTTTTGCTTTTTAACTCCAGACTTAAACTTTTTCCTAGGAAGCTGAAATCAAGATGGTCAGGGCCATTTACAGTGAAGACTGTGTTCCCCCATGGTACGATAGAAGTCTTTGATAAATTCCTGGATCAGCCTTTTAAAGTGAATGGACAGCGATTGAAGCACTACTTTGGTGGCGAGGTAGACAGATAAGAAGTCACCTCGACATGAGATTCAGAGACAGTCAAGCTAATTGACTATAACTTAGTGCTCGATGGGAGGCAACCCATTGTTTCTATCTCTACTATTTATTTATTCTGTTTCATTTATTTTTCATTAGTTTAGTTTCATGTGTAGTCGTGATAATTTGATAACGTTGCATAAATATCTTAATAACTGAATGTGGATCTAACTATATTTGTGCATAGCATAGGAATTATGGTGTTAAGATAGACACTCATGCTTATTCAGTAATTCATGCCTTGACAGTGTTTATTGATGTCTATGTAGGTGTCTTGGACTAAATTCAGTATTGTTTGGAAGTGTTGGAAATGAAAATTGTTTGTCATGCGAGAGAAGCATGGACGCTTGCCCACATGATGAATTCTTTGTAAAAGTCACGTGCAGCGCTTCATGTCTCGATCATCTGAGAAAAAAGGCACTTTCATGCGCCGCGCGCGCCATCTCTACATTAAAAATCGCATGTGCCGCTCGAGCACCTGGACGGTGAATTTTTTTAAGTTTTAAAAAGCGTATTGTGACTTATAACTTCTACCACTTGTTATAACAGAGAGCCATATTCCATTAGTCTTCACAACGCCCACGTTTCCTCTTCTCCAAACAGTTACAAATTAAAAAGTAGAGAGTTCTTTTCTCCATCCGTTCATCTCATCCCACGTCATGCTCATCAGTTATTCTACCCACGTCACAACCCTCACTGATCAAACTAGGGTTTTAGTGTGTGCCAATCAAGTTTGGGGGGTGGTCCATTCATCAGTATTACTCTTCTAATTCCATCAAGCCAATTTCTAATATCATTCATTCAGAGCAATGGGTCCTAAGCGAGCGTGTTTTATTACTTCGTCATCATCATCTTCCTCCAGTAACCAAGGCGAGGATGTTGTAGAACACACGAAATTTATCAGTGTGGAGGCACAAATGGAGTATTATAGGATCATGGCAAAGACATTTGTGAAGGAATGCGGTTTCAAGCCTGAGAAGCAAGATGGCCAGTTATGGGATATGATTCGCGAAAAAGGATAGGTTGGACTTACTGCAACCCCTATGCCTGTTCCAATGAGTATCGTTCACGAATTCTATGCTAATGCTAAAGACACAATGAGTGGGTTATCATTGGTTCGAGGAGTTCAAGTAGATTACAGACCACCCACAATCAGAGAAATTTTCAGGATAGTTGACACACCACCGACTGGGTACGACAATTGGGTTGAGGCTGCCCGCTTTGAAACTGATTTGGACAAAGTCATTACTGATTTGTGCGTTCCAGGCATGAAGTAGAATTGTAGGGCAGGAACAAATCAACCTAGAAATTTCCCAGCCTCGGCCCTGAATCGATATGCTAAAGCGTGGAATTAATTTATATGTGCAAAGCTCATGCCGTCGTCGCATCAGCACGAAATCACAACTGAAAGGGCTATCATTTTGTGGGGAATAGTCACAGGCAAGGACATTGATGTTGGCCACCTCATTCATCAAAATATGTTACGTTATATGCGGGGGAGCACTATGGGGAGTATTCCATATGCATCTGTTGTAGCTAGCCTGTGTGCCCATCAAGGAGTCTATTGGGAGAATGAGCAGATGCAGAACCCCATCCAAGATATCACTCATGCAACCATCACTAAATTTGAGGATTGAAATGGGTACACGCACTTTTAGAGAGGAAAAGGCTTTATCATTCAACCCACAATCCTAGTGCCTCCACCTCAGTCCACACAGGAAACTGAAGCGGGAAAGTCAGCTCAAGCAACTGCTGCTACTGGGGATCGACAACTCCGAAGGTTGGAGCTAAAGGTCGACGTGATGTATGACAATTTTACAACATTTGCTACGGGTCTGATGAAGTCACTCGCGGATGCGTTTGCGCAGCAGGGTACTACAGTCGATTGGCCACAATTTGGGACATCCATGCCATTTCCACCACCGGATTCTCCACCCAAAGAGGGTGGTGCAGCTGATCAGTAGGGGAGTTTTTCTAACCCTATACCTTCATTCATTGGGACAATAAATATGCTAAGTTTGGGGGTATTGGGTGTAGTTGCATGTTTAGGTAGTTGCATGATTAGTTTGCATGTCACGTGTTTTTATGTTTAGTTTGCATATTAGTTTAAATTTTATGTTTAGTTTTCATGTTTATGTGTTAGTTAATAGTTGTAGAAAATTTTTATTTTCTAGTATTTCTTTATTTTGGTTATTTAGTTATGTGTTATTGCATTGTATTGAATGGTCTCGTGTCTTTAGCCTGTTGAATTCAAGTCTGGCCTATGATGATATTGAGTTATAATAGACTGTTGAACTCTATTAGTTTAAGCTCAGTTATATTTCTATACAGAACGTAATCGTGGCCTGCTATTTGGATGTCACCGGGTAGCACAATGTGTTTTTACTTGCTTGTCAGAGAGATTAGTACATGCTTGTCTTCTAAGGGGAAAATGTAGTTTTTAATGGGTAGAATGGTATATTAATATAAATAATGGCTTTACTAACTCTGGAATGAAAGTCTGTTACTAAACTTTGGGTATACATGCTTTAAGGAGAGATGGAGCGTAAGACGCACTCTCCTTTTAAAAGAAAAAGAAAAGAAAATAAATTGAAAAATGCAAAAATAAAATAATTTCTTGACTAGCGAAGTCTCGTGACCTTTGATATTCGAGCAAGTACGCCCTAGGGGATTGTCTCTACACTCAGCGCCCTAAAGCCTTTATGGTTTGGGAGTCGTTGGTCGAAAGCTCGTTAAACGGGTATCATTGAAGAGCCTTAGGGGGCCTAGCATTGCACAATCAAGTTTATAATAGCATAATAAACCCTAGCTGCACTCCGACTTGTATCTATGTGTTGGTTTGGCCATTATTTGGGATAAATGCAAAATTCCTGTTTTAAAACCTCTATTTTCTGTCCTTAGAAGCATAGTATGTGGAATCTTTGTCTATTTCAAGCTTGGGTATGGCAGTGCACACACACACGATATCAGAGTAGCATGTTATAAGTTACAGGCTGTCTGTCTATATAACTGTGGCTTGTGCCAATGCATGGTTCAATTTGTCTTGTTATCTCTTTGAGGCATTTCTGGCTGGAATTCATATATGGCTGAAACTGTGGGACTCTTATCATAATCTAGTTGCATAGCATGTAGTTGCATTTTTAGTGTTTTATGTTTTATGCATTGCTAGAGGGCAAGCAATAGTTCAAGTTTGGGGGTATTTGATAAGTAGGTTTTATACTTATTTATTGGATATCAATTCACAAGAACTATGTCCATCTCAAGTACATTTTAGTTTGTTTTTAATTGAATTTCGTGTTATTTTGCATTGCATGTACTGAGAACTCCTCTGGTGTAAAAGTGCAGGAAATGGCATAGCTCGGCTTTGATAGGTGGTATGAGATCAGTGAAGGCATGACAAGAGGGTCAAGGGGAGAAAAGAAACTAAGCATTGATAAGGAAGCAACAATAGCAGAACAAAAGAATGCAGATTGCGAGAGTGCTTGGCATTGTATAAGTTGGAATATGTGTCCGCTCAATGACCAAAAAAGTTTGATTTGCATATATGGCGCGCGCTACTTTTATCTGAGGATCGCATGGCACATGTGCGACATTGATCGAAGCTGCTGACTTTATTTTAATTTTTTAAAATTTAAGTGGTTGTGTTGATTTAAACAATTATGGTTGGTACCGGACACGATTATCTTTAGTTTTTACGTGTTTTCATAATATAGAACTAGGGTTTTACGCTCTAAGAGATTTCCATTGATGAACCAAGCATAGACGTATTATTTTCTACTTCTACTTTGGATTTCAATCATTGTGGATGAACTACTTTTATGTTGCTGGAGAATATTGAGGATTTGAACGTTACGTTTGGATTGTAATCAGCAATTGGGTTTGATCGAATCTATCGTCTCTCTTTTAATTGTTTATTTATTTTCCATGTGTTGCTTTGATCCCATAATGGCTTTCGGTTTAGCGATGAACTAAACTCCATTATGGGATTCTAACATATTTTAATATGTTGTCTAAGTGATTGCTCGATTGCTGGACTGTTTGTGTATCATCGGGAATTTCTATTATGGTTGATTTGAATGCATGAATGATTGATCTCCATTCATTTTAGGTGCTTGTATGACATTGAAAAATAACATGCGGGTATGGTTGTAATCATGATAGCATGCGTATATGGGGCTGATTTGATTAGCTTTATATTTCGTGTAACAGATAGACATATACTGTTTCACCGTGTGAGTTAAATAAGGGCTTGTGCTTAAATTCAATACGGCTGCAATTTCACATAGAAATATAGTGATCTTTGTTTTATTGACGATTACATGATGTTTATTGTATATGGATGTTATGTAAGTAGGTAATAATTGTGACGCCCCCAAAATAGGTTCAATACCAACCCATTCTGAGTCGTCAAATACATGGTACAGAATTTCAAATACAAATCTTTTATATCAAAAGGTCATGAGAAATACGACCACACAACTGTGAGTTTTAATACAAATCGTATATAATACGAAATTTAAACATTCAAATTCATTCTTTATTCATTACAATTATTATCCCACTATTTTACAAGAATAGTGAGGACTACTACTGCTCTACTCTGACCATCACATTGTTCCCCGACTAGTTCCCGCAACATTCTCATTCCCTGAAGAGGACAATAGATGAAAAGGGTGAGCTCAACTAGCTCAGTAAAGAATATTATGACTAAGATAATGGAAAATAAATTATCGTTAGTCTTCAACAAATCAGATAAGATATTATGGAGAACAAGTTTTAGATCAATAATCGAAGCGGAAATAACAAGTCATTAGAAGAGTTAAGTAGAGAATGGAGTCTACTAACTTCTATGATTTAAAATGTCCATCATCAATATTTTATCCCTGTAACATCAATATATCTCTCATATCAAATATTCATATTTGCACTACGGGCCAAAGATATTCATTTGTATCACCAGTTGGTCATGTTCATCTCAACACCTGTCATCTTTGCACTACGGGCCAAAGATATTCATCAGGTAATCATTCATCTTTGCACTACAGGCCAAAGATATTCATCAAGTAATCATTCATTCAGTTATATCACCATTTAGGATCGAGGATGATGAAAATAATCTGAATAACGAATCCAAGTGAGATAAAGGACAAAGATTTGGGATTAAGTAATTTAGTTTATCCAAGTTCAATAATACTACTGTAATAATCAATTGTGGAGCAAAATTCAAAATTTAAGTTTAAAACTTGGATACAATCAAAGGTAATTTGAAAGAAATTTTTTTTTTGGTCAAATTTTTACCGTGAATAGTAACTCCGAATAGGAAATAATTTGTAAAAAAAAAATTTAATATTTTTTTACCGTAAATAGTAATTAAGTAAATAGTAACCTTCGTGAATAGTAACTCAACATGAAAAGATAAAAGTTTCACGAGAAAGCTCAGAAAATTATTCAGGTGAAATGATACTAGATGAAGTGCAAAACTCAAGAAAAATTCTTATCATTTCAGGAATTATAAAAGCAATACTTACTGTAGTAAGTTTAGAGTTAAGAATATGAAACAACATACGAAACTGCAAATGGATTTTCACCCGTCAAAGCATGAGTCCGCCGCCAAGCAGATCATTTCCATAATTTAATAACAAATGAATACGAAGGGTTATTCACGGTCAAAGCAGTAGTAGTCTTTAAATGATTATTCCCACAGAATAATAAAGAATAGAATAACAACAGGATTTCACCATGCATGCGGTAATCCGCGTAGACATGTTACTCCAACAGAATAATAAAGAATGGAATAACAACAGAATTTCACCATGCATGCGATTGTGACGCCCCCAAATCCGGGATACCTGACCCCCGAGTTTGGTGCTCACGATACATAATATAAATAACATCTAACTACCCATTTATTTATGAATAAAATACACATCTCATTAATGATATTGTTAATATTAACGCCTGAGTTTTCTAACCTTAACATTACAAACATACCCTTTAGATATACAAAAGGGTTTACAAATACAACATAATAATAATGTTCATTATACTACTCCAGCAAAACACCTTTGCCTTTGTTCTTCTCAGCACCTCCAGCCACTTCATTCCTAGCTGAAATGTTTTATTTAGCAAGGGTGAGCAACAAATTTGCCCCGCAAGTTAAGATATACAATGAATGTATAAGAATCAATAATAACAGACTATCTATTTGATAGAATGACACCAAAGTTTGGGGGACTTTGAAATAGCTGAATAAATCGTTAATCAATAACAAATCTTTCTCGCAACCTATTCAAAACAATAGTTCAATACTGAAAGAGTACAACGCTTTCAATATTTCTACGATATTCAATTGAATAACAAGATAGAATTACTTTCTTAAGTTTATGCCAAATGACCCCAAAGGATCATGAAATTTTCTTCTCGAGTAACTATCAAAGATTTACTTTGATATACCCAAATAACAAGATGGAAATATTTTTCCAGAATTTATGCTGAGTGATCCCTAAGGATCTTGAACTTCTCTTCTCGAGTAACTATCAAAGATTTACTTTGATATACCCAGGTGTATCAAATAACCATAAAGATTAAATCATACCCCTCCGTAAGTATATGAAGTGATCAGCTTCATTATACCCTATATTATGCATAATACTTATACGCGCGCAACGGTTGAGTATACGACCAAAATGTTCCCTTTGTATAAAAGGTTGTTCTTCTCAGTCTTATAACCAGAATTCAAATCATAACAACGAAATACAATGATTTCAATATCTAATCGCTTTCTCGATCTAGCCGAAATAATTGGCATTGACCTATCAATCATAATTGAGTTCTCTTCTCGAACCTATCAAGTTTCAACAAATGTTCTCCTAGCCAAAACAATTAGCTATGACATATCTCAAACGATTCAATAATAGACAGAAATTAACTGTACTATTTGCAATCAATAATAACTTCTACGGATGTGAATAACCAACAACATTTATTCTCCAAGCATATTCTCAAAATCAATAATTCAATTTGAATTAATAAACATGCACTAACTGCGAATAATCAACAAAATTCTCATATGTGGTATAATCAGCAATAATTAACCACCACTATATTTAAAAAGTAATAACTCAAGGTTGAGTTAAGGAAACTTGCCTTCTACGTTGATTACCGCTACACAATATACTTATCTGTGTTTGAAAGACCTATAATCAATAATATCGGTCTCACAATTAGCACAACAAATCACAACACATAGCACTGTAATTTACAGCCAATATATCCCCTAGACACATCATCACATAGTCACATCAGTATTTATAACTTGTATAAACACTTATTAAGTCTAACTATTTTGGTCTAGTTGGACTTTGGTCTCAATTCGGTGTTCTGGTCACCCTATCTGATAATTAACGCATTTATTGTCAATTAAACTCGACCTCAAAGTTTCAATATTATTTTAGATAAGTAATATATCATTTCAGTAAGTTGAAACAAATCTGACTTCTCTTTCTGACCTTTTCAGTTTCCCATTTTAGTAACCTGAAACGTTTCATTTCAGGAAGCTGAAATACACTATTCACGAAAATATGAAATCGGCTTATTATTTTTCAGTCTTTTGGCAATCACATATACATATACTCCATACTCAAAACGTATTTTTCTGGAATTTTTCACCTCCAATAAGTATTTTTCAAAAATCATTTCTAGTTAATTCCTTAAGAAAATAACTACCTCACGCTTAACTCCAGAAATTCCCAACTCTTGGTGGGATCTTAAACGCGTTAACATGAGTCTCCAGTTTAAATTTCAAAGTCATCGGAGTTATAGAACTCCGGTTATAGAGATTTCCGTTGGGAAAACGCAAAAATTGCAATAGTCATAACTCACTCATTTTAAGTCGGAATGAGTTCATTTTTGGACACAACCTACTTTATCCCATATATTTTCATCCCCCAAAAGGCTGGATTTTTTCTCATTAAACAAGTGGCCGAAACAACCCTAACAAAATTCTGATCAGAAACTTTATCACATTTTTAGATTTTTCATCCTTTACAAAAATCAATCCACACGAAAATCTGTAAATCCTTTTTAAGTGATTCCACTTGGATCTACTAGAAGACTCAGATATCTAACTCCAAAAATTGACCACACTCAAAAATTCAAAATAGAATGAGAGATATGGTCATTTCCTTATCACACTTGGTTTTCTCAAAAATCTGATTTTCAACTTTTTATGTTTTGTATGAAAACTTTTATATTCTTATGTAATACTCAACATAAATCATCATCACTCATCAGGACACAAACTAATATCAAATATATTCATGGATCTATCATGATCCATGATCCAATACCTCAAATAACCACCAAACACAAAATAAACACAACCAAGGCTAGAAAAATTAGGTTTTTCTTACCTTTGAAAAACATAACTTATATTTCTTACTTTAAATCCAACTTTTGATCAACAAAAGGGTTCAATCAATACATAAAACACTTATGAACATATGAATCTTAGGTTTTAAAGATCATATTTTCACAAAAATCATAACTCAAATCAAAATAAAAAGAAAATAGACTACATAAGTAGGAATTTCTTATACCTTGACTTGGATTCTTCTCTCTTCTTATTCTTATGTTTGGTTAGGAGAATATGAAACATCAAAACTCTCCTCCCTCTCTCCTCTTTATAGTGGCCGAACCCCTCTCTCTTTTCTCTCTCTACTTCTTTTGTTCTTGCTAGCAAAATGAAGTAAATGAAATAAAACAACAAAATGAAACATTAAGTTGATAATACAACAATTAAATAATTAGATATCATCATATCTATATCTTCTCTCTTTCAACAAGTTAGTGGTTACTTGCAAGAATAAATAAAATTGGTGGCTCCATCCATAAGGTGACACCACACAAAGATAATCACCAACTAAAGCAAACTAATCATTACATGCATCTCCCATTCCTTTCCTTGCATTGACCGGCCACATGGCCTTGCTATCTTACATAACATTTATTTTATTTATGCTTTAATCAATGACTAAACTAACCCTCCATATGTGGACTTAGATTGGCAAAAGCTTGGGCCTTCTTTAATTAATTCTCTTGGGCTAATTCTTTTAGCCACTAATTAAAATACACTTGGGCCACCATCTCCAATTGATTGGGCCACTAGAATACTTGCCCTTTAAATCAAATATTGGGCTAGCTCAACAATTTAATTGCTATTAAATCAAATAGCCACAAGCCTCTTGATCAAATAAACACTTGAGCCACAAATAAATTCTTTGGGCCTTAATATCATATTAGTCCCATATTTTAATCTTGATCATACCCTAATCATTTAGTTAGGGTCTCCTTACACACATTAGTAATTTAATTCCTTACTCACATATCTTTAATTTCCATAACCCAATTAGACTTGATATTCTTAGGTTATAAAATTAATTATTAGAGATGTATAAAATAAATCTCTTAGGGTTAGTATATATTTAAATACTAACGTTCTCCCATATTATAACTCTTAGGTTATTTAATTACCATACCTAATATATATTAGGTCACATAACTTTATTCTTAATTCTCTTTAGACACTAAATAAATATATACACATTCATGATACATATTTATTCAACCACGTACATAATTCTCATATGTCATATCATATTCTCATAGTGTATTAACTTAATAGCCCTAATTAACTTAATAAGTTACAAACACTCACATATTCATCAATACAATTATTATAACTGTATTTTCTATTGAATCCCTATCCGTAATTAAGGTTAGGGTTTCTATTCTCTGTTAAACAAAATTGTACTCATATTTCTTAGTCAATACTCAGTTTGACCACTTTGCTACACTCGTATCACAGATACTCAATACAATATTGATAATCAATATCAATATTGAATAAAAAAAATTTAATTCATAAAATTTCGAATTATGTGAAATTTTGGGTTCTCACATTCCCCCCTCCTTATAAGGATTCTGTCCTCGGAATCACCACTTTCTTATTCTCTACAATCTTTTAAAGTTGTATCATCAATTTATCCTTATCAACACAATATTGATTTGTGTCTTAAGTACTAACCTGTGATTTGAGATCTATAACAGAAGATAATTCACAGCAATATCTTGCCCATATTACTCGCGTAATTAAATTTCTAAATGAAATCGTTACCTGTCGCCACCTCCTGGGCAGCTACAGCATCTTGCACTGTCATGTTAAATGTATGGGTTGTTGGTCTTCCTGGCTGTGCAGGTCCTCTAATCGTCAGGGTTCCGCCACCGGGTCCCTTGTTGGCACTTCCCTTCTCCGCATTTCTCTTCGGACAATTCTGAACCAGATGATCGGTCGATCCACACACAAAACAACCTTGTATCTTCTTTGGACTGGGACAATTGGGTGACATGTGTTCCTCTTGACCACAGTTATAACAGACTCCCTTCCTCTTCAGAAAAATTCCTGGATGATTCTTCCCACAGGTCGGACAAGGCTCACTTCCTTTCCTATTCTCTTCTGACTTATTACCCGATTGGGTATTCTCACTCCATTTTTGCTTGTTCGGATTACTACCACCACTACTACCACCTTCATTTGTTTTCTTCTTCTTCTCCTGATGATGTCGGGATGCAGCTTCGCTTCCCCCTTCAACAATTATCGCTTTCTCCAACAAAGCCGCAAACGTATTAATCTGTAATATAGCTACCTTGTTGAATATCCCTGGTTTCAATCCATTCTCAAATATTCTCGCCTTTCTTGCCTCCGTGTCCACCTGATGAGGTGCAAATCTCGCTAACTCATTAAACTTAGCAGCATATTCTGATACCGACATGTTCTCCTGCTTCAGTTCTAAAAACTTGACTTCCATCCTGGCTTGCATGGCCTCTGAGAAATAGCTCTCAAAGAACAACTCCTTGAATCTTGTCCAAGTCACTATAAACATTCCAATTTCTAGCAGATTAGTTTCCCACCAGTAATTGGCTTCTCCCTTCATCAAGTATGTAGCGAAAGTTGTCTTTTGCTCTTCAACTACTCTGGCAATAATGAATGCTTTCTCCATCTCCTTCACCCAAGTTTGGGCTTCAATAGGATCCGTGGTTCCCTTGAATTTTGGCGGTCCTACCGCTTTAAAGTGTTTAAAATTTTCCAATCTATTAGCTGGCTGATTTCTCGCTCTTGCTGCTGGAGCTCTATTCCCCACAGCTTGGGCTAATATATCCACAAAATTCTACATCGGGTCCACTTGACCTCCTTCATTATTCACTGATTGCTCTTCTCTTTGATTTCAATTCTGTCATCTAGGCGGCATTATCTGATTTAAATAAAGTCTTACATTAATTCTCTTTCTCTACACAAATTCTTATTAACAATACAATAAGAATTTAACACAACATTTTCTCATATAATCGCATATTTATTCAAATAGCACATAATACATTTAGTACTTAACACATACAACCATCCCTTTTTAATAAATATCAGGATTAGCACACACAACTTTACACAAAAAGTTGCAATTCTCCACAACTTTACACAAAAAGTTGCAATTCTCCAACTTTACACATAACTATTTCCAGTTCGTCAAACTTACCACACTTATGAGTTCAGGAACTTGCCACAATTATATGAGTTTATGAACTTATCCTAGTCAGACCATTAGCATCCATTCGCTGAGGGGTTCAGAAACATTTCATAAAATTATGAGTCACGAACTTACCATAAGTATGAGTTTTAAGAACACGCAACTTAATCTTATAATCATATAGAAAATAAAGATTTATACAAACATATATATATATTTACATATGTTCACACATCATTCTCGATATTATAATCTTTATATTACACCTTGTTACCAAAAGGTACTACTGCTTATACTTAAGCTGTTTATAGTCTACTCCCTTCTCCTGCCTTCTTAGTGGGACACTTGTTGAATCCGTGACCCATTTCTCCACATGAAAAACACTTTCTCATATTCGGCTTAGGACAATGTAGAGAAATATGTCCTTCCTATTTATAGTTGAAACACACGTTCTTCCACATCATACATTCTCCCAAATGAGTCTTTCCACACTTGCCACATACTTTCTTCTTTCTCGGGTTTGAGTTCCCTGAGTTATTATCACTGTCGTTGTCCCTTTTCCGCTTATTGCTTCTCTTCTTCTGCTTGACCACTCCCTTAGATGATCCACCACCTTCAGCCTTCATTCTTTCTACTTGTGTCTTCAGTTCATTTCGTTCCTCGGTCATCTCGCGCAATGCTCGCTCCGTCTTCCACAACTCCTCCAAGAGAAATACTTTACTCCGGAGTTCTTGAACTTCTGCAGATACTTGATCTTTTTCTCCCACTTTGGTCTTAATCTCTGTCTCCACCTTAACTTCTTCGGACTCTGCCTCCTCATCTTCATTTAGATACATTTTGGGATACTCATCACAATCACTCCCTAGATTCACAATGGGATCATCTTTTCCAACTTTCTCAACTGACTCGCTCTGCGCTGGAACCTCGGCTACTGGCACCGGTGCGACAACCGCTAGCATCTCCGTATTCATTTCATCTTCTCCTGACATCCTACAGTCAGTTAAACAACTTGATTAGTACTTCACTAGTACAAACTTAATACACACTATGTGTCCACATATCTCACTATCGATACACTTTATCAATCCCTCACTTAGTACTCTAAATGAGTATTCTCTAACTCGCTTATGGTTATAATCCTAGGGTTTTCCCCCCACTTATGGTTTATAACCTATAGCTCTGATACCAATCTGTGACGCCCCCAAATCCGGGTTACCTGACCCCCGAGTTTGGTGCTCACGATCCATAATATAAATAACATCTAACTACCCATTTATTTATGAATAAAAATACACATCTCATTCTTGAGATATTGTTAATACATCGTGTGTGTTTTCTAACCTTAACATTACAAACATACCCTTTAGATATACAAAAAGGGTTTACAAATACAACATAATAATAATGTTCATTATACTACTCCAGCAAAACACCTTTGCCTTTGTTCTTCTCAGCACCTCCAGCCACTTCATTCCTAGCTGAAATGTTTTATTTAGCAAGGGTGAGCAACAAATTTGCCCCGCAAGTTAAGATATACAATGAATGTATAAGAATCAATAATAACAGACTATCTATTTGATAGAATGACCAAAGTTCGGGGAACTTTGAAATAGCTGAACAAATCGTTAATCAATAACAAATCTTTCTCGCAACCTATGCAAAACAATAGTTCAATACTGAAAGAATACAACGCTTTCAACATTTCCGATATTCAATTGAATAACAAGATAGAATTACTTTCTAAAGTTTATGCCAAATGACCCCAAAGGATCATGAAATTTTCTTCTCGAGTAACTATCAAAGATTTACTTTGATATACCCAAATAACAAGATGGAAATATTTTTCCAAAATTTATGCTGAGTGATCCCTAAGGATCTTGAACTTCTCTTCTCGAGTAACTATCAAAGATTTACTTTGATATACCCAGGTGTATCAAATAACCATAAAGATTAAATCATACCCCTCCGCAAGTATATGAAGTGATCAGCTTCATTATACCCTATATTATGCATAATACTTATACGCGCGCAACGGTCGAGTATACGACCAAAATGTTCCCTTTGTATAAAAGGTTGTTCTTCTCAGTCTTATAACCAGAATTCAAATCATAACAACGAAATACAATGATTTCAATATCTAATCGCTTTCTTGATCTAGCCGAAATAATTGGCATTGACCTGTCAATAATAATTGAGTTCTCTTTTTGAACCTATCAAGTTTCAACAAATGTTCTCCTAGCCAAAACAATTAGCTGACATATCTCAAATGATTCAATAATAATCAGAAATTAACTGTACTATTTGCAATCAATAATAACTTCTACGGATGTGAATAACCAACAACAGTTATTCTCCAAGCATATTCTCAAAATCAATAATTCAATTTGAATTAATAAACATGCACAAACTGCGAATAATCAACAAAATTCTCAGATGTGGTATAATCAGCAATAATTAACCACCACTATATTTGAAAAGTAATAACTCAAGGTTGAGTTAAGGAAACTTGCCTTCTGCATTGATTACCGCTACACAATATACTTATCTGCGTTCGAAAGACCTATAATCAATAATATCGGTCTCACAATTAGCACAACAAATCACAACACATAGCACTGTAATTTACAGCCAATATATCTCCTAGACGCATCATCACATAGTCACATCAGTATTTATAACTTGTATAAACACTTATTAAATCTAACTATTTTGGTCTAGTTGGACTTTGGTCTCCATTCGGTGTTCTGGTCACCCTATCTGACAATTAACGCATTTATTGTCAATTAAACTCGACCTCAAAGCTTCAATATTATTTTAGATAAGTAATATATCATTTCAGTTTCTCATTTCAGTAAGTTGAAATAAATCTGACTTCTCTTTCTGACCTTTTCAGTTTCCCATTTCAGTAACCTGAAATGTTTCATTTCAGTAACCTGAAACGTTTCATTTCAGTAACCTGAAACGTTTCATTTCAGGAAGCTGAAATACACTATTCATGAAAATATGAAATCAGCTTATTATTTTTCAGTCTTTTGGCCAATCACATATATATATACTCCATACTCAAAAAGTATTTTTTTGGAATTTTTTAACTCCATTAAGTATTTTACAAAAATCATTTCTAGTTAATTCCTTAAGAAAATAACTACCTCACGCTTAACTTCAGAAATTCCCAACTCTTGGAGGGATCTTATACGCGTTAACGTGAGTCTCCAGTTTAAATTTCAAAGTCATCGGAGGTATAGAACTCCGGTTATAGCGATTTGTCGGGAAAACGCAAAAATTGAAATAGTCATAACTCACTCATTTTAAGTCGGAATGAGTTCATTTTTGGACACAACCTACTTTATCCCATATATTTTCATCCCCCAAAAGTCTGGATTTTTTCTCATTAAGCAAGTGGCCGAAACAACCCTAACAAAATTCTGATCAGAAACTTTCTCACATTTTCAGATTTTTAATCCTTTACAAAAATCAATCCACACGAAAATCTGTAAATCCTTTTTAAGTGATTCCACTTGGATCTACTAGAAGACTCAGATATCTAACTCCAAAAATTGACCACACTCAAAAATTCAAAATAGAATGAGAGATATGGTCATTTCCTTATCACACTTGGTTTTCTCAAAAATCTGATTTTCAACTTTTTATGTTTTGTATGAAAACTTTTATATCCTTATGTAATACTCAACATAAATCATCATCACTCATCACGACACAAACTAATATCAAATATATTCATGGATCTATCATGATCCATGATCTAATACCTCAAATAACCACCAAACACAAAATAAACACAACCAAGGCTAGAAAAATTAGGTTTTTCTTACCTTTGAAAAACATAACTTATATTTCTTACTTTAAATCCAACTTCTGATCAACAAAAGGGTTCAATCAATACATAAAACACTTATGAACATATGAATCTTAGGTTTTAAAGATCATATTTTCACAAAAATCATAACTCAAATCAAAATAAAAAGAAAATAGACTACATAAGTAGGAATTTCTTATACCTTGACTTGGATTCTTCTCTCTTCTTATTCTTATGTTTGGTTAGGAGAATATGAAACATCAAAACTCTCCTCCCTTTCTCCTCTTTATAGTGGCCGAACGCCTCTCTCTTTTCTCTCTCTACTTCTTTTGTTCTTGCTAGCAAAATGAAGTAAATGAAATAAAACAACAAAATGAAACATTAAGTTGATAATACAACAATTAAATAATTAGATATCATCATATCTATCTCTTCTCTCTTTCAACAAGTTAGTGGTTACTTGCAAGAATAAATAAAATTGGTGGCTCCATCCATAAGGTGACACCACACAAAGATAATCACCAACTAAAGCAAACTAATCATTACATGCATCTCCCATTCCTTTCCTTGCATTGACCGGCCACATGGCCTTGCTATCTTACATAACATTTATTTTATTTATGCTTTAATCAATGACTAAACTAACCCTCCATATGTGGACTTAGATTGGGCAAAGCTTGGGCCTTGCTAATTAATTCTCTTGGGCTAATTCTTTTAGCCACTAATTAAAATACACTTGGGCCACCATCTCCAATTGATTGGGCCACTAGAATACTTGCCCTTTAAATCAAATATTGGGTTAGCTCAACAATTTAATTGCTATTAAATCAAGGGTCCTTAACACTAATATGCAACAATTATAAAATAATTACAAAAATAAAACACACAAAACATAATTACAAAAATAAAACAACACAATAATAAAATTGGTAACATTACGCACACGTCAGTTACCAAATATGTCCTATCTAACAATAACCGCTCCTAAAATCAAGCAACCGAACAACATGCAACTTTGATATCGGAAAAGGCCAAATCTTATGTCGACGATTGCCTTTATACTCACCTCTGAGATCGCGTCAAAAATATACGATCGGAGAAGACGAAAAATAGTATACAAAATCAACATCTACTTCAAGTTCAGTAACCATAAACAATCACAACAACTCTGATCGCGACAAACATCTAAGATCTAAGATCTTCGGTCGACGATTGCCAAATCTTCGGTCGACGATTGCCTTTCCACTCACCTCTGAGATCGCGACAAACATCTAAGATCGGAGAAGACGAAATATTATACAAAATCATCATCTACTTCAAGAGCAGTAACCAAAAACAATCACAGCAATATCAATACAATGAACACTGAGGTATTTGTGTTTCAAGTTCGTATGCATATAGTTACCTGTGGTTACTACGGTATTCATATATTGATTACCTTTCTTAAGTTTTTCACACTTAAAATGGTTACTACAAAAAACATTACTGTCTACTGCAACTTTTGGTGACTTCCTACTGTTGTTTTGGTTACTGTATAACAATATATTGTTCAATGTTGTCTTGGATACTATCAAATACTAGCTTGGTTAGTGTATGACAATATGTTAGTTACGGTAAAATGATGTTTTGGTTACTTTGTAACATTATATTGCCTAATGTTTTCTTGGTTACTATATGACAATATGTTGGCTACTGTCTAATGATATGTTGGTTACTTTGTAACATCATACTATATACTGATTTATTAGTTACTATGTAATGCTTCATAGTTTACTATGTAACAATATACTGGTATACGTCTAATAATTATATGTATATAGTTTCCTATGTATGAACATTTATATGTATATGTTTACTAACTAATCTTTGAGTTATTCTTGATTAACATTATATTCAATTCTTGAATAATACTTATTTGGATATTATATACAAATAAAAATGGATACTTATTAATTCTGATCTGGTTACTGAATTAATCTAATTATGCTTATAATTATATTTTTATATTAATAGTCACTTGTTAACCACATTGCTTACATTCTTACAACAATTAGCATTTAAATGCCTACAAACCCATTATACTGGTTGTTTTTTAATATAACAAGTAAATTGAAAATGTTTTTTATCCTATGGTTACTAAATAAACATGTGTAGGTTACTGTCTACATTGAATTTTGTTACTGTATAATGTTGATATTATTAATGTGCAATATTTGATTAATTTATATTGGTTTGTTTTATTATGATGGAAATTAATTGGCTACATTGGTTACCTTCATACAACTATTATAATTTAATTGCTAACAAAAAACATTAAACTGATTGTTTCAATTGTAGAATGATAGTACAAATGTATTTCATTTTCTGGTTACTGACATTATATAGTTTGGTTACTCATTAACATTGATTTTGTTACTATGCAATACATATTCTGTTTTTAGACAATGGAGATGATTCCTGTTTTGCTTTATTTCAACGGTACATGGACTGATAGTAACCAGTACACCAACTTTGAAGTTATTGGCATACTAGTTCCCTCAACTTGTTCGTTCAGAGAAATGCAAAACATGATATGCATTGCATTACGGATAGACACAAACACAACAACATTGTCTATCAAATTTCACATCAAAAACGACATTCCACCAATATGTATATCAGATGAAGCAACCTTGAGATTCTTTATTGAAGTCAGTAAAAAATCTGATGAACAAGGAAAATTCCCACTGATTATAGATATTGGAAAAAGAAGCGGCCGCACAGCAATCTTGCGTAACTTGACAAATATAGAAGAATCTGTTGTTCACGATGTAACGCCAATCAGATCAACACAAGGGAATTCATCACTAGTTACACTAGCAACACAAGATTCCCAAATTGGAACGCAATATGCTGATCAGCTTGCAATGGAAATTATTGAACAACAACAAGACAGACAACATGACAAATCATACACAGCAGAACGATATGAAGATGTAATAACAGATCCGAATGAATGTGAAGTAAGATTACATCAAACCTACAAAGACAAGAGAATCCTATCACAATCAATGAGATTGCATTCAATCAAGAAAAACAGATAACACAAAGTTCAAAGAACAGGTCATAGCGACTTTGTGCTAGTGTGCGTAAATGATGAAAATTGCAAATGGAAGATGAGAGCATCAAGTATTCGAAAAACCAGCCTGTTCAAGGTAAGGGAATTCAACGACATTCACACGTGTTCAGTCAATGTATTGCTTGGAGACCAAAGGCAGGCAAATAGTGAGTTCGTTAGCGAATGCATAATGCATAAATTAACAAATTTGAAGAAAATATACACACCAACCGATATTGTCGAGGACATGATGACAGAATATAATGTGTCTATCTCTTACCAAAAAGCATGGAGATCGAAAGAGAAAGCGTTGGAAAAGGTAAGAGAAAATCCACACGACTACTCATTAATCCCATCATGGTTATACATGCTGCAGAAAATAAATCCAGGTAACAATTTAAAACACATTATTATTTTTCATGATTAGTTGATTACTCAATTCAACTGATTTGGTTGCTATAATGTGCATTATTATTTTTCATGATTAGTTGATTACTCAATTCAACTGATTTGGTTGCTATAATGTGCATTGGTTACCTACCTCATATTTATAATTTTAAATAAGTTCTACTGATTTTTTATATTAATGTTTACTCAGCAAATACATTGGTTACTGTAATGCAACTATTTGTTACTGCCTAATGATATCTTGGTTACTGTATAGCAATATGTTGTTTACTGTATAATGCTGTCTTGGTTACTAAAAAACATTATACTATCTAATGCTGTCTTGGTTACTGTAAGACAATATGTTGGTTACTGTCTAATGCTATCTTGATTCTTTCGTTTAAATCGTTGGTTCTTTGCATAATGATATCTTAGTAGTACGTGTATAGAAATATGCTGTTTACTGTATAATGCTGTCTTGGTTACTGAAAAACATTATACTATCTAATGCTGTATTGGTTACTGTCTAATGCTATCTTGGTTACTTTGTAACATTATACTGTCTAATGTTTTATTGGTTACTGACTAATGTTGTATTAGTTACTATGTAACAATATATTGGTTATTGATTGTGTAACAATATATTGGTTACTAATTGGTTACTGTATAACAATATATTCCTTACTGTTTTGGTTACTGCCTAATGTTTGGATAATTGGTTGCTGACTAATGTTGACTTGGATACTGACATTAAATACATTGGTTACTGTCTACTCTTGTCTTGTTTACTGTATAAAATTATGTTGTCCAATGCTGTCTTGGTTACTGTGTGACAATAATTTGGTTACTGTCTAATGCTGTCTTGGTTAATTTGTAGCATTATACTACTTATAATTCTATTGATAATGTTGATGTTTCATAACAGTTAAAATCCACGACTCTTGAGTTGGAAACAAATGCTCGTTTCAAATATTTATTCTTTGCCATTGGAGCATCCATTCAAGCATGGCATCATTGCTTTTTAATTATTGTAATCGATGGCACATTCATACAATCAACTTACGGAGGGACACTACTGATAGCAAGCACACAAGATGCAAACCAAAACATTGTTCCGATTGCTTTTGCAGTGGTTGACAGCGAAAACGAATTATCTTGGAGATGGTTTTTCATGAATTTAAGAACTGCTTGTGGAATAAGGGAAGGCCAATGCATTGTTTCAGATAGACATGAAGCAATAATACAAGGACTGATTTATATGTTTCTAGATGTCATGCATGCTTCCTGCACATACCATATACTGAAAAATATAAAAAATAGATTCAAAAAGAGAGGAGAAGAACTTAAACACGCTTACAACGGGGCATGTAGAGCATACAACATTGAACAATTCAACAAACACATGGCTGAACTTGATGCCATTGATCCTCGAATAAGGACATATTTGGAGGAAGAGGTCAAGTTGGAGAAGTGCACCAGGCTCCATGGGACTGTAAGCAGATACTCAACAATGACTTCAAACACCGCCGAATCTATTAACAACGCAATTAATATGATTAGGGATCTTCCAGTTGCATCAATGATTGAATGTCTACGTTATTCCGTTTCAAAATGGTATTTCACAAACAAACAAGCAAATTTCTATCAACATTCACAACACTTTCCACAACAAATTGAAGAAAGATTGCAATCTAATATCATTAAATCAAGGAAACTTAAGGTAACAAATACAAATTATAATTTATTGCATTTATTTTTATATTGTATTTGTTACTGACTAATGATGTCTTGATTACTGCATAATATTACTAATTAATGTTGAATTATTTACTGACTAATGCTGACTTAGTTATTGTGTTAAACTATAATGTTTACTAACTAATACTGACTTATTTACTGATTAATGATAACTTGGTTACAATGTAATATTATATTGGTTACTAACCAATACCTAATTGCTTATTGCAAAACATTATAATGGTTACTTGACACTGTTGAGTTGGTTACTGTGTATCATTGTACTAGTAACTTATTAATACTGCCTTCTTACTGCATAATATTACTAATTAATGTTGAATTGTTTACTGTCTAATGTTGATTTGGTTACTGTGCTACAGTATAATATTTACTAACTAATAATAACTTGTGTACTGGCTAATGGTAACTTGGTTACTATGAAATATTATATTGGTTGTCAATTAATACTTAATTGCTTAATGCATATCATTACAATGGTTAAATACTACTTCTTTGAGTTGTTCTTGTGTATTATTATAATTTGGTTACTAAGTGATACTTGTTTGGTTACTCTTAATAATTAAAATGTTCTTCTTTGAGTTGGTTATTGATAGTATCATTATATTGGTTACTAATCGATGCTTATTTGGTTACTCAGTATAATTATAATGTTCTTTCGCTAAGTTGGTTAATGCTTAGTTACTTGTTTTGTAATTATAACATTAAGTTGTTTAATTTAATATGTATTCTTTTTCGAGATAATGAAAATGATTCCGATTGTACTTTATTCTAACAACAGTTAATTTGTGATGTAGGTTGAGACATCAAACTTAGTGATTTTTACTATTTACGATGTCGTCAAACAATATATTGTGGACATCGACCAAAGGACATGCACAAGTGGAAAATATCAGTACCATGAGATGCCATGTCCGCATCGTCAATTCTTTATTATGAAAGCAAAGCGAAATTTGAGTCATTATGATTTTTGCTCAAAAAAATACTATAAAACAACTTTGGTCGATTACATATTCAAATTTTCAATCATCTTAGTTAGATGACAAAGAAAAGCGGGATGTACGGAAGAAGTAAGAAACATGGTTGTAAAACCACCGAACACAAGAAGACCAGCTGGAAGACCAAAAGTAGGGAGGTACAAACACGGATCTGAAATCAAAATTCAAAACAAATGTAGCAGGTGCCAAGAGAAAGGACACAACAGGAAAACCTGCAATAATCCACCGATTTTAAGACCAAAAAAACCCTGATATAATGCATTTACATTAAGAGTGTAGATACATGTATATATAATTGTTTACTATCATTAACCATAAACCACATAGATGGTAACATTTTTGATTTTGTACAATAACCAACATTTTTATTGATTAAAGCATTTGATTTCTGAATTCATTATGAGTTTCCAATACAATTGGGAACCCACAAAAGTACACTGTTTACTTGACAATTATTCAAAATATAAATTGTAAATTATTTGGTTACTAACATAAAGTCAAATGGTTACTCTTATATAACAATTTGGATACCAACTGAACATCTCAAAAATATATTTAATTTAATATGATAGTTATACAAATGACCATCATATATAAAAATAGAATCTCTTAATTAAAATTATTAATGTGTTTCCATCATGATGATACACTAAAAAAAACACATACATTTAACAATTCATAACATTCATGATACAAATTTATAACTGTTTTGATACAAACTAAAACAAATATTGTTAACATATATTATGTTAACTGATATATAATGATTTTATCAAATTTTATTATAATTTGTTTACTTGTATAAACATAATATGGTGACCATAAGAGTAAACTATTTGGTTACTTATTTGTTATAACAATAAACAAAATATAACAAATAGGTAACCAAATATTTAGATAACAATCACCAAAACAAATTTTTTTGTTAACTAATGTATACTCTCACCTATACATTTAACAATAATTATATGTCCTGATACATTTAACAACAGTTATATGTCCTGAAACAATATTGTATATCTCTGTTTACTATCAAAACATTAGCTGGTTACCTTTTTATATATATTTGGTTACCAACTGTACATTTCAATATAATGTAGCAAACACAGCCTAAAACGAATCAAATACCAACAACACACAAAATTAATTCCAAAACTGATATTATAATAACATATGAAATCCCATCTATATAAGATTTAGTAATCATCCTTAATGAACCATACACAACAATATCTGAACTAATCAAAATCGGGAACAAATCTTCCTAGAAATTCTCTGTCAGTCTCATATCCCTCCAATTGTTTGTTCCTTCCATGCATATATAAGTTTGTGCATAACTTCTTCCGATATTGCGCAATGGGAATGGAATAGGAATTTCATCAATCTTCTGATGAATGACATGCTCGGCAAAACAAATTGTGAACAACCCGCAATCACTGTACAAATGCACAAAAGATAACCAAAATCAATACTAGAATCAACCTATATATTACACATCGGTTATCATAAGAATCAACAAGTTACAACATAGTAACCAAAACAATTATATGACAGTAACCAAAATAATTAAATATAATAATTCAAATATTGAAAACAATGTAACCCTTACCCCTCCACTTGTTCAGGAACAGACTCTACAAATTCTAACTCAATTATGTCATCTTCCTCCTTATTTAAAACGGTTCCTTCGCTAAAGTCAATGTCACTCCTATCCTCCAAAATCCAATCTTCTTGCAATAAAGTGGAAAGAATAAATATATAAGGTTCACAAACATCCATGATTTTTGTTTGCATGGATTTTCTTTTGGGCTACACAGAGAATTATAAAAGTTAGACGTCTACGATGCACATCAAACGTTAACAAAAACCAATGGTCCGGTGATGACATATGTATGGGGAACAAAACATAGTCAACATTTTTCCATGGTGTGTTGACATCCATAAACAGTCCATGAATGTACTCAGCAACATCACCCTCCCCAGACAACACACTCTTATCTGCATTTTTACTTGTATACTCTTCAAAAAGAGAGGTCATCTTGGCATGGAACCAACAATCCGTAGTTGTTGCCCTTATATGCACAGTATCAGAATGTCTGGCCAATTTACGGAAGTAATATAATGCAACATTGATATGCTGAACAAAAAAAAAAATATTAATAGTGTTGAAAAATAACATTATGTAATCAATGTAACTAACATCTTAATGCTAGTTAGTTACTTAAACATCTAAATAATGTAATCAGAACTATAAAAACATAATTTAAAAAAAAACATAAAACATATATGATGCTAACCAACACACACATATATATATATATATATATGATAGTAACCAATCAATTATATAATAGTAAACCAAACAGTTGCAAGATAGTAACCAAACAAGAATATGATAGTAACAAAACAAAGTAATATGACAAAGAATAAAAGCAGGTTATATGATAGTAACCAACAACTTTTATCATCATAGTAACCAAAACATGTTTATATATCAACATATCAGTTTATATGATGGTAACAAAAACATATATATAACATACATGATAGTAACCAAACAATTATATAATAGTAACCAAACACTTGTAACATAGTAACCAAATAGTAATATAATAGTAACAAAACAGGTTATATAGACAAAGAATAAAATAGTTATATGAGTGTGAATCAACCACTTATATCATAGTAACCAAAACATGTTTATATATCAACATATCAGTTTATATGATGGTAACAAAAACATATATAGAACATATATGATAGTAACCAAAAAATTATATAATAGTAACCAAAAAGTTGTACGATATTAACAAAACAGTAATATGATAGTAACAAAATAGGTATATGACAATAACAAAACAGTTATATGACAGTAACCAACCACTTATATCATAGCAACCAAAACATGTTTATATAGTAACATATCAATTTATATGTTGGCAACCAAAACATATATAAAACATATATCATAGTAACCAGACAATTATATAATAGTAAACAAATAGTTGTATACTAGTAACCAAACAGTAATATAATAATAACAAAACATATATATGACAGAACCAACCACTTATATCATAAAGAACCAAAAAACATGCTTAAATATTAACATATCATTTTATATGATGGTAACCAACATATATATAAAACATTTATGATAGTAACCAAACAATTATATAATAGTAACCAAATAGTTATATGATAGTAACAAAACAGTAATATAATAGTAACAAAACAAATATACGACAAGAATAAATCGTATACGACAAAGAACTCAACAATCATTAAAGCTATTTACTTAAACAAATAAATAATGTAACCATAAATATAGAAACATAATTTAAAAAAAAAGAACTCACATCATCGTCTAACCATTGCCCAGGAGTCTTTAATTTATAAAACCACATTTTAGATGAAATTGGGATAGACCCAAATACAAAAGCAGGTTCGATAATGTCATTCTTCCCAAGAAATTTGTTCGTCCTTCAATATAAAAACATATTAGTATACACGTTGACATTAACAATTACCATGTTAATATACACACTACCCAAAAGCAAATTTATTTGTTTCATAAAAAAACTATAGCATTGTTAACAGTAAAAAACAAACCTTTTCCTGTTGTTAAGTCCTATTTTAAACCACTGTTCAAACAATGCCTCTTCAAATTTGGACGGCATATCCATGCAAACCTTGGGAAATGCAGAAATAACAGCAACTCTTTGACTAGCACCTGATGCATTAGACGATAACCAAAGTAGATCCAAATGTTCTCAGATATGGAGACCGTAGAGAACAAAGACTCTTTAAATGTTCACGCATGTGTCCGCCTAATCGACTCTATTGACGCTCTTCTCCAATTCATCACACTGGACTATATCCTGGGTAGTCAGAACCATCTCATCCAATACATATTTTCTTTTCGCCTCAAACTTTTTCCCCTTTTACAAATGACAGAAAATGTAACGAAAACAATTATATTTTCACATAAAAATCTGATGTTGTATTGGTTACTATCTAATGATGTAATGGTTACTATGAAACATTATACTTGTTACTAACTAATTATGTATTGGTAACATTGTACTGTCTAATGCTATATTAGTTACTGTCTAATGCATTATTGGTTACTATGAAACATTATACTTGTTACTAACTAATGCTGTTTTGGTTACTATGAAACATTATAATGGTTACTATATATTTATGAGTTGGATACTGAGTAAAATTGAAACAGTAACCAAAACCTTAAGCATGTAATGGTAAAACAGTAACCAAAACCTAAAGCATGTAAAAAAAAAAAGTTGGCATGTCGTAATAACACTAACCTCAGCAGCAACATAAACAACAATTTCTTTCCCCGTACATTGGCTTAAAATGTCAAAAGTTGGCATGTCAACATCATTCTTAACAGTCTGTTCAAAAATACAAAACAATCAATTAATCTTTTAAAAAATGAAAAAAAAGACATCTAACACAAAACAAAACAAACAAAAAAAGTCTAACCTTGACAATTTCTTGAACAACATTACTTATTATTTCATGATGTTCTTCAACCATACCATCAAGTTCAACTTCATTACCATACTCAGATTCATTACCATCCTTCTTCTTAACAAAATCTGACACATCACCAACATCCTCAACAACATCTTCAACAAAATGACGGGCTTCAACCATAACATCCTCAACAACATCCTCAACAACATGACGGTTTTCAACCATAACATCCTTAACATCCTCAACAACATGACGGTCTTCAAGCATAACATCATCACCTTCATTTCCAGCTTCATTTACAAATTCATCCTTCTTCTCATCATCTTTCAAACCATCATCACCAACCTCATCAGCTTTCAAACCATCATCACCAACCTCACCAGCATGCTCATCAACAACATCATCAGCTTCATCAGCTTCATCAAAATCATCGGCTTCATCATCATCATCAGCATCACCACCCTCATCAAAATCGTAATCGAATCATCATCGTAATCATCATCAACTTCTTTGACCCCACCATCTTTTATCCCCCGTAACTCATCTCTAATAATTAATCTAAACTCTCTGCATAGCTGAACATGTAAAATCTGTAGCTCATCCTTCATATCAGCCCGCAGTTTTACAACGTCTTTCTTAATTTTAAAAACTTTTTTCTCCAACGGCCGTAACCATGTATCAATTGCATCTTTAATGACCGATATATCACTTCCAATGTTGTCATCCTTCGACTTCTTTTCAACATTCTTGTCAGCATCCCTCCCACTGAAAAACTGAAACCTGCCCAAATCAAGACGTTCATTCTCCTCATCCGTGGGAATCAAACTTTTTACCCTCAGCTGAAAAACAATAAGTACACTTTAGTATAACATCTGACAAACATTATATAATTACAATAACAAAAAGATAAAATAAATAAACAGAAAACAAAATCAATAAACAAAAACATAGATACTGTTAATCAAATATATATAAATCATTAACCAACTAAATATATAAAGGTAACCAAACTGTGTATATTCTAGTAACCAACAAAATTGTTATTAGTTACATGAGTGTAATATAATCAATATCCAATTGCGTATTTTCTAATAACCAACAACATTTTTATTGTTAACATACTCATAATATAATAAGTAACTAAATTAGTATATAAAGGTAACTAACTACTATGTTAAGAGTAAACTTCACACGAATAATCAGTAACCAAATAATTAACTAAAGGTAACAAATTACATTCTTAATGGTAAACCCGTGACACCGCCCGTCGAATGTAATACTAGCTCATTCAACTTGTCATTTGAAGGAGGCTTCACGAAGCTCCTTCCATCTACATAAAGCGGATATCCGATGATGATGCTCGTCGTTGCATATACCACGAGTTTTGAAAGTTGAAATTTTTTCAAACATAAACACTTGAAATACATATGGAAGACCATTCAACTTATACAATTTAATATAATGGTCCTTATAGAAATTATATGTTGAACCACCACTCCTTCCTTTCTTTATATGCCCCTTCAATGCATTTGACAAAGAATACTTTGTCATTTCAAATGCAACTTTCCCCCAAGGAAAACTACTAACATCACTATAACATATAAAATTTACCATTGCAACATCAACAAAATTTTCAAAAACTGTTGAAAGAATAAAATTAAACACCAAAAAAATCAATGACATCCTAATAGCCTCGTCATCATCATCAAAAACTGCCTTCCGGAATATCCTACTTATACTACTACGAGTAACAACTTCTGCCCCAAAATATTTTTCAATAATCAGATTTTTCATACCTTTATATGCACTTATATCATCATTGCCTTGCCATCTCAACCCAGAAATCAGACAAAACTCAAAAAATTTCAAACCTAACCCTTTTCTCCCCAAACAAAAATCACATCTCACCATCATCCCTTTGGTGAACCTCCTTACAAGAGCATGGTAAATAATCTGTGAATACATTTGATGCTCACCAAACTCCAAAAAATTTCCAAAACATGTTGCCCTAAACTTCTCCAGCTGACTTTCATTCAATTTCTTGGCAATAATTATGGGGACTTCCATGTCACACCAATATATTATTTTTCCAGTGAATTTTCTGTTGCATTCCTCATAGTAAAGATCCCATAACTATAAATACACAAAACCAAAATTGAACAGTTATTAGTAACCAGTATAACAAAATTTATACAAAAAATAGTGTTATACACTAAATCTAGTAACCAAATACATACTAACAAGTAACCAAATAATTCTATGATGGTACCCAAACCATCTTTTAATGGTAACCAATACATAAACAACCTATACACTAAACTCAATTTATTAAAACATGTATACTAGGCAAAAACATATTAAGCATAAAAAATACAAAATAGTAACCAAACTGTAATATGACAGTAACCAAAATCTGATATAACAGAAACCAAACTATAAAATCACAGTAACCACAAACATACTAATAAGTAACCAAAACATTAAAAGTTTACAAAGAACTCAAATACATAAAATAAGTAACCAAATAATTATTATTTTACAGTAACCAAATACATACTAATAAAAATTCACAGTAACCAAATACATACTAATAAGTAACCAACCCATAAAAGTAACACAGTAATATAATATCATAGTAACCAAATACATACTAATAAGTAACCAAATCATTAAATGTTTACAGTACCCAAATACATACTAATAAGTAACCAAATAATTATATAATGGTAACCATAAGAAAATTAAAAATAACACACCTTTAAATTTCTCTGTGTTGGAATTATATTCTGGATAAGCACTTGACCTTTGGCCTTAACTACATGAACGTCAAGCTCAGAATCTAACTGCACTTGAGAATGCTTGATATCACTGTGTATCACCAGCCTATTTTCATTCTTACTCGATTTTCGACATACATCCTTTTCCTTCCCCTTCCTATCCACAGCAAACTTCTTCACGTCATTGATAGACTCACGCTCCGATATTCTCTTCCTCTTCCCATCCTTCTTCTTTGTATCAACCATTCTATACAAAACATAAAAAATAACACAAACCCACACAACAATCAATACTACATTCGACTGATAAACTACATTAATATATATAATACGTTAAATTATTTCAAAATAACTGACCTGAAAATATACACAACCAGAATCGATACCGAAGAATAATAAACCAACTGGAACACTGTGTAATCACGAAAACAGATAACAACGATGGTGACGAACACAGAACGAAAACGAAATGGCTATGAACTTCGATAACAAACAATGGAGAATACTGAAACACGAATGAAAGAGATAAGAGGTTTCAATGAACACTGTGTAATCACGAAAACAAGTAGAAATGATGGTGACGAGAACGAAATTGCTAACTTTGATAACGATCAATGGAGAATGCTGAAACACGGAAGAAGAGAGAAAAGAGGGTTTCAACGTGTAAAGGGTAGTATACGAAAACGAAGAGTCCTACACAGACAATAGATGGCGGTTATCACGCATTTTAAAAAACATTCCCCATTAATATTATTAATCCCTTTAATTAAGGACTCATAATTATAGTAATATTGTAAATAAAATTAAAAAAGTGTAATATTTTTGTAATTATTTTGTGGGTGTTTTATTTTTGTAATTATTTTTTAAAAGGTACTAATATATGTAATTAATCCTTAAATCAAATAGCCACAAGCCTCTTACTCAAATAAACACTTGGGCCACAAATATATTCTTTGGGCCTTAATATCATATTAGTCCCATATTTTAATCTTGATCATACCCTAATCATTTAGTTAGGGTCTCCTTACACACATTAGTAATTTAATTCCTTACTCACATATCTTTAATTTCCATAACCCAATTAGACTTGTTATTCTTAGGTTATAAAATTAATTATTAGAGATGTATAAAATAAATCTCTTAGGGTTAGTATATATTTAAATACTAACGTTCTCCCATATTATAACTCTTAGGTTATTTAATTACCATACCTAATATATATATTAGGTCACATAACTTTATTCTTAATTCTCTTTAGATGCTAAATAAATATATACACATTCATGATACATATTTATTCAACCACGCATATAATTTCGTATAATATGTATATATTCTCATAGTGTATTAACTTAATAGCCCTAATTGACTTAATAAGTTACAAACACTCACATATTCATCAATACAATTATTACAACTGTATTTTCTATCGAATCCCTATCCGTAATTAAGGTTAGAGTTTCAATTCTCTATTAAACAAAATTGTACTCATATTTCTCAGTCAATACTCAGTTTGACAACTTTGCTACACTCGTATCACAGATACTCAATACAATATTGATAATCAATATCAATACTGAATAAAAAAAAAATTAATTCGTAAAATTTCGAATTATGTGAAATTCCTGGTTTTCACAGCGATAATCCGCGTAGACAGGTTATTCCAATAGAATAATAAAGAATGGAATAACAACAGAATTTCACCATGTATGCGGTAATCCACGTAGACAGGTTATTCCAAAAGAATAATAAAGAATGGAATAACAACCCTTACGAGTATTGAAAGAAAATAACTCTTCATGAATACGAAAGAAATATACCTCTTATGAGAAAAAAAAATAATATCCCTTACCTTAGTAGAAGTTTGGAAACTGCAATAGTAAAGTAGCAAAATACTCCTCTTCTTTCTCTCTATAATTTCTTTCTCTATAGATTTAGTGAATTGGTGTGAAATAATGAAGAAATGAGATTCTATTTATAGAAAACCATAGTTTCAATAATTACACGTTAGGGGCTCGACTTATTACAGTTTAGTACCTCATTAAATGAACCTTAGTCCAGGTGACATCATTGTGACATTATCATGACATCATGATGATGATATCATCATTGCATCATCCTTACATCATCTTTGTGTTTCATTAAGGATGATTTAATGCTTACATCATGCTTGCATCATCTCTTTTCTGATTGGTTGATTCAAGTTCACATGGATTGGTTAACTTCTTTTGGTACCCCTAAAGTTTTCCAAGTTTGCATTATTCTCCCTTAACTTGTAATTCACTTATCTTCAATAAACCCATTTTTAATATTTCAACAATTATTCATTATTGATATTATAACTCACAATATTAACAACCAATACTGATAAAACACCTCAGCACTAATTTCTTCTTTCATATCTACAAAAATAAATATTTCTTTATCAAATAAATCAATAAATAATTATGCACAAATAATATTAATTATTGATTTGATAATTTAAAATACTATGCAATGACAATTATTGAATACATAATATCAATGGAGCAATTATTGAATCAATAAAATAAAATATTGAACAGTAATTACCATAATAATTATTGAGTAGTGACTTCTTACGTAAGAATCAATAATTAGAATTATCGTAATACCTGCAGTATCTTCTTGCAACACCGTGTAGTACATCGTATTTTAACCACCGGGTATTTCAACAGTTTAACCGTAACAGTTTTACCGTTAATTTATAAAAAGGTTATTTCTGTCATTTTCTATATCCGACATTCATTCTGTTGTGGGGCCCACAAATGATCATACTGTCGCATTTAATATTCTCCGACAACAAGAATATTCCACGACCAAACGAATATTCCCCGACAACAATGAATATTTTATAATCACTTGCTTATTTTATAAAATTTGCACATTCCACCCATAACTTACCACATTGATCAAATTAACACCTTACTGTTTCAAAATAATACATAAAGAAAATTAAATCTTTATTACTAAAATTTGGGGTCTTACAACCTCCCCTCCTTATGAAATTTCGTCCTTGAAATTGACGTACGTACTTGGTATGTCGAAAAGGTGAGGATACCTTGCTTTTATTTCCGATTCTAACTCCCAGGTCATTTCCTCAATAGCATGGTTTCTCCACAAAACTTTGACTCAAGGTATAATTTTTGAGCGTAGAACATGCTCCTTCCTATCCAAGATCTTGACAGGTACTTCCTCGTACGTTAAATCTTCGGCTATCTCGTCTGGTTCTAACTCAATGATGTGGTTTGGGTCTTTCACATATTTACGAAGCACAGATATGTGAAAAACGTTATAAACACGAGACATGCTTGGAGGTAAAGAGATTCTATAGGCCATAGTTCTTACTCAATTAAGGATTTCAAATTTACCAATGAATCGTAAATCGGTGTCCATAACTTTCTGCAAATTGACCCTTTGGCACTCGACGCTCCGTCTTGACACGTTTACACGTTAAACACCTCGAGATAAACTCCGCGATCTCTTTCTTCATATTGCTCCACCAAAATGTATGTTGACGATCACAATATATTTTGGTACTTCCAGGATAGATTGCGAACGGTATGTTGTGTGTTTCCATCATGATTCTATACTTCAATTCAGACTCGTTAGGAAAGCAAAGTTTGGATTTGACTCGAAGCATTCCCTCTTCATTGATTCTTGTTTCTGGAATAACATCTTCTTGCACCTTCTTCTTCATATTCGTCAGCTCCGGATCTGTAGATTGAGCAGCTTTAACTTTATCAATCAAAGCTCGTTCTACACGTATACTTGACATCATCGCATGGGTCTCCGGAGTCGTTAACTCTATCTCCATTTTTTGTACGTCATGGCTTCGTGCTGACAATATCGCACTTGTACCCGCATACGATCTTCTACTCAACGCGTCAGCTACCACGTTCTCTTTTTCTAGGATGATATTGGATGGTATGATCGTAATCTTTCAACAGCTCCAACCAACGTCGTTTTCGCATGTTGAGTTCTTTTTGAAAAAATATTTGAGGCTTTTGGAATATATTAGGATGTTATCAATCATAACAAATACGAAATGATCCAAATATTTGATACCAACTGTGACTCATGTCCCAACCTTGGACAACACCTCATAATTGGTTGAATAGGTCATCAATACGAGGTAACGAATACCTATTCTTCATGGTGACATGGTTCTACTCCCGATAGTCAATACAACGTTGCATACTACCGTCTTTCTTCTTTACGAATAAAATAGGAGCACCCCAAGGATATATACTAAGACGTATAAAGTCGATGTCTAACAACTCATGTAGTTGGATTTAACTCCTGAAGTTCAATTGGAGCAATTCGATATGGGGTTTTAAAAATTGGTTTTGTACCGGATTCAAGGTCAATAAAGAATTCAACTTCACGTCTAGGGGTAGACCATGAAGTTCTTCGGAAAATACATCAGGAAACTCACTAATAACAAAAATGTCATTCAATCTGATGTATTCTGATTTAAATCAATGACATGGGCTAAGAAAGCTTGACATCCGTTTTTTAATAAACGAATAGATTTATGACTTGAAATGACATTGATTGATTTTAGCGATCTGATTGTTTGAATGAAAGCTAACATCCTTACGAAACAATCAATTTTGGCATAATGAGTGATTAATCAATCGATTCAAAAAAAATCACATCAAATGCAAGAATTTGCAAAGATGTAAGATCAACAGGAAGTGTGAGGGTACCAATTTGAATCAACAAGATTTGTAAACTATAGATGTAGCGAAGGTTTCCCCCAACGGATTTTCAACAGATAAGTCAGAGTCTAATTTCTCAGAATTCAAGTTCAAACGTTGAGAACAAGTAGAATGGGTAGAACTGATATCTAATAAGGTATCGCAAAAATTATGATTAACTAACCCGTGATAAATTCATTTGGTTCCTCACTTTTTGGAAAGTTACAAAAATCGCTCTCACTTGAACCACCGATTTTGACTTATCCTAATGACCTTTGTAATCACCACCCATTTGGACTTGGTTTCGCCTGAGACAATCTCAAGCTATATGACCTTCCTTTCCACAGTTATAGCACACCTTAGATTGCTGTGTGCAGTTGGGATTGATGTATCCCTCTTGCCCGCATTTATAGCATACCACCGGTGGTCGTTCTCCTCCCCTAGAAACAGAAGATGTCGGTGCTACTGTCGATGTTTTCACGTTCTCATTGTTATACCTTCTCTTCTTGAAATCTCCTCCCAACTCACTTCTTCTATTCTCCTGGCCATAATTACCATCGAAGTGGTTACCAGTTCTAGCCTGATAATTTCTCCATGCTGATTATCACTCTTAAATACCGCCATAAAACAAATAGGGGTTAATTAAACAAATTAACATATCAAATATTAACCCTAAGTTCAGACTGACCAATTAAATATCAAATAAGCTTAGATAGGACACACTAGCGAAGGTTTTTACTCGTTTCTCTCCTCCAAGTTCTATTCTCATATCTCCGCCAGAGATCATATCTCTAAGCTTTGATACCAACTGTGACGCACCCAAAATAGGTTCAATACCAACTCATTCTGAGTCGCCAAATACATGGTACAAAATTTCAAATACAAATCTTTTATATCAAAAGGTCGTGAGAAATACGACCACACAACTGTGAGTTTTAATACAAATCGTATATAATACGAAATTTAAACATTCAAATTCGTTCTTTATTCATTACAACTATTATCCCACTATTTTACAAGAATAGTGAGGACTACTACTGCTCTACTCTGACCATTACACTGTTCCCCGACTAGTTCCCGCAACATTCTCATTCCTTGAAGAGGACAATAGATGAAAAGGGTGAGCTCAACTAGCCCAGTAAAGAATATTATGACTAAGATAATGGAAAATAAATTATCGTTAGTCTTCAACAAATCAGATAAGATATTATGGACAACAAGTTTTAGATCAATAATCGCAGCGGAAATAACAAGTCATTAGAAGAGTTAAGTAGAGAATGGAGTCTACTAACTTCTATGATTTAAAATGTCCATCATCAATATTTTATCCCTGTAACATCAATATATCTCTCACATCAAATATTCATCTTTGCTTTCTGGGCCAAAGATATTCATTCAGTATCACCCGGTTGGTCATGTTCATCTCAACACCTGTCATCTTTGCTCCACGGGCCAAAGATATTCATCAGGTAATCATTCATCTTTGCACTACAGGCCAAAGATATTCATCAAGTAATCATTCATTCAGTTATATTACCATTTAGGACTGAGGATGATGAAAAATAATACGAATAACGAATCCAGTGAGATAAAGGACAAAGATTTGGGATTCGTAATTTAGTTTATCCAAGTTCAATAATACTCTGTAATAATCAATTGTGGAGCAAAATTCAAAATTTAAGTTTAAAACTTGGATACAATCAAAGGTAATTTGAAAAATTTTTTTTTTACCGTCAAATTTTTACCGTGAATAGTAACTCCCGAATAGGAAATAATTTGTAAAAAAAAATTTAATATTTTTCTTATCGTGAATACTAACTCGTAAATAGTAACTCGTGAATAGTAACTCAACATGAAAAGATAAAAGTTTCACGAGAAAGCTCAGAAAATTATTCCGGTGAAATGATACTAGATGAAGCGCAAAGCTCAAGAAAAATTCTTATCATTTCAGGAATTATAGAAGCAATACTTACTGTAGTAAGTTTAGAGTTAGGAATATGAAACAACATACGAACTCGCAGAATGGATTTTTCACAGCAAAGAGTCCGCTACTTTAACGGATCATTTCCACAATTTAATAACAAATGAATAATAAGGGTTATTCACTACCAAAGCAGAGTCTCATACGATAGATTATTCCCACGTAATAATAAAGAATGGAATAACAACAGATTTCACCATGCATGCAGTAATCCACGTGAGACAAAGTTTACTCCAATGTAATAATAAAGAATGGAATAACAACAGAATTTCACCATGCATGCGGTAATCCGCGTAGACAGGTTATTCCAATAGAATAATAAAGAATGGAATAACAACAGAATTTCACCATGCATGCGGTAATCCGCGTAGACAGGTTATTCCAAAAGAATAATAAAGAATGGAATAACAACCCTTACGAGTATTGAAAGAAAATAACTCTTCATGAATACGAAAGAAATATACCCCTTATGAGAAAAAAAATAATATCCCTTACCTTAGTAGAAGTTTGGAAACTACAATAGTGAAGTAGCAAAATACTCCTCTTCTTTCTCTCTATAGTTTCTCTCTCTATAGATTTAGTGAATTTGTGTGAAATAATGAAGAAATGAGATTCTATTTATAGAAAACCATAGTTTCAATAATTACACGTTAGGGGCTCGACTTATTACAGTTTAGTACCTCATTAAATGAACCTTAGTCCAGGTGACATCATCGTGACATCTTGACGATGATATCATCATTGCATCATCCTTACATCATCTTTGTGTTTCATTAAGGATGATTTAATGCTTATATCATGCTTGCATCATCTCTTTTCTGATTGGTTGATTCAAGTTCACATGGATTGGTTAACTTCTTTTGGTACCCCTAAAGTTTTCCAAGTTTGCATTATTCCCCCTTAACTTGTAATTCACTTATCTTCAATAAACACATTTTTAATATTTCAACAATTATTCATTATTGATATTATAACTCACAATATTAACAACCAATACTGATAAAATGCCTCAGCACTTATTCCTTCTTTCATATCTACAAAAATAAATATTTCTTTATCAAATAAATTAATAAATAATTATTCACAAATAATATTAATTATTGATTTGATAATTTGAAATACTATGCAATGACAATTATTGAATACCTAATATGTGACACCCCCAAATCCGGTATCTTAATTTTCACAGGATTTGGTGCTCACTGTTCAAATATGATCAAACTATCTACCCATAATAATAGAATTTTATTGACTAGATAGATAAATCATCATCTTACATCATCTTTAATCATAATACATCATAAATCCCAGGTTATACTTAACCTTAAATCTCTGTTGCGGAAACGTACATAAACAAGTCTTAAGTCATCACACATAAATTTAAACTTTCACATTCTTCACATTAACACAAGTCTTCATCACTTGTTAGCTTTTCCTTTGCCCTTGCTACTAGAAGGTTCATCATGTTTAACTGCAATGTTATTATGCAAGAGTGAGCACGGAGGCCCGCAAGTATAAAAATAAGACAATAATAACATGCGAATGAAAGAAATCTGATTAACAGATAGCTCAACTTTGAATCAGGAATATTAATCGAGAATCAAATTACTTCTATATCGTGAATCAAGAATATTAATCAAGAGCCGAATTACTTCTTCACCTTTGAATCAAGAATATTAATCAAGAATCAAATTTATTCTTCACTTTTGAATCAAGAATATTAATTCAAGAATCAAATTACTTCTGAGGGTCATTAAGACCTTGAACCTAGTCTTAGGTTATCAAGTATATTAACCTTGTAACCTTTAATAGACTTTACTTCTCGTACTTAGGGTGATCAGCCCTTTATACTGGTAGTGTGCACATTACCTTAACGCTTAAAGCATAATTCTTCACTCCCCTATATAAGGGTTGTTCATCTCAGTTTGACATCCGAATCCGTACCAAAAAAAGTTGGTTTAGATAACTCAACAAAATATATTCAATTTGAATATTAACTTCTCAAAGTATACAATCGAATAAGTATTGTACACTTAAATGATACTTTAAAAGAATCATGGCATCGCATTGAAATTCTGGACTTGAATAATCAAGAATAAGAACTTGCTCAAATTAAAAGTTTGAGTTTAGGAAACTTGCATAATATAAATAACAAGTTTTTAGGGATAGGAAACTTGCCTCGTGCGCAAGCTACAAATATAATTAACTTCTTTAGTTACTCTTACCTATCAATACATTCACAACATCAATTAATTGCAATTCAATATGATTATTGATTTATAATAGTGTTCTTTCAAATTCATTATTAGGTTTCCAATAATGATTCTCGTTGATTAATTAACTTATTAATTAATCACACACTTCAGTTATTAACTTGTATTAATAACTTATTAAATATAAAACATATCTTAATGTTTATTGTTCAAAATAATGTATTAATATTTATAACACATTATTTAATCCTTACAATTAATAATTTGAGGCACATAATTAATTCATTAATTAATCATATAACATAATCCATTAAACTCATATTAACATCTTAACATATAAACAACATGCTTTCATGTTTATAAATTTCAAAATAATGTCTTAATATTTATAACACATTATTTACACTTTACAATTAACAAACTGAGTCACATAATTAATTTATTAATTAATCGCATAACATAATTTATTAAACTCATATAAACATCCGAACATATATACAACATGTTTTCATGTTTATTAAAGTTAAATATTTTTCTCAAGTTTCAACACTTAACCAAAAAATTTTTTTTCTTAATCTTTTTCATTGCTTGGTATTGGCCACATTATATTCATTTTGCCTTGCACCTCAGCAGTAGTGCAAGGTGCAAAATTTTAGATTCTGACATTCGCGAACTAACACAAAACTTGGCCATTTTCTCCCAATTTACACCATTACAATGATTTGTAACATTACCCATGAAGTATAAACTTCATAGGAACATCACAAACCACTGTTAACACGTTTCTACCAAATTAAACCATGTAATTACATCAATTACATCGATCAATTTCACTGTTCTTCATAAATTTTCAAACTTTTAATGAAAAACATAATTTCTATCACTACGGATTCGTTACTACACCGAATCCATTCATTTCAATCCGTTGTCTTTGTTTAAACATATATAATCATAATCAAATGTCAATTTTAATCAAAACATATGATTTAATTATTAATTTAACCCATATGGGTTATTCACCCATATTCCACACTCTGTTATTTCATAAAACCCATTTTAGGCCAAATTGCATGATTTTGATCTTTTTAAATCATACATACTGATTATAAACACTATATAATCGCACACCCATATAAATAAAGATGTATTGTAACCCAATTGGGAAACCCAATTCACAGAAACCAGTATACGTGAAAATAAAAACTTAAGAAAACATAACTTTAGAAAATATAATTTTAAAAACTTTAAAAGAGAATTACCCTTGGTAGTGAAGATAATACAATCACAAACAACGCTTTGATTCTCTCAAATCTCCCAAACTCTCTCAATCTTCTCTTCTTTTTCTCTCTATTTCTCTCCTATGAAATTTCTTTTCTAAACTTTCTCTGATGAAAATGAATTAGGCAGACAACGTATATATATATATAATGATATAATATATCCGTTGTAAAATAACTCCCCCTAAGGCTTTGTTTGGTTTCTTCTTCTTTTCTTTTCTCATTTATTTTAATAGTTTCCTTATTATATAGTTAATTGTCACACCTTAATTAAATCAATTAATTTTATTTAAATTAACTAAATAAAATAAGATCATTCACATTAAATCATATTGTCACATAATTAATATTTTTATTTATTAATTATATTAATTCATTAATTCTCTAATTAATTATTAACTAATTAGAGTAACACTATGCTTATTTAATTAATTCAATTAATCAAATAAATCCATTAATTAAATACCTTGAACCACTAAATTATTACACATTAATTCAATTAATGTAACACATATAATTAAATTAATCTACCACTTAATTCATGAATTAATTATTTAACTCAATAATTAAATCATTAAAACTATTTATTTATTTCAATAAATATTTAAAATATCTTTACAAAAATCTCGTTCGTCACATAATATCAACGGAGCAATTATTGAATCAATAAAATAAAATATTGAATAGTAATTACCGTAACAATTATTGAGTACTGACTTCTTACGTAAGAATCAAAAATTAGAATTACTGTGCAATACCGTGTGCTACTGTGCAACACCGTGTATTACTGTACTTTAACCACCGGATATTTCAACAGTTTTACCGTAACAGTTTTACCGTTAATTTATAAAGAGGTTATTTCTGTCGTTTTCTATATCCGATATTCATTCTGTTGTGGGGCTCACAAATGATTGCGCCGTTGTACAAATATTCTCCGACAACAAGAATATTCCACGACCAAACGAATATTCCCCGACAACAATGAATATTTTATAACCACTTGCTTATTTTGTAAAATTTGCACATTCCACCCATAACTTACCACATTGATCAAATTAACACCTTACTATTTCAAAATAATATATAAAGAAAATTAAATCTTTATTACTAAAATTTGGGGTCTTACAATAATACATTGAAAAATGGTTATGTCTACATTCGTGCTCTTGGCTAGTTTTCTGTGATACGTGAATAATCTTGCATGACTGTGGTGATTAGATGAACTATTAAATGAAGTTAGGTGTGACGCCCCCAAAATTAGGTATACGTCACCCATCTTGGGTCGCCACTTACATGGTACATAAAACAAATACAACTGTCGTGTACAATACGACAAAACATAAACTATGAATTTGAATACAATATTGTCGTCTAGACAATATTCAAACTCAAATTCAATATTATTACATTTATTTCCCACTATTTCACTGAATAGTGAGGACTACTAATGCTATCATCCGTCCGTCACTCGCTTCCCGACTAGTCCTCGCCACGTTCTCATTTCATTTCAAGAGAACAATAAAAGTAAAAGGGTGAGCTCAACTAGCCCAAAGAGGGAAATATTATGACTAAGATAATGCAGAATATATTATCGTTAGCCTTCAACAGTGTTAAACTGATACAATATAACAATCATCAAGTTTAACTGCAGCGGAACAAGCAATCCATTAAACGAGTCAAGTAGAGAATAAAATCTACTATCTTTTATGATTTAAAAGGTTTGTTTCATCACTTTTATCGCTGGGACTCACCTTAATAAATAATCAACATCATCGAATCACCCCTGCACTACGGCCAAGGATATTCTTTAGTATCACGACCACAATTATCCATGCACTACGGCCAAGAATATTTATGTATTCAATAATGGTCATTGATCATGCCAACAACTGTCCATCAATGCACTACGGGCCAATGAGGACTTTTACCACATCATTTGTAAAATTACTACCATGATTACAACCGAATAATCCTCGGTCATAATCATACCAAGTCCATCTATGCATTATAGGCCATGAGATGACTTTCAACAAAATATAAACATGAGGATGATAACAATGATATAAGAATTCAATAAAACAAGTTCAAGAATTAATTTTTCCAGGAACTAATAACATCCAAATTGTCAACATGATACTGCTCTGTAGAGTAAAATTCAAGAATGCTCAGAAGAGTATTTCCAAGAAAAGACACTAGATGAAGCGCAAATATCAAGGATATTCCACTAATTTTATGGAGTATAGAAGTCAAAACTTTAACCAACTGAGTATAATAAGGAATGAAATAACAAAAGAAATCACCAGCATGCGATAGGATCGACACAGCAAAAGTTATTCCAATGTAATAATAAATAACGGAACCAGTCCGTAAAATGCATGCATGTGATATTTCAACGAGAATAATAATAAAGACGGAACCAGTGTCGGCGTAAAATGCATGCATGTGATATTCCAGCGAGAATGTAATAATAAAGATTTTAATCAGTCCGACGTTAAACGCATGCATGTGATATTCCAATGTAATAATAAAGACGGAATCAGTCCTGCAGAGAACGCATATACGTGAGGATATTCCAAATGTAATGATAAAGAATGGAACAATGTAAGAATTTCACCAAGTATAGGGTAGCTCACAGATACAAAAGTTATTCCAATGTAATAATAAAGAATGGAATAACAGAAGTTCTCTTCATAGATAAGAAAGAAATAATACTCCCTACCTTGGAAAAAAACCTGATACTGGAATAGTGAGGTAGCAGATTTCTCTTCTTCTTTCTCTCTATAATTTCTCTCTATAATAATCGCTCTAAAGCTTTTGTGAATTGGTGAGAAATGAAGGAAGAATGAGCTTCTATTTATAGAAAAATATAGTTTCGATAATCGCACGTTTGGGGGGCTCAAAAATTACAAGACAATACCTCCAACTTTTCTTTTATTTTTAATTTAGTCCCGCAAGTATTATCAATCTTGCACCAACTCCCCTAATAGTAAATAATGTGAATCAATAGTTCAATCATGTGAATCAATAGTATAATCATGTGAAAATACTGAATTTCAAAGATAAGACCTCCATCTATACCTCTATTTTTAATTTAGTCATGCAAGTATTATCAATCTTGCACCAACTCCCCCAAATAGTAAATAATGTGATTCAATAGTACACATATGTGAACAAATAGTTATGTAAGCATGTGAATTAGTAGCAATTAATTGCTCATTTATCCGATAAATTACCCGATTTATCAATATAACCCTAGACATCAATTATCATCTAATAAATGTCGATTTTCACTAACATAAACAATTCCAACATAATGAAACTATTTTTATTAAGAATATAAATTTTGAAATTTCAAAGTTTGACTTTTTAGAAAAAAGTCAACTGTTGAATTTTTTGACCAAATAGTGAATCCTGTAAAATTTTGTGTTTATAGACTATTTTACTAATTTCGCTCATTAGGACTCAAATATCACGTCCGCGTCTCCAAATTCAACTCCGAACAACATTCATTATTAATATTATAACTCACAATATTTATCAACCAGGTCGTTCCCAAGAAAGAGGGGGCTTTCCAATAAGGATTTCTCCCTATTGGCGCACAATTAGGTGACCAAATCTCTCCTTGATAGAACTTCTAGACATTGTAAATATTGCAATTTATAATATGAATAACTTTGTCGTCTCAAGTATTGATTTAATAAAAAAACATTTTATGCAGATGATACTATGACAATAATCGAATCAATAATATGAGAGATATGATACAAAGAATTCATCAGTAGTAATAATTGAGTATAAATCGAGTGACTTCTCACGAAGCATCAATAATCAATACTGCGTATTGCTACAATGCAACCACGTGTATTATCGTACTTTTACTACCGAGTAGTAGTTCAACAGCTTTTAATTCAGAAACACATCCACCGTTATTTTTATAAAAAATAATTATGTCGCTTTTTAACTACGACAATACTTCCGTTGTAGGGGTCCTCTCCAATGATTGTTGTGCCGCATTTAATATTCCCCTACAAAAAGAATATTCTCCCACCAATCGAATATTTTATAACAACTTGCATACTTTGAAAATTTTATAAATACTACCAACAACTATAACATTATATCAAATCCACACCATAATATTAAAAAATATTTCGATAAATTTAAATCTTTATTCATAAAAATCGGGGTTTCACAATCTCCCTCCTTATGAAATTTCGCCTCGAAATTTACGTGACGACTTGATATGCCAAAGAGGTGAGGATACCTTGACTTCATTTGATTCTAACTCTTGAGGTATAACCTTTGAGTGTTGAATACGATCCTTCTTATCCAAGATTTTAACACGTATCTCCTCATACGTTAAATCTTCGCTATATCGCTCTAGTTCTAATTTAATAATATGGTTCAGGTCGTCCACATATTTACGTAACATCGATACGTGAAAAACGTTATGAACACGCGACATACTTGGCGGTAAAACGAGTATATAGGCCACAGTTCCTACTCGATCGAGGATTTCAAATGGGCCAATTAAATCGAGGGTTGAGATTTCCTCTCTTCATCGATTCTTGCTTCTAGAATAACGCCCTCTTGAACCTTCTTCATTCAACAGCTCCGGGTGTGTAGCTTGAACGGATTTAACTTTATCGATTAAAGTCAATTCTAATCGTATATTCGTTATCTTCACGTGGGTTCCTAGAGTCTTTAACTCTATCTTCATCATTTGTAAGTCGTACAAAATGCGTCTTTGTGTTAACAGCATCGCACTTGTAAACGCATATGATCTTCTACTCAACGCGTCAGCTACCACGTTCATTTTCCCACGATGGTATTGAATGGTACGATCGTAATCTTCAATAGCTCGAGCCAACGTCTTTGGCGCATGTTACGTTCATTTTAGTTGAAGAAATATTTGAGGGTTTTAGAAATGGGTTTTTATCGGGTCAATACAAAATTCGATTTCACGCCTAGGGTAGGCTAAGAAGTCTTCAAGAATACATAAGGAAATTTATTAACAATAGAAATATCATTCAAAACTGTGACTCTCATCCAAGACTTGGGTAACACGTCACATTGATACCTATCAACTTGCCATCGTCATTTACTGGTGTACGCCTACGTAAAGTCCGCTTCGGGGCATTCCACATGTGGAAGTCAACAACGAAAGGACCGGGCTCTTTACTTATTGCTTGATATGACCATGATTGACTTTAGTGATTTGATTGCTTGAATTTGCATAACAGGTTGGTTAGGAATATGAAAGCTAACAACCTGACGAAAAACATGATGAGTAGATAACCAATCGATTCCTAAAATCACATCAAAGGCAAGTATTTTCAAAGAGATACGATCGACAGGTAACGTGAAAGTGTTGATTTGAACAAGATTTATAAATAGTGGATGTAATGAAGGTTTCTCCTAATGGAGTTTCAACAGATAAGTCAAAGTCTAACTTCTCCGGAGTTAAATTCAAACATTGAACACAACTAGGTGAAATAAAAGAGTGATAGAACTGGTATCGAATAAAGTATAGACTTCGCAAGAGTTTATAATTAACTTACCCGTAATAACTTCGTTCGGGTTTCTCGACAAACGCTCTCACTTAAACTACTGGATTTAACTTTACTATAGGGTACATTCCACCCTTAAGTGCTTCGTCCCATTCCTAATCCATGATTTGAATCATTATTCTCCGATCCATATCGAATTGGGGTTGACCGCTATGCACAGGGTAATTCTGAATTCGATGTTGGATTCTCCCAATTGTTGTCCAAAAAGAAAAATCCATTTCATCTATTTTGGCTTTATTGGATCGGACGTCTTTTTCTACAATATCTATGCGTCGTGCGGCTTTTACCCATGCATCCTCTATTCTCATTCGTTTAGTTGTTTCTTCTTTCATCAGAACTTTGATCATATCATTATTAGATTCTAGCTCTAATATCTTATACTCTGACAAAGAGTGCTTCTGTTCAAGTATCGCACATCGGGTAACACAATTTTGAATTGTTACATCTCTTTTCTCCACGCATCACCGTCGCTCTTCAAATTTCGCTTCTTCTAACTCATGAATACGATTTTGCAATTCTACATTTTGATCATAAAGTTCTTCTAATAAATTCTCCTCAGGTTCCTCTTCTTCCTCACTCTCAGCTGCTACCTCTGTGACTATCTCGGGTGCAACTATCAATTCTTCACTCACCACATGGATATCTCTAATCCCTTCTTCGCCTGACATCACATTATCCTGGTTGGTGATTAGAGGTGTCTACACGATCTCATGTGTTTCATTGTTTATCTTAACATTCTCGGATGCTATTTTCAAACATTGCCACAAAACAAGGGTTAATTGACATGCAACATATTATCAATATACTCTAACAGACCAATCAAATACCAAATAAACTTAGGTAGGTCATACTAGCGAAGGAATTCCCCGTCTCTCCCCTCCTAGTTCTAGTCTCACATTTTAGCCAGTGATCATATCCCTAAGCTTTGATACCAACTGTGACGCCCCCAAAATTAGGTATACGTCACCCATCTTGGGTCGCCACTTACATGGTACATAAAACAAATACAACTTAATAATACAACTGTCGTGTACAATACAACAAAACATAAACTGTGAGTTTGAATACAATATTGTCATCTAGACAATATTCAAACTCAAATTCAATATTATTACATTTATTTTCCACTATTTCACTGAATAGTGAGGACTACTAATGCTATCATCCGTCCGTCACCCGCTCCCCGACTAGTCCCCTCGCCTACGTTCTCATTTCTCAAGAGAACAATAAAAGTAAAAGGGTGAGCTCAACTAGCCCAATGGAAATATTATGACTAAGATAATGCGTAATATATTATCGTTAGCCTTCAACAGTGTTAAACTGATACAATATAACAATCATCAAGTTTAACTGCAGCGGAACAAGCAATCCATTAAATGAGTCAAGTAGAGAATAAAATCTACTATCTTTTATGATTTAAAAGGTTTTTTTCATCACTTTTATCGCTGGGACTCACCTTAATAAATAATCAACATCATCGAATCACCCCTGCACTACGGCCAAGGATATTCTTTAGTATCACGACCACAATTATCCATACACTACGGGCCAAGAATATTTGTGTATTCAATAATGGTCATGATCATGCCAACAACTGTCCATCAATGCACTACGGGCCAATGAGGACTTTTACCACATCATTTGTAACATTGCGGTCATGATTACACCGAATAATCCCTGGTCATAATCATACCAAGTCCATCTATGCACTATAGGCCACAGATGACTTTCAACAAAATATAAACATGAGGATGATGACAATGATATAAGAATTCAATAAAACAAGTTCAAGAATTAATTTATCCAGGAACTAATAACGTCCAAATTGTCAACATGATACTGCTTTGTAGAGTAAAATTCAAGAATGCTCAGAAGAGTATTTCCAAGAAAAGATACTGGATGAAGCGCAAGTTTCAAGGATATTCCACTAATTTCATGGAGTATAGAAGTCAAAACTTTAACCAACTAAGTATAATAAGGAATGGAATAACAAAAGAAATCACCAGGCATGCGATAGATCAAGACAGCAAAAGTTATTCCAATAGAATAATAAATAACGGAACCGTGTCCGGCGTAAAATGCATGCATGTGATATTCCAAATGTAATAATAAAGATGAACTCAGTCCTGCAGTAAACGCATGCATACGATGATATTCCAATGTAATAATAAAGGCGGAATCAGTCCCACAGAAACACATGAGCATGGATATTCCAATAGAATAATAAAGACGGAATCAGTCCCGTGAGAACGCATGCATGTGATATTCCAAACCGTAATGATAAAGAATGGAACAACAGAAGAATTTCACCAAGTATAGGGTAGCCCGTGTATACAGGTTATTCCAACAGAATAATAAAGAATGGAATAACAAAAGTTCTCTTCATAGATAAGAAAGAAATAATACTGTAGGGTTTTCGGCATAGAAAACGCAGCGGAAATTGAACAATTCAAAACAATTTTGAAACCCTAAACAGGATCCATGCGAAAAAAATAATTAATTCAGAGGTTTAGAGATTATACCGAATATAAAAACCCGAGAATCTAAAATTGATGCGGTCGAATCTCCAACGCAATGAACGGATCGCGTCTCTCTATCAGATTCACATTTAACGCTCCGCACAAATCGTCCTACGATCTGCAGATGAAGGAAACGCGGTACTAGCCACTAAGGATGAGGATTTTCTGAATTTTCTCTCTAGTCTCTCTCTAAAGAGCGGCTAGGGTTTTGGGTTATGAATGAATTTTCTAAAGTGGCGACTACATATCATATATATAGCGTAAAAGAAACCATTCAAAACCCTAATTTGATAAAATACGAATTTATATATATATATATATATATCTTAATTAAGTTTTACTTAATTAAAATACCTATATATATAAATTATCCTATTAATTTAAATTCATAATTTAAATACTATCAATCATATTGATATATTTAAATCTTTTAAATTAATTCCCTTTTAATAACGTTCTATGTGTGTGACCCTATAGGTTATTATTACGTTGGCAATAATTTTAAAATCATATTATAAAATTATAAACAGTGAGCGACATCTAGTAATGCATCACTGCTACCCAAGTAATAATAAGATCGATGATTCGATGCAACCTTTTCGTGACCAATGTTTCAATGTAATTTAATCCTTTTAACCTTAATATCCTAGATTAAACTCGAGTCATGGAATGTGTCATACTCTTCATAATTTAATCTGAGTTTTCTTGATCAATGAGTAGACTATATAAAACAAATCACTATTTGAGCATGGCCATGCATTTCATAGTTCTACTCAATCAAGAGGCCTATGGATATCACCCCTAATAAATAGGAGGGTTAAATTCCATCTAGATCACTCATATTCCTCACACGATTCATGATGTACCCAATAATCACCTTTATAGTCCACCCTATTAAAGGTGACATTTGATGATATCAAAGTACATAAATTCCCGTGTAGTAATATAGTGATTTCAGGTCGGAGGACCATTACATCATTGTCACTATGAGAATTTCTAATGACACTTCGCATAATGCTCCGCATAGAATTCTCATGGTGGGTCTGTCCAGTACATCGTTCTCTAACATGTACCTATGCATTGACTTAATATCTCATATATTTATGACAACTGAGATTTGGTCATCAGTTAACCCACATACTAGTCTCAATGCATCATTGTTGTCCCATCAACAATAATACTCGACTAGGGACATTTAAGAACAATGATACTAATTGTAATTATATAATCTCATGTTCAAGTTACATACTTGAAACTATATAATTTGTATCACTATTCTAAGGAATTTTATTATGTTAACAATTATATTACGCAGTAAATAAAACCATAATAAAATCATTTATTTATTCAATCAAATATAATATCAAAATGTTAAGCAATTATATCAAATAATTGGCCTCTAGGGCATAAACTCTAACAAATACTCCCTACCTTGGAAAAAAACCGGATACTTGGAATAAGTGAGGTAGAGATTTTCTTCTTCTTTTCTCTATAATTTCTCTCTATAATAATTGCTTTAAAGCTTTTGTGAATTGGTGAGAAATGAAGGAAGAATGAGCTTTATTTATAGAAAAATATAGTTTCGATAATCAGACGCGTTTTGGGGCTCGAAAAATTACAAGACAATACCTCCAACTTTTCTTTCATTTTTAATTTAGTCCCCGCAAGTATTATCAATCTTGCACCGACTTCTAATAGTAAATAATGTGAATCAATAGTTCAATCATGTGAATCAATAGTATAATCATGTGAAAATACGTAATTTCAAAGATAAGACTCTCCATCTATACCTCCATTTTTAATTTAGTCATGCAAGTATTATCAATCTTGCACCAACTCCCCTAATAGTAAATAATGTGATTCAATAGTACACATATATGAACAAATAGTTATGTAAGCATGTGAATTAGTAGTAATTAATTTCTCATTTATCCGATAAATTACCTGATTTATCAATATAACCCCTAGACATCAATTATCATCAGAATAAATGTTAATTTTCACTAACACAAACAATTCCAACATAATGAAACTATTTTTATCAAAAATATAAATTTTGAAATTTCAAAGTTTGACTTTTCCCGAAAAAGTCAACTGTTGACTTTTTGACCAAATAGTGAATCCCGTAAAATTTTGTGTTTATAGACTACTTTTACTAATTTCATCGTTTTCGGAGTCAAATATCACATCCGCGTCTCCAAATTCAACTCCGAACAACATTCATTATTAATATTATAACTCACAATATTTATCAACCGGGTCGTTCCCAAGAAAGAGGGGGCTTTCCAATAAGGATTTTTCCCTATTGGCGCGCAATTAGGTGACCAAATCTCTCCTTGACAGAACTTCTAGACATTGTAAATATTGCAATTTATAATATGAATAACTTTGTCGTCTCAAGTATTGATTTAATAAAAAAACATTTTATGCAGATGATACTATGACAATAATCGAATCAATAATATGAGAGATATGATGCAGCAATTACTGTAGCAATAATTGAGTATAACTGAGTGACTTCTCACGTAAGCATCAATAATCAATACCGTGTGCTACTATGCAACCACGCGTATTACTGTACTTTTACTACCGAGTAGTTCAACAGTTTTAACGATAACACATCCGCCGTTATTTTTATAAAAAAATAATTTTGTCGTTTTCTAACTACGACAATACTTCCATTGTGGGATCCTCCAATGATTGTGCCGTCATACGAATATTTCCCTACAAAAAGAATATTCTCCGACCAATCGAATATTTTATAACAACTTGCATACTTTGAAAAATTTATAAATACTACCAACAACTATAACATTATATCAAATCCACACCATAATATTAAAAAAATATTTCGATAAATTTAAATATTTATTCATAAAATCTAGGGTTTCACATTAGGATCCCATTATTTCTAGATTTAATTTATTACATTAATATTCTCCTTTTATTAGTTATTGGATTTTAGAGTAATTCAAAATCATAAGTGTTTCGTTTAAGCATATAAAAATAGTGATATAGTTGATGCATAATAGTTTAGTTTAGAACCTTTCCTCATGGGATCGATACTCTACTTACTCTATATTATTTGTTGACCACGTATACTTGCGTGTTGTGCGTATCTAGATTTTACCTAACAAGTTATTTTCCCGTAGAGATAGTGTCTCCAGATCTTCAAGGCAAATACCACTGCCGCTAATTCCAAGTCATGGGTCGGATACCCCTTCTCATAGTCTTTCAATTGTTGTGACGCATACGCAATGGCCCTCCCGTTTTGCATGAGCACACATCCAAGTCCTTTGTGCGACGCATCACTATACACCACAAAATTTCCTATATCATCCGGAAGAGATAACACAGGTGCTGAACTCAACCTCTTCTTAAGCTCCTGGAAGCTTTCCTCACACTTCTCCGTCCAAACGAATTTCACCGATTTCCTAGTCAAATTTGTCAGTGGAGTTGCGATCTTAGAAAAGTCCTGAATGAATCTTCTATAATAACCCGCCAATTCAAGAAAACTTCTCACTTCAGACGGGGTTTTCGGCTAATCCCATTTCATCACCACTTCAACTTTAGAGGGATCTACCAAAATTCTGTCCGTGTCGATCACGTGTCTAAGAAATTGCACTCTCTCAATCCAGAATTCACATTTCAAAAATTTAGCATACAACTTCTCTCTTCTTAACACCTCTAATGTTAACTTCAAGTGTTCTTCATGTTCTTCCTTGGTCTTTGAGTATACCAAAATGTCATCGATAAAGACCACCACGAATTTGTCCAAAAATGGCTTGAACACTCCATTCATTAAAGCCCATAAATGCTACTGGAGCATTCGTTAGACCAAATGACATCACCAAAAATTCGTAGTGACCATATCAAGTCCTAAATATTGTCTTCGGAACATCTTCTGGTCTCACCTTCAGTTGGTGATAACCACTCCTCAAATCTATCTTTGAAAAGTACCTTGCACCCTTCAATTGATCAAACAGGTCGTCGATCCTTGGTAATGGATATTTTTCTTAATTGTGACCTTATTCAGTTCTCTGTAGTCAATGCAAAGCCGCATCGTTCTGTCCTTCTTCTTCACAAACAACACCGGCGCTCCCCACGGTGATACTCTCGGTTGGATGTACTTTTTGTCCAATAACTCTTGCAGTTGTACCATAAACTCCTTCATCTCTATTGCCATCCGGTACGGTGCCTTCGATATTGGAGCCGTCCCTGACGCCAAATTGATCACAAACTCAACCTCTCTGTCTGGCAGAAGTCCTGGCAGATCATCCGGAAATACGTCTATGAAGTCCCTCACGACTGGTATATCTTCCACCTTCGGGTTTTCTCTACGACTATCGACTATATAGGCTAAATATCCTATACAACCTTGTCTTAACAACTTCCTGGCCTGCATCATCGTCAGACAACTCGCTTGTCTAGGTGACTTGCTACCATAAAACACAACCTTTGATGGGGTCATAAGGTTGATACACTTCCTCTGGCAATCAATTACAGCCCCATAATTGACTAGCCAATCCATTCCTAGAATAACATCGAATTCTCCTAGTCTAATCGGAATAAGATCTACGTTCATAATGTTACCCTTAATGTCAACCCTACAGTTCTTATGTACGTACTTAATAGGGATTACTTCTCTATTCACAATTTCTATGTTCATGGGGTATTCTAATTCGTTCATAGGCAATTCTAAGCAAAGTCATCGGATATAAAAGAACAAGTAGCACCCGAATCAAACAGTACATAAGTAATAACTTTATTGATCAGAATGATACCTGATACCACATCACAAGACTTCACAGCATCCTGCATGGTCATATTGAAGGTTCTGGCAGTTGGTCGGTTGGTTACGGTTGGTCATGTGATAGTCAGAACACTTCCACCATTGTTCCCCTTGTTCCCTCCTGATCCTGCCCCTCCAGATCCCTTCTTGGGATAGTCCCTTGCCAGATGGTCCTTTGATCCGCAAGTGAAGCACGCTCCCTTCTTTGGGTTCGGACAGTTGGGTGCTATGTGGCCTTCGTGACCACAATTGTAGCATACTCATTTTCCTTTCATGCAGACCCCCAGGTGAGCTTTCTCGTAGGTTGGAAAAGCTTCGAGCCTCTTCTTATGACCTCCTTGCTGATTCCCAGTTGACGAATTATCTGTCCACCTTCTTTTCTGATTACTACTTCCTCCCACGTTATTACCACTAGCCTTGTTGCCTCTTTCCCCTTCCATCTTCTGCTTCTTTTGATCCTGATTGTATTTTGTAACAGCATCACTCCTGCCCTTAGTGAGAATGGCCTTCTCCAGTACTCCAGCAAAGGTGTTCAATTGGAACATTGTCACCTTGCTATACAACCATGGCCTCGAGACCACCCGTCGAATCTCCTAGCCTTTCTCCGATCCGTGTGCACTTGGTACGGGGCAAACCTAGCCAACTCATTGAATTTCGCTGCATATTCCGGTATGGACATATTACCCTGCTTCAGTTCCAAAAACTGGACCTCCATTTGATTCTGTGAACTAGTCAGGAAGTACATCTCAAGAACATCTCTTTAAACCTCTCCTGTGTAATCACACCTCTCCTCCTCGGACCTTATTAGCTTGCCACCAATAGTCGGGCTTCGGACTTTGAAGCATTGAACGTTGCAGAGGCGTTTTTGGTCTTCGTTGACTCTAGCGACGTCGAATACTTTCTCCATCTGCATGACCCAGGTTTGAGCTTCGATTGGGTTCATGGTGCCTTTAAATTCTGGCGGTCCCACCGCCTTGAAGTCCTTGAATGTTATATTCGGTGGAGTTTGGGGTTGGTTGTTAAGGGCTCCAGCAAGTAAGTTCGCCAACTGCTGTACAGGGTTAGCATTGGCATTGTCATCATTGTTGTTGGTTGACCCCTCTTGGGCTCGTTGATTTGTTAGTCGCCTTCTTGGTGGCATTTTCTGTTAAGAAATACGCTTATTAGATCTTTATTCAATTCTCTAAATATCTAAGATTTAACTTAAACATTTAGACATATCAATATAACACATCATCTCAAATAAACTCTGATATATTATTAAATCAAAAGTTTTTAAACATCATATGATAGCATCACTGCTATTTACATCAACTATCCTGAGATAAGGAATTTACAGGATTTAAAACATAAAAATATTCCTCTGTTTATAATCACATTGGAATTTACATCATTATCTACCAGATAGGTTTCACGAAATAAAATACTTCAAACACCGCTTATTAAAGGTGAAATCGCCTTTTGCTTTAATGCGTTCTTCTTCCATAATCCTAGACATCGTCCTGCGATCTAACATGTACGACGGTAGTCCTTTGAACTGAATTGGGTACCTCATAACCCGATCCTGAGCCTCGTCAATTGCGTACTGAAGTGTAGAGTACGTCTCTTCCAGCTTGGCCTTCTTCGTTCGACAGTTATCATCTACGAGATCTGCTCGTCTTGATTCCCTTACCTAGGCCTCCTCTGCTACGGCTAGTCTTGCCGATTTCTCTTTCAGTTCACTCCTCAATTCTTCTATTTCCTTTGACTTCTGCTCGGTTTGGCCTTTCTAGTGAGCTAAATCTCACTCTACACTTCCCAGATGGGTGTGAAGAGCCTCAATCTCTCCATCCCTCTGCTCAATAGTGGACTGTTGAGTAACCGATCATCCCCGCCTCTGAACAGGTCCCTCCTCGGCTCAATGTAATCACGTAACTCTATGTTACTACTATATCTGATTCGTCATACATCTCAGCATTGATAGAGCTCGATGGAAACTCTTCAGGGTCTTCCTCTTCCTCCTCTTCCTCTTCAGTTGCCTCAACCTGAATCTCGACCTCCTCAGGTTCCTCCTCAGAGTCCTCCTCTGAATCAGATACTGGCACATATTCCTGACCAATGACTGTGATCAAGGGTGATGGCTCTCGTCGAACTAACTACTCCCAGACTGCGTGGATATCTCGGGGCTCCTCCTCTCTAGCATCTAGGGGTACAATATGCCTGGACTGACTAAGTTCTCCAGCATCCGTCATCCTGACAATAAAATTTTAAGTCTTAGTTGTTACGTGACGTTAATCGATACTCGAGTATAAATATAAGCACATAGCACGTAAGGTAAGTTATTATCTTTCTTAGAACTCGATAGGAGTTATCATTACTATATTTTTGATCTTTACAGGCTACTATCCTAAGGTTTTCCCCCACCTAAGGTTCATAACCTACGGCTCTGATACCAACCTGTGACACCCCCAAATCCGGGTACTTCGATTCCACGGATTTGGTGTTCATCGCACAAATATCATCTGCTCATCTACCCATAATAAATGCAAACCATGAATAAATAGAAATAATCTTCACTTATGGGATTACAACATCTAAAATAAATACATCAATCCCATGTCATACTAACCTTAATCTTAAATGCGGAACATAAACAAATAATAGTCTTACACAACTTTAACATAATCCTTAAACATAAACACATAATGATAAACAACAAGTCTTCATCAATTGTTGGCCTTGCCCTTGCCTTTGCTAGAAGAAGGCTCGTCGGACCTTTCGTTCTTAACTGCAGTGTTATTATAACGCAAGAGTGAGTATGATTGCCCACAAATATAATAATATAAAAACAATATAATAGCATGCGAGTGAATCAAGGACATCTGAATAAATAACTTAACTTTTGACTCAAGAATGTATAACAGGAATTAAAATAACATTTGAGGGTCATAAGACCTCGAACTATGTCCTAGGTGTAAAGTGTTTAGACTTTAAACCTTTAACAGTCATAAGACTATGGACTCTACTTCTCGTACTTAGGGGGATCAGCCCTTAGTACCATACTGTGCACAATATCTCAATGCTAAGGCATAAATAATCCCCTTTAAAAGGGTTGTTCATCTCAGTTTTGACATCAGAGTCCGCACCAAAGGAAGTTTGGTTTGGATAAGCTCAATAAAGGTTCTAGAATTTAGAACGCACATCAACTATGGACTAGTTGAATCAATAAGGGTTCACTAGTCCTATAAGTTCAACAATAAACGATGCTCAATTTGAATAATAATTCTCAAGAGTATACAATTGAATAGATATTGTATAACTGAAGTAATATCTCATATGAAATCTTGACTTGAGTAATTAAGAACAAGAATATGATAGTATTTCAAGAATAGGAGACTTGCTCAAAAAGGTAAAGTTTAGAAACTTGTTTGACGATAACAATTCAAGAATAGAACATTTGCCCAATCATAATAAAGTTAGGGTAAAGAAAACTTGCCTCTTGCACAAGCTACAATATATAATCGCATTATTTAATTAGTCCTACATAATCATTCATTCACAATCTCAATTAATCACAAGTCCGATATACCTATCGAATCACACATTGGTCTTTGAACACGCTATTAGACTTTACACGATCAACTCATCAAATAAGCACATAACACTCTCATTGACATGTTACTAACTTGTTTTAACATCTCATTCCATGATTATTACATTTCCATGTTCATTAGATTAGGTTACAATTCCATTTATTAAACTTGAGCACTTAAAAAACATTTCAAAAAAAAATGCAGAGGCGTTATGTTATTTGCCACCCTTTAGGCTAAACACTAGCTACCAGCAGTAAGATACGGTGTCATCTTCGTTAATTGATTAGCAACACAAGATCGCACAAGGGAGAAAAAGGCTCGAGTTAGGCCATGCATGTGACACTCCAGTCCCAGAATTTGAGTTCGCAAAAAAAATAGAACATGGCCAAAAACATTTAATCTAACGAATTTCAAGCCTACCCATGACACATAGACTTCACATAACCATTCTACAACATCCCTAGCATGATCTTAGCATGTTAAATCACGTAATTACACAATTCAAAGCATTTAATTTTACTATCTTCACACTTATCTTGTTTTCATGGAAAATCAAGAAATTCAACGTTACGGATTCATTACAAAACCGAATCCGTTCGTTCAACTTCCATTTTGTTCATAAAAACGTGTACAATCATATACAAGTGTTAATTTGAAGTTAAACCTTCGATTCATGGTATAAAAATTGTACGTAAGGGCCATATGACCATATATACAACTTTTATACTCTGTGAGTTTTGAAAAGCCAATTCAAGCATATATCAACGTACTTTAATTAGTAGAAACATGTTATGATCCTATACTAACATGTATATACACATAATTCAACAATTCAAGTTTAAATTATCAATTTCACATAATTTGAAATATACAGGGAACTTGCACAGAGTTTATATGGAAATATAGAAGAACGTAATTTAAAAGGTTGGGTAGAAGAGATTACCCCGCTAGATTGTGATGATGATACAAGTACTCTTCCTCTCTTAATTAACTCTCAATCTCTCACAACTTTCTCTCTGAGTTTTCTCTCTGAAATATTCTGAGTTCTTAACTAAAGAAGCAATATATGATATATGATATAAGAAATGTTTACGTGATATACGAAGTGGGTGGGTGAGTGGTCAGTTGGTCCCTTAGTGGGTTAACTGGCTAACTCCCCCCTAGGGCCATGTTTGGTTTCTCCCATTGCCTCTCCTTTCCCTTTAATTTAATACTTCTTATTAGATAGTTTACTAATGTCACACTTAATTAATCATATAATGTTATTTAATCAATTAAATAAAATAGCATAATCCCACATAAATTCACATAGTCACATATTAAAATTTTTATTTATTAATTATGTTAAATCATTAAATCTCTAATTAATTATAAAATTAATTAGAACATATCATGCTTATTAATTAATTCATTTAATCAATTAAGCTCAATTAAATACATACTTTTGCATTATAAAATTCACCATATTAATTTAATCAATGTAAACATATAATTAAATTAATCTACCACAAAATTCATCAATTAATTATTTAACTCAATAATTAAATCATCGAAAAGTATTTATTTAATTCAATAAATATTCAAATTAAATTACAAAAATCTCGTTCGTCATAGTTATCCTCTATAACGAATCCATACCTCTCAGGCATCTTCGGTACTCTTCCAGATTTACTTAATAGGGTGTCAGACAAAGAGGTTCTTCTACTTGGTCAGGTACCTGACTTTGATCCGTGGCAACTTGTGGTTCTTGAACTTCTTCAAGATATATCTTACTCCCACTGACCCCTTCATGGATAAACTCCTTTTCCAAGAAGGCAGCATGTTTCACAACAAACACCTTTTGATCAGTTGGATGATAAAAATAATACCATGCAATTTCTTTAGGGTATCCCACAAATCTATCTTTTCGGATTTAGTCTGTAGCTTATCATTATCAAACTTTTTGACATAAGCTGGACAACCCCAAGTCTTAACATACTTAAGATTTGGTTTCCTCCCCTTCCACATCTCATATGGAGTCTTTGGGTGGATTTCGTAGGTACCTTGTTAAGTAGGTATGCAACCGTTTCTAGGGCATATCCCCAAAATGAAATCGAAAGGTCGGTAAAACTCATCATGGATCGAACCATGTCCAATAGTGTTCGATTTCTCCTTTCAGATACTCCATTTAACTATGGTGTACCTGGAGGAGTCCATTGTGAGATTATACCATTTTCTTTGAGATAATTGAGAAACTCACTGCTTAAATATTGTAATACCTGAGAAATTTCTCATATTATTAAATAAATATACTAATGAAAGTAATATTTATATGAATAAAAGTGTTAACATTTTATTGAGATCAATTGATTCGTATTAGATCAATGTGCATTGAGAAGCTTAGTTTAAGCTTGGGAGATTATGCCTAGTGTGGCATTGAGATGTAAATAATTATTGTATATGATAATAAGCTTAACTTATACAATTTATTATGTGGGTGGAAATAATTAATTGAGAGATAACTTAATATTGGATCTAGGATTTATCCGAGCCCAACCTTAGTATGTAGATTGCGAGTCTAGCCCAATAATTTAATTGATGGACTTTTGAGTTAGCCCAATAAACTTGGGACATTTAAAGTCCAATTCGGAACCCAACATAACAATTGGTACAAGGGTTGACTATTAAAATATGGCGTGGGGCAGTGTGCCTGACCGACCCACCCCTTGCCTATGTCTGAGATCGTTCCTCTTGTCCCAAGTTAAGGGTCACCAAGTACAAGGAACAAAAGCCTAAACTCTCTTTACGTAAACTTTCAAGCTGCTAATCCTAGGTAATCATGGCTAGCTAAGTGGCTGGTATGGAGTGGTTAAACAACTCCTTAAGTAACCATTGTTCCTTTCTATTGCACCATGGATCCCCACATTGTGTAAAGCAATGGTCTAGTCCATGCTTTCCTCTATAAATACGAGCTGCCATTGCAGTCTGTTATATTGTTAAGAGTATTGGAGAAATCTGAGTGAAGAATTCTTAGTCGCTAAGCATTACCGAAACCAAATCAGTGTGTGAGATATCAAGGTTAAAGCTCGAGAAGGTAAAATTTCTACTTCGTTCTTAACTTGAGTCTGGTTTGATTCTTGGTTTTCCTAAATTAATAGGTCAAGTATGATGAACTAGCATGTTATAAGGTGTTAGGAAGTTTACTTTCGTGCATGAACACGTTAATAAATTGTTGGAATTGAAAGTTAGGGCTTGATGCTTCTGACATAAGTCAGATGACACTACTATCCAAATCATAGTGTCATGTCATATTGGTGTTGGTCCTTTGGAGAACACTACGATTGCTCACTTAACATCTGCAAGTGTCTGGACTACTCTACGATTTCTGGAAAGGTCCACCATGTAGATTGACCACGACCGTAGAGTAATATTGTTGATCGTAGAGTAATAGCCAGATTGACTACGACCGTAGAGTAATATTGTTGATCGTAGAGTAATAGCCAGATTGACTACGACTGTAGAGTAATATTGTTGATCGTAGAGTAATAGCCAGATTGACTACGATCGTAGAGTAAGGGCTGATTGTTGATTGTAGAGTAATGGTTGATTGTTGATCGTAGAGTAATGTAATAGTTGGGTTCGGGCGTGTTAGGCCATGTATTAAGAAGTTCCTTAGGTTGTATGCATATAGTAAAGTCTTAATGAAATGACCCAACAAACTTGGACTCTGTCAAAATAGTGTAGACCGAAGTCTCCGAAAGAGTTGACTTAGGAGATGTCTTCAGACAAGAAGTGTTGTCTTCGGACAAAACGTAATGTCTTCGGACAAAACGTAATGTCTTCGGACAAAACGTAATGTCTTCGGACAAAACGTAATGTCTTCGGACAAGTCGTAACGTCTTCAGACATGGCTCAATGTCTTCAGATTCAGACATGGCCAAATGTCTTCAGCTTCGGACATGGCCAGATGTCTTCGGTTTTGGACATGGCGGATGTCTTGCTTTTCGGACATGGCGGATGCCTTGAGGTGATATGATAACCGGGGTTGGGTAGGCGAGATGTCCTGGGACTCGGAGACAGGATCATAACTTGAAATAAGGATGAAATTATGTATATCCCTTACTGTTATAAACTGTTATCACCTGAACCAAAATAGAAGGTTTTACTAGCTTCGGGAAAATAATTCTAATACCTACAAGCATGCGTAGAGAAGGTCGTTCATCAATAGGTATGATTGATAGATGTTAATGGGTGCAATATTCATAGATAGAAGAATGTATAATGAGTACATGTTATTTATATATGTATATATCAAGTGTGTTTGGCTAATGAATACCTATACTTATGTAAATAGGACAACATAGTTCATTGAGGTGATTTTCGCTATAAGTGGTAATCAACGCTAAAGGCAAGTTCCCTAACCTTACTCAAATTACATTGAGCAAGTATCCGAGCACTATTATTATTGTGTGCAAATTCCTTACTTCTTACACTGTATACCTTCGAATTGTTGTCTCAAGCAAATATCTGTTTTCATTCGGAAATCCTTTATATACCTTGACGTTGTTGCAAGCATTGGAATTATCGTTCTTAAATGCGTTATAAAAATTTGTCTAAGCCTTTGATTCGACTAGACTATTATTTTGTGTTAAAGCTATCCAAACCAATTGACTTGGTGCGGACTATCGTAAATCTACTGAGATGAACAACCCTCATTGAAGGGGAAATTATATATTGTCGGGAAACCGACGTGCGCACACGAGTATGATTAAATGTTATGCATAACGTAGGGTACTTTAGGCTGATCGCCTGTTGTACTCGTTTATTTTGAATTACAGTGTAATACTATTAATTCTAGTAAGAGTTCTTAGTCCTTAGTGACTGCTCAGTACTCATTCATGTTGAACTTCAAAATGAATAAATCCTAAAATTGTTGATATACTTCAGTCTATAACGACACCTATTGAATACTCTTGATATTTCTTGATATCCTTGAACTACTTATTATTATTATACCCTTGAAAAATTTTAAATGCTATAACTACTTGTCCTTCACTTGTTGGGAAAATTTGTTGCTCATTCTTGCTTCCTAAAACATTACAGTTAAGGCAGAGCAAGGCGGTACTTCAGGACAGAACAAGGGAAAGGGCAAGGCAACAGAATAACTTAGTCCTTAAGACTAGAAGTATTATTATTATGCTTGTTATGATGTATTCAAGAATGTTATGTTTAAGTTAATCACTGAATTGTAGTAGTAATGGTTACGGTACCTTGGGACGTGAATATTTATATTATATCAATGTAAATTATTCTATTATTTCCATTGTTAATGATTTAGTAAGATATTTGTAGTTGTACGTGATGCACCGAATTCGAGATATGTGTGTCTGAATTTTGGGGGCGTCACAGGTTGGTATCAAAGCTATAGTTATAAACCTTAGGAGCGAGACCCCTTAGATTATAACTTAGGAGAACTTAGAAGATAGAAGGGAATGAAACTCATATAGAGTTTTCATAGAGAGAGACTTAGCGTGTTATAGAATATAATTTCATTCTATACAATGAACTTATGTTATTTAACATTCTAATGGAGTTGTTGGTTGTTTTGTCTTGTGTTGGTGATTGTAGGATGGCTGACATGGGAGGACCTAGCCGAGTAGTAGAAGAGGAGCCGCGTGACATACACGTGGTATATAAGACACCATTGATAGCGGAGCCTACATCAACTGTAGTCCCTATCAATGATGATGATGAGGAGGAAGAGGAGATGGAGCCAATACCCGAGGAGTCTGATCCTGAGGAGGAGCCTATGGAGGAGCGTATGATGGACGAGCCCATGGAGGACTCCGACGAGGCTACTTTCGAAGATATGATGTTGGGGGAGTATGAGGAGCATATTTTAGAGTTAGGGTGCAGAGTTGAGGAGTTAGAGGCTGAGGCTAGGGGCAGGGAGTCCGAGTTCCAACAGCTGAGGGATGGAGACCACCAGATAAAGTTAGTGATGCAGGAGATGGAGGTGGAGATTGCTCACTGTAAGGATCTGAGGATCCGGATGGGGCCTGCTTCATAGGAGGGGTGGCTAGGAATGTAGAACTGGCAGGCAAGTTGGAAGAGATGGAGCAGAGGGAGTTGAGCGAGAGGACAGAGAAGGAAGCTATTCGTACTCAGTTAGAAATGGAGTTAAGGGATAGGATCCATTTCGAAGAGAAGTGGGAAGGGGCCAAGGATAGGGCTAACGATCTAGAAGATGAAGTGAGGTGCAAAAGGAGGAAGATGAACAGGATGGGCTATGCAGTGCGCACGGCCATGGGGAGACTAATTGATGGGGTGAATCACTACTACCGGCAGAGCAGGATGACTCAAAGACACCATAAGCCGAGATTTGGTGGTACACATAACTCGGAGGGAGTACCAGGCGCCAGGGACCATGGGATGATGGATTAAGTCTAGGCGTTAAAAGTTATTAGTTGTAGTTCGTTATGTGGTGTATTATCTGTTGTTGTGAATTCAGTCTTTTATGTAGAATATGAAATAGTTATAAGCCCCAAACTTTTGAGTTAGAGGGGTAGTATATTAATGGTTGTCCCCATCTTTTGTGATATTAGGGGATAAGTTGTGTCATTTATAGAAGTATGCTAGAGATAAACATGTAATGTAACAATTGGTATATGAATATAAATGATCTTGTTCTAAAATGTATTTTGAAATCTTATTCCTTTTATGGAGAACTGTTTAGGTAATATAATTAGATAATAAAAATGGAAGTTTTGTGATGCAGAAAAATGCCGCCCAGACGTAGATTAACTGCACCGGAAGAGTCGGTTAATGATGAGAGAGGACAAGTAGATTCCATTCAGAGGCTTGTAGATTTGTTAGGGGAGGCTCTTAGGGAAAGAATTAACAAGTACCACCCATTCCCCAAGTAGCTCCGGTCGCAAACTTCAAGGACTTTAAGAGTGTAGGATCTCCGGAATTCATGGGTACTACCGACCCTATCGTAGCACAAACGTGGGTCAAGGAAATGGAGAAAGCCTTCGCCATTGCTCGTGTGAGTGAATACCAGAAAACCGTGTTCGCTACGTATATGATGAGGGGTGAAGCAAACTACTGGTGGGAAGAAAATCAACAGAGGGCGGGAGAATGGACTATAAACTGGGAAAGGTTTAAGACCTTGTTCTTCGAGAATTACTTTTCGAAGAGCATGAAGAATAGGATGGAGGTAAAGTTCTTAGAACTAAAACAAGGGGAGATGACAGTGGCACAGTATGCGGCCATGTTCAACGAACTCGTACGATTCGCACCACATCAAGTAGACACTGAAGAAAGGAAATCTCGACGCTTCGAACTTGGACTAAAACCTTAGTTGTTCAACAAGATGTCGGTCCTTCAAATTGACTCGTTCGCCACATTATTGGAGAAGGCGATAATTGCTGAGGGAGATAGCGAGGCATTGAGCCAATACAACAAGGAGAAGAAGAACAAGAATGCTGGGGGAGAAACTCGTGGAGGCAGTAGCAGTGGTGGAAGTTATCTGGGAAAGAGGAAATGGGATAACTGCAACAACAACAACAACACCAACCAACGAAACATCAACCAGTTAGGAAGTTATCAAGGAGGATTTAAGAAAAGAAGTGAAGCTTGCTCGAAATGCGGGAAAAACCATCGAGGGAATCTTTGGAAGGGGTATAACGTCTCGCTATAATCATGGCTAAGAAGGGCACATTTCACCCAACCGCCCAAAACGAAAAAAAAGATCAAGGATGTTTAGCGTGTGGCTCAACCGAGCATTAAATCAAGGATTGCCCAAAGAAGGGGAGCAACGGAGGAAGCGCCAATGGGAGGGGGGGCAACAAGTCGATGATCTACGGACCAACGCAATCCAATCAATCAATCGCTCAACCTTTAACATGATCGCCCAAGATGCAAGTACGTAAGGGGCGTGGTGTCGTATTCTCCCAATCAATAATATAAATGCCTATGTATTATTTGATTGGTGCTACCTATTCCTTCAGGTTCAAGAATTTGCTAATCGACTAAACATACCTCCCGAACATTTAGAAAACTCATTGAACGTAGAGATTGCGAATAAGGAAGTAATTCCCATAGAGTTTGTTTATCAAACCGTTGTTCAAACATTAGAGGTCACGAGCTAAACGTAGACTTAATTCGATTAAACCGGGAGAGTTTGATGTGATATTAGAATAGATTGGTTATTCACCACGCTGCGATAATCGATTGTCGAAGAAGAAGAGTGTGTACCTTCGCACCTCAAATCGGTCTAAGGTAGTGTTTTTTACATAGCTCATCGCTCAAGCAATCGTGTTGCCTTTACGATGATACAAAAGCTAAGAAATTGTTAAAGAAAGGATGTGTAGGTTATTTAGCCTATATAGTGGACACTCAACAAAAGGGAATAGAAATGAAAGATATACCAGTGGTAAAAGATTTCCAAGACGTGTTTCCAGACGAACTGCCTGGCCTTCCGCCAGACAGAGAAATTGAGTTCATAATAAACTTGGAACCGGGAACCGCACCAATTTCGAAAGCCCCATATCGTATGGCGCCGGTAGAAATGAAGGAATTGATGATTCAATCGCAAGAGTTACTAGATAAGGGTTACATTCGGCCAAGTGTGTCTCATTGGGGAGCACCCGTGTTGTTTGTAAAGAAAAAGGATGGATCGATGAGGCTCTGTATCGATTATCGGGAATTTAACCGAGTAACAATTAAGAATAGATATCCATTGCCAAGGATAAACGACCTTTTCGATCAACTGAAGGGAGCGAAGTGTTTTTCCAAGATAGATTTATGGACGGGTTATCATCAGTTGAAAGTGCGAGAGGAGGACATACCAAAGACGGCGTTTCGAACTCGCTACGGACATTTTGAATTTCTAGTGATGTCACTTGGGTTAACCAATGCTCCGGCAGCATTCATGGACTTGATGAACCGGGTTTTCAAGCCATACTTAGATAAGTTCGTAGTAGTATTTATCGATGACATTTTGATTTATTCAAAGACGAAGGAAGAGCACGTCGAACACCTGAAGATGGTATTGGAAGCATTGAGAAGGGAGAAGATGTACGCTAAATTTTCAAAATGTGAATTTTGGATGGAAAGTGTTCAATTTCTAGGACACGTGATAGATCAAAATGGAATTTCTGTGGATCCTGCAAAGGTGGAAGCGGTAAGTAACTGGGAACAGCCGAAGACGCCAACAGAAGTTAGGAGTTTCTTAGGTTTAGCCGGGTACTATCGAAGATTATCCAAGATTTTTCTAAGATAGCAACCCCGCTGACCAATCTAACAAGGAAGACAGAGAAGTTCGTATGGACGGAGAAATGTGAGGAGAGTTTCAAAGAATTGAAGAGGAGGTTGAGTGAGGCGCCTGTATTATCATTACCAGATGATACGGGAGGATTTGTGGTGTATAGTGATGCATCGCATAGAGGACTTGGTTGTGTGCTAATGCAACATGGCAAGGTCATTGCATATGCCTCACGACAGTTGAAAGATTTTGAAAAATGATACCCTACCCATGACTTGGAGTTAGCGGCGGTAGTCTTTGCATTGAAGATTTGGAGGAACTATTTGTATGGAGAAAATGTGAGATATATACGGATCACAAGAGTCTGAAATATATCTTCACACAGAAGGAGTTGAACATGCGACAAAGAAGATGGTTGGAACTAATCAAGGATTACGATTGTGAAATTCTTTATCACCCGGGAAAAGCAAACGTTGTAGCCGACGCTTTGAGTAGAAAAGGAAGGGAGAAGTTATTCAAATTGACAACTCAAGAGGAATTAATAAGAGAAATGGAAAAGTTGGAAATAGAGGTGGAGGAACCAAAAGAAGCAGAAGGAAAATTACTCGTGATGAGAGCTCACCCGACGTTATTGGATAGAATAAAGGAAGCACAAGAGAAAGATGAAGAATGTGAGAAAATAAAGAAGAGAATAGTAGAAGATAAGGAAGAAAAGTTCAAAGTAGATAAGGACGGTATATTAAGGTTTGAGAGTCGAGTATGGGTGCCAGCTGTAATCGAACTGAGAGAGGAAATCCTACACGAAGCACACAATACGACGTATTCTGTTCATCCAGGAGGCACAAAAATGTACCAGGATCTTCGACACCATTTTTGGTGGCCTAATTTGAAAAGAGAAGTTGCAGAGTGTGTTAGCAGATGTCTCACTTGTCAAAGAGTCAAAGCGGAACACCAGAGGCCAAGTGGACTACTTCAACCGCTGGAAATACCAGAATGGAAATGGGAGCACATTACAATGGACTTCGTGGTTGGACTTCTGGTTACACAGAAGGGTTATGATGCCATTTGGGTTATTGTGGACCGACTAACAAAGACAGCTCATTTTCTACCCATCAAGATTCGATTCAATTTGAACTAGTTAGCAAATTTGTATGTAAAGGAAATTGTATCGCGACATGGAGTGCTGGTGTCGATTGTCTCCAATCGAGATCCGCGTTTCACGTCAAAATTCTGGAAAAGTTTGCAAGAACGAATGGGAACTTAATTGAGATTAAGTACTGCTTATCACCCTCAAACGAACGGGCAAAGTGAACGAACCATACAAACGTTGGAGGACATGCTGAGAGCTTGCGTGATGGACTTCAAGGGTAATTGGGACGACCATTTACCATTGGTAGAATTCGCTTATAATAATAGCTATCATGCGAGTATCGGTATGCCGCCATATGAAGCTCTTTACGGGAGGAAGTGCAGAACACCATTATGTTGGGATGAAGTCGGAGAACGACGACTTTTGGGACCAGAATTAGTCCAGCAAATGGTCGACGTGGTAACAACAATAAGAGGTAGATTGGTAGCTGCTCAAGATCGCCAAAAGAAGTTTGCTGATTTGCATCATCAGAACCGAGACTTTGAAGTCGGTAGTCTTGTGTTTTTGAAGGTATCTCCTTGGAAGGGAAAGATCAGATTCGAAAAGAAAGGAAAATTGAGTCTGAGGTTCATAGGACCATTCGAGATATTGAAACGAGTGGGCGAAGTGGCATACAAGGTTGCTTTGCCACCCGAACTGGAACACATCCACAACGTGTTTCACATTTCCGTACTACGTCCGTACAAGTCTGACTATAGACACGTGATTTCCTATGAGCCCATTCAAGTAGAGAAGAATCTGGCATATGAAGAAATTCTGTTAGGATAATAGATAAGAAAGAACAAACGCTAAGAAACAAAGTTATATCTTCTGTAAAAGTGCTTTGGCGTAACCACGATGTCGAGGAGGCAACGTGGGAATTAGAAGATAGAATGATGAGGGATTATCCCCAACTTTTTGTGTGACCTTACAGCAATTCCGGGACGGAATTTTTATAAGGGGGAGAGGATGTAATACCTGAGAAATTTCTCATATTATTAAATAAATATACTAATGAAAGTAATATTTATATGAATAAAAGTGTTAACATTTTATTGAGATCAATTGATTCGTATTAGATCAATGTGCATTGAGAAGCTTAGTTTAAGCTTGGGAGATTATGCCTAGTGTGGCATTGAGATGTAAATAATTATTGTATATGATAATAAGCTTAACTTATACAATTTATTATGTGGGTGGAAATAATTAATTGAGAGATAACTTAATATTGGATCTAGGATTTATCCGAGCCCAACCTTAGTATGTAGATTGGGAGTCTAGCCCAATAATTTAATTGATGGACTTTTGAGTTAGCCCAATAAACTTGGGACATTTAAAGTCCAATTCGGAACCCAACATAACAATTGGTACAAGGGTTGACTATTAAAATATGGCGTGGGGCAGTGTGCCTGACCGACCCACCCCTTGCCTATGTTTGAGATCGTTCCTCTTGTCCCAAGTTAAGGGTCACCAAGTACAAGGAACAGAAGCCTAAACTCTCTTTACGTAAACTTTCAAGCTGCTAATCCTAGGTAATCATGGCTAGCTAAGTGGCTGGTATGGAGTGGTTAAACAACTCCTTAAGTAACCATTGTTCCTTTCTATTGCACCATGGATCCCCACATTGTGTAAAGCAATGGTCTAGTCCATGCTTTCTCTATAAATACTGTTTGCCATTGCGAGTCGTTATATTGTTAAGAGTATTGGAGAAATCTGAGTGAAGAATTCTTAGTCGCTAAGCATTACCGAAACCAAATCAGTGTGTGAGATATCAAGGTTAAAGCTCGAGAAGGTAAAATTTCTACTTCGTTCTTAACTTGAGTCTGGTTTGATTCTTGGTTTTCCTAAATTAATAGGTCAAGTATGATGAACTAGCATGTTATAAGGTGTTAGGAAGTTTACTTTCGTGCATGAACACGTTAATAAATTGTTGGAATTGAAAGTTAGGGCTTGATGCTTCTGACATAAGTCAGATGACACTCTACTATCCAAATCATAGTGTCATGTCATATTGGTGCTGGTCCTTTGAAGAACACTACGATTGCTCACTTAACATCTGCAAGTGTCTGGACTACTCTACGATTTCTGGAAAGGTCCACCATGTAGATTGACCACGACCGTAGAGTAATATTGTTGATCGTAGAGTAATAGCCAGATTGACTACGACCGTAGAGTAATATTGTTGATCGTAGAGTAATAGCCAGATTGACTACGATCGTAGAGTAAGGGTTGATTGTTGATCGTAGAGTAATGGCTGATTGTTGATCGTAGAGTAATGTAATAGTTGGGTTCGGGCGTGTTAGGCCATGTATTAAGAAGTTCCTTAGGTTGTATGCATATAGTAAAGTCTTAATGAAATGACCCAACAAACTTGGACTCTGTCGAAATAGTGTAGACCGAAGTCTCTAAAAGAGCTGACTTCGGAGATGTCTTCAAACAAGAAGTGTTGTCTTCGGACAAAACGTAATGTCTTCGGACAAAACGTAATGTCTTTGGACAAAACGTAATGTCTTCGGACAAGTCGTAACGTCTTCGGACATGGCTCAATGTCTTCAGCTTCGGACATGGCCAGATGTCTTCAGCTTCGGACATGGCCAAATGTCTTCAGCTTCGGACATGGCCAGATGTCTTCAGCTTCGGACATGGCCAGATGTCTTCGGTTTTGGACATGACCAGATGTCTCCGGTTTCGGACATGGCCAGATGCCTTCGGAGGTGATATGATAACTTCGGGTTCGGGTAGGGCGAGATGTCCTGGGACTCGAAGACAGCATCATAACTTGAAATAAGGATGAAATTATGTATATGCCTTACTGTTATAAACTGTTATCACCCGAACCAAAATAGAAGGTTTTACTAGCTTCAGGAAAACAATTCTAATACCTACAAGCATGCGTAGAGAAGGTCGTTCATCAATAGGTATGATTGATAGATGTTAATGGGTGCAATATTCATAGATAGAAGAATGTATAATGAGTACATGTTATTTATATATGTATATATCAAGTGTGTTTGGCTAATGAATACCTATACTTATGTAAATAGGACAACATAGTTCATTGAGGTGATTTTCGCTATAAGTGGTAATCAACGCTAAAGGCAAGTTCCCTAACCTTACTCAAATTACATTGAGCAAGTATCCGAGCACTATTATTATTGTGTGCAAATTCCTTACTTCTTACACTGTATACCTTCGAATTGTTGTCTCAAGCAAATATCTGTTTTCATTCGGAAATCCTTTATATACCTTGACGTTGTTGCAAGCATTGGAATTATCGTTCTTAAATGCGTTATAAAAATTTGTCTAAGCCTTTGATTCGACTAGACTATTATTTTGTGTTAAAGCTATCCAAACCAATTGACTTCAAAAGTGCGGACTATCGTAAATCTCGAGATGAACAACCCTCATTGAAGGGAAATTATATATTGTCGGAAACCGACGCGATGCATTTGAAAGTATGATTAAATGTTATGCATAACGTAGGGTACTTTTAGCCGATCGCTTTGTTGTACTCGTTTATTTTGAATTACTGATGTAATCATTAATTCTAGTAAGAGTTCTTAGTCCTTAGTGATCGTCAAGACTCATTCATGTTGAACCTCAAAATGAATAAATCCTAAAATTGTTGATATACTTCAGTCTATAACGACACCTATTGAATACTCTTGATATTTCTTGATATCCTTGAACTACTTATTATTATTATACCCTTGAAAAATTTTAAATGCTATAACTGCTTGTCCTTCACTTGCTGGGCAAATTTGTTGCTCATTCTTGCTTCCTAAAACATTACAGTTAAGGCAGAGCAAGGCGGTACTTCAGGATAGAACAAGGGAAAGGGCAAGGCAACAGAATAACTTAGTCCTTAAGACTACAAGTATTATTATTATGCTTGTTATGATGTATTCAAGAATGTTTTGTTTAAGTTAATCACTGAATTGTAGTAGTAATGGTTACGGTACCTTGGGACGCTTAATATTTATATTATATCAATGTAAATTATTCTATTATTTCGTTGTTAATGATTTAGTAAGATATTCAGAGTTATACGTGATGCAACCGAATTAGAGATATGGGTGTCTCAATTTTGGGGGCGCCAAGTTTAGTATCAAAGCTATAGTTATAAACCTTAGGAGCGAGAGCCCTTAGATTATAACTTAGGAGAACTTAGAAGATAGAAGGGAATGAAACTCATATAGAGTTTTCATAGAGAGAGACTTAGCGTGTTATAGAATATAATTTCATTCTATACAATGAACTTATGTTATTTAACATTCTAATGGAGTTGTTGGTTGTTTTGTCTTGTGTTGGTGATTGTAGGATGACTGACATGGGAGGACCTAGCCGAGTAGTAGAAGAGGAGCCGCGTGACATACACGTGGTATATAAGACACCATTGATAGCGGAGCCTACATCAACTGTAGTCCCTATCAATGATGATGATGAGGAGGAAGAGGAGATGGAGCCAATACCCGAGGAGTCTGATCCTGAGGAGGAGCCTATGGAGGAGCGTATGATGGACGAGCCCATGGAGGACTCCGACGAGGCTACTTTCGAAGATATGATGTTGGGGGAGTATGAGGAGCAGATTTTAGAGTTAGGGTGCAGAGTTTAGGAGTTAGAGGCTGAGGCTAGGGGCAGGGAGTCCGAGTTCCAACAGCTGAGGGATGGAGACCACCAGAGAAAGTTAGTGATGTAGGAGATGGAGGTGGAGATTGCTCACTGTAAGGATCTGAGGATCAGATGGGGCTCTGCTTGCTTGCTGGCGGTGGCTAGGAATGTAGAAGCTGGCTGGGTGCAAGTTGGAAGAGATGGAGCAGAGGGAGTTGAGCGAGAGGACAGAGAAGGAAGCTATCCGTACTCAGTTAGAAATGGAGTTAAGGGATAGGATCCATTTCGAAGAGAAGTGGGAAGGGGCCAAGGATAGGGCTAACGATCTAGAAGATGAAGTGAGGTGCAAAAGGAGGAAGATGAACAGGATGGGCTATGCAAAGGCGCTTGCGGCCATGGGGAGACTAATTGATGGGGTGAATCACTACCCGGCAGAGCAGGGACAGACTCAGCACACCATAAGCCGAGATTTGGTGGTACACATAACTCAGAGGGAGTACCAGAGCGTTGTGGACCGCGGGATGATGGATTAAGTCTAGGCGTTAAAAGTTATTAGTTGTAGTTCGTTATGTGGTGTATTATCTGTTGTTGTGAATTCAGTCGTTTATGTAGAATGTGAAATAGTTGTAAGCCCCAAACTTTTGAGTTAGAGGGGTAGTATGTTAATGGTTGTCCCCATCTTTTGTGATATTAGGGGATAAGTTGTGTCATTTATAGAAGTATGCTAGAGATAAACATGTAATGTAACAATTGGTATATGAATATAAATGATCTTGTTCTAAAATGTATTTTGAAATCTTATTCCTTTTATGGAGAACTGTTTAGGTAATATAATTAGATAATAAAAATGGAAGTTTTGTGATGCAGAAAAATGCCGCCCAGACGTAGATTAACTGCACCGGAAGAGTCGGTTAATGATGAGAGAGGACAAGTAGATTCCATTCAGAGGCTTGTAGATTTGTTAGGGGAGGCTCTTAGGGGAAGAAATGAACAAGTACCACCCATTCCCCAAGTAGCTCCGGTCGCAAACTTCAAGGACTTTAAGAGTGTAGGATCTCCGGAATTCATGGGTACTACCGACCCTATCGTAGCGCAAACGTAATGTCTTTGGACAAAACGTAATGTCTTCGGACAAAACATAATGTCTTCGGACAAGTCGTAACGTCTTCGGACATGGCTCAATGTCTTCAGCTTCGGACATGACCAGATGTCTTCAGCTTCGGACATGGCCAGATGTCTTCGGTTTTGGACATGACCAGATGTCTCCGGTTTCGGACATGGCCAGATGCCTTCAGAGGTGATATGATAAACCCGGGTTGGTAGGAGAGATGTCCGGGACCGGAGACAAGATCATAACTTGAAATAAGGATGAAATTATGTATATCCCTTACTGTTATAAACTGTTATCACCCGAACCAAAATAGAAGGTTTTACTAGCTTCAGGAAAACAATTCTAATACCTACAAGCATGCGTAGAGAAGGTCGTTCATCAATAGGTATGATTGATAGATGTTAATGGGTGCAATATTCATAGATAGAAGAATGTATAATGAGTACATGTTATTTATATATGTATATATCAAGTGTGTTTGGCTAATGAATACCTATACTTATGTAAAATAGACAACATAGTTCATTGAGGTGATTTTCGCTATAAGTGGTAATCAACGCTAAAGGCAAGTTTCTAACCTTACTCAAATTACATTGAGCAAGTATCCAGAAGCACTATTATTATTGTGTGCAAATTCCTTACTTCTTACATCGTATACCTTGAATTGTTGTCTCAAGCAAATATCTGCATTTTCATTGAAATCCTTTATATACCTTTGACGTTGTTGCAAGCATTGGAATTATCGTTCTTAAATGCGTTATAAAAATTTGTCTAAGCCTTTGATTCGACTAGACTATTATTTTGTGTTAAAGCTATCCAAACCAATTGACTTAAAAGTGCGGACTATCGTAAATCTAATCGAGATGAACAACCCTCATTGAAGGGAAATTATATATTGTCGGAAACCGACGCATGCATTACACGAGTATGATTAAATGTTATGCATAACGTAGGGTACTTTTAGGTCGATCGCTTTGTTGTACTCGTTTATTTTGAATTACAATTGTAACATCTGTTAATTCTAGTAAGAGTTCTTAGTCCTTAGGATCTTTCATTACTCATTTATGTTGAACCTCAAAATGAATAAATCCTAAAATTGTTGATATACTTGACCTATAACGACACCTATTGAATACTCTTGATATTTCTTGATATCCTTGAACTACTTATTATTATTATACCCTTAAAAATTTTAAATGCTATAAGCGCTTGTCCTTCACTTCTTGTGGGCAAATTTGTTGCTCATTCTTGCTTCCTAAAACATTACAAGTTAAATAAGAAAGCAAGCGTATTTCGTGACGTAACAAGGGAAAGGGCAAGGCAACAGAATAACTTAGTCCTTAAGACTAGAACTATTATTATTATGCTTGTTATGATGTATTCAAGAATGTTTTGTTTAAGTTAATCACTGAATTGTAGTAGTAATGGTTACGGTACCTTGGGACGACGTAATATTTATATTATATCAATGTAAATTATTCTATTATTTCGTTGTTAATGATTTAGTAAGATATTCAGTAGTTGCAGACGTGATGCAATCGAATTCGAGATATGGGTGTCTGAATTTTGGGGGCGTCACAAGTTGGTATCAAAGCTATAGTTATAAACCTTAGGAGCGAGAGCCCTTAGATTATAACTTAGGAGAACTTAGAAGATAGAAGAGAATGAAACTCATATAGAGTTTTCATAGAGAGAGACTTAGCGTGTTATAGAATATAATTTCATTCTATACAATGAACTTATGTTATTTAACATTCTAATGGAGTTGTTGGTTGTTTTGTCTTGTGTTGGTGATTGTAGGATGACTGACACGGGAGGACCTAGCCGAGTAGTAGAAGAGGAGCCGCGTGACATACACGTGGTATATAAGACACCATTGATAGCGGAGCCTACATCAACTGTAGTCCCTATCAATGATGATGATGATGAGGAGGAAGAGGAGATGGAGCCAATACCCGAGGAGTGCGATCCCGAGGAGGAGCCTATGGAGGAGTCAGATGATGATGGACGAGCCCATGGAGGACTCCGACGAGGCTACTTTCAAGAAGATATGATGTTGGGGGAGTATGAGGAGAAGATTTTAGAGTTAGGGTGCAGAGTTTAGGAGTTAGAGGCTGAGGCTAGGGGCAGGGAGTCCGAGTTCCAACAGCTGAGGGATGGAGACCACCAGAGAAAGTTAGTGATGTAGGAGATGGAGGTGGAGATTGCTCACTGTAAGGATACAGGGATCCAGATGGGGGCTCTGTTTCACAGGGCGGTGGCTAGGAATGTAGAACTGGCAGGCAAGTTGGAAGAGATGGAGCAGAGGGAGTTGAGCGAGAGGACAGAGAAGGAAGCTATTCGTACTCAGTTAGAAATGGAGTTAAGGGATAGGATCCATTTCGAAGAGAAGTGGGAAGGGGCCAAGGATAGGGCTAACGATCTAGAAGATGAAGTGAGGTGCAAAAGGAGGAAGATGAACAGGATGGGCTATGCGATGCTTGCGGCCATGGGGGAGACTAATTGATGGGGTGAATCACTACCCTACAGAAAGCAGGATGCACTCAAAGACACCATAAGCCGAGATTTGGTGGTACACATAACTCAGAGGGAGTACCAGAGCGTTGTGGACCGCGGGATGATGGATTAAGTCTAGGCGTTAAAAGTTATTAGTTGTAGTTCGTTATGTGGTGTATTATCTGTTGTTGTGAATTCAGTCGTTTATGTAGAATGTGAAATAGTTGTAAGCCCCAAACTTTTGAGTTAGAGGGGTAGTATGTTAATGGTTGTCCCCATCTTTTGTGATATTAAGGGATAAGTTGTGTCATTTATAGAAGTATGCTAGAGATAAACATGTAATGTAACAATTGGTATATGAATATAAATGATCTTGTTCTAAAATGTATTTTGAAATCTTATTCCTTTTATGGAGAACTGTTTAGGTAATATAATTAGATAATAAAAATGGAAGTTTTGTGATGCGAAAAAAATGCATTGAGACGTAGATTAAGCGCACTTAGGAAGAGTCGGTTAATGATGAGAGAGGACAAGTAGATTCCATTCAGAGGCTTGTAGATTTGTTAGGGGAGGCTCTTAGGGGAAGAAATGAACTAGTACCACCCATTCCCCAAGTAGCTCCGGTCGCAAACTTCAAGGACTTTAAGAGTGTAGGATCTCCGGAATTCATGGGTACCACCGGAAAGCCTATCGTAAAGCATAAACGTAATGTCTTTGGACAAAACGTAATGTCTTCGGACAAAACATAATGTCTTCGGACAAGTCGTAACGTCTTCGGACATGGCTCAATGTCTTCAGCTTCGGACATGACCAGATGTCTTCAGCTTCGGACATGGCCAGATGTCTTCGGTTTTGGACATGACCAGATGTCTCCGGTTTCGGACATGGCCAGATGCCTTCAGAGGTGATATGATAACTTCGGGTTCGGGTAGGGCGAGATGTCCTGGGACTCGGAGACAGCATCATAACTTGAAATAAGGATGAAATTATGTATATCCCTTACTGTTATAAACTGTTATCACCCGAACCAAAATAGAAGGTTTTACTAGCTTCAGGAAAACAATTCTAATACCTACAAGCATGCGTAGAGAAGGTCGTTCATCAATAGGTATGATTGATAGATGTTAATGGGTGCAATATTCATAGATAGAAGAATGTATAATGAGTACATGTTATTTATATATGTATATATCAAGTGTGTTTGGCTAATGAATACCTATACTTATGTAAATAGGACAACATAGTTCATTGAGGTGATTTTCGCTATAAGTGGTAATCAACGCTAAAAAGGCAAGTTCTAACCTTACTCAAATTAAATTGAGCAAGTATCAAAGAGCACTATTATTATTGTGTGCAAATTCCTTACTTCTTACACTGTATACCTTCGAATTGTTGTCTCAAGCAAATATCTGTTTTCATTCGGAAATCCTTTATATACCTTGACGTTGTTGCAAGCATTGGAATTATCGTTCTTAAATGCGTTATAAAAATTTGTCTAAGCCTTTGATTCGACTAGACTATTATTTTGTGTTAAAGCTATCCAAACCAATTGACTTGGTGCGGACTATCGTAAATCTACTGAGATGAACAACCCTCATTGAAGGGGAAATTATATATTGTCGGGAAACCGACGCGTGCATTACTACAGTATGATTAAATGTTATGCATAACGTAGGGTACTTTAGGCTGATCGCCTGTTGTACTCGTTTATTTTGAATTACAGTGTAATACTGTTAATTCTAGTAAGAGTTCTTAGTCCTTAGTGACTGCTCAGTACTCATTCATGTTGAACCTCAAAATGAATAAATCCTAAAATTGTTGATATACTTCAGTCTATAACGACACCTATTGAATACTCTTGATATTTCTTGATATCCTTGAACTACTTATTATTATTATACCCTTGAAAAATTTTAAATGCTATAACTGCTTGTCCTTCACTTGCTGGGCAAATTTGTTGCTCATTCTTGCTTCCTAAAACATTACTGAGTTAAGGCGAGTAGCAAGGCGGTGCCAGATGACGAAACAAGGGAAAAGGGAAAAGGCAACAGAATAACTTAGTCCTTAAGACTAGAAGTATTATTATTATGCTTGTTATGATGTATTCAAGAATGTTTTGTTTAAGTTAATCACTTTGAATTGTAGTAGTAATGGTTACGTACCTTGGGGCCTTGAATATTTATATTATATCAATGTAAATTATTCTATTATTTCGTTGTTAATGATTTAGTAAGATATTCGTAGTTGTACGTGATGCACCGAATTCGAGATATGGGTGTCTGAATTTTGGGGGCGTCACAAGTTGGTATCAAAGCTATAGTTATAAACCTTAGGAGCGAGAGCCCTTAGATTATAACTTAGGAGAACTTAGAAGATAGAAGGGAATGAAACTCATATAGAGTTTTCATAGAGAGAGACTTAGCGTGTTATAGAATATAATTTCATTCTATACAATGAACTTATGTTATTTAACATTCTAATGGAGTTGTTGGTTGTTTTGTCTTGTGTTGGTGATTGTAGGATGGTGACATGGGAGGACCTAGTAGAGTAGAAGAAGAAGAGGAGCAGCGTGACATACACGTGGTATATAGAAGACACCATTGATAGCGGAGCCTACATCAATCTGTAGTCCCTATCAATGATGATGATGATGAGGAGGAAGAGGAGATGGAGCCAATGCAGGAGTCGATCCGAGGAGGAGCCTATGGAGGGCGTCAGATGATGGACGAGCCCATGGAGGACTCAAGCGAGGCTACTTTCAAGATATGATGTTGGGGAGTATGAGGAGCAGATTTTAGAGTTAGGGTGCAGAGTTTAGGAGTTAGAGGTGAGGCTGAGGCGTGGAGTCCGAGTTCCAACAAATTGAGGGATGGAGACCACCGAGAGAAAGTTAGTGATGTAGGAGATGGAGGTGGAGATTGCTCCTTTGTAAGGATCTGAGGATCCAGATGGGGGCCTGTTTCCGCAGGCGGTGGCTAGGAATGTAGGGCGGCAGGCAAGTTGGAAGAGATGGAGCGAGAGGAGTTGAAAGCGAGAGGACAGAGAAGGAAGCTATTCAGTACTCAGTTAGAAATGGAGTTAAGGGATAGGATCCATTTCAAGAGAAGTGGGAAGGGGCCAAGGATAGGGCTAACGATCTAGAAGAAGATGAAGTGAGGTGCAAAAAGGAGGAAGATGAAGCAGGATGGGCTATGTCACGGCATGCATGGCCATGGGGAGACTAATTGATGGGGTGAATCACTACCCTGCAGAAAGGAGGATGACTCAAAGACACCATAAGCCGAGATTTGGTGGTACACATAACTTCGTAGGGAGTACCAGAGGCGTTGTGGACCAGCGGGATGATGGATTAAGTCTAGGCGTTAAAAGTTATTAGTTGTAGTTCGATTTATGTGGTGTATTATACATTGTTGTGAATTGATCGTTTATGTAGAATGTGAAATAGTTGTAAGCCCCAAACTTTTGAGTTAGAGGGTAGTATGTTAATGGTTGTCCCCATCTTTTGTGATATTAAGGGATAAGTTGTGTCATTTATGAAGTATGCTAGAGATAAACATGTAATGTAACAATTGGTATATGAATATAAATGATCTTGTTCTAAAATGTATTTTGAAATCTTATTCCTTTTATGGAGAAGCTATTTAGGTAATATAATTAGATAATAAAAATGGAAGTTTTGTGATGCAGAAAAATGCCGCCCAGACGTAGATTAACTGCACCGGAAGAGTCGGTTAATGATGATGAGAGGACAAGTAGATTCCATTCGAGGCTTGTAGATTTGTTAGGGGAGGCTCTTAGGGAAGAAATGAACAAGTACCACCCATTCCCCAAGTAGCTCGGCCGCAAACTTCAAGGACTTTAAGAGTGTAGGATCTCCTAATTCATGGGTACTCACCGACCCTATCAGAGCATAAACGTAATGTCTTTGGACAAAACGTAATGTCTTCGGACAAAACATAATGTCTTTGGACAAGTCGTAACGTCTTGGACATGGCTCAATGTCTTGACTTGGACATGACCAGATGTCTTCAAACCGGACATGGCGGATGTCTTCTGATTTTGGACATGACCGGATGTCTCCGGTTTGGACATGGCGGATGCCTTGCAGAGAGTGATATGATAACTTCGGGTTCGGGTAGGGCGAGATGTCCTGGGACTCGGAGACAGCATCATAACTTGAAATAAGGATGAAATTATGTATATCCCTTACTGTTATAAACTGTTATCACCCGAACCAAAATAGAAGGTTTTACTAGCTTCAGGAAAACAATTCTAATACCTACAAGCATGCGTAGAGAAGGTCGTTCATCAATAGGTATGATTGATAGATGTTAATGGGTGCAATATTCATAGATAGAAGAATGTATAATGAGTACATGTTATTTATATATGTATATATCAAGTGTGTTTAGCTAATGAATACCTATACTTATGTAAATAGGACAACATAGTTCATTGAGGTGATTTTCGCTATAAGTGGTAATCAACGCTAAAGGCAAGTTCCCTAACCTTACTCAAATTACATTGAGCAAGTATCCGAGCACTATTATTATTGTGTGCAAATTCCTTACTTTCTAATCGTATACCTTGAATTGCTGTCTCAAGCAAATATCTGTTTTCATTCGGAAATCCTTTATATACCTTGACGTTGTTGCAAGCATTGGAATTATCGTTCTTAAATGCGTTATAAAAATTTGTCTAAGCCTTTGATTCGACTAGACTATTATTTTGTGTTAAAGCTATCCAAACCAATTGACTTGGTGCGGACTATCGTAAATCTACTGAGATGAACAACCCTCATTGAAGGGGAAATTATATATTGTCGGAAACCGACGCGATGCATCTACAGTATGATTAAATGTTATGCATAACGTAGGGTACTTTTAGGCCGATCGCTTTGTTGTACTCGTTTATTTTGAATTCTGATGTAATCATCGTTAATTCTAGTAAGAGTTCTTAGTCCTTAGTGATCGTCAAAGTACTCATTCATGTTGAACCTCAAAATGAATAAATCCTAAAATTGTTGATATACTTGATCTATACTTGACACCTATTGAATACTCTTGATATTTCTTGATATCCTTGAACTACTTATTATTATTATACCCTTGAAAAATTTTAAATGCTATAACTGCTTGTCCTTCACTTGCTGGGCAAATTTGTTGCTCATTCTTGCTTCCTAAAACATTACAGTTAAAAGAAGCGAAGCAAAGCGGTATTGCCGAGACGAACAAGGGAAAGGGCAAGGCAACAGAATAACTTAGTCCTTAAGACTAGAACTATTATTATTATGCTTGTTATGATGTATTCAAGAATGTTTTGTTTAAGTTAATCACTGAATTGTAGTAGTAATGGTTACGGTACCTTGGGACGCGAATATTTATATTATATCAATGTAAATTATTCTATTATTTCCGTTGTTAATGATTTAGTAAGATATTCGTAGTTGTACGTGATGCACCGAATTCGAGATATGGGTGTCTGAATTTTGGGGGCGTCACAAGTTGGTATCAAAGCTATAGTTATAAACCTTAGGAGCGAGAGACCTTAGATTATAACTTAGGAGAACTTAGAAGATAGAAGGGAATGAAACTCATATAGAGTTTTCATAGAGAGAGACTTAGCGTGTTATAGAATATAATTTCATTCTATACAATGAACTTATGTTATTTAACATTCTAATGGAGTTGTTGGTTGTTTTGTCTTGTGTTGGTGATTGTAGGATGACTGACATGGGAGGACCTAGCCGAGAGTAGTAGAAGAGAGCCAGCGTGACATACACGTGGTATATAAGACACCATTGATAATGAGCCTACATCAACTGTAGTCCCTATCAATGATGATGATGAGGAGGAAGAGGAGATGGAGCCAATACCCGAGGAGTGCGATCCCGAGGAGGAGCCTATGGAGGAGGCGTATGATGGGCGAGCCCATGGAGGACTCAAGCGAGGCTACTTTCAAGATATGATGTTGGGGAGTATGAGGAGCAGATTTTAGAGTTAGGGGTGCAGAGTTTAGGAGTTAGAGGTGAGGCTAAAGGTGGGAGTCCGAGTTCCAACAAATTGAGGATGGAGACCACCAGAGAAAGTTAGTGATGTAGGAGATGGAGGTGGAGATTGCTCCTTTAAGGATCTGAGGGATCGGATGGGGGCTCTGTTTCACACAGGCGGTGGCTAGGAATGTAGAAGCTGGCAAGCAAGTTGGAAGAGATGGAGCGAGAGGGAGTTGGCGAGAGGACGGAGAAGGAAGGAAGCTATTCAGACTCGGTTAGAAATGGAGTTAAGGGATAGGATCCATTTCGAAGAGAAGTGGGAAGGGGCCAAGGATAGGGCTAACGATCTAGAAGATGAAGTGAGGTGCAAAAGGAGGAAGATGAACAGGATGGGCTATGCAGTGCGCACGGCCATGGGGAGACTAATTGATGGGGTGAATCACTACCCGGCAGAGCAGGGACAGACTCAGCACACCATAAGCCGAGATTTGGTGGTACACATAACTCAGAGGGAGTACCAGAGCGTTGTGGACCGCGGGATGATGGATTAAGTCTAGGCGTTAAAAGTTATTAGTTGTAGTTCGTTATGTGGTGTATTATCTGTTGTTGTGAATTCAGTCGTTTATGTAGAATGTGAAATAGTTGTAAGCCCCAAACTTTTGAGTTAGAGGGGTAGTATGTTAATGGTTGTCCCCATCTTTTGTGATATTAAGGGATAAGTTGTGTCATTTATAGAAGTATGCTAGAGATAAACATGTAATGTAACAATTGGTATATGAATATAAATGATCTTGTTCTAAAATGTATTTTGAAATCTTATTCCTTTTATGGAGAACTGTTTAGGTAATATAATTAGATAATAAAAATGGAAGTTTTGTGATGCAGAAAAATGCCGCCCAGACGTAGATTAACTGCACCGGAAGAGTCGGTTAATGATGAGAGAGGACAAGTAGATTCCATTCAGAGGCTTGTAGATTTGTTAGGGGAGGCTCTTAGGGGAAGAAATGAACAAGTACCACCCATTCCCCAAGTAGCTCGGCCATGAAACTTCAAGGACTTTAAGAGTGTAGGATCTCTAGAATTCATGGGTACTACCAAGCCCTATCGTAAGCATAAACGTAATGTCTTTGGACAAAAGCGTAATGTCTTCGGACAAAACATAATGTCTTGGACAAGTCGTAACGCGTCTTGGACATGGCTCGATGTCTTGACTTGAGACATGACCCGGATGTCTTGACGGACATGGCGGATGTCTTGGTTTTGGACATGACCGGATGTCTCCGGTTTGGACATGGCGGATGCCTTGAGAGGTGATATGATAACCGGGTTCGGGTAGGGCGAGATGTCACAGGACTCGAGCGACATCATAACTTGAAATAAGGATGAAATTATGTATATCCCTTACTGTTATAAACTGTTATCACCCGAACCAAAATAGAAGGTTTTACTAGCTTCAGGAAAACAATTCTAATACCTACAAGCATGCGTAGAGAAGGTCGTTCATCAATAGGTATGATTGATAGATGTTAATGGGTGCAATATTCATAGATAGAAGAATGTATAATGAGTACATGTTATTTATATATGTATATATCAAGTGTGTTTGGCTAATGAATACCTATACTTATGTAAATAGGACAACATAGTTCATTGAGGTGATTTTCGCTATAAGTGGTAATCAACGCTAAAGGCAAGTTCCCTAACCTTACTCAAATTACATTGAGCAAGTATCCGAGCACTATTATTATTGTGTGCAAATTCCTTACTTCTTACACTGTATACCTTCGAATTGTTGTCTCAAGCAAATATCTGTTTTCATTCGAAATCCTTTATATACCTTGACGTTGTTGCAAGCATTGGAATTATCGTTCTTAAATGCGTTATAAAAATTTGTCTAAGCCTTTGATTCGACTAGACTATTATTTTGTGTTAAAGCTATCCAAACCAATTGACTTGAGTGCGGACTATCGTAAATCTCTTGAGATGAACAACCCTCGTTGAAGGGAAATTATATATTGTCGGAAGCAAGCGTGCACTTACCAGTATGATTAAATGTTATGCATAACGTAGGGTACTTTAATTTGATCGCTTTGTTGTACTCGTTTATTTTGAATTACTGTGTAATATCATTAATTCTAGTAAGAGTTCTTAGTCCTTAGTGACTGCTCAGTACTCATTCATGTTGAACCTCAAAATGAATAAATCCTAAAATTGTTGATATACTTCAGTCTACAACGACACCTATTGAATACTCTTGATATTTCTTGATATCCTTGAACTACTTATTATTATTATACCCTTGAAAAATTTTAAATGCTATAACTGCTTGTCCTTCACTTTGGGCAAATTTGTTGCTCATTCTTGCTTAAAAACATTACAGTTAAAGAAGCGAGCAGAAGCGGTACTGAGAGATGAGAACAAGGGAAAGGGCAAATGACAGAATAACTTAGTCCTTAAGACTACAAGTATTATTATTATGCTTGTTATGATGTATTCAAGAATGTTTTGTTTAAGTTAATCACTGAATTGTAGTAGTAATGGTTACGGTACCTTGGGACGCGAATATTTATATTATATCAATGTAAATTATTCTATTATTTCCGTTGTTAATGATTTAGTAAGATATTCGTAGTTGTACGTGATGCACCGAATTCGAGATATGGGTGTCTGAATTTTGGGGCGTTCACAAGTTGGTATCAAAGCTATAGTTATAAACCTTAGGAGCGAGAGCCCTTAGATTATAACTTAGGAGAACTTAGAAGATAGAAGAGAATGAAACTCATATAGAGTTTTCATAGAGAGAGACTTAGCGTGTTATAGAATATAATTTCATTCTATACAATGAACTTATGTTATTTAACATTCTAATGGAGTTGTTGGTTGTTTTGTCTTGTGTTGGTGATTGTAGGATGGTGACATGGGAGGACCTAAGAAGAGTAGTAGAAGAGGAGCCGCGTGACATACACGTGGTATATAAGACACCATTGATAGCGGAGCCTACATCAACTGTAGTCCCTATCAATGATGATGATGAGGAGGAAGAGGAGATGGAGCCAATGCAGGAGTGCGATCACGAGGAGGAGCCTATGGAGGAGGCAGATGATGGGCGAGCCCATGGAGGACTCCGACGAGGCTACTTTCGAAGATATGATGTTGGGGAGTATGAGGAGCAGATTTTAGAGTTAGGGTGCAGAGTTTAGGAGTTAGAGGTGAGGCTAGGCGGGGAGTCCGAGTTCAACGGTGAGGGATGGAGACCACCGGAGAAAGTTAGTGATGTAGGAGATGGAGGTGGAGATTCCTCACTGTAAGGATACAGGGATCCAGATGGGGGCTCTGTTTCACAGGGCGGTGGCTAGGAATGTAGAACTGGCAGGCAAGTTGGAAGAGATGGAGCAGAGGAGTTGAGCGAGAGAGGACGGAGAAGGAAGCTATTCAGTACTCGATTAGAAATGGAGTTAAGGGATAGGATCCATTTCAAGAGAGAAGTGGGAAGGGGCCAAGGATAGGGCTAACGATCTAGAAGATGAAGTGAGGTGCAAAAGGAGGAAGATGAACAGGATGGGCTATGCAGTGCGCACGGCCATGGGGAGACTAATTGATGGGGTGAATCACTACCCGGTAGAGCAGGGAAAGGGCAAGGCAACAGAATAACTTAGTCCTTAAGACTAGAAGTATTATTATTATGCTTGTTATGATGTATTCAAGAATGTTATGTTTAAGTTATTCACTGAATTGTAGTAGTAATGGTTACGGTACCTTGGGACGCGAATATTTATATTATATCAATGTAAATTATTCTATTATTTCCGTTGCTAATGATTTAGTAAGATATTCATAGTTGTACGTGATGCACCGAATTCGAGATATGGGTGTCTGAATTTTGGGGGCGTCACAAATATTCTCCACCTCGATCTGATCAAAGTATCTTAATACTCTTGCCCATTTGTTTCTCTACGTCACTTCTGAACTCTTTGAACTTTTCAAATGATTCTGATTTGTATTTCATTAAATACACATATCCGAATCTTGAGTGATCATCAGTGAAAGTAATAAAATAAGAATACCCACCCCGTGCACTTGTTGTCATAGGTCCACAAACGTCTGTGTGAATTAATGCCAACAACTCTATAACTCTTTCTATTTTTTCACTAAAAGGAGATTTAGTCATTTTACCCATGAGACAAGATTCACAAGTTAGATATGATTCATAATCAGATAGCTCCAAGAGCCCATCTTTATGCAACTTGGATAACCTTGTTTCATTGATATGACCGAGCCTACAGTGCAACATATAGGTATAATTAATATCATCTCTTTTCCTTTTCTTAGTTTGTTCAATTTGAAATATATTTTTTTGTAAGTTAAGCACATAAAGTCCATTTCGCAAATTTCCAATACCATATAAAACACCGTCTTTATAAATAGAACAACCATTGTTCTTTATAATAACATCAAATCCTTCCATATCTAATACAGAAATAGAAATAACATTTTTTAATAATATTCGGAACATAATAACAATTATTAAGATAAATGGATTTGCCCATAGGCATTGCTAAACAATAAGTTCCTACAGCTAATGCAGCAACCTTTGCTCTATTTTCCACTCGTAGGATCACTTCATTATTGTTTAGCCTTCTACTTCTGACCAGTCCCTGCATAGTATTACATATGTGAGACCCCACAGCCGGTATCCAATACCTAAGTAGAATTATGACTTTCAAAAAAATTAATTTCAATCATGAACAAACCTTGATTGGAAGTCGAAGCTTCTCCAAGCTTTTTCTCTACTAGATACTTCTTGCAGTTCCTCTCCCAGCTTATTGCAATGAAAGCACATTCCTTTAGCTGGTTCAGGTTTCTTTTGTTCCTTTTCTTTCCCTTTTCCCTTAGCCTTCTTGGATTTCTTTTTTTCAGAAGATACCTTGGGTCTCTTCCCTTTCTTGGAAGAATCCACCATCAAGACTTGGTTCTTCTTGGATAGGAAGTGACCTTCTGCAGTTTTCAGTATGTTAAGCAGCTCAGGCAAGCTGACATCTAGCTTATTCATGTGAAAATTTACCACGAACTGCGAGAAGATCTCAGGGACTGCAAGACCAAGTCTTAACTCAGCTCCCCATCCATGACGAACCCAAGCTGTCCAAGGCGTTCAATCAAATTGATTACCTTCAGGACATGAGTCTCGACGGCAGTACCCTTGGTCATCCGAGATCGGAATAGCTCTTTAGATATCTCATATCTAGTAGTCCTACTCTGTCCACCATACAACTCCTTGAGGTGAAACAGCATAGTAGGAGCATCCATGTTTACGTGCTGACGCTGAAGCTCGTTATTCATGGATGCGAGCATGATGCAATGACCCCAAGATGAATCATTTTGCAACTTATTAAAAGTAGCAATCTCTTCCTCAGAGGCTGTTTCCGAAACAGATTCAGGGATATGTGAATTTAGGACATAAGAAATTTTTTCAGCAGTGAGAACAATTCTCAGATTTCTTATCCAGTCTTCATAATTAGGGCCGGAAAGTTTATTAGCATCAAGTATGCTTCACAGTGAGATTAATGATTTTGACATTTTTTAAAATTCTGTATGTAAAAAGATAACATTTTAGCAAACATTCATTTTATTAATTTTGTATACCAAAATAAATTTAGGTCTTTATTTGAAATTGGTATCTCCCACTATTTTTATCAAAACGTATTACCCTCATGAATACAGTTCGGCAACATCTAATTAAAGATTTGCTAGTGAGATTAAGGATCCCATTTCAAATGTATATATCCTTGTGGATAGCACAACAAGCGATATACAAATAAATAGGTAGACAACTCTTGTTAATTACATCAGCATGTAACTCCTTTTATTTTGCCTCTTAAATCATAATGGTCAAGTGGTGGCACATCCGAACTAAAATAATTTAAGTTAAGTCCAGCCTAGCACTCCATAAATTCAAAAAGAAAAATTTTCGTCCTTGTGAAAAACACAACAAGACTAGATCGGTCAATTTCTTGATAAGCATCAAATGTGATTAATTAACATCTTAAATATTCAATACTCGCCTTGTGGATAGCACAACGAACCCATATTAAATATTTAATACTCTATTAATTAACCATGCTAGAAGACGACGTTCGATATTCCAAATATCATTGAACGCTTCGGACTTAATATTATTTCTTTGAAGGGTTTGTTATTATTTATTTCATCTTGTTTAACGCGCATGCACATATATATATATAAAATACGCGTCATTTTATTTAAACACACATAGCATGTTTGTATAAAATATAATATATATAATATTTAGCATGCACATATAGAATACTATATTCTACTCGGATTGATTATGGACTTTTATTCTAGTTTGGTTCACTAGAGCCACCAAGTGAACCAAAAGGTCAAACCTAGGAGTGCAAAAATTAAATTTTAAACGTAACTATTACATTTAAACCCGGGCTTCATACAAATGGATCTTCACGCGTTCCTTGCTCCTTGCTCCTTGGTCTTCTATTTTCTTCAAGATAATTCTAACTAACTCTATTACATAAAACTATTTCATTAAATAGAAACCTTGATCAGCAGTCAAGGGGAAGTACATAGGGAGGGAGATAGAATTTACATCGAGAATAAAATAAAACCAGAGAAGGCGAGGTACACAGACCCCATTTAATAAAACTCATTCATTCATGCATTCATCCAAAATAAAATCCAATCACATTGGTCATAGTCCATAATCAACCTCATTTATTATCATACACATCAACATATGCATCAATAAATATCCATTCATCTCATGAATAATAAAGTTATTCCATGTATAGATCGATTTTATTTAATGGACAAACGTTTTGCTAAACTTTATTTTTGAAACAAAATAAACTCCTTTATTTTAATCAAAAATAAATCCAAATTAAACTCCTTTAATTTTAGCAATATGAAATCACATTTCAGATAAAATAAACATCTTTATTTTAAAACTTTATTAATTAAATAAACAGTTTACTTAATTAATTAAAAATAAAAAAAATAAAAAAGTTCAAGATTTGTCCAGTCTTTTGTAGCTGGTTTCATTGCATTAATGTCTTCGAGAAATTAGTGTACAAGAGCTTGGTAAAGGCATTCTTGTGGATTCGTCGGCAGACTGCAAATTGTTTTCATTTTTGTCCAGAAAATTCGATCCTATCTCTCATCAATTCATACATGGAATCATATAATTGATATATAGCATAAAGTTAGGCTCTGATACCACTGTTGGATTGTATGTAACGCGATCATGCAATCAAATCATATAAAAATAGGCGAAAGCGCGAAGAACAAGGTTTTAAAATTTTTATACAATCCTATCACCATGATCATGCTTTATGCTAGATATTAATAACAGAAAAGTAAGAGATGATAATCATACCCTTGTAGATTCTAGCTTCCACAGGTACAAGTTCAACTTCTTGCTTTCCTTGAATCTCCTTGAATGTTCTGTAGTGGCTCTTCCCTTTGATCAATGTCAGCCACCCAATTGTTTGGCCTCTAATGGTGATCCACCAAGGAAGATGAAGAATTGAGGAAGATGGGTTTTTAAGCAACCTTGTTTCTATCTCTATAGAATATGTGTACTCCCAACTATTGGAAAAACTCACGTGCAAAATCGATATAAGACATTCTTATATAGATATTAGGTTAACCCTCTAATCCTATTAGAAAAGGTTATTATCAATTAATTAAACACTTTTAATTAATTTCTCCTAATCTTATTAATCTTATTAGGAAAGGGTTATTATCAATTTATTGAATAAACCCTTTTAATTAATTTCTCCTAATCTTATTAGGAAAGGGTGAAATCTTAATATTAAATTAATCCCTAAACACCTTTAGGATTAAAATAATAATAATGATAATAATATTAATAAGACTCCTCTTATTAATTTATATTTAATATTTCTAAAATATTAAATAATAAACATTAAGCTATTTAATTTATTCTATCACCATAGATTAAATTAATTACATAATGCATTATTACAATTATGCCATTTTTTCTTAAATTGTTCTTCTTCCTTTTATGGTGTGACCCATTAGGTTCTCCATATCAAACCGGTTGTAAATAAATTAATTAGAACAATTCTAATCTTATTTAAATAAATTAATTAATATAATAATTTATTTAAATAAATAATATTATTCTACAATGGGATAAGTCTCCTAGCGATCAACGACTTTCCGGATAATATAGATTTCAACATAAATCATAAAAAGAACACCGTGAGTTAATAGTTAAAATGATGATTCAATCCTACACCACCATGATGTCCCGATTAAATATAAGACATGAATTTCTTTGTCAAGTCTTATTTTATTTAATCATATGTATTTCGATTAGAAAATGCACAACTCGAATAATGACAATTAGAAACCTCTTTCTAATTTCATTCCACGTTAACTAAGGATTCGGGTTGTCATTTAACGAATCACATAGAACATATCTCTCTCTTTACTGAGGTGGTAGATTCTTTGTTGATCATTCATTATCTCCATATGTAACTCATTATACCCAAGCATACCCTATATATACCTTAAAAGGCCTTAAGGAATAAGAAAAAGTATAATTAATTACATACAAGATACGATGATGATCTCAAGTCCAAGGATCACTTGTACTACTATCACATTTGGAATTCCTATTTGACAGGCGAGTAAAACTCCATTAGGTATTCCATAGCGAGTCACGTTCAGTGAACTTATTCTCCAATAAGCACCTACATACTTGCTTTAGTGTCTCCACACAAATGACCATGAGATCAGTCATCCTCATCCAATGAGCAAGCAACATATGTACCAATATATTCGAATTTACTAATCCCCTTTTTAGTAATTCCACGATTGGGAACAATTTTAGTTTTTAAGCTTTCTAAGAATTTAGATCTCATTAGCATGATCTCATCATGATTCTAAAACTTTGCTTAAAACTATGGGTTATTTACATATTATAAAAATAGCACTACGTAGATAATTAAATGCCTTAAATGAATATTTTATTAATAAATAAATAAGATTATTTACACAATATGTGCTTTATCATCATTCATGATTAATTTGTATGCACACTACTATCAAATATCTTGTGGCTACCAAACTTCAATTTGGCAACACCAACAACACGGCCAAATACGAAGGCTGTATACTGGGGTTGAAACTAGCCCAATCCATGGGTATCAAATACTTACTGGTCTTTGGAGATTCTGAGCTGGTCATCAGACAAACCACCAACAAATATCTCACAAAAGAACTGCATTTGCTGCCATACCATTGGCAAGTCCTCAAGATCTCCTAGTAGTTCGAAGCAATAACCTTCGTCCATATTCCTCGGGGTCGCAACGATTTTGCCGATGCATTGGCAATGTTGGCTTCATTAATCCGCATATCCACCAGGAGCGGGTTTCTCAACATTCAGTTCACAAATTAAAAATCCCCAATATATTGGAATTACATTGCAGAAGTGTCAAACGAGATACCTCCTGCCAAGCAACCTTGGTTTCAAGACATCAAGGAATATCTCCGTGATGGATCCATACCATTGAAAGGGCAAGCCGGTCGTAAGCAAAGCGAATCCTCAAGATGGCTATGCAGTTCTATTTGAACGGGGATGCTCTTTACAAAAGGGATGCTGGAATCGGCCTGTTAAGATGCCTTGATAAAGAGCAAGCCCAAAGACTAATGGACGAAATCTATGTTTGAGTCTGTGGTCCACATATGAGCGGCTATCTGCTAGCCAAGAAAATACTCAGAATAGGACATTTCTGGGTCTCGCTCAAAGCTGATTGCGATGATCACGTCAAGAGATGTTTTCAATGCCAAATACATGGAAATGCCATCCACGCTCCTCCAAATGAGCTGTACAGCATGAGTGAATCATGGCCTTTCTTTATGTGGGGGATGGATGTGATAGGTCCAGTTGAACCCAAAGCCGATGGTCATCATGGTTCATCTTCACCATGATTGATTACTTCACCAAATGGGTTGAAGCGACCTCTTTTCCCAAAGTTAGAAAGAGGTCATCATCGGTTTCATCGAAATAATGTCTTAAAAGTCGATATGGACAACCGGAGGTGATCGTATCCGACAATGCCAAGAATTTGAAAAATCAAATGATGGTCGAACTGTTCAGCAAGTTCTACATCAACCATCTTAACTCCGTCATCTATCGGCCGAAGATGAACATGATAGTAGTGTGCATACAAGCCAATCATGTATGATGATAAAGCACATACTGTGTAAACAATCTTATTTATTTATTAATAAAATATTCATTTAAGGTATTTAATTATCTACATGGTGCTATTTTTATAATATGTAAATAACCCATAGGTTTAAGCAATATTTTAGAATCATGATGAGATCATGCTAATGAGATCTAAATTCATAGAAAGCTTAAAAACTAAAATAGTTCCCAATCGTGGGATTGATAAAAAGAGGATTAGTAAATCCGGATAGATTGGTACATATGTTGCTTGCTCATTGGATGAGGATGACTGATCTCATGGTCATTTGTGTAGAGACACTAAAGCAAGTATGTAGGTGCTTATTGGAGAATAAGTTCACTGAACGTGACTCGCTATAGAATACCTAATGGAGTTTTACTCGCCTGTCAAATAGGAATTCCAAATGTGATAGTAGTACAAGTAATCCTTGGACTTGAGATCATCATAGTATCTTGTATGTAATTAATTATACTTTGACTTATTCCTTAAGATCTTTTAAGGCATATATAGGGTATGCTTGGGTATAATGAGTTATATATGGAGATAATGTATGATTAACAAAGAATCTACCACCTCTAGTAGAAGAGGAGATATGTCCTATGTGATTCGTTAAATGACAACCCAGGAATTCTTGGCCAAGGTGGAATGAAATTAGAAATAGGTTTCTAATTGTCATTATTTGGAGTTGTGCATTTTCTAATCGAAATACATATGATTAAATAAAATAAGACTTGACAGTAAATCCATGTCTTATATTTAATTGGGACATTTTATGGTGGAAGGATTTAATTGTACGGTAACTATTAACTCACAGTTTCTTTTATGATTAATGTTGAAATCTATATTATCTGGAAAGTCGTTGATCGCTAGGGAGGCTTATCCTTATTGTAGAATAAATATTATTTATTTAAATAGATTATTAGTTTAATTTATTTATTTAAACAAGATTATAATTGTTCTCATTGATTTATTCACAACCGATTTAATATGGAGAACCTAAAGGGTCACACCATAAAAGGAAGAATAATTATTTAAGAAGGTAATGACATAATCATAATAATGCATTAAGTGTAATTAATTTAATCTATGGTGATAGAATAAATTAAATAGCTTAATATTTATTATTTAATATTTTAGAAATATTAAATATAAATTAATAAGAGGAGTCTTATTAATATTATTACAATTATTATTATTATTTTAATTTCTAAAGGAGTTTAGTAATTAATTTAATATTAGTACTCTCATTTATTCCTAATAAGATTAGGAGACAAATTAATTAAATAAATTTAATTAATTATTCCGAATGTGGTGGGAAGCCTAAATTAATTAAAAGAGTTTAATTAATTAAATAAAATCTCATATCTAATAGGATTAGAAGGGTTGACTAATATCTATATAAGAGGAGTCTTATAATAGATATCAGTCGATGGAATTCTAATTGTTGGAGAGTACTCCTTTTCTATAGAGGATAGAAAACTAAGGTTTAGCCAACCACCTTCCTTCTTGATAATTCATTTTCCTTGGAGGATCACCTCTAGAGACCAAACACTTTGGTGGCTAACGTTGATCAAAGGAAGGAATCTAACCCGAAAATTCAAGGAGATCACGAAGAACAAGGAGTTGAACTCGTACCTGTGGAAGCTTCGTTCTTCAAGGGTATGATTCCATAACTTCTTATTTATCGTTTTAAATTAATAATTTACATAAAGGATGATCCGGGTAATGGTTTTGTGATGCCCCCAGAATAGGTCCAGTTAACCTAACCCATTACGAGTGCACAAATACTTGGTACAGAATTCAAATACAATCTTTTATAACACAAGGTCGTGGAAAATACGACCAGGCACTGTGAGTGTCAATACAAACATCTAGAAAATTTAAACATTCAAACTAAGTCCTCATTACAATTATTCTCACACTATTTTTTATAAAAATAGTGAGGACTACTACTGCTCTTAAGTACGCCCATCACTCTAGCTTCCCGACTAGTCCCATAACATTCTCATTTCCCGAAGAGGACAATAGATGAAAATCGTTGAGCTCAACTAGCCCAGTAAAGAATATTATGATTAAGATAATGAAAAATAATTTATCGTTAGTCTTCAACAGATCAGATAAAATATTATGGACAACAAGTTTTAGATCAACAACTGCAGCGAAAATAACAATATATCAAAAGAGTAAAGTAGAAAATAATGTCTACTATCTTCTATGATTTGAAAGTCCATCGTTAATATTTTAGCCCTGTAACATCAATATATTTCCTAAATCAAATATTCATCTTTGCACTACGGCCAAAGATATTCATTCATATCATCAGTTGGTCATGTTCATCACAACACTTGTCATCTTTGCACTACAGGCCAAAGATATTCATAAAATAATCGTCCATCTTTGCACTACAGGCCAACGATATTCTTTTATATCACCATTTAAAATTTAAGATGATGAAAAATATTTTAAAGAACGAATCCAGTGAGATGAAGGAAAAAAGTAAGGATTAAGTAGTTTATTTTATCCAAGTTCAAAATACTCCATAATAATCATTTTGGAGAAAAATTTAAGAATAAAGTTCAAAACTTGGATTCAATCAAAGATAACAACCTTGATAGCCAACTTGGACAATAAAAGAAATTTTAAATTTTAAAATTGAATAGTGTCAAGTATCGTGAATAGGTCAGTATCGTGAATAGTAACCAAAGCAGGAAAAATAAGAATTTCATAATAAAATTCATGCCAATATTTTGGTATAATGATATTAAAAAGAATAACATCATCTACGAAAGAAAATAACATCCCTTACCTCAAAAAGACAGTACTTCTGACCCGAATATCGGATATAAAGCTGAAGAAAACTTGTACCGAATAGCAACACTCAAAATATCTAAATACTCACAAAAATACACTCGATATTATAGAGAGAGAAACTTCTGATTCTGGTGTGATTTTCAAATTCTAATTCAGCGCCCTATTTATAGGAAAATGCTTAGAACGCCAAAACAGAAAATTTAATAAAATAATATTTTATTTAAAAAATTGTCAAGCCCACCTTTGACTAATTCATCAGCTCACCAAGTGGGCCCACCATTAAAAAAATGTGTTTTATTAAAAAAATATTTTTAACCCCAAAAATCACTTCCGACACAATATTCTCGAACTTCAATAATTCATGAAAAATAGCCCTTTTATCAGAAAAATTCAAATCTCATGTTATTTCCATAGGAAATTAAATTCTCTACAACTTTGCAGAAAAAAAGTTTTTCAAAATTCCAAACAAAAAATGTCCAAAATCCATAAACGGATGATTTTCTACACCAAAATACTGATAAAAACACCTCAGCATTATTTCCTTCTTTTATATCCACAAAATAAATATTTCCTTATCATATAAATCAATTATTATTTATTCAAAAATAATATTACAGAACTACAATATTGACAACCAGGTCGTTCCCAGGAAAGAGGGGACTTTCCGATAAAGAGATTTCTCACTTCTTTGGCAGCAAGTGATTAGATTAACCTAACCCCTTTCTACGAGAACTTCCTTAGACATTGCCAATAATGCTATCTAATAATATTATTCAAATAATATGAATTATTGATCGATAATGGGAAATCTTTCATGCGAAGTAGCAATTATTGAATTAACAATAATATAAAAATCTTTGTGCAATACTCTGCAGTGTCTTTCTTGTCTGACGACGTATTACTTTATTTTACCCACCAAGTATTCCACGGTGTTAGCAGTAACAACTCACTGTTATTATTAAAAAACTCATTTGTGTCATTTTCTTCATCCAAGCGGTTTAGTTATGGGCCCTGATTGGGCTGCTTGGGCAGTAAATACGAATATTCCACAAGCCAAGAATATTCCCACGACCAACCGATAATATTCCAGAACAACAATGAATATTTTATAACCACTTGCTTACTTAAAAAATATTTAGCATTTTACCCATAACTTACCAAATTAATCAAATCAACCCTTTATTCAAAATAAATTATAGAGGAAATTGAATTTTTTTTTTTTTTCATAAAAGTTGAGGGTCTTCTAACCTCCCCTCCTTATGAAATTTCGTCCTCGAAATTGACGTGCATACCTGGTGTTTCGAAAAAATGAGGATACCTCACTTTCATTTCCAATTCTAACTCCCAGGTCATTTCCTCAATAGCATGGTTCCTCCACAAAACCTTGACTTGTGGTATAACCTTTGTGCGTAGGACATACTCCTTCCTATCCAAGATCTTGATAGGTACCTCCTCGTACGTTAAATCTTGAATTTATCTCATCCGGTTCCAACTCAATAATGTGGTTGGGTCTTTCAAATATTTACGTAACACGGATATATGAAACACGTTACGAACACGAGACATGCTTGGAGGTAATCACGAGTCTATAGGCCACATTTCCTATTAAATTCGAGAATCTCAAATGGACCGATGAATCATGGATTGAGCTTTCCTCTTTTGCCAAACCTCGTGACTCCCTTCCATGGAGCAACACGTAACAACACATGGAGTTAATGGAGTAGCGATTCGAGAGAATCCCTCCACGAATCTTAATAACCACTAGGCCTAGAAAGTTACGCACTTGATCCACCGACGGTTGCTCCCAACTTTGTATTATCGAGCGATACTCCATGTTTTAATCGATCTACCTCCTCAAGCTAGAATTGCATTTCTTGACAGCATATAACTTGTTTCTGAAGCCTTTGAAGTACCAAACTTCAAGTGGGCTCATGATCTTCACTTTTGGAATAGATGAGAAGTCATCCAAATATACTTGAGGTGAAAGCAAAGAAAGCGGATACATAACTCATAATTCGAGTTGATGGTGACTTGGTGATGATATCCGGAATCTAAGATTCTTTGAAAAAGAATTGTGCACTGCGGTGGTCCAGGTCATCAATAGAGGTCGGAATATTCTGATGGTGAAGACTCGTAATACAAAGTCGCATACTCCCGTCTTTCTTCTTCACGAATAAAATAGGAGCACCCCAAGGAGACGTACTAGGACGAATAAAACCGATGTCCAACAACTCCTGTATGACCCCAACTTTTATGAATAAAAAAAATTGAATTTCCTCTATAATTTATTTTGAATAGTAAGGGGTTGATTTGATTAATGTGGTAAGTTATGGGTAAAATGCGCAAATATTTTTAAGTAAGAAAATGGTTATAAAATATTCATTGTTGTCGGGGAATTTTTGCTAGGTCATGGAATATTCTTGTTGTCGGGGAATATTCGTACGACGGCGCAGCCAATTGTAGGCCCCATAATAAAAAACTGTCGGATGAAGAAAATGACACAAATGAGTTTTTTAATAATAACGGCGGAGTTGTTACCGTTAACACTGTTGGAATACTTGGTGGGTAAAATAAAGTAATACGCATCGTTGCACAGTAGCATACGGTATTGCACAGTATTTTTATATTATTGTTAATTCAATAATTGCTATTGCACAGTATTTCCCATTATCAGATCAATAAGTCATATTATTTGAATAATATTATTAGATAGCATTATTGGCAATGTCTAAGGAAGTTATGTCGGGGAAAGGGGTTAGGTTAATCAAATTGCGCGCCAGTAAAGAGAAATCCTTATCGGAAAGCCCCATCTTTCCTGGGAACGACCTGATTGTCAATATTGTAGTTTTATAATATTATTTTTGAATAATTAATTATTGATTTATATGATAAGGAAATATTTATTTTGTGGATATAAAAGAAGGAAATAATGCTGAGGTGTTTTTATCAGTATTTTGGTGTAGAAAATTATCCGTTTGTAGATTTCAGACATTTTTTGTTTGGAATTTCGAAAAACTTTCTTCTGTAAAGTTGTAGAGAATTTAATTTCCTATTAAAAGAACATGAGATTTGAATTTTTCTGATAAAAGGGCTATTTTTCATGCATTATTAAAGTTCTAGAATATTGTGTCGGAAGTGATTTTTGGGGTTAAATTTTTTTTTTTTAATAAAAAACGTTTTTTAATGGTGGGCCCCACTTGGTGAGCTGATGAATTAGTCAAAGGTGGGCTTGACATTTTTTTAAATAAAATATTATTTTATTAAATTTTCTGTTTTGGCGTTCTAAGCATTTTCCAATAAATAGGGTGCTGAATTAGAATTTGAAAATCACACTAGAATCAGAAGTTTCCCTCTCTATAATATCGAGCGTATTTTATGAGTATTTAGATATTTTGAGTGTTGTTATTCGGTACAAGTTTTTTTCAGCTTTATATCCGATATTCGAGTCAGAAGTACTGTCTTTTTGAGGTAAGGGATGTTATTTTCTTTCGTAGATGATGTTATTCTTTTTAATATCATTATATCAAAATATTGGCATGAATTTTATTAAGAAATTCTTATTTTTCCATCGGAGTTACTATTCACGTACACGGCACTATTCACGTATACGACACTATTCACCGAAAAATTTAAATTTTCTTTTATTGTCCAAGTTGGCTATCAAGGTTGTTATCTTTGATTAGATCCAAGTTTTGAACTTTATTCTTAAATTTTTCTCCACAAATGACTATTATGGAGTATTTTTCAACTTGGATAAAATAAACTACGAATCCTTACTTTTGTCCTTCATCTCACTGGATTCGTTCTTTAAAATATTTTTCATCATCTCAAATTTTAAATGGTGATATAAAAGAATATCTTTGGCCTGTAGTGCAAAGATGACAGGTGTTGTGATGAACATGATCAACTGGTGATATGAATGAATATCTTTGGCCGTAGTGCAAAGATGAATATTTGATTTGGGAAATATATTGATGTTACAGGGATAAAATATTAACGATGGACTTTCAAATCATAGAAGATAGTAGACATTATTTTCTACTTTACTCTTCTGATATATTGTTATTTTTGCTGCAGTTGTTGATCTAAAACTTGTTGTCCATAATATTTTATCTGATCTGTTGAAGACTAATGATAAATTATTTTTCATTATCTTAGTCATAATATTCTTTACTGTGCTAGTTGAGCTCACCCTTTTCATCTATTGTCCTCTTCAGGAAATGAGAATGTTGCGGGGACTAGTCGGGGAACGGAATGATGGGCAGACTTAAGAGCAGTGGTAGTCCTCACTATTTTTATAAAATAATGTGATAATAATTATAATGAGGACTTAGTTTGAATGTTAAAATTTTCTAGATGTTTGTATTGACACTCATAATGTCTGGTCGTATTTTCCACGACCTTGTGTTATAAAAGATTGTATTTGAATTCTGTACCATGTATTTGGCGACTCAGAATGGGTTGGGTTGACTGGACCTATTCTGGGGGCGTCACAACTCCTGTAACTGGACCTTTAACTCCTGGAGTTCAATAGGAGTCATTCGATATGGGGTTTTAGAAATGGGTTTTGTATCGTGCTCAAGGTCAATAAAGAATTCAACCTCACGTTCTGGAGGTAGACCGGGAAGTTCTTCGGGAAATACATCAAGGAACTCATTAGGAACAAAAATATCATTTAAACCTGACGTATTCTGATTTAGATCAGTGACATGAGCTAAGAAAGCTTGACATCCGTTTTTTAATAAACGAATAGCTTTATTACTTGAAATGAGATTGACTGATTTTAGTGGTTTAGTTGTTTGGATTCACACAACATGTTGGTTAGGAATATAAAAACTAACAACTTTACGGAAACAATTAATTTTGGCATGGTAAGTGGTTAACCAGTCAATTCCTAAAATCACGTCAAATGCAAGTATTTTCAAAGATATAAGATCAACAGGTAGGGTGAGGGTACCAATCTGAATTAAGCAAGATTTGTAAACTGTAGATGTAACAAAAGTTTCACCCAACGGAGTTTCAACAGATAAGTCAAAGTCTAGTTTCTCAGGTGTCAAATTTAAACGTTGAGCACAAGCAGGTGAAATAAAAGAATGGGTAGCACCGGTATCTAACAAGGTGTAAACTTCGCAAGAGTTTATTATTAGCTTACCCGTAATCACCTCATGCGGGTTCCTCGCGTTCTGGGCAGTCATGACAAACGCTCTCCCAGGAACCACTAACTTTGACTTGTCCAGAACCGCCTTTGGAATCACCACCCCCGCTGGACTTGGTTTTGCTACAGGACACTCTCGAGCTATATGACCTTCCTTTCCATAGTTATAACACACCTTGAGTTGTTGTGGGTAGTTTGGGCTGATGTGTCCCTCTTTCCCGCATTTATAGCATACGACCGGTGGTCGGTCACCTCCCTTAGAAATAGTTGATGGTGATGCTGATGTCGACGTTTTCACACTCTCATTGTTGTACCTTATCTTCTTGAAATCTCCTCCTGAATCACTTCTTCTATTGTCGTGGCCACGATTACCACCGGAGTGGTTACCGCTTCTGTCATGATGCTTTCCTCCCCGCTGGTTGTCATTGCTCTGATGACTGCCGCCACCGGTACGACCTTGGTTGTTGTCCCTTGGTTGAACATAATCATTATCTCGTTCAAATAATTGAGCCCTGTTTACTACATCTGAATATAAAGAAAATTTGTGAGAAATGAGGTATTGACGTATTTCAGGTTTCAAACCTCTCAGAAACATCCGCGTCATACGTTCCTCATTCTCCACCAAATGAGGTGCAAACTTGGATAACTCTGCAAACTTAGCCTCGTACTGGGACACAGTCATGTTGTTCTGTTCCATTCTGATGAACTCTACCTCTTTCATATGACTAATACTTTCAAGAAAGTACTTATCATTGAACAGTTTCTGGAATGCTTCCCAAGACATCTTAAGTGCGGCAGTATGGGTACGCTTCATAGATTCCCACCAGTAATCTGCCTCTCCACGGAACATAAAGGTGGCGAATGGAACCTTCTGCTCCTCCGTGCATCCCAAGACATCAAATATCTTTGAAATTTGCTTAACCCACGTCTCCGCCTTGATCGGATCCGACTTTCCCAAAAACTCTGGTGGTCCCAACTCTTTGAACTATTTGGCGGTGACAGTCCGCGTGTTGTTATTATTTCCACCAGTATTTTGCGCATGAGTCTCCCTCGTCTTGGTTTGCATGAACTGCAAAAAGCTTCTAAACATCCCTTCGTTAATTGTATGTTCGGTATCGTTGTTCACATGAGGAATATTGTCTTCCTGTTGCACGTTCTCCTCGTTGGTGATCAAAGGTGTCTCCATGGTCTCATTCACTCCATTATTAACATTCTCAGCTGCCATTCTCAAATACTGCCATAAAACAAGGGTTAATTCAACAAATTAACATATCAACCCTATACCCCGACCCATCAATTAAATACCAAATAAGCTTAGGTAGGACATTCTAACGAAGGATTTACTCGTCTCTCCCCTCCTAGTTCTATTCCCGATCTCCGCATGGAGATCATATCCCTAAGCTCGATATTTAACTCGACGCCCCGAGAATAGGTCCAGTCAACCTAACCCATTCTGAGTCGCCAAATACATGGTACAGAATTCAAATACAATCTTTTATAACACAAGGTCGTGGAAAATACAACCAGACACTGTGAGTGTCAATACAAACATCTAGAAAATTTAAACATTCAAACTAAGTCCTCATTACAATTATTATCACACTATTTTATAAAAATAGTGAGGACTACTACTGCTCTTAAGTCTGCCCATCACTCCGTTCCCCGACTAGTCCCCGCAACATTCTCATTTCCTGAAGAGGACAATAGATGAAAAGGGTGAGCTCAACTAGCCCAGTAAAGAATATTATGACTAAGATAATAAAAAATAATTTATCATTAGTCTTCAACAGATAACAACCTTGATAGCCAACTTGGACAATAAAAGAAATTTTAAATTTTCTGGTGAATAGTGTCGTATACGTGAATAGTAACCCCGACGAAAAAATAAGAATTTCATAATAAAATTCATGCCAATATTTTGGTATAATGATATTAAAAAGAATAACATCATCTACGAAAGAAAATAACATCCCTTACCTCAAAAAGACAGTATTTCTGACCCGAATATCGGATATAAAGCTGAAGAAAACTTGTACCAAATAGTAACACTCAAAATATTTAAATACTCACAAAAATACGCTCGATATTATAGAGAGAGAAACTTCTAATTCTGGTGTGATTTTCAAATTCTAATTCAGCGCCCTATTTATAGGAAAATGCTTAAAACGCCAAAACAGAAAATTTAATAAAATAATATTTTATTTAAAAAAATTTCAATCCCACCTTTGACTAATTCATCAGCTCACCAAGTGGGGCCCACCATTAAAAAACGTGTTTTTATTAAAAAAATATTTTTAACCCCAAAAATCACTTCCGACACAATATTCTGGAACTTCAATAATTCATGAAAAATACCCCTTTTATCAGAAAAAATTCAAATCTCATGTTCTTTCCATAGGAAATTAAATTCTCTACAACTTTGCAGAAGAAAGTTTTTCGAAATTCCAAACAGAAAATGTCCGAAATCCACAAACGGATGATTTTCTACACCAAAATACTGATAAAAACACCTCAGCATTATTTCCTTCTTTTATATCCACAAAATAAATATTTCCTTATCATATAAATTAATAATTAATTATTCAAAAATAATATTACAGAACTATAATATTTACAACCAGGTCATTCCCAGGAAAGCGGGGGCTTTCCGATAAGAATTTCTCCTTACTAGCCCGCAATTAGATTAACCTAACCTCTTTCCTCGACAGAAATTCCTTAGACATTGCCAATAATGCTATCTAATAATATTATTCAAATAATATGAATTATTGATCTGATAATGGGAAATATTGTGCAGTAGCAATTATTGAATTAACAATAATATAAAAAATATTATGTAAATGGTATCTTTCTTTATGGCAACGACGCGTATTACTTTATTTTACCCACCAAGTATTCCAACAGTGTTAACGGTAACAACTCCGTCGTTATTATTAAAAAACTCATTTGTGTCGTTTTCTTCATCAAGCAGTTTTTTAAGTTATGGGGCCCATGATTGGTTTTACTGTCGCATTTAATATTCTCGACAATGAAGAATATTCCACGACCAAGCGAATATTCTCCGACAACAATGAATATTTTATAACCACTTGCTTACTTAAAAATATTTGCGCATTTTACCCATAACTTACCAAATTAATCAAATTAACCCTTTACTATTCAAAATAAATTATAGAGGAAATTGATTTTTTTTTTTTCATAAAAGTTGGGGTCTTACAGGTTTTGTAGAAATTTTTAAACTTTGATACCACTATTGGGTTTGTTTTAATTATAAAATTATTAAGAATATTATATATGTAGTGACCATCCGTTTTAAAAAAAAAGTTACTGGGACATATTTTTTTTTTTGTGTAACTTTATATATAATCATTATCTTCCTGAAAAACGTTGAAACAATTCCTCCATCGAATCACCTTTTTCAAAACTAATACAGGATCACGATTAGCCCAAAAAAAAAATTGGTTCCTTCTAAAACGAAAAAAAAAACTTTTGGCAATTTTTTTTTCCAGTTCGGAAATTGCTCCCTTTTTTCATAAAAATTAAATTTATACAATAAAATTATGCCCAATAAATTATTCTAAATACATACCCATACTTATATGGAATATTTTAATTAATGAGATGAATATTTATTTATTGATATATATGGTGATATGTATGATAATAAATAGGGATTGATTATGGACTATTTGACCAATGTGATTGGATTTTATTTTAGTTGAATGTTTGAATGAATGTATTTTATTAAATGGGGTCTGCGTACCTCGTCTTCTCTGGGTTTTTCTTGATATAAATTTTATCTCCCTCCTATGTACTTTCCCTTGACTGTTGATCAAGGTTTTTATTTAAATTAAATAGTTTTTGTAATAAAGATAGTTAGAATTATCTTGAAGAAACTAGAGACCAAGGAGCTAGGAGCGCGTGAAGACCCATTTGTATGGAGCCCGGGTTTAAATGTAATAGTTACGTTTAAATTTAAATTCTTGCACTCCTAGGTTTGACCTTTTGGTTCACTTGGTGGCTCTAGTGAATCAAACTAGAATAAAAGTCCATAATCAATCCGGGTAGAATATAATATTCTATATGTGAATGCTAAATATTATATATATATATATATATATTATATTATATGCAAATATGCTATGTATGTTTAATAAAATGACGCGTATTTTATATATATATATATGTGTGTGTGTGTGTGCATGCGCGCTAAACAAGATGAGACAAATAATAACAAACTCCTCAAAGAAATAATATTAAGTCCGAAACGTTCAAAGATATTTGGAATATCGAACGTCGCCTTCTATCATGGTTAATTAATAGAGTATTAAATATTTAATATGAGTTTGTTATGCTATCCACAAGGCGAGTATTGAATATTTAAGATGTTAATTAATCACATTTGATGCTTATCAAGAAATTGACCGATCTAGTCTTGTTGTGCTTTTCACAAGGACGAAAATTTTTCTTTTTGAATTTATGGAGTGCTAGGCTGGACTTAACTTAAATCATTTTAGTTCGGATGTGCCACTACTTGACCATTATGATTTAAGAGGCAAAATAAAAGGAGTTACATGGTGATGTAATTGACAAGAGTTGTCTACCTATTTATTTGTATATCGCTTGTTGTGCTATCCACAAGGTTATATACATTTGAAATGGGATCCTTAATCTCACTAGAAAATCTTTAATTAGATGTTGTCAAACTGTATTCATGAGGGTAATACGTTTTGATGAAAATAGTGGGAGATACCAATTTCAAATAAAGACCTAAATTTATTTTGGTATGCAAAATTAATAAAATGAATGTTTGCTAAAAATGTTATCTTTTCACATGCAGAATTTTAAAAATGTCAAAATCACTAATCTCACTACGAAGCATACTTGATGCAAATAAACTTACCGGACCTAATTATGAGGACTGGCTAAGAAATCTGAGATTTGTTCTCACTGCTGAAAAGATTTCTTATGTCCTAAATTCACGTGTCCCTGAATCTGTTTCGGAAATAGCCTCTGAGGAAGAGATTGCTAATTTTAAAAGGTGGCAAGATGATGCATCTGTGGCTCAATGCATCATGCTCGCATCCATGAATAACGAGCTTCAGTGTCAGCACAAAAAAATGGATGCTCCTACTACGCTGCTTCACCTCAAGGAGTTGTATAGTGAACATAGTAGGACTGCTAGATATGAAATATCTAAGGAGCTCTTCCAATCTCGGATGACCAAGGGCAAGCTGCACATAAAGGAACAAAAGAAAATTGATCCAGCTAGCAAAGGAATGTGCTTCCATTGCAACGAGCCGGATCATTGGAAAAGGAACTACAAGAAGTTTATGGCAGAGAAGAAGCTTGGAGAAGCTTCGACTTCCAATCAAGGTTTGTTTAAGATTGAAATTAATTTTTTAGAAAGTCAACATTCTACTTGCGTATTGGATACCGGCTGTGGTTCTCACATATGTAATACTGTGAAGGAACTGGTTAGAAGTAGAAAGCTGAACAAGGATGAGGTGGTCCTATGAGTAGGAAATGAAGCAAAGGTTGCTGCATTAGCTGTAGGCACTTATTGTTTAGTAATGCCTTCGGGCAAATCCATTTATCTTAATAATTGTTATTATGTTTCGAATATTATTAAAAACATTATTTCTATTTCTGTATTGGATATGGAAGGATTTGACTTTATTATAAAGAACAATGGTTGTTCTATTTATAAAGACGGTGTTTTATATGGTATTGAAAATTTGCAAAATGGACTTTATGTGCTTGACTTATAAGAAAATATATTTCAAATTGAACAAACTAAGAAAAGGAAAAGAGACGATATTAATTATACCTGTATGTGGCACTGTAGGCTCGGTCATATCTGTGACGAACCAAAAATAGGTCCATTCCATCCAACCCATTCTGAGTCGCCAAATACATGGTACAGAAAACAACTACAACTTTATTACAACAATTGTCGTGCAAAATACAACAACACTTATACTGTGAGTTTGGATACAAATATATATACCAACTGTGACTCTCATCCCAACCTTGGATAGCACATCACAATGACACCTTACATAAATGTATAGTCAAAAACTGTTTTAGAAATTAGAATCTTTGGGAAGTGCTCAAGGAAACCTTCGTATATGGGAGGCCATGCTTCTAGGTTATGATAGATATCATATGGCCAAAGAATTATCCTTGGTTGACCCAATAGACCCCAAAGAAAAACAAGAAGATTACTATCATATTCTTCCCAATGGTAAGTCTTCTCTTGATTTATCATTATCTCCACTGTCTCAAATTGAGAATTATACTTCAAACAAACACCAAGATTATATAGGTAGTGCTCGTAAATATACTCAGCAAGTGGATGAGCACAACCCTGTCTTATGATGACACGAGGTTGTATGTTATTAGACATCTTGTATGATAGTGGCAAAACACTCTTCCAACGTTGGGTTCGTCTCTCCCTATATGATTCACCAAATATAACTACTAAAAGATGTATACAACACACTTGTCTATACTATTTTGGGAGAACTCCACAACTAGAGACCACCGTTCTATTCCCTTGTTACCCCCACTTGACCCAGCTACACTTTTATTACCTGAAAGGAATTGTGAAGCAAAAGGGTGAGCACAACTAGCTCAGTAAAGAATATCATGACTAAAGATAATTAAATTATCAATAGCCTTCATCAATAACAAATCAGAGATTTAGAACATATGGTAGATTATAAAAATTTCAACCATAGTTATAGCGAAACAAGCAATCCATTAGAAGAGTCAAATAGACAATACAGTCTATTACCTTCTCCATGTTAAAAGTCCACCAACAATGTTTTATCCCTGTAACATCAATCAACAGTTCCTTTCCACAATTATATGAATAACTCATAATCATAATTGTAATTCTAAATTCCTCTTCGCATCCAAGACGAAGATAATTTTCATCACTTGTCTTTACCTGAAACATCAATGATCATGGTTATACCAAATCACAGTTCCTGTTCATAATCATACTAATAAATTCATCTTTGCACTACGGGCCAAAGATATTCGTCAATGATTCATCTTTGCACTCTACAGCCAAAGATATTCAACAACAGGTCATCTTTTGCACAACGGGCCAAAGATATTCAACAACAGATCATCTTTGCACTACAAGCTAAAGATATTCATATCTCAAATAAATATATAATCATTTCAAAATCTATATAAACCATAATTATAACCAAGTTGATCAATTCACCTTTGCACTTAAGCTAAAAATATTCAATTGTAAATTCAATGGTCATGATCATACTAGTCACAATTCATCTTTGCACTACTGGCCAAAGAGAACCCATAGTCATGATTATACCAATAATCTACCCATCTTTACACTCAAGTCAAAGACAAATTTCTTCACCAAGATTATAAAAATGTTATATATGATAATGAAAACAATAACATCAAAACATGGATTCAATTTCAAGAGTAAGATTCATAAATCAACGATAATTTGGTCAGAAAAAGAAACCAATTTTATTGTGAATAGTACCCGTGAATAGTAACTCGTGAATAGTAACTCATGAATAGTAACTCGTGAATAGTAACTCGTGAATAGTAACTCATGAATAGTAACTCATGAATAGTAACTCGTGAATAGTACTCCGTATTTGTACATAGTACCGTATACATAAATAGTGCCACATACATAAATAGTGCCGTATACGTGAATAGTACCGTATACATAAATAGTACCATATACGTGAATAGTAACCCCGACACAAAAAGGTAGAAATTCCACAATAAAATCCATACCAATATTGCAGTATAATGATATTGAAAGAATAACATCATTATGAAGAAAATAAAATTCCTTACAATCCCTTAAAATCTCTTACTATCCCTTACCTCAAAAGAGCAGCACTTCTGACAGGATATCGGATATGACGCTGAAGGAAACTTGCACTGATGAATATCAACTCACCAAGTATCTAAATACTCACAAAATACACTCAATAATCTAGAGAGAGAAAGAGAGAAAGCTTATGTTTCTGGTATGATTTTCAATTCTAACTTAGCCCTCTATTTATAGGAAAATTTTAGCAGAATTGACCTGCAACCTGATGGCTTTACCTGCTACTATTCCCACCCACCACATTTGAAATAAAATTCAGCACATTTCTTCACCAACCACAAGTGGGGCCCACTCAATTCTAGAATTTTCCACCAAAATGCTAAATTCGGATACTTCAACAATTTCTGAACCATTCACCTCTTAAAATTCATAACAAATCATACGTTCATTTTTAACGGTTCAAAATTTGTGGACATATACTCAACTTATATATGTATAACATATCCAAAAATTACAACGATCCAACGGTCGGATTAAATATTATAACTCACACAATAAAGCTGTAAGAAAACTGATTTGATCTTTTAATACCTCCAATCCGACAAAATACTGATAAAATACCTCAACATTAATTCCTTCATTTATAACCACATAAATAAATCCATCATTTATATCCACATCAAATAAATATTTTCTTATCATATGAATCAATAATTAATTATTCACAAATAATATTACAGAATCACATTTATGACAACCAGGCCGTTTCCAGGAAAGAGGGGACTTTCCAATAAGAATTTCTCCTTAATGGCGCCGCAATTAGGTGACCAAACCTCTCCTCGATGTAACTTTCTAGACATTTCCAATAATGCTATCTAATAATATTATTCAAATAATATGAATTATTGATCTAATAATGGGAAATATCGCAAAAGTTGACAATTATTAAAACAACAATAATATAAAATATCAACGCAAACAATTATTGAATCAATAAAATAAAATATTGAGCAAAGAATTCTTGTAATAATTATTGAGTAGTGCCTTCTCACGTAAGAATCAATAATTGTAAAAAAAATCGTAATACCGCAGTGCTACTATGCAACAACGCCAGATTACTTTATTTTACCAACCGGTATTCTAACATGATTGTTAATCAGTAATAATTACGCCGTTATTTATAAAAACTCAAATTTGTCGTTTTTCTCCATTAAGCAGCTTATTACATTATGGGGCCCATAAATGATCGCTACTGCATCGTCACGAATATTCCCTAATGTAAAAGAATATTTCACGACTAAGCGAATATTCCCCGACAACAATGAATATTTTATAATCACTTGCGTATTTTGAAAAAAATCATATATCACCCTTAACTTTAACCTTTTATCAATTTAACCATTTACTAAATAGTAATTATAAGAAAAATTGAATACTTTTATTTCATAAAATTCGGGGTCTTACAATATCAATGAAACAAGGTTATCCAAGTTGCATAAAGATGGGCTCTTGGAGCTATCTGATTATGAATCATATCCAACTTGTGAATCTTGTCTCATGGGTAAAATGACTAAATCTCCTTTTAGTGGAAAAGGAGAAAGAGTTACGGAGTAGTTGACATTATTCTTATTTTATTACTTTCACTGATGATCACTCAAGATTCGGATATGTGTATTTAATGAAATACAAATTAGATCATTTGAAAAGTTCAAAGATTTCAGAAGTGAAGTAGAGAAACAAATGGGCAAGAGTATTAAGATACTTCGATCAGATCGAGGTGGAGAATATTTAAGCGGTGAGTTTCTCAATTGTCTCAAAGAAAATGATATAATCTCACAATGGACTCCTCCAGGTACACCACACTTAAATGGGGTATTTGAAAGTAAAAATTGAACACTGTTGGACATGGTTCGATCCATGATGAGTTTTACCGACCTTCCAATTTCCTTCTGGGGATATGCCCTAGAAACGGCTGCATACCTACTTAACAAGGTACCTACCAAATCCACCCAAAGACTCCATATGAGATGTGGAAAAGGAGAAAACCAAATCTTAAGCATGTTAAGACATGGGGTTATCCAGCTTATATCAAAAGTTTGATAATGATAAGCTACAGACTAAATTCGAAAAATATAGATTTGTGGGATACCCTAAAGAAACAGCAGGGTATTATTTCTATCATCCAACTGATCAAAAGGTGTTTGTTGCGAAACATGTTGCCTTTTTGGAAAAGGAGTTTATCCATGAAGAGGTCAGTGGGAGTAAGATATATCTTGAAGAAGTTCAAGAACCACAAGTTACCGCGGATCAAAGTCAGGTACCTGACCAAGTAGAAGAACTTACTGTACAACACCCTATTCGTAAATCTGGAAGAGTACCGAAGATGCCTGAGAGGCATGGATTTGTTATAGAGGATAACGATGAGGTACACATCATGAATGATGATGATCCATTGAATTACGAACAGGCTATGAGTAATAAAGACTCAGAGAAATGGTAGATGACCATAAAATCTAAAATGGATTTTGGAGCTATGCTCAATTCCATTTGGATTTTTCTTGCGATTGCAGCTTATTTTACTTAATCTGGCAAAATGGACGTGGAGATGCCCTTCCTCAAATATACAGTATTAGAGGAGAATGTATGTATGATATAGCCAGATGGTTTTTATTTCAATGGTTGAAGCAAATCGTGTATATGAGCTACAACAATCCATTCATGGATTGAAGCAAGATTCTCGTAGATGGAACATTTGTTTTGATGAGACAATCAAAGGGTTTGATTTTATCAAAAATGAGGATGAACCATGTGTGTACAAGAAGGTTAGTGGGAGCGCTGTTTCATTCTTTGTATTATATGTTGATGATATATTACTGATAGGGAATGAAATTCCTATGCTAAAAATCAATCAAAATAAGGTTGTCTAAACATTCCTCCGTGAATGATTTGGGTAGAACATCCCGTATTGGGGATATAAATCTGTATTAATAGATTTAAAAGGATGTTCGGTTTAACCCAAGGAAACATATATTCATTAGATGCTAAAGGCGTTTAGCATGGCAAACTCCAAAAGGTGCCTCATGATGATGAGCTATGGAGTGTATCTCTCTAAAATTCTCCTCATAAAAGAGAGATCACATGAGTAATTATCATGTATGCAATGCAATATACGAGACTTGATGTTGATCAGTCATATTCTGGAGAAGATCACTGTGAGACAGTGATACACATCTCAAAGTACTTAACTGATACTAAGGATGTTATCATGACACATTGTGGGTCTGAATTAATCTTGAGTGCTAGACAGACTCAAGTTTTCAAACTGACCACGACGACAGTAAATCCACTATAAGGTAAGTAGTTACCTTGAAGGGTGGTGCAGTGAATTGGAAAAGTTCCAAACAGCAATGGATTGCTGGTTTAGTGACAAAGATAAAGTATATAACTGTAAGTGAAGCTGCAAGTTGATGTTTAGGATGAAAAGTTAATTAAAGAACTAGGAATAGTTCCTAAGTCTCATTTTGAACCTAAACATGTGTTGCGGCACCTTGATTATAGAATTATTGAAAGAGGAGCATATAGACTCTCAAGATAACATTGCAGATCCATTTAATAAAGCTATAACACAACAACAGTTTGATTGTCACTTAGAGAAGATGGGTATGAGATACCATAACGATTGACTTTAGTGCAAGTGGGAGATTGATAGTAGTGTGCATACAAGCCAATCATGTATGATGATAAAGCACATACTGTGTAAATAATCTTATTTATTTATTAATAAAATATTCATCTAAGGCATTTAATTATCTACAATGTGCTGTTTTTATAATATGTAAATAACCCATAGTTTTAAGCAATGTTTTAGAATCATGATGAGATCATGCTAATGAGATCTAAATTCATAGAAAGCTTAAAAACTAAAATAGTTCACAATCGTGGGATTACTAAAAAGGGGATTAGTAAATCCGGATAGATTGGTACATATGTTGCTTGCTCATTAGATGAGGATGACTAATCTCATGGTCATTTGTGTGGAGACACTAAAGCAAGTATGTAGGTGCTTATTGGAGAATAAGTTCACTGAACGTGACTCGCTATGGAATACCTACTGGAGTTTTACTCGCCTGTCAAATAGGAATTCCAAATGTGATAGTAGTACAAGTAATCCTTGGACTTGAGATCATCATAGGATCTTGTATGTAATTAATTATACTTTGACTTATTCATTAAGGCCTTTTAAGGCATATATAGGGTATGCTTGGGTATAATGAGTTATATATGGAGATAATGTATGATCAACAAAGAATCTACCACCTCTAGTAAAAGAGGAGATATGTCCTATGTGATTCGTTAAATGACAACCCGGGAATCCTTGGCCAAGGTGGAATGAAATTAGAAAGAGGTTTCTAATTGTCATTATTTGAGTTGTGCATTTTCTAATCGAAATACATATGATTAAATAAAATAAGACTTGATAAAGAAATCCATGTCTTATATTTAATTGGAACATTTTATGGTGGATGATTTAATTGTACAAGTAACTATTAACTCATGGTGTTCTTTTATGATTAATGTTGAAATCTATATTATACGGAAAGTCGTTGATCGCTAGGGAGGCTTATCCCTATTGTAGAATAAATATTATTTATTTAAATAGATTATTAGTTTAATTTATTTATTTAAATAAGATTAGAATTGTTCTAATTGATTTATTCACAACCGGTTTAATATGGAGAACCTAAAGGGTCGCACCATAAAAGGAAGAATAATTATTTAAGAAGGTAATGACATAATCGTAATAATACATTAAGTGTAATTAATTTAATCTATGGCGATAAAATAAATTAAATAGCTTAATATTTATTATTTAATATTTTAGAAATATTAAATATAAATTAATAAGAGGAGTTTTATTAATATTATTACAATTATTATTATTATTTTAATTTCTAAAGGAGTTTAGTAATTAATTTAATATTAGTACTCATTTATTCCTAATAAGATTAGGAGATAAATTAATTAAATAAAGTTAATTAGTTATTCCCAATGTAGTGGGAAGTCTAAATTAATTAAAAGAGTTTAATTAATTAAATAAAATCCCATATCTAATAGGATTAGAAGGGTTGACCAATATCTATATAAGAAGAGTCTTATAATAGATATCAGTTGATGGAATTCCAATTGTTGGAGAGTACTCCTTTTCTATAGAGGATAGAAAACTAAGGTTTAGCCAACCACCTTCCTTCTTGATAATTCCTTTTCCTTGGTGGATCACCTTTAGAGGCCAAACACTTGGGTGACTAACGTTGATCAAAGGAAGGAATCTAACCCAAAAATTCAAGGAGATCACGAAGAACAAGGAGTTGTACTCGTACCTATGGAAGCTTCGTTCTTCAAGGGTATGATTCCATAACTTCTTATTTATCATTTTAAATTAATAATTTGCTTAAAGGATGATTCGGGTAATGGTTTTGTAGAAAATTTTAAGCTCTGATATACCATGCTTTCGCTATTTTTGCAATTTGATTGCGTCACGATTTCGTACAAACCCAACAGAACGGTGCTGTCGAAGCGACCAACAAAAACATCAAAAAGATCATGCAAAAAATGTTCGTCAATCACAAGGAATGGCCTGACCTAATGCCTCTCACCCTGTTAGGATACAAGACGTCAATGAGCACCTCTACTGGGGCTACCCCATACTTATTGGTCTATGGCATAGAAGCAGTCCTTCCCATAAAAGTAGAGATGGAGTCTGTAAGAGTGTTGATAGATGCTCAGATAGATGAAGATCAATGGTTGCAAGACCGATATCATCAACTGTCCCTGATCGACGAAAAGAGAGCCACAACCATTTTCCACGGATGGTTATACCAGCAAAGGATCGCCAGGTCCTACAACAAGAAAGTTTGAATTCGATCATTCAAAGAAAACGATTTGGTGTTAAAGAAAGTCCTAGCCAATCAGGATGAAGCCAAAGGAAAATTTTCCCCAACTCATCAATTCAGACACCGTAAAGAGGTACTATGTCTAAAACATATGCATACCCGCATCCGGGTCCTATCAATCAAATCAGGTTCGACTTTTCACCAGAAATCGCCTTTCCGGCACTAGCCTGAACTACGAATGACCTGATCTCCCTCAACCCGGGAATACGTAGGCAACCATCTTGGTGCAGTCAAATCAAACGATAGAATTTAAAAACATATCAAACACAATCTCCAAAAGAGACGCTTATCAATCCTTTCCCGGCGCTAGCCTGAACTATGAATGACCTGATGTCCCTCAACCCGGGAGTATGTAGGCAACTATCTTGGTGCGGTCAAATCAAACGACAAAATTCAAAAACATATCAAACACAATCTCCGAAATAGACACTTATTAATCCTTTCCCGACACCAACTGGAACTATGAATGACCTGATCTCCCTCAACTAGGGAGTATGTAGGCAGCCATTCCTGGTACGATCAAACTATTAAAAATCTAAACATCAAACCATCCTGGCACTAGCCAGAACTACGAATGACCTGATCTCCCTCAACCCGGGAGTACGTAGGCAGCCATCTACGACACGGCTCAACCATCAAGAAAAAACCAAAAATGGAACACCAGTTCCAAGACACCGAAAACAAATAAAAGCTAAATGCTGTCAAGCTGTCTGATTGCTGTCGACGTTGGAAAATTTAAGGAAATAGCGCGGGTCGGTTGTAACCCGGTTTTCCTCAAATCATTCCTTCCTAAGTTATCTCTACCCTTATTCTTTTTATTGCCAAAAGGTTTTGAAGAGTTTTTTAGGAAAGAGGCCAACACGTGTATATGTCGACGATTTGATTTGATTTAATAGAGTTGCCAGTTGGTAGATTTTGAAATGGTTTTACCAACTCAACCGGGTTTGATTTGAAAGAAGGCCCAATTGTTGGGCACTGTCGAAACTTGATCTTTAAAATTAGAGTTTTGAGTTCGTGGGCTTGGTTAAGTGCGGGGAAGGTGTTAGGCACCCCATAACTCCCGTGTAAACACGGTACCGCAATCTTTTCAATATTTCCCTTAAAACTGGAATGCGTGAGTGAATGCTATTTGAAAATTGGGCCTGCTTAATTTAATTAAAAGTTCGTTGAGCCTATATACGAAGGGTTTGATTTGATTTTCAAAAATTAGTTTTTAACTTGATTTGTAAAAGCATTTTTATTGATTTGAAAAGCTTTGAAATTAAATTGACAGTGAAGTTTTGAAAGCTATTTATCAAACCCCTACGCTGACATAGAAATTGAAGCCTTTTGATACTTCCAAGTTTATAGCCTTATGGCTGCATGCAAGTGGTGATTTATCGGGTTGCGAAGCATCCTCGACCACATAAATAAGCAAGTGTCGGTCTCCTCATGGGTATAAAAACCATTAAAGGGACGATGACACGACATCCATGTTTTCACTATGTTGAGACCTTAAATCTGGATAATCATTTTAAGGTCTTATATGTACATTTTATAGAAAAATCGGCAGGGCACATCTATAAATTAGAGTTTGTCCATCGTGGAAATCAGATTCTGATCGTTTTTATCACGAATCCCACAATTTTTAGGCTCACATGTGAGTAGCCAATAAGCATGCATAGTTCAAATTTGTACAAAAAAATGAAATGTATGTGCTCACAACGCAATGGAACCAAAGATTCATCAGTAAATCCTGGCTGCGTGTGGCCAAAACGTCTCGTTCCCAAAAGATAGCGATCTAAGGGATGCGAGTTTACTTTCAGTGCTGGAAATAGAAATGGAGCTGGATATGTTAATGACAATTCATATACAGATGAATGTTGAATGTAGCAGTTGAATGGAATTGAATAAGCGATATATATATATATATACAAATATATAAAAGCTGTAAAAGGGCGATGAGTTTTCACTGTAAATAGCCATAAAATAATCCAGACTGTGACATAAATTATATATATATATATAAGTAGTAAAATGAGCAAAGGGTTTGCACGCCAATGCCCGTACTGGAATTGAAATTGATAGAAAAATAATCATCCAGTGATTGGGGAGAGCACCCAGTATGGGGAAGTGTGCAAAAGCAGTAAAATGGCCACGAAATAGTCCTGGCCGACTGAAATTATATATATATATATATATATATATATATATATTGACAGAAATGTAGTCAACCAGGACTGATTTGAGTACTGGTGATGGTGAAAGTCTCTTATATATGCGTAAATATATATAAAAGCGATAAACTACCACTGATTTGAAATTCGGGCTTGACAGAATTGTAATTTTAGTACATTTGCAGTTAAATATGTACAAAAAAGGGCCAAACCCAGACTAATATGATAACCCAGTCCGACGAAGTTGCCAAATATGTGTGTGCTAGTGAATTGAAGCTACTGGAGCTGACAGATCGTCAATATGAGTTATGAAAATGTTGAAAACAGAGTTTATGTACAAAAATATATAAGTTTTTGACGAAAACAGCAACGGAACTGAGTTCCGAGCATTTTTTGAAAATGAAACTTTGTGTGCAAGTGGAAAACAGTGCAAAGTAGTAGTATTGACTTGGTGATCGTAAAAATACTTACAATGGCCTGCACAACGGGCTTTTTGCCACTTACTGGCCTTGAAACGTCCAAATCTACCGGTGGTTTTTTGATATGTGGTAGTATTTGGGTATATCTACGTGTTGGAGTGAAAAATTTAGGTTTGGAAAAGGTGTAGAAGTCGAAAAATCAGTCGGGCAGGGCTTCGCTTCTTGAAAATTCGTATGAAATGAGAGGGGGCTGCCCCTCTATTTATAATGGGGGGAGCCACTACATGTGGAGGTCCGGCTCCATGTGGCGGGTCCCACATGTCTGGCTTAGTCGTCTCGAAGAACATGCACTCCGAGTAATACGATGTCCGGTCAGAAACTTTCTAACTTTTGATCGGAGCGTCCATTTGAGGCGTGCTGTACCTTTACGAAAAGCTCTAGCCGAGAGTGTCACAATGACATGGGAAAAAAACATTTTCTGGATCAAGGAAGATGGGTTCATAACCAGGTCTTCAATTCCCCGCAGTTTGTCCGTTGAGCTGTCTTGCGTAGTTGCCACTCGGGATCGTCGTTAGGGTTTGTTTTAACGTTGGCGACATCGATTTGGCTTGAGTTTGACCAAGTTAGTGGGAAATTGATGAAATGACCGGTGTACCCCTCCCGGGGTTGCCTGGAGTGTTGGCAAGATCGCTGGTTAACTTCCGGGGGCTGATTCCAAGATTTGGGTCATGGTTGAATCTTTTGACCTCAGGGTTGTCTCTAAGGCTGATTTGGTCATTTCAGGTTTAGTCCTGGAGTTGTTGTGATGCTTTAGGTTGATATCTGAAGTTGACTTGACATCCCGAGTTGAGATCGGGGATGAGCTGCACCTCCCGGGTTGAGACCGAGGTTGAGTTTGACTGCCTGGATTGTTGCCAGGGTTGAACTGTGCTTTTCAGATTGAGACCGAAGAAGGTTTGACATGTCCTAGGTTGACATCGAGGTTACCTTGACTTCCTGGATTGAGACCAGGGTTGACTTGATCGCCCAATCTTGAGGTCGGGGTTAATTTGTACCTCCCGGGTTAAGACCGGGGTTGAACTTGACTTCCCGGGTTGAAGTGTCGGGGTTTGAACTGGACTTCCCGGGTTGAGACCGGGGTTGATTTTGACATCCCGGGTTGAGTGCCGGGGTTGAATTTGACTTCACGGGTTGAATACCCGGGTTGAATTTGACTTTCCGGGTTGAATGTCGGGGTTGAATTTGACGTCCTGAGTTGAATGTCGGGGTTGAATTTGACTTCCCGGGTTGAATGTCGGGGTTGAATTTGACTTCCAGGGTTGAATGTCGGGGTTAAATTTGACTGAAGGTCCAATTGATTGTCGGAGCTTTGATTACCGATATTGAGGATCAGATTTAGATTGAGTACCGATATTGAGGATCAGATTTATCTTGACGGTCCAGCGTTGGTGATCGAATTTAGGTTGATTGACTGTTTTGCTCTCCTGCTGACTTAGCATTGGGGCAAAGAAAATTTTGAGTGTAACCCAGCAGAGTCGCCACCTGTCGACGTTAGAAAATTTAAGGAAATAGCGCGGGTCAGTTGTAACCCGGTTTTCCTCAAATCATTCCTTCCTAAGTTATCTCTGCCCTTATTCTTTTTATTGCAAAAAGGTTTTGAAGGGTTTTTTTTAGGAAAGAGGCCAACATGTGTATATGTCAACGATTTGATTTGATTTAACAAAGTCGCCAGTTGGTAGATTTTGAAATGATTGTACCAACTCAACCGGATTTGATTTAAAAGAAGGCCCAATTGCTAGACACTGTCGAAACTTGATCTTTAAAATCAGAGTTTTGAGTTCAGGGCTTGGTTAAGTGTGGGGAAGGTGTTAGGCACCCCACAACTCCCGTGTAAATACGTTACCGCAATCTTTTCAATATTTCCCTTAAAACTAAAATGCGTGAGTGAATGTTGTTTGAAAATTGGGCCTGTTTGATTTGATTGAAAGTAGTGCTTTGCTTCGTTGAGCCTATATACAAAGGGTTTGATTTGATTTTCAAAAATTAGTTTTTAACTTGATTTGTAAAAGCATTTTGATTGATTTTAAAAGCTTTGAAATTGAATTGACAGCTTAAGTTTTGAAAGTCGTTTATCAAACTCCTCTGTTGACATAGGAATTAAAGCCTTTTGATACTTCCAATTTTATAGCCTTATGGTCGCATGCAAGTGGTGATTTGTTAGGTCGCAAGCATCCTCTAATTACGTAAATAAGCAAGTGTCGGTCTCCTCGTGGGTATAAAACCATCGAGAGATCTTCGACACGACATCTATGTTTTCACTATGTTGAGACCCTAAATCCGGATAACCATTTAAAGGTCTTATATGTACATTTTACAGAAAAACCGGCAGGGTATATCTGTAAATTAGAGTTTGTCCATCGTGGGAATCAGATTCTGATCGTTTTGATCATGAATCCCACGATTCCTAGGCTCACATGTGAGTAGCCAATAAACCTGCATAGTTCAAATTTGTACAAAAAATGAAATGTATGTCCTCACAACGTAATGGAACCAAGGATTCATCAAGAAATCACAGTTGCAGGTGTAGCTAAAGCGTCTCGTTCCCACTAGATGGCCATCTAAGGAAAGCGAGTTTACTTTCAGTGCTGGAAATAGAAATGGAGCTGGATATGTTAATGACAATTCATATACAGATGAATGTTGAATGCAACACGATTGAATAGGATTTAATAAGCAATATATATATATAAAAGGCGATGGGTTTTTCACTGTAGGTCTTGATCGAATTGAAATATATATATATATATATATATATATATATATATATATATATATATATATATATATATATATATATATATATATATAACCGTAAATAGCCACTAAATAATCCAGTCATGTGATGTAAATTAAATATATATAAAAGCGATAGAAATGAAAGCAAAGGGTTTGCATGCCAATGCCCGTATTTTAGAAATGAAATTTGACAGAAAATAGTCACCCTGGTATTTGGGAGAGCACCTAGTATGGGGAAATGTAAAAAAATAGTAAATTGACCACGAAATAGTCTAGGCTGACTGAAAATATATATATATATATATATATATATATATTGATAGAAATGTAGTCAACTAGGACTGATTTGAGTACCAGTGATGGTGAAAGTTGCTTATATATGCGTAAATATATATAAAAGCGATAAACTACCACAGATTTAAAATCCGGGCTTGACAAATTTGAAATGTTAGTACATAAACAGTTAAATATGTACAAAAAGGGCCAAACCCGGACTGGTATGATAACCCAGTCCGGCAAAGTTACCTAATATGTGTGTGCTAGTGCATTGAAGCTACTGGAGCTGACAGATCGTCAATCCGAGTTGTGGAAATGTTAAAAATGGAGTTTATGTACAAAAATGTATCAATTTTTGATGAAAACGGCCACGGAACTGAGTTTCGGGAGTGTTTTGAAAACGAAACTTTGTGTACAAGTGGAAAACAGCGTAAAGTAGTAGTATTGACTTGTTGATCGTAAAAATACTTATAATGGGCTGCACAACGGGCTTTTTGCCACTTAGTGGGCTTGAAACGTCCAAATCTATCGGTGGTTTTTTGATATGTGGTAGTATTTGGGTATATCTACGTGTTGGTGTGAAAAACATTTAGGTTTGGATGAGGTGTAGAAGTCGAAAAATCAGTCGAGCAGAGCTTCGCTGCTTGAAAATTTGTATAAAATGAGATGGGGATGCCCCTCTATTTATAGAGGGGGGAGCCACATGTGGAGGTGTGGCTCCATGTGGCAGGGCCCGCATGTCCGGCTTGGTCGTCTCGAAGTACGTGCACTCTGAGTAATGCGATGTCTGGTCAAAAACTTTCTAACTTTTGATCGGAGCGTCCGTTTGAGGCGTGCACTCTGAGTAATGCGATGTAGTGTCGTAATGACATGGGAAAAACATTTTTCGAATCAAGGAAGATGGGTTCATAACCAGGTATTCAATTCCCCATAGTTTGTCCATTGAGTTGTCTTGCGTAGTTGCCACTCTAGATCGTCGTTAGGGTTCGTTCTGACCAATTCAGTGGGAAGTTGATGAAATGACCGGTGTACCCCTCCCGGGCTTGCCTGGAGTGTTCGCAGGGTCGCTGGTTGACTTCCGGGGACTAATTCCAAGATTTGGGTCCCAGTTGAATCTTTTGACCTCAGGGTTGTCTCTGAGGCTGATGTGGTCATTCTAAGTTTTGTCCTGGAATTTTTGTGACGCTTTAAGTTGATGTCTGAAGTTGACTTGACGTCCCAGGTTGAGATCGGGGATGACCTGCACCTCCCGGGTTGAGACCAGGGTTGAGTTTGCCTTCTCGAATTGATGTCGGGGATGAACTGTGCTTTCCGAATTGAGACCGGAGAAGGTTTGACATGTCCTTGATTGACGTCGAGGTTACCTTGACTTCCTAGATTGATTCCAGGGTTAACTTGATGGCCCGATCTTGAGGTCGGGTTTGATTTGTACCTCCCGGGTTAAGACCGGGGTTGAACTTGACTTCTCGGGTTGAAATGCCAGGGTTTGAACTGGACTTCCCGGGTTGAGTGCTGGGGTTGAATTTGACTTCCCGGGTTGAATGCCGGGGTTGAATTTGACTTCCCGGGTTAAATATCGGGGTTGAATTTGACTCCCGGGTTGAACGTCGGGGTTGAATTTGACTGAAGGTCCAATTGGTTGTCGGAGCTTTGATTACTAATATTGAGGATCAGATTTAGATTGAGTACCGATATTGAGGATCAGATTTATCTTGACGGACCGACGTTGGTGACCGGATTTGGGTTGATTGACTGTTTTGCTCTCCTGTTGAGTTAGCATTGGGGCAAAGAAAATTTCGAGTGTCTACAGATGCCCCAATTTATCGTGTCCATGCAACGTAGTGGAATGGATAGGATAAAGATTAGTAGACACTGAAAATAATATGTTGGAGCCATTTCGAAGGCTGGGCGTCTTGGAGTAGAATAGGGCTTCTGTTGGTAGTGTGCGTTATCACTTCGCTGGGGATGACGCTGCCTTGCATAGCCAATCGATTTTAGGAAGTTATCGTGAGCTAGTTTTGTCATTCTCTGCTATGAATAACATCAATCACGATAATTTGTTTGACTATGATAAGTTTGTTGGAGGTGACCTATCACAGGTTTTACCGTCTTGACCTGCTAGTGTGACGCCCCGAGAATAGGTCCAGTCAACCCAACCCATTCTGAGTCGCCAAATACATGGTACAGAATTCAAATACAATCTTTTATAACACAAGGTCGTGGAAAATACGACTAGACACTTTGAGTGTCAATACAAACATCTAGATAATTTAAACATTCAAACTAAGTCCTCATTATAATTATTATCACACTATTTTATAAAAATAGTGAGGACTACTACTGCTCTTAAGTCTGCCCATCATTCCGTTCCCCGACTAGCCCCCGCAACATTCTCATTTCCTGAAGAGGACAATAGATGAAAAGGGTGAGCTTAACTAGCCGAAAGAAAGAATATTATGACTAAGATAATGAAAAATAATTTATCGTTAGTCTTTCAACAGATCGAGATAAAATATTATGGACAACAAGTTTTAGATCAACAATCGCAGTGAAATAACAATATAATGTAAGAGTAAAGTAGAAAATAATGTCTACTATCTTCTATGATTTGAAAGTCCGTCGTTAATATTTTATCCTCAGAACATCAATATATTTCCCAAATCAAATATTCATCTTTGCACTCTGACCCAAAGATATTCATTCATATCACCAGATTGGTCATGTTCATCATAACACGTCATCTTTTGCACTATGGGCCAAAGATATTCATAAAATAATCATCCATCTTTGCACTACAGGCCAAAGAAATTCTTTTATATCACCATTTAAAATTTGAGATGATGAAAAATATTTTAAAGAACAAACCCAGTGAGATGAAGGACAAAAGTAAGGATTTGTAGTTTATTTTATCCAAGTTCAAAAATACTCCATAATAGTCATTTGTGGAGAAAAATTTAAGAATAAAGTTCAAAACTTGGATCCAATCAAAGATAACAACCTTGATAGCCAACTTGGACAATAAAGAAATTTTAAATTTTTCGGTGAATAGTGTCGTATACGTGAATAGTGTCGTATACGTGAATAGTAACCCCAACGGAAAAATAAGAATTTCATAATAAAATTCATGCTAATATTTTGGTATAATGATATTAAAAAGAATGACATCATCTACGAAAGAAAATAACATCCCTTACCTCAAAAAAGAAAGATTTCCGGATTAGAATATCTGGATATAAAGTCAAGAAAACTTGTGCTTAATAACAACACTCAAAATATCTAAATACTCACAAAAATACGCTCGATATTATAGAGAGAGAAACTTCTGATTCTGGTGTGATTTTCAAATTCTAATTCAGCGCCCTATTTATAGGAAAATGCTTAGAACGCCAAAACAGAAAATTTAATAAAATAATATTTTATTTAAAAAATTTTCAAGCCCACCTTTGACTAATTCATCAGCTCACCAAGTGGGGCCCACCATTAAAAAAACATTTTTTATTAAAAAAATATTTTTAACCCCAAAAATCACTTCCGACACAATATTCTAGAACTTCAATAATTCATGAAAAATAGCCCTTTTATCAGAAAAATCTCATGTTCTTTCCATAGGAAATTAAATTCTCTATAACTTTGCAGAAGAAAGTTTTTCGAAATTCCAAACAAAATATGTCTGAAATCTACAAATGGATGATTTTCTACACCAAAATACTGATAAAAACACCTCATCATTATTTCCTTCTTTTATATCCACAAAATAAATATTTTCTTATCATATAAATCAATAATTAATTATTCAAAAATAATATTACAGAACTACAATATTGACAACCAGGTCATTCCCAGGAAAGAAGGGGCTTTCCGATAAGGATTTCTCCTTACTTGCGCGCAATTAGATTAACCTAACCCATTTTCTCGACAGAACTTCCTTAGACATTGCCAATAATGCTATCTAATAATATTATTCAAATAATATGACTTATTGATCTGATAATGGGAAACATCATGCGAGAGTAATTATTGAATTAATAATAATATAAAATACAAAGGTAATACCTGGTAAGTGTCATCGCAACGACAACCACGCCATTACTTTATTTTACCCACCAAGTATTCCAACAGTTGTTAAGCACCAGAATAACTCCGCCAAGTTATTATTAAAAAACTCATTTGTGTCGTTTTCTTCATCCGACAGTTTTTCTCAGTTATGGGCCCATTAATTGGGCTGCTACCATCGGATTTAATATTCCCGACAAAAAGAATATTCCACGACCAAGCTTAATATTCCCCGACAACAATGAATATTTTATAACCACTTGCTTACTTAAAAATATTTGCGCATTTTACCCATAACTTACCACATTAATCAAATCAACCCCTTACTATTCAAAATAAATTATAGAGGAAATTTAATTTTTTTTATTCATAAAAGTTGGGGTCTTACAACCTCCCCTCCTTATGAAATTTCGTCCTTGAAATTGACATGCATACCTGGTGTTTCAAAAAGATGAGGATACCTCGCTTTCATTTCCGATTTCAACTCCCAGGTCATTTCCTCAATGGCATGGTTCCTCCACAAAACCTTGACTTGTGGTATAACCTTTGTGCATAGGACATACTCCTTTCTATCCAAGATCTTGACAGGTACCTCCTCGTACGTTAAATCTTCAGCTATCTCGTTCAGTTCTAACTCAATAATGTGGTTCTGGTCTTTCACATATTTACGTAACACGGATATGTGAAACACGTTGTGAACACGAGACATGCTTGGAGGTAATGAGAGTCTATAGTCCACATTTCCTATTCGGTCAAGAATCTCAAATGGACCAATGAATCGTGGATTGAGCTTTCCTCTCTTACCAAATCTCGTAACTCCTTTCCACGGAGCAACACGTAACAACACATGGTCCCCAACATTAAATTCCACGTCTTTTTCGATGAAGATCTGCATAACTCTTTTGTCGATCCTATGCCGTTTGTATACGTTATCGGATCATCTGGATCTTTTCAGTAGTCATACGAACCAACTCTGGTCCCAACAATGTTGCCTCACCCACCTCATCCCAACACACTAGAGAGCGACACTTTCTCCCATACAATGCCTCGAATGGAACCACACCGATACTTGCCTGGTAACTGTTGTTGTAAGAGAATTCCACCAATGGTAGGTACTTATCCCAACTCCCTTTTAAGTCTAGAACACAGAGTCTCAATAGATCTTCAAGAGTTTGAATAGTCCTTTCCGATTGCCCGTCCGTTTGAGGATGATATGCCGAACTAAACCGTAAATCCGTGCCCATAGCTTTTTGCAAGCTAACCCAAAATCATGAAGTGAATCTTGGGTCACGATCCGAAACTATGGATACTGGCATACCATGAAACCTTACAATTTCATTCACGTCCATACGAGCAAGACGTTCAAGGGAATAAGTCTCCCGTATCGGCAAGAAATGAGCAGACTTGGTTAATTTATCAACAATAACCCAAATTGTATCAATGCCTTGAGAAACCTTGGGAAGTCCCGTAACGAAATCCATGGTAATATGTTCCCACTTCCACTTTGGAATCTCAAGTGGTTGTAATGGCCCCTTCGGTACTTGATGCTCTGCCTTTACACGTTGACAAGTTAAACACCTCGAGATAAACTCCGCAATTTCTCTCTTCATATTGTTCCACCAAAATGTATGTCGAAGATCACGATACATTTTGGTACTCCCAGGATGGATTGCAAACGGTGTGTTGTGTGCCTCCATCATGATTCTATGCTTCAAGTTAGAATTGTTAGGAACACAAAGTCTGGAGTTGACTCGAAGTATTCCTTCTTCATCGATTCTTGCTTCCGGAACCGCACCTTCTTGCACCTTATTCTTCATCTTCATCAACTCCGGATCCGTAGCTTGAGCAACTTTAACTTTGTCAATCAAAATTTGTTCCACGTGTATACTTGACATCATCGCACTCATTCCAGTATATGATCTTCTACTTAATGCGTCAGCTACCACGTTCGCTTTACCAGGATGATATTGGATGGTATGGTCATAATCTTTCAACAGCTCCAGCCAACGTCGTTGTCGCATATTGAGTTCCTTTTGAGTGAAGAAATATTTAAGGGTCTTGTGATCCGTATAGATCTCCACTTTCTCCCCGTACAGATAGTGTCTCCAGATCTTCAACGCGAAAACAACTGCTGCCAACTCTAGATCATGAGTAGGATAATTCCTCTCATATTCTTTGAGTTGTCACGAGGCATAGGCTATGACTTTTCCATGTTGCATGAGAACACATCATAACCCTTTTCCTGAAGCATCACTGTAGATAACAAATCCATCCGAACCAGATGGTATTGTCAGAACAGGTGCCGAAATAAGTCTCCTCTTGAGCTCTTGAAAGCTCTTCTCGCATTCCTCACTCCATATGAATTTTGTATCTTTCCGAGTCAGCTGAGTTAATGGAGTAGCGATTCGAGAGAATCCCTCCACGAATCTTCGATAATAACAAGCTAAGCCCAGAAAGCTACGCACTTCAGTCACCGACTTCAGTTGTTCCTAACTTTGTATTGCTTCAATCTTCGCCGGGTCAACAAATACTCCATGTTTTAATACTATGTGCCCAAGGAATGCTACCTCCTCAAGCCAGAATTCACATTTCTTCAGCTTGGCATATAACTTGTTTTCACGAAGCCTTTGAAGTACCAGCTTCAAGTGGTGCTCATGATCTTCACGGCTTTTGGAATAGATGAGAATGTCATTAATAAAGACAACCACAAAATGATCCAAATACTCCTTGAATACACGGTTCATCATATCCATGAAAGCAAAGAGGAGCATTAGTCAATCCAAAAGACATGACTAAGAATTCATAATGCCGTGATCGAGTTAAAGAAAAATCTTGAAATATCCTCGCTTTTAATCTTCAATCGATGATATCCGAATGAAGATCGATCTTTGAAAAGAATTATGCACCTCAGAATCGGTCAAACAGTCATCAATACGAGGTAGCGGATACCTATTCTTGATGGTGACATGGTTCAACTCCCGATAGTCAATACAAAGTCGCATACTCCCGCTTCTTTCTTCTTCTACGAATAAAACAGAGTACCCCAAGGAGACGATTTAGATTTAATAAAACCAATGTCCAACAACTCCTCAGAATCGGACCTTTAACTCCTGGAGTTCAATAGGAGCCATTCGATATGGGGTTTTAGAAATGGGTTTTGTATCGGGCTCAAGGTCAATAAAGAATTCAACCTCACATTCTGGAGGTAGACCAGGAAGTTCTTCGGGAAATACATCAGGGAAGTCATTAACAACAGAAATATCATTTAAACCTGACGTATTCTGATTTAGATCAGTGATATGAGCTAAGAAAGCTTGACATCCGTTTTTCAATAAACAAATATCTTTATGACTTGAAATGACATTGACTGATTTTAGTGGTTTGGTTGTTTGGATTCGCACAACAGGTTGGTTAGGAATATGAAAACTAACAACCTTACGGAAATAATCAATTTTGGCATGGTAAGTGGTTAACCAGTCAATTCCTAAAATCACATCAAATGCAAGTATTTTCAAAGATATAAGATCAACAGGTAGGGTGAGGGTACCAATCTGAATTAAGCAAGATTTGTAAACTGTAGATGTAACAAAAGTTTCACCCAACGGAGTTTCAACAGATAAGTCAAAGTCTAGTTTCTCAGGTGTCAAATTTAAACGTTGAACACAAGCAGGTGAAATAAAAGAATGGGTAGCACCGGTATCTAACAAGGTGTAAACTTCGCAAGAGTTTATTATTAGATTACCCGTAATCACCTCGTGCGGGTTCCTCGCGTTCTGGGCAGTCACGACAAACGCTCTCCCAGGAACCACTAACTTAGACTTGTCCGGAACTGCCTTTGGAATCACCACCCCCGCTAGACTTGGTTTTGCTACAGGACACTCTCGAGCTATATGACCTTCATTTCCACAGTTATAACACACCTTGAGTTGTTGTGGGCGGTTTCAATGATGATGTGTCTCTTTTTCCGCATTTATTTATAGCATCTGACCGGTGGGTCTGGCCGCCTCCCTTAGAAATAGTTAATGGTGATGCTGATGTCGACGTCTTCACACTCTCATTGTTGTACCTTCTCTTCTTGAAATCTCCTCTGAATCACTTCTTCTATTGTCGTGGCCACCATTACCACCGGAGTGGTTACCGTCATCATGATGCTTTCCTCCCCATTTGGTTGTCATTGCTCGATGATCGCCGCCATGCCAGACGACCTTGGTTGTTGTCCTTGGTTGAAAATAATCATTATCTCGGTTCTAATAATTGAGTCATGTTTACTACATCTGAATATAAAGAAAATTTGTGAGAAATGAGGTATTGACGTATTTCGGGTTTCAAACCTCTCAGAAACATCCGCGTCATACGTTCCTCGTTCTCCATCAAATGAGGTGCAAACCTGGACAACTCTGCGAACTTAGCCTCGTACTGGGACACAGTCATGTTGTTCTGTTCCAGTTTGATGAACTCTACCTCTTTTATATGATGAATACTTTCAGGAAAGTACTTATCATTGAACAGTTTCTAGAACGCTTCCTAAGACATCTTGAGTGCGGCAGTATGGGTACGCTTCACAGATTCCCACCAGTAATCTGCCTCTCCACAGAACATAAAGGTGGCGAATGGAACCTTCTGCTCCTCCGTGCATCCCAAGACATCAAATATCTTTGAAATTTGCTTAACCCACGTCTCCGCCTTGATCGGATTCGGCTTTCCCAAAAACTCTGGTGGTCCCAACTCCTTGAATTGTTTGGCGGTGACAGTCCGCGTGTTGTTATTATTTTCACCTGTATTTTGCGCACGAGTCTCCCTCGTCTGGGTTTGCATGAACTATAAAAAGCTTCTAAACATCCCTTCGTTAATTGTTTGTTCGGTATCGTTGTTCACATGAGGAATATTGTCTTCCTGTTGCACGTTCTCCTCGTTGGTGATCAAAGGTGTCTCCATGGTCTCATTCACTCCATTGTTAACATTCTCAGCTGCCATTCTCAAATAATGCCATAAAACAAGGGTTAATTCAACAAACTAACATATCAACCCTATACCCCGACCCATCAATTAAATACCAAATAAGCTTAGGTAGAACATTCTAGCGAAGGATTTACTCGTCTCTCCCCTCCTAGTTCTATTCCCCGATCTCCACCAGAGATCATATCCCTAAGCTTTGATACCAACTCTGACGCCCCCAGAATAGGTCCAGTCAACCCAACCCATTCTGAGTCGCCAAATACATGGTACAGAATTCAAATACAATCTTTTATAACACAAGGTCGTGGAAAATACGACCAGACACTTTGAGTGTCAATACAAACATCTAGAAAATTTAAACATTCAAACTAAGTCCTCATTATAATTATTATCACACTATTTTATAAAAATAGTGAGGACTACTACTGCTCTTAAATCTACCCATCATTCCGTTCCCCGACTAGTCCCCGCAATATTCTCATTTCCTGAAGAGGATAATAGATGAAAAGGGTGAGCTCAACTAGCCCAGTAAAGAATATTATGACTAAGATAATAAAAAATAATTTATCATTAGTCTTCAACAGATCAGATAAAATATTATGGACAACAAGTTTTAGATCAACAACTGCAGCGGAAATATCAATATATCAGAAGAGTAAAGTAGAAAATAATGTCTACTATCTTCTATGATTTGAAAGTCCATCGTTAATATTTTATCCCTGTAACATCAATATATTTCCCAAATCAAATATTCATCTTTGCACTACGGCCAAAGATATTCATTCATATCACCAGTTGGTCATGTTCATCACAACACCTGTCATCTTTGCACTACAGGCCAAAGATATTCATAAAATAATCGTCCACCTTTGTACTACAGGCCAAATATATTCTTTTATATCACCATTTAAAATTTAAGATAATGAAAAATATTTTAAAGAACGAATCCAGTGAGATGAAGGACAAAAGTAAGGATTCGTAGTTTATTTTATCCAAGTTCAAAAATACTTCATAATAATCATTTGTGGAGAAAAATTTAAGAATAAAGTTCAAAACTTGGATCCAATCAAAGATAACAACCTTGATAGCCAACTTGGACAATAAAAGAAATTTTAAATTTTTCGGTGAATAGTGTCGTATACGTGAATAGTGCTGTATATGTGAATAATAACCCCGACAGAAAAATAAGAATTTCATAATAAAATTCATACCAATATTTTGGTATAATGATATTAAAAAGAATAACATCATCTACGAAAGAAAATAACATCCCTTACCTCAAAAAGACAGTACTTCTGACCCGAATATCGGATATAAAGCTAAAAAAAACTTGTACCGAATAACAACACTCAAAATATCTAAATACTCACAAAAATATACCGATATTATAGAGAGAAACTTCGATTCGGTGTGATTTTCAAATTCTAATTCAAATATTCTATTTATAGAAAATGCTTAGAAACGCCAAAATGAAAATTTAATAAAATAATATTTTATTTAAAAATTTTCAAGCCCACCTTTGACTAATTCATCACTCACCAAGTGGGGCCCACCATTAAAAAAACATTTTTATTAAAAAATATTTTTAACCCCCAAAATCACTTCCCACACAATATTCTAGAACTTCAATAATTCATGAAAAATAGCCCTTTTATCAAAAAATTCAAATCTCATGTTCTTTCCATAGGAAATTAAATTTCTACAACTTCATAGAAGAAAGTTTTTCGAAATTCCAAACAAAATATGTCTGAAATCTACAAATGGATGATTTTCTACACCAAAATACTGATAAAAACACCTCATCATTATTTCCTTCTTTTATATCCACAAAATAAATATTTTTTTATCATATAAATCAATAATTAATTATTCAAAAATAATATTACAGAACTACAATATTGACAACCAGGTCGTTCCCAAGAAAGAAGGGGCTTTCCGATAAGGATTTCTCTTTACTGGCGCGCAATTAGATTAACCTAACCCCTTTCCTCGACAGAACTTTCTTAGACATTTCCAATAATGATATCTAATAATATTATTCAAATAATATGACTTATTGATCTGATAATGGGAAATATCATGCGCAAAGAAATTATTCAATTAACAATAATATAAAAATATCTGTAATACCGTAGTGCATCGCAAGCAACGACGCCAGTATTACTTTATTTTACCCACCAAGTATTCCAACAAAGTGTTAATTGGTGAATAACTCCGCCAAGTTATTATTAAAAACTCATTTGTGTCGTTTTCTTCATCCGGCGGGTTTTACTCATATGGGGACCCATAATTGGTCGCACTGGTCGCATTTAATATTTTCCGACAATGAAGAATATTCCACGACCAAACGAATATTTCCCGACAACAATGAATATTTTATAACCACTTGCTTACTTAAAAATATTTGCGCATTTTACCCATAACTTACCACATTAATCAAATCAACCCCTTACAATTCAAAAAAAATTATAGAGGAAATTCAATTTTTTTTTATTCATAAAAGTTGGGGTCTTACAGCTAGGGATAACGTACTCTGCGATAGCTTCGTAGATTCTGAAGATGTGGGCTACCACAGATTTTTCTGTCTCACTCCGTTGGGGATGACATTCTCTGCGATAGCTTCTTAGATGTTGATTGAGATTGGCAAAGATGAGTTATCACCGACTTTCCTGTCTTGATTTGCTGGGGATGACATCCTCGGTGACAGCGTTGTAGATATTGAGAAAGCAGCAATGATTACCATTGATTGATCTCCTTGATATGAATGCTCATTGATTGACGAATACTCCGCTGTAGATAGCTCCTGGTTATCGAATTATCTCGACTGAAGCCTCTGGTGACTACTAGGACGATAATCTGCACTGGTAGTTTGCCACAGGACCATGTATCATTGACCTTGCTTAACAATCCCTTTTTTGAGGATGTGTATAATAGATTCCATCATCTGTCTTTTGTGAAGATGGACTGTTATATGACCTTTAGCTATAGACGCGCCTGCCGTCGATGGGAGCTAATCTAATGGTCAAACCGATTTCGATGTGTGCTAAAACTTCAAAATGTGCTAACTACTAGTGAGTTATCATCCAAGATGTCGATGCTTTCTTTGGATTGGAACCAACGGTTGAAATTAACTTTACGTAACTCGAACTTCACCGGAGTTGAGCTAACGATCGAAATGTCACTCCACAAGACCGATGCTTCACCGGATCTGGAACCCACGATCGAGATTGACTTGGCCAAGATTCGAACTTCGTTGGGGTTGAGCCAACGACTGAAATTGACTTCGGTCAGTTCCCGAACTTCGCTGGAGTTGAACCAACGGCTAAAATGTCATCGGTCAGTACCCGATGCTTCGCTGGACTGGAACCAACAGTTGAAATTGACTTCAGCAAGACCGAACTTCACTGGAGTTGAGCCAACGGTTGAAACTGCTTCGGTTAGTACCCGAACTTCATTGGAATTGAACCAACGGTTGAAATGTCATCGGTTAGTACCCGATGCTTCGCTGGACTGGAACCAATGGTTGAAATTGACATTGGTCAGTACCCGAACTTCGACGGAGTCGAACCAATGGCTAAAATGTCATCGGTCAGTACCCGATGATTCGCTGGATTGGAACCAATGGTTGAAATTGGCTTCGGTCAATACCCGAACTTCGCTGGGGTTGAGACAACGGCTAAAAATGCTTTGGTAAGTACTCGAACTTCACTGGGGTTGAGCCAACGGCTGAAACTATATTGGTCAGTACCCGAACTTTGTTGGAGTTGAACCAACGGTTGAAATGTCATCGGTCAGTACCCGATGCTTCGCTGGACTGGAATCAATGGTTGAAATTGACTTCGGTCAGTACCCAAACTTCGCTGGAGTTGAGCCAATGGCTGAAAATGCTTCGGTCAGTACCCGAACTTTGCTGGGGTTGAGCCAACGGCTGAAACTGCTTCTGTCAGTACCCGAACTTCGTTGGAGTTAAACCAACGATTGAATATCATTGGTCAGTACCCGATGCTTCGCTGGACTGAAACCAACAGTTAAAATTGACTTCGGTCAGTACTCGAACTTCGCTGGGTTAAACCAACTACTGAAATGTCATCGGTCAGTACCCGATGCTTCGCTGGACTGGAACCAACGGTTGAAATACTTTGAAAGGGGCAGCTTTGAGAAGTTTTGCCCAACTTTGGCGCAGTTTCTTTGTAGTTTGATCAGTTGATCCTCGGATAGGACTCCGGGATGAAAGTCATGGGTCTCAGTGGAGTCTCCCTTTCTGTCAGGATTACACTGCTCTAACGCAGGATTTTAGAACAAACCGCTCAATCGCGTAGCGATTTCTCTTCAGATTTGGATTGACAGCCCGTTGAATATCCGTTTCGACTCGAACCGGGCCCGTGGAATGTGGGACCCATATGGGTTGCCGCATATAGAGGTGCGGCTTCTCGGCCTTTATAGTGTGCTGTGGGATTTTTCATTTTCAAGTTTTCCCGTTTGAACAGCGAAAGGATTTTCGATATTCTTTTTCAGATCTACGGAGTTCTGGAAGCCAAATTTTGATTCTGTCAGTTCCTACGCGTTCAGCGCGGCGCAGGTAACGTTTTCCACACTTCTTTCATAGTTTTCGTCTGTTAAAAGCTTATGAACCACCTAGGGTACTTTTAGACGCAATGTACGCAAAATGTATGCCTATATGACCTGCTAAAAATTTTCTGCCTATATATCTATGCATATTTTGTTGTAATGGACGTTTGGATGTAAGAAAATTCAGGTTCTGAGATAGTACTATTTTGGACTTTTTGGTTAGTCTAATCATCCTTTTTGGGGCCTAGTGAGTCAGGATTTTCAACTAAAAATACCTATGATATTTTGGAGACCATGTGAGACTGGATTTTGATTTTTTTGAATATATATAAACTATTTCTATTTTTGGATAGGTGTGCTACTGTATGGCCACCTAAGCATCCCTGTGTGCATGTGGATAGTCCATTTTACAAAGGAGACTCCGGTGAAATTTTTCCAAAATCTTGGGGGGTTTAGAAGCAAGCATTTTTGACTCTGTGGAGAGTTTTTAACTGAACCATGCAGGTTTAGAGTGTTTTGGCTGTTTTTGGCTAACCCATTCAAGTTCTAAGACTTAGATATGTATGCTAGACTGATTGATGAATAAGCCACAGGTTTTAGGCTTACCACACCTCGTTGGAGGTGGTTTTCAGAGTTCTTATGGATGCGATGGATCGCGATAGACCAGGCACTAGCAGGATATCATCTGGAGTTAGACGGAGGAGGGCTTCAGATGTGCCTCAGGCCCGTCCAGCTAGGATGCCTCGCAAATTATTAGAGAGCAGGGCTCGTCCAGCACAAAATGAATAGCCACTGGACATTGACGATGAGGAGGCTCAGTTTGCTGCTCCTGTTCCAACTCAGGCTCCATGTACAGATGTCCCAGGCATTGTTGTGCCTATTCAGGAGTTGTTGGGTGACTTGAGTCACCATCCTTCGAGATATCTTCAAGCCAATGAGGTGACTAGAAGTCTTTCTTCTCTCTGGATTCTTTTCCCATCTTCTGGCCATTCACGGGGCACATGTTTTTGACATGGGTTGATTTTTGATGCAGGTCTCTGGCTTGACGCAGCCTCGAGGGAACTGGTTTAGTGTGCATTCCCTGTATCACACCTTACATGAGGATTACAGGGAGATTGTAGATGGATGGGGGTTTCAGGCCTTCTTTTCGATCATGCCCCGTCGTTGTTTGCACAGGGTATATGAGGACTTTGTTTGGTACTGGTTCCACTGCATCACCCTTCATTTTCTTGATTGTGAGGTGATGATGACTCCTATAGATTGGAGATTTATCACCAAGATTGAAGTTTTGAGACGAGAAATGGTGCTCGTCTGATCGACATTTCGCTCACCATAGTTAAATCCCTATCGGGAGTGCCATGATCGGCATTCAAGGGTTAGGCCCATCCATTAGGTCCCTCGAGTATTGATTCCTGTGATTCGGGACTTTGTAATCGCCTCCACCGATGATCGAGGGTTAGAGATCGCATTCCGAGGCGATTGTTTTGTCAATCATCGGGGTTGCTTTTGGCATGATAACTCGTCGATGGTGTCCTTTGCATTGATCAACGCCACTCAACACGTGGATCATCTTGGCGACTTTGATTGGGGCTCCTACACTTTTGCCTATTTTCTCCTGGGGCACGCTTTCTTTGCCGGAGGTGTGTGATGATGCTTGGCTAGATTCCATCGCTTTTTTCTTTGGTAAGTACATCTTTATGTACTTTTTAATTTTTGCACTTACTTTTTGGCAGCTTTAGTCACTGAGGACTTTTGATACTTACGTGGACAGCTTTGGACATTTGAGAGGCTTCCTTGCCTACAACCCTTTTCAGCATTAGGTCTGGAGACCTATCCTAACGGACGGAGATGGCATTACTCCATTTTGACAGAGGTCACTGTTGCTGAGAGATTCACTCATGCCCATCTTCAGTTGGAGCTATTAACGACGAGTTCAATCACCTGGACGCCGTATACATCCGAGCATTTAACAGTCGGATTTGATGGAGGATTCCCTACTGGCAGGGAGTTTGATTTATCGACCCGTAGAGCCCCTCTATTGACGGAAGGGGGATGGGAGCTCTATCTTGGAGAGCGTGACATTCAGAGCGTCTCAAGGGAGATCCATATTCCTGCCACTCTTCCAGCTTGGCGTCATTGGCCATTGTCCATGCCTTTGACAGACATCCCTTCGAGGGTATTATCGGCTTCGCCTATCGGAGGCCCATATGTAATGTGGGAGGCATTTTGCAGTGGTGGAGCCCTCAGATTATTGGAGCTCGGATTCGCTTACCCATTCTATTGCAGATATGGTGCCAGGATCCGTGATGATAACAGATTAGATAACTTTCTTGAGGGAGCTGACTCATGTAGTTTAGATAACAGATCTGACTTGGGAGTTAGACCAGGCTCATTTCTTTATTAGGCACCTTGGCCGAGATCCGTCAGAGGTGTCTTCATTTTACCCGTCCAGCTCAGGAGCGGGCCCTTCTTCAGGTCCATTTTGCAGCAACTTTGCATAGACACAATCAGGCGAATGGAAAGAGTAAACTGCGGATATCTCATGTGTAAAGTAGTATGAATGAGGCCTAAATGCTCCCATCGGTCGAATGTGTGACATCAACCACATATACAACATTTAATAGAACTACCTCTAAAGAACCCCTCTAGATGGGTGCTACAATGGGTGAGCGACCTCAAGGTCTCAGCTAAAATTATGGGAAGGATGGTACTGCCATGTCTGAGAGCTCGGACAACCACTACCAATCCTACATCCAGATGATCTAAGCGCAGTGGTATATACACATACACCACAATACATATCAGGAGCATGTCTATCCTGGCAGCCCGCCAATCCTCATAGCTATCAAGCTCGCCAAAGCGATCAATCAAAAAGTACATCGAGATCACATGCCCAGAAGAGATCTCATCCATAACAACGCTCTGATGGAGACCCGATAATTGGGTGAATGGTCTCCTCATGTCGCTGATAGCCGTCTGTGCACACGACATCTCCAAATCTAAGCTACCAACCCGGGTACTCTCCAACAGAAGCGATAACTCACACCGTCCGATCCGGAAGACCTGTCTATCTGGCGTCCAAAACGGTAGAATGCCATCAATAAAGCCGGTGGGAACCTAAAAATCTATGAGGGCCATCGAATGCCCCAATATGTGGTCAACAGTTCCCCTATCAGGAAATGGCAGACTATCATACCACGCCTCACGAAGCCGCCACCTCGCGGCGGTGGTAAATGATCAATCTGGTCATTCTTGATGAAGACATCTCAGTAGTCTTAGAACCACAAGACCGCTCAGAGGTCAAGTCAAATCACAATTTGTTCGAATGCATATACAAGATACACGTGCGTGATGACAAGAATATAAACATGATGCGTAAGATAAGATATGATGTAAATATCTACAACCACTTATTCATCAAGATAAAACATCCTCGTATCCCGTACAAACTAGAAGGAAGAATACAGGGAAAATGGGGCACCACCACCCAGCTAATACAGTGGTCTATTAAAATGATGGCACATAAGCCGAATAGCCAAAACAGTGGCTGACCAAAAATATAGCTACAATAACTATCATAGGAAATCTAAGACATCGTCCTCAAATCGATTAACTCCGCTTCAAGATCCTCTCATGCTGCATAAAGTCTGCTGGGATCGTGCATCAGGCAGTATAAGGAGGATCTGCCCCTACAAAATTGATGTTAAAAGGACCGACAGAGGGACCCGCTCCTGAGCTGGATGGGTCAAATAAAGATGCCTCTGATGGATCTCGGCCAAGGTGTCTGATAAAGAAACGAGCCTGGTCTAACTACCTGGTCAGATCTGCTATCTGAACTACATGAGTTGGCCTCCTTAGACAAGTTATCCAATCTGTCATCATCATGGATTCTGGCACCAGGTCTGCCATGAAATGGGTAGCACGCGTCTGACCTCCAATAGTACGAGGGCTCCACCATCTACAAAATGCCTCCTGGCTATACGGGCCCTCTAATAGGGGGAATCCATCAATACCCTCCAAAGGGATATCTTTCAAAGGCACGGATAATGGCCTATGGCGCCAAGCTGGAGGAGCAATGGGAATCCTGATCTCCCATGTGACACTCCAAATGGCACGCTCTCCAAGATAGAGTTCCCAGCCCCCCTCCGTTAACAGAGGGGCTCTACGGGTCGACAAATCAAACTCCCTACCAGTAGGGAGGCCTCCATCAAATCTGACGGTCAGATGCTCAGATGTATACGGCGCCTAGGTGATCAAACCAGCCGTCAATAGCTCCAACTGCAGACGGGCATGAGTGGATCCCTCAGCAACAGGGGCCTCCGTCAAAATGGGGTGATGTCATCTCCGACCATGTGGATAGGTCTCCAGACCTAATGCTGAAATGGGCCGCAGGCAAGGAAGCCTCTCAAATGCCCAAAGCTATCCATAAAAATATCAGAAGTCCTCAGTGACTAAAGCTGCCAAAAAGTAAGTGCAGAAATCAAAAAGGTACAGAAAGATGTACTAACTAGCAAAAACTGATGGAATCCTAGCCAAGTCTACATCACACCCTCCGACATCAGGCGAATGCCCCGGAAGAAATAAGCAAAGGTATAAGAGCCCCGATCAAAGTCACTAGGCGATCTACGAGCTGCGTGGGGCTGATCAATGCAAAGGACACCGTCGATGAGTTCTCCACCACAAAGCAACCCCTGATGATCGAAAAAACAATCTTCTCAGAATGCGATCTCTAACCCTCAGATCATTAGGCAGGGGGTAACTGCAAAGTCCCATCCTGGGCATCAATACTCAAGGGACTAGAATGGACTGCCCGACCCTTGAATGCCGACTGAGGCACTCCCAGCAGGGACCTGACTGTGGTGAGCGAAATGTCAGACACGACAGGCACCAGCTCACCCTCAAACTCAATGCCAGTGATAAATCTCCAATCCATAGGAGTCATCATCACCTCACAATCAAGCAAATGAAAGGACTGAGTCTGGTGGAACCAGCGCTCAGACAAAGCCCTCATATACCCCCAGAGGCAACGACAGGGCAGGATCGAAAAAAAGCCTGAAACCCCCATACATCCATGATCTCCCTATAGTCCTTATGCAAAGTATGATACAAGGAGTGCACACTAAACTAGTTCCCCCGAGGCTACGTCAAGCCAAGGACCTACATCAAAAATCAACCCATGTCAAAAACCTGTGCCCCAAGAATGGCCAGAAGATGGGAAAAGAATCCAGAGAAAAGAAAGACTTCATGTCACCTTATTGGCCTAAAGATATCTCGAAGGATGGTGACTCAAGTCACCCAGCAGCTCCTGAGTAGGAACAACAATGCCTGGGACCTCCGCCCGTGGAGCCTGAGCAGGAGCAGGAGCAGGAGTAACAAACTAACCATCAATATCCAATGGATCTTCATCCTGTGCTGGACGAGCCCTACTCTCTACCAGTCTGCGAGGTGTCCTAGCTGGACGGGCCTGAGGCACATCAGAAGCCCTCCATCGTCTAACTCCTGACGATGCCCTACTAGTTCTTGGTCTATCGCGATCTATCGCATATACAAGTAATCCGAAAACCACCTCCAACGAGGTGTGGTAAGCCTAAAACCTGTGGCTTATTAATCAATCAGTCCAGCATATATATCTAAGTCTTAGAACATACATAGGTTAGTCAAAAACACCAAAAACACTTTAAACCTGCATCGATCAGTACAAAACTCCCCACAGAGTCAAAAATGCATGCTCCTAAACGCCCCAAGATTCTGGAATAATTTTGCCAGAGTCTCCTTTATAAAATGGACTGTCCACATGCACACAGGCATGCCTAGGTGGCCATACAGTAGCACACCTACCCAAAAATAGAGATAATTCATATATATCCAAAAAAATCAAAAATCAGCTTCACATGGTCCCCAAAATACCATAGGCATTTTTTTAGTTAAAAATCCAGGCTCGATAGGCCCCAAAAAAGATGATTAGACTGACCAAAAAGCTCAAAATAGTAATGTCTCAGAACCTAAATTTTCTTACATCCAAACGTGTAATACAACAAAATATACATAGATATGTTGACAGAAAATTTCTACCAAGTCATATAGGCATACATTTTGCGTACATTGCGTCTAAAAGCACCCTAGGTGGTTCATAATCTTTTAATGGATAAAATCTGTGAAAGAAGGATGGAAAATGTTACCTGCGTTGCGCTGAATGCATAGGAACTGACGGAATCAGAATCCGACCTCCTGAACTCCGTTGATCTGAAAAAGAAGATCGAAAATTCTTTCACTGCTCAAATGAGAAAACTTGAAAATGAAAAATCCCACAGCGCCTTAATTAAACCCAGCCAGCCGCACCTCCACCTATAGTAGTCCAGGTGTCTCCCACCTGGCCCGGGCCCGGTTCAGTTTCAATCGAAACAGATGTTCAACGGGCTGCCGATTAAAATCTGAAGAGAAATCGCTACGCGATTGAGCGGTTTGTCCTGAAATCCTGCGTTCAAACAGTGTAATCCTGACAGAAAAGGATACTCCGCCAAGACCCTTGACATTCATCCGAAGCCATGTCCGGAATCAAGAATCAACATATTGAAAAACTACTTAAAATAAAGGTAAAACCGCCAAAAGCGCTATTTTCAAGTTCGAGTAATCGACCGGTAGTTTCAAATAGTTGCTCAACCCGAAGAGAAGTTCGGATCGATCGTGACGCCCCAAAATAGGTTCAATACACAACCCGCCTATTATGGGTCGCCAAGAAATACATGGTACAGAATCTAAATACAAATCTTCAAATTCTAACTTTTAAACTCTCGTACAAAATACGACCACAGTTAAACTGTGAGTTTCAATACAAATACAATATCCACATTCCAAATCAAAGATACGTTACATAAAGGTACAGTCAATAACTGTTTTAGGAATTAAAATCTTTGGAAATTGCTCAAGAAAACCTTCGTACATGGGAGGCCATGCTTCTAGGTTATAATAGATATCATAAGACTTGAGAATTAACCTTAGTTGACCTAATAGACCCCAAAGAAAAATGAGAAGATTACTATTTTGTTCATTCCAATGGTGGGTCTTCTCTTGCCATATAATTATCTCTGTTGTCTCAAACTGAGAATTATATTCCAACCGTACTCCAAGGTTATATAGGTAGTGCTCATGGATATAATCAGTAAGTGGATGTGCACAACCATGTCTTATGATAACATGAAGTCATATATGGTTAGACATCTTGTATGATAGTGACAAAACACCCTTCCAAAGTTTGGTTCACCTCAACCTATTTGGTTCACCAAAATCAATGGTTAAACGACGTATAAAATATGACACACACATTTTAACTTCTCAATATAATTATTATTATACTGTTTTATGAGAAACTTCAATAGCTATCGACCATCTTTCTATTCCCATGTTATCCCTACTCGACCTCGCTACACTCTTATTACCTGAAAGGAATTGTGAAGCAAAAAGGTGAGCACAAATAGCCCAGTAAAGATTATCATGACTAAAGATAATCAAATTATCAATAGCACTCAACAATAATAATCAGAGATTTAGATCATATGGTACATGGTAAAACTTTTCAACCATAGTTGCAGCGGAACGAATAATCCATTAGAAGAGTCAAATAGACCACAATGTTTATCATATCCTCCACGTTAAAAGTCCACCAACAATAGTGTATCCCTGTAACATCAATCAACAATTCCTGTTCATAATCATGTAAATAGTTCATAATCATAATTATGTTGATAAATTTCTCTTCTCACCTAGGACGAAGATAACTTTCAGCACCTGTCTTTACCTGAAACACCAAAGATCATGGTTATATCAAATCACAGTTCCTGTTCATAATCATGCTAATCAATTCATCTTTGCACTACGGGCCAAAGATATTCATAAATCAACAGCTTATTTTTGCACTACAGGCCAAAGATATTCATAAATCAACAGCTCATCTTTGCACAGCTCATCTTTGCACTACAGGCCAATGATATTCATAAATCAACATCTCATCTTTGCACTACAGGCCAAATATATTCATCAACTGTTCATCTTTGCACTACAGGCCAAAGATATTTATCAACAGTTCATCTTTGCACTACAGGCCAAAGATATTAATATCTCAAAAAAAAATACATAATCATTTCAGAATTTATATAAACAATAATTATAACCGTGTTGATCAATTCATTTTTGCCCTTAAGCTAAAGATATTCAATTGTAAATTCAATGGTCATGAACATACGAGTCAACAATTCATCTTTGCACTACTGGCCAAAGAGAACTCATAGTCACGATCATATCAATAATCTACCCATATTTACATTCAAGTCAAATAGAAATTTCATCACCAAGATTATAAAATTGTTATATATGATAATAAAAATAATATGATCAAAACATGAATCCAAATTCAAGAGTAAGATTCACAAATCAACAATAATTTGGTTAGAAAAAGAAACCAATTTTGTCGCATGTATAGTACTTCGTGCATAAGTAACTTGGTGCATAGTAAGACTCGTGCATAGTAACACGTGCATAAGTAATCAGTCTAAAGTATCCCAGTTAAATAAAAAATAATCTCAGTATACGTGAATAAGAACTCCCGACATGAAAAAATTAGAAATTTTCATAAGAAAAATCATATTTTATGAATAAGTACAGATTCGTGAATAAGGTCATATACGTGAAATAGTCGATATCGTGAATAAAGAACCCGACATAAAAAGATAGAAATTTTTATAAGAAAAACCATACTTCGTGAATAAGACCAGTATTCGTGAATAAAGTCAGAGTATCGTGAAATAGTCCGTAGTATATGTGAACAAAGAACCCCGATTAAAAAAGGTAAAAATTTCATAATAAGATTCATACCAATATTTCGATAAAATGATATTGAAAGCAATAACATCATTTACGAAGAAAAATAACATCCCTTACCATCCCCTACCTTAACAAGAGAGTAGTTTTGACTGGAATATCGGATATTATGTGGACGAAAACTTGCACTACTTATCAACTCTCAAAGTATCAAAATACTCACAAAAATACGCTCGATATTATAGAGAAAATTTTCTGGTTCTGGTGTGATTTTTATTTCTAACTAAGCACCCTATTTATAGGAAAATGCCAGAACACCAAAGTTGACTTTTTGCTACCGACGGCTTCTTGCTTTTCTTCCTCCCGCCCACAAGCTTTGGCCAAGCCAAAATTCAGCATTTACAACTCACAAAAAAACAAAAGTGGGGCCCACAGTATATTTTAATCAAAAATTAATTCAGAATTTCAATAATTCATAATAAATAGCCCTTTTATCATAAAAATACGAATCTTATATTCATTTCATAGGAAATTTAATTCTCTACAACTTTGTAGAATAAAGTTTTTCCAAATTCCGAATGAAAAATTTAAATGTGGATGTTTTTCAATTTTCTTCTTTTTCTTTCTCTTTCCTCCTTTTCCATATTCTTCCACTATCTCCCATTTTCTTCTTTTCTCATCCCCATCATTTCTTCCACACACACACACACAAATATTCACACACGTATATATATATAAAATAAAATATTTATAATTATTAAAAATTCAAATTCCATTTTCTATCTTCCAACTCATTTACTCATAAACCATGAATTTATTATAAAAATATATCACCATTATTATATTAATATATTATCACATTTTACACTTATAATGTAATATTATAACAATATATTAGAATGAATTATTTTATCAGAAAAGATAAATTATCAATTTTTTTAACAATTGTCACTTTACTAAAAATTCTTCCATTTATATCCACATTGAATAAATATTTCCTTATCATTATTATCAATAATTAATTATTCACAAATAATATTACAGAACTACAATATTGATAACCAAATCGTTCCCAAGAAAGAGGGGGCTTTCCGATAAGAATTTCTCCTTACTGGCGCGCAATTAGATTAACCTAACCCCTTTCCTCGATAGAACTTTCTAGACATAGTCAATAATGTTATCTAATAATATTATTCAAATAATATAAATTATTGATCTAATACTGAAAAAATAATGCGTAAAGAATAATTATTGAAACATTAATAATATAAAAAAATATCAGACAATCTGGTGTATCTTCTTGGCAACAACGCAGTATTATTTTATTTTAACCATTTGGGTATTTCAGCGATTCTAAGCAGAATAACTACACCGTTATTTTTAGAAAACTCATTATTGTCATTTTCTTCATCCACAGTTATTAGTTGTGGGGCCCATAAATGGCTACGTGATGCATTTAATATTCTAAACAACAAGAATATTCCATTACTACTTGCTTATTTTGAAAAATTTACATATATCACCTCAACTTTAACCTTTTATCAATTTAACCATTTTTGAATAATAATTATAAGAAAATTTGAATACTTTTATTTCATAAAATTAAGGGGTCTTACATCGATCAAGCGATTATAGCCATTCGCTCAACTCCCAGTGAAGTTTGCATTGACCAAGAAATAGTCTCAAATTAGTTGCTCAACCCATGAAGTTCGAGTACTAACTAAAGTAGTTTGTTAATTATTGCTCAACCCCGAAGTAAGTTCGCATCGACCAAAGCGGTTTGCCAAATTTGTTGGCTCAACCCTAGTGAAGTTCGGCATTGATCAAGCAGCTTTAATCTGTTGGCCCAACCCCAACAAAGTTAGTCATCGATCAAGCACTTTCAACCATCGCTCAACCCAATAAGTTTGGTAATCGACCAAAGCAGATTTCAACCGTTGGCTCAATCCTAGCAAAATTTAGGTAGTCGATCAAGCATTTTCAAATTGTTAGCTCAATCCCAATGAAGTCGTGTTTTGATTAAAGCAATTTTAGCCGTTGACTCAACCCCAACGAATTTCGTGTAATCGATCTGGCAATTTCAATTTCGGTGGTTTAACCTCAAAGAAAGCATTAAATCTTGTCGATGACAACTCACCATTGGTTCAACCCAAAGAAAGTTCGCATCGATCAAACAATTTCGGTACCATTAGCCAAGCCCAAAGAAAGTTCGGTAATCGATCAAGAAATTTTAGTCATTGCTCTCTCACTGCAATGAAGTTCAGTAATTGTGAAGCAATTCGATCATTGGCTTAGCCCCAACAAAGTTAGCATCGATGGAAGCTATTTCGATCGTTAGCTCAACCCAGTGAAGTTGGTCTTCGAAAGCAATTTTAGTAGTTAGGCTCAAATTTCAATGAAGCATTAGGTCTTCGATCGATGATAACTCAACCATTGGCTCAACCCCAACGAAGTTCGGTCGACCAAAAGTAATTTGACCATGGCTAAACCCAACAAGTTCGTCTTGACTAAAGCAATTTCAAATAGCCAGGTTTCAAATTTCAAAGAAAGCATCAAAATTGATCGATGACAACTCACCATTAGCTCAACCCCAATGAAGTTGGCATCGACAAAGTAGTTTCAATTTGTTGGCTCAACCCAGTGAAGTTCGGCATCGACTAAAGCAGTTTCAACCGTTGGTTTCGATCCGATTGAAGCATCAAAATCGACCGAAATCAACTCATCGTTGGTTCAAATCCAACGAAGTTTGGGTACTGACCGAAGTAACTTCAACCCTCAACTAGCCCTACGAGACATCAGGGACGATCAAGGACTGAAGTCTTACAATATTCCATCTCCACAAAGGATAGATGATGGAATATGTTATACACATCCTCAAAAAGGGAATCACTGAGGTAGTATAAATCATGTCCGCTCCCTCAGTACACACAAAGCTATCGCAGAGGATGTCATCCCCAACAGGTCAAGACGAGAAAATCTGTGATAGATTATCTTTGCCAATCTCACCAGAGGTTATAGAGCGGGCACAAAGGAGGTCACTCCCAGCAGATCAAGAAAAATTTGTGACAACTTATCTTCAATCAACTCAATATATACCAAGGCTATCGCAGAGGATGTCATCCCCAGCAGATCAATACGGGAGAATCTGGGATATCCCACCTTCAATAAAATCATCAAAATCTCTGAAGCTACCACCGAAAACTTCATCCCCAGCAGATCAAGATGGGAAGATCAGTGATAGCTCACCTTCACTCAAACTCCTCAAAGTCAAACAAGTTATCGTGAAGGATGGCATCCCCATTAGAGAATGACAAAGGTAGTTCGTGGTAACTTTCCAACAGCATCAATGGCTACACAAGATAGCGTCATCCCCAGTAAGTGGTAGCGCCATCAGCCGAAAGTAGCCCCATGCTACTCCAAGGCGCCCAACCTTCAAAATGGCTCTGGCATTATATATATCCAGTGTCTACTAATCTTTATCCTGTCCATTCCACTACTTTACATGGACATGATAAAGAGGGGCAACTGTAGACACTCGAATTTTTTTTCCCCGATATCAACCCAGCACAAGGGCAAAACAGTCAATCAACGCAAATTCGACCACCAATGTCGGTCCTTCAACATAAAATCGATCACAAGTATCGGTATTCCAGCCAAATCTGACCACCAACATCGGTCTTTCAACCTAAATCTGATGCCACATATCGGTGCCCCATCAATCAAGTTTCGACAGTCAATCGGACCATCAAGCAAGATTCGATAGTCAATCTGACCGTCAATCTATTCCAACCCCGGTCTCAACCCGAAAAGTCAAATTTCAACCCCAGTCATCAACCCAGGAAGTCAAATTTCAACCCCCGATCATCAACCCGGGAAGTCAATTCAAACCCCGATCATCAACCCGGGAAGTCAAATTCAACCGCGGCAGCAACCCGAGAGGTATCAATCAACCCCGACCTTAATATCGGGTCGTCGAATCAAACCTGGTCTCAATCAACCTGAAGCATCACAATAACTCTAGAACAAAACTTGGAACGATCACGTCAGCCTCGGAGACAACCCTGAGGTCAAAAGGAACCACCGTGACCCAAATCTTGGAATCAGCCCCCGGAAGTCAACCAGCGACCATGCCGACACTACAGGCAACCCCGGGAGGGGTACACCAGTTATTTCATCAACTTCTCACCGACTTAGTCAAACTCAAGCCAAATCGATGCCGCCAACGTCAGAACCCTAACGACGATCCCGAGTGGCAACTACGCAAGACAGCTCAACGGACAAACTGCGAGAAATTGAAGACCTGGTTATGGACCCATCTTCTTTTATCCAGAAAATGTTTTTTTTATGTCATTGTGACACTCTCGGCTAGAGCTTTCCGAAAAGGTACAACACGCCTCAAACGGACGCTCCGATCAAAAGTTAAAGTGTTTCTAACCGAACATCGCATTGCTCGGAGTGCATGTACTTTGAGACGACCAAACTAGACACCCGGGCCCCACCACATAGAGCCACACCTCCACATGTGACTGCCGCATATAGACATGCATCTCCCCACTATAAATAGAGGGGCAGCCCCCTCTCATTTTATACGAATTTTCAAGCAGCGAAGCCCTGCCCGACTAATTTTTTGACTTCTACACCTCTTCCAAACCTAAATTTTTTCACTCCAACATGTAGATATACCCAAATACTACCACATATCAAAAAACCACCGGTATATTTAGACGTTTCAAGCCCACTAAGTGGCAAAAAGCCCGTTGTGCAGCCCATTATAAGTATTTTTACGATTAACAAGTCAATACTACTACTTTGTGTTGTTTTCCACTTGCACACAAAGTTTCATTTTCAAAACACGCCCAAAACTTAGCTGTTTTTGTCAAAAATTGATATATTTTTGTACATAAACTCTGTTTTCAACATTTCCACAACTCGGATTAACGATCCGTCAGCTCCAGTAGCTTCAATGCGCTAACACTCACATATTTGACAACTTCACCGGACTGGGTTATCATACTAGTCTGGGTTTGGTCCTTTTCTGTACATATTTAACTTCAAATGTACTAACATTTCATTTTTATCAAGCCCGAATTTCAAATCTTTGGTAGTTTATCGCTATATATATATATATATATATATATATATATATATATATATATATATATATATATATATTTATGCATATATAAACGACTTTCACCATCTTTCGGTACTCAAATCAGATTACGGTTGACTACATTTCTGTCAATATATATATTTATATATTTTCAGCCGGCCTGGACTATTTCGTGGTCATATTACTACTTTTGCACACTTTCCCATACTGGGTGCTCTCCCCAGTCACTAGGTGACTACTATTCTTTCAATTTTAATTCAAGTACGGGCTTTGGCATGCAAATCATCCGTCCTTTTTATTTCTTTTATATATATTTCAATTCTGTCATAGCCTAGATTATTTCGTGGCTATTTACAGTTTTTAATATATATATTTCGATTCCAGTCCGAGCCTGTGAGTGAAAACACATCGCCCTTTTACAGCTTTTATATATATCTGTACATATATATATTGCTTTCAATTCCATTCAACTGCGGCATATAACATTAATTTGTATATGAATTTGCACTAACATGTCCAACTCCATTTCTATTTCCAGCACTGAGAGCAAACTCGCGTCCCTTAGATCTCTATCTAGTGGGAATGAGGCACTTTGGCCACACGCAGCTAGGATTTACTGATGAATTTTTGGTTCCATTACGTTTTGAGGACGTATATATTTCATTTCTGTACAAATTTGAACTGTGTAGGTTGATTGGCTACTCATATGTGAGCCTAGGAATCGTGGGATTCATGATCAAAACGATCAGAATATGATTCCCACGATGGACAAACTCCGATTGACAGATGTACCCTGTCGGTTTTTCTATTAAATGTACATACCAGACCTTAAAACGGTTATCCGGATTTAAGGTCTCATCATAGTTAAAAAATGCTTGTCATGTCAGCGTCCCTCCAATGGTTTAATACCCACGAGGAGATCGACACGTTTATTTTGTTGTTGTGGTTGATCACGTCGCAATACACCTCGCATGCAGCCTTAAGGCTATAAAGATAAAATTTAGAAGTATCAAAAGGCTTCAATTTCTATGCCAACGTAGGGGGTTTGATAAACAGCTTTCAAAACTTCACAGTAAATTCAATTTCAAAGCTTTTCAAATCTAATCAAAAAATGCTTTTGCAAATCAAGTTAAAGAATGATTTTTGAAAATCACATCAAACCCTTCGTATATAGGTTTAACGAAGCAAAGCACTACTTTTAACCAATCAATCAACAGGCCCAATTTTCAAACAACATTCACTCACGCATTTCAGTTTTAAAGGGAAAATTGAAAAGATTGTGGTACCGTGTTAACACGGGAGTCATGGGGTGCCTAACACCTTTCCCACACTTAACCAAGCCCCCGAACTCAAAACTCTGATTTCAAAGACAAGTTTCGATAGTGTCCAGCAATTGGGCCTCTTTCAAATCAAATTCGGTTGAGTTGGTACAACCATTTCCAAATCTACCAACTGGCGACTCTATTTAATCAAATCAAATCGTCAACATATATACATGTTGGCCTCTTTCCTAAAAAACCCATCAAAACCTTTTTCCAAAATAAAAAGAATAAGGGTAGAGATAACTTGGGATGATCGATTTGAGAAAACCAGGTTACAACCGACCTGCAACTTTTTCTTATATTTTCCAACGTCGACAGTCATTTTGAAAGAAAAAGAAATACTTATTGGAAACAAGGACCGACACAATTTTTCTAGTTTCTTTATGATTCTATGAATTGGTTATTGTATAGGATCTTTGTGTTATGTTATATATAATTTCACTACTAAATTTATATACACATCTTAATGATATTATATTTTGTGAACAAACAGATTGCGACTTCTGATCATTCACTATATAACCAATTCAAGAGAATTGAAAAGATAAATTTTCCCCCCTATACTCCCTGAGAAGTGTAAAAGCTGGTTTGTCCAGCCTCTCCATGAAATCGGGAAACATCCTCGATTTTAAAGCCCCAAGTCTTTTAGTTGTTACTCCTTTTTTTGCAAAATCAAATGCCATAGAGTGAAGGGTTGTCAACTAAGACATTTGTTACTCATAGTCTTATCTGACTCAAGGTTTGCATGTAATATAAGAGACTCCTTGAGAGTTGCATGAAATTCAATAGTTCCCAATTAATAAGTGTTTCAATTAATTCAACTGTACTTCCTCTCAAACTCCTGAACAAAGTGGTTAATTCTTGTTGCATAGAATTCAATAGTCCACTTTGTTTGGGAATTCGAGAGGAAGTATAGTATGGTGAAATACTTATTGGAAATTAATTGTTGAATTTAATTCCTGCAGCTCTTCCTTTGTCTCTCATACCTTGAGTTAGATAAGACTTCGAGTAAAAAATATCGAATTTGACAACCCTTCACTCTATGACAGTTGATCTTGCAAAAACAGAAGTGAAGCTAAAATTAAGGCCTAAGACTATATATAAACCGAGGATGTTCCCAATTTCATGGAGACGTGGACCACAACTAGATTACACTTCTCAAGGAGTACTTGGGATAAACTTTATCGACGACGACTATCAAGATTGTAATCTACTTCTTACACTAGGCGCTGATATCAATGATGATGTCAAGGTAATTTTGTCATGAATTTAGATTTATGCATGCATGTATGTTTAGTTACTAATTATGGTTCTTCTATTGTATCTTTTCTTCAGGAAGTTGTTTCTCTTTGCTGGAGGACTATAAATATGACTGGTAAGCGTTTCTAATCGTAATCTACTTCTTACACTTGATTTGTTTGATGTCAAAGGCAAATGTCCATAATTATAGTTTTAGATTCAATATATAGTTTTATATAAATTTTAGTCGCTCAAGAGATTTGTTTATTGTGTTGGTTAATTTAATTAGTTTTGGTGATTTATATATACTGTTGTGTGTTGATGGGATATAAAGCAGGTACAAATAGGTGTAAATTTTTTGGGAAATCCACAAAATAGGCAAAAAAAATAATTGTTAATCAGTGACCGCATACGGTCGCTGATACGTATCAGCGACCGTGTGTGACTTGGCAATAGCAGCGACCGTTAATGGTTGCTAATGTTGGTCACAGACACGTGGCCCATGTTAACAATGGGCGTGACTGAAGCTTAAGCGGATCGATAGCGGTCGCTATGTGTCAATCGCTAACTTAGGTCCGCTAAAGGTGGTCACGCCGCGATGCACTTAGCGATCAGATAATGTGCGACCACGAGCTGCGACCGATCCCGATCGCAGATGGCCATCTGGACGGTCGCTGATAGGCCTGTTTCTTATAGTGAAAATTTTAGGAAATTGATAAAAGGATCATTGATGATTTGATCAAGGACTTTGAAGGCTTTGTGTCTTAGGATTTATTGTAAAGTCATTGCAAATATTTAATTTTTTAATTCAAGGCTCTAGGATATTTTATGTACATTTAATATAATAAGTATTTTATGCATGATCAAAATTGAAAGGGAATTTAGATTAAAATATTTACTGATTTTTATTAACAAAGTTTTTCAAAATTAAAATAGATACTGCCATTTTATATGTCCTAATTCTATTAAGATTGTAAGCTATACGAGTGAAGTGAATTAGAGTTATTATGAATCTCGGAAATTGTTTGTGTGACGGCAGAATAATGATTACTATTGATTAGTGGGTCATTTACATATGTCTCGGAACTCATAAATTTTTTGATTATCTTGGAAAGTTGTTTTGGGAACTAACACTCTTTCAAAGCTCCTAAGTTGTTTATTTCAAAAAGCAACGTGTTATCTTCCTTTACACTTTTTACGAAATTGATATATCTTCTACTCCCTCCGTCCCAAATTAACGGTTCAGTTTTGACTTTTTTAAGTTAAATTGCCTATTTTTAGAATTAATAATTAAGCATATATAAATATATTTCTAAAATTATAAAATTAGGATTAGTAATAAATTGTATATACTTTCTTTTGATTATAATCTTTTCACCTATATTTTAGCAAAAATAGTAAAAAGATTAGTTTTAAAAATGATTAATTTGACTTTAAAAAATCAAAATTGAGCAATTAATTTGGGAAAGAGGGAGTATATTGGAAAGGGAGTGTGCGGCAGTATGTAATTAAGAGTCATGATTACATGAGGAGATTTGATATTGAAGGAGTCAAACAAATAAGTCTGACTAAAGATTTACATGGAATGAGTTTTACCGAGTACATGTGTTATCGGTTTGATGTGTTCCTAATAGAAATACAATTGGATATTTTATAACGAAACTAAATTTACAACGGAAATATTTTTGGGCTATAAATTGTATTGGAATGTTTCAGTAAAAATACAACACATACGAATTGATATTGCGCTGATTATATACCAAAAAGGTATAATATTATTTTGGTGCAATCATACAAGCTGCTGAGCAATTAATTTTTAGTGTTTTTGACTAATTTTTGAGAGCTCTAATTGATTATTTACTTTGATCATTAGACCTCTATATTTATAATTCTTTTTGATTTAAACTAAGTGTTGTCTAAAGGTATTTAATTCGGGTGGATTAAGAATTATTTACAAACAGGTTCAAGGAAGCATATGTGCTTAAGGAGTGCATTAGTGCACAAGGAGCAAAAGTGCTCAAGTGAATTTTGTAATTCAAGTTTTTGAACTGTTTTGTAAAAGAAGTCAATTTAAAGAAATAAATTGAGTCTCCAATACTAGTTGGTATTAGACGTGGAGTAGGTTATTATTATAGAGGATAATAGCTGAACCACGTAAAAATCTTGGTGTTCATCTTATTACTTGCTTTATCTTATTTGCTCACTAAAGATATTTAATTGTTTTGATAAATAAAAATTAAGTATTTTCATTATCACAAGATAAATTGTTTAACACTAAGTGTTTTTACAAAGTTATAAATTCATCTAGTTATTTTCATTAAATAACAAGATTAAAGATTTAACCAGTACGCCATATTTATCCAGCAAGCTGAATTCTTTAATATAGTAAGCTGAATTAAGTAGTTTTTGCTTAAAGTTTAAAAATTGGTCATAGTTGTTCCTACACTTATTCAACCCCCCTTCTAAGTGTGCCTTATCTGAATTTCATTTGGTATCAAAGCTTGACTCTATTTATCTTGGTCTTAAAGGTGACTTGTAGGGAAAGATTCTAACATGGCACAATTCAGGAACAACAATCAAGAAGGCCAATCAACTAATAAACCTCCTTTGTTGCATGGCACGTAAAACTACAACTTCTGGAAATTCCGAATGAGGATCTATCTTAAAAGGGATCCTTGGGAATGGTGGGCCGTGGAGAATGAACCAGTTACTCCAAGGAAAGATGACGGCACTCCGATGACTTTGCTAGAAATGGACTCAACTGAGACCTACATGGTTTTCTACGATTCAAGGGCTATGAACACATTACTTAGAGGCATGGTACAATCTAAGATCGACAAAGTTTCCTCATGCAATACAAATTAAAGAAATTTGGGACACTCTACAATAGTAAGCCGTGAAGGTACATCAAAGGTACGAGAAGTCAAACTAAGCGCTTTCATTTGCACGACTATGAAATGTTCAAACTTGAGAAAGACGAAACCATAAAGATAACTCAAGCAAGGTTCCTTGTTCTACTAAACTCTCTGAAGCTACTTAAAAAATCAATCCCACAAAGTGAGATTAACCGTAAGTTACTTCGGGCTATGCCCAAAAGGTTTACTTCTAAAATTACTACTCTTCAAGATTCTGCTACTATTTCTACTATGGATACTCTAACTCTTTTCGGTGAACTTGAGGAATATGAACATCAATTAAAAAGATATGATGATGAGGAGGAAACCCCTCGAAGAAGTTTTAGTTCTTAATGCAGGAAATGAAGAAGAACTTAATGGTGACTCATATGAAGAAATAACTATGATGTCAAGAAGACTCAAAGGATTACTTCAAAGGAAGAACAAGAGGAGGAATACGTTTAACTCAAACAAGTTCAAGGGAAAGAAAACCGAAGAGACATGCTTCGAATGTGGACGTCCTGGTCACTTCAAAAAGGATTGCTTTTAACTAAAGAACAAAAGAAAATCTGGCTTCAAAGCACTTGTCACTTGGAGTGATGAAGAGGAGTCCGAAGTTGAGGTCGATGCCAAGGACGAACTAGCTCAAGTCTTCTTCATGGGTGTCGACGTTGGAAAATTTAAAAATCCCATGGGTCGGTTTATAACCCGGGTTTTCTCAAATCGATCTTCCTAAGTTCTCTCTACCCTTATTCTTTTTATTTTGGAAAAAGGTTTTGAAGGGTTTTTTGAAAGAAGCCAACATGTGTCATGTCGACGATTTGAACGTTTTACAGAGTCGCCAGCTGGTAGATTTGAAAATGGATGTACCAACTCAACCTAGTTTTGATTTGAAGAGGCCTAATTACTGAACACTATCGAAACTTGATCTTTGAAATCAAAGTTTTGAGTTCGGGGGCTTGGTTAAGTGTAGGGAAGGTGTTAGGCACCCCCACGACTCCCGTGTAAACACGGTTCCACATCATTTCAATATTTTCCTTAAAACTGTGAATGCGTGAGTGAATGTTGTTTGAAAATTGGGCCTTTTGATTGATTTGATTGAAAGTAGTGCTTTGCTTCGTTGAACCTATATATGAAGGGTTTGATTTGATTTTGCAAAAAGTCTTTAATTTGATTTGTAAAAGTGTTTTGATTAGATTTGCAAAAGCTTTTCTTTTTTGAATTGAATTAACAGTGATGTTTTAAAAGCTGTTTATCAAACCCCTATGCTGACATAGGAATTGAATACTTTTGATACTTCCAAATTTTATCTTTATAGCCTTAAGGCTGCATGTTAATGGTGATGTGAAGCATGATCATCCATAAAAATAAATACTGCGTGTCGGTCTCCTCATTGGCATGAAAACCATTGAGGACGACGACACGACAAACCACATTTTCATTATGATGAGACCTTAAATTTGGATACTTAGTTTTAAGATTTGTGTATGTATATTTTACAAAAAAAAGCTGGCGGTACATACATCTGTAAAATGGTGTTTGTCCATCATGGGAATCGGATCTCGATCTATTTGATCGTGAATCCCACGATTCCTAGGTTCACATATGATTACCAAATAAACCTGCACAGTTCAAATTTGCACATAAATGGATATATACATCATCACGTCGCAATGGAACCAAGGATTCATCAGTAAATCCTGGCTGCGCATGGCCAAAGCGTCTCGTTCCCACTAGATAGCGATCTAAGGGACTCAAGTTTGCATTCAAAGCTGAAACTATAAAAATAACTAGATTTAATAAAATCTCAGCCATTATAGCTTCCAGGTTCTGTCGGGACCTGTTTGAACCATTGAAAGCTAGAATTGGTGAGATTTGGATAAATATAATCCGCCCGCAGATATGTCAGTGCAGATTCATATAAAAATGAATATTAAATGCAACAGTTGAATAGATGAAGTAAAGCAATATATATAGTTATATATATACAAAAGCTGTAAAAGGGAGATGAGTTTTCACTCGCAAGCCTGGACTGGAATTGAAATATATATATATATATATATATATATATATATATATGTATAGTAAAGCAGTAAAAAGTGCGATAGGTTTTCACGCCAATGCCCGTACTGAAATTGAAATTGACATAAAAGTAGTCGACCAGTGACTAGGGAGAGCACCCAGTATGGCGAAGTGTGCAAAAGTAGTAAAATGGCCACTTGTAAGTAATCCAGTCGAAATAAAAATAAATATATATATATATATATATATATATATATATATATATATATATATCGAAAAGAAATGTAGTTAACCCGAACTGATATGATAACTAGTGATGGTGAAAGTCGTTTATATATGCGTAAATATATATAAAAGTGGTAAACTACCTTGGATTTGACATTCGGGCTTAACAGAATTGAAATGTTTGTACATTTGCAGTTAAATATATACAAAAAAGGGGCTAAATCGGGACTGGGAAGAAAACCAGTCCCACGAAGTTGCCAGAATGTGTGTGTTAGTGCATTCAAGCTATTGGAGCGGACGGATCGTAAATCCGAGTTGTAGAAATGCAAAAAACCATGTTTATGTACAGAAATGTACTAAATTTTGACAAAAACGGCTACGAAACTAAGTTCCGGGCATATTCAAAAGATGAAACTTCGTGTGCAAGTGTAAAACAATCCAAACTAGTAGTATTGACTTTCTGATCGTAAAAATACTTAAAATGGATTGCAATACGGGATTTTTGCCACTTAGTGGGCTTCAAACGTCCAAATCTACCAGTGGATTTTTGATATGTGGCAGTATATGGGTTTGTCTACATGTTGGAGTAAAAATATTTGGGTTTGGAAGAGGTGTAAAAGTCAAAAAATCAGACGGGAAGATCTTCGTTGCATTTCAGAATTATGAAAATGAAGGGGAGTGCACGTTTATTTATAGGCCAGGGAGCCTTCACTCTACCTGCTATTGCCATAGGTAGAGGTACAGCTCCCCAAGTGGGCCCCGCAGTGCTGGGTTCTATCATCTCAAAGCACGTACACTTGGACGACGCCTTGATCAAGTCAAAACTTTTAAACTTTGATCGGAGCGCGTCCGTTTGAGGCGTGCGATACAAAGACCTCGAGGAAGTGTCATGAATGACATGGGATAAAATATTTTTACGGGTCCGAAAAGACGGGTTCATAACCAGTCTTGATTCCCCGCATGATTGTCCGTTGAAATTGCTCTCATACCGCTGGCACTTCGGGATCGTTGTTGTGGTTCATTCGGACTTCGATTGAATCAATTCATCTTGAGTTTGACCGAATCAGTTAAGGTTTGATAAAATGACCATTTTCCCCTCCCGGGGTTGCCTGTGGTGTTGCACGACCTGGGGTGGATCTGGCTTCCCAAGGTTGTCTCTGGGGCTAAATTGCACTTCCCGGATTGACGTCGGGGTTGATCTTTACCTCCCGGGCTAAGACCGGGTATGACTTGACATGTCCTAGGTTGATGTCAGGTTAATATGTACCTCCCGGGTTGATGTCGGGTGACTTGTGACGATGTTTCAATACGAAGATCCAGATTGATTGGTACCTCCCGGTTTCACGGGTCGATCGATACCTCTGCGGTCTCTCGCCGAGGTTGATTTGAAGTCCCGATATTGAGATAGGGGTCTGAACTGATGGCCTTATTGGAGATCAGGATTGATCTGATGGCCTAATATTGAGATCGGGGTTAATCTGACGATCCGATTGACTATCGGAGCTGGATAGACGGTCCAATTGGAGATTAGAGCTGGATAGACGGTCCGATTGACTATCGGAGCTGGATAGACAGTTCGATTAGAGATCGGAGCTAGATAGACTATCCGATTGACTATCAAAGCTGGATAAACGGTCCGATTAGAGATCAGAGCTGGATAGACGGTCCGATTGGAGATCGGAGCTGGATTGAGTACCGATATTGGTGATCGGATTTTACTGGAGTACCGATATTAGTGATCGGATTTGGATTACCGATATTGGGGGTCAGATTTAGGTTTACCGATATTGGGGATCGAACTTGGGTTTACCGATATTAGGGATCGGATTTGGGTTACTGATATTGGTGATCGAATTTAGGTTTGAGGACTGGCCTTGGTGGCCGGATTTGAGTTGAAGGACCGACATTGGTGGTCGGATTTGAGTTGAAGGATCGGCATTGATGGCCGGATTTGGGTGTGTTGATAGTTTTGCCCTCCCACAGTGTTAGTATTGGGGCAAGGAAAATTTTGAGTGTCAACAGATGCCCCTCATTATCATGTCCATGCAATATAATGGAATAGACAGGATAAAGATTAGTAGACACTGGAAATAAAAAGTGCCAGAGTTTCTTCGAAGGCTAGGCATCTTTGAGTAGAATTGAGCTACTCTTGGTTGCTTACATCATCAGTCTGCTGGGGATTATGTTGTCCTGGGCAGTCATTGATGTTATTGGTAGGCTATTGCGAATAGTTCTTGTCACTTTCTGCTAGGGATGTCATTACTTATAATAGCTTGTTTGACCTTGATGGGGATGAGATTACCGAAGATGATCTATCACAGATTGTTCTTGTCTTGATCCGCTGGGGATGATGCCCTCTACGATAGCTTCGTAGATTCTGATGAGGTTGATATGATTGATAATACCTCGGTGATCCCATTTGAGGATGTGTATAACATATTCCATCATCTGTCCTTTGTGTGGATGGAGTAGTTTATGACTTTTGCTCCTAGATCACCTTTCGATGTCTCTCGGGGCTAGTTCGATGGTAGAAACGTCACTGGGGTTGAGCCAATGGTTGAACTGGACTTCGATCTATTCCCGAACTTCGAGGGGGTCGAGTCAACGATCAAATCGCTTTGATCAAGACGAACTTTCTTGGAGGCCGAGCTAACTATCAAATTGGCCTTTGCCAATACCCGAACTTCTCTGCGGCTTTTAACCATTTAAATCGCTTGTCAAGACCGAACTTCACTGGGCTAAGACAACGGCTTAAACTATTTCGGTTTGATTTTTTGATCCCCGGACATGGCTCTGGGATGAATACCAAGGGTCTCCATGGGGTTTCCCTTTCCATCAGGATTACGCTACTTAAACGCAGGATTTTAGGACAAACCGCTCAATCGCGTAGCAATTTCTCTTCAGATTTGACTCGGTAGCCCAGTTAAACTCCGTTTGGACTCAAACTGAACCGGGCCCAGGGGAGTGGGACCCACCCTAGGATACCATAGGTGGAGGTCCGACAGCCACAGGTGGAGGTCCAGCCACTTGGGCTTTAAATAGAGCTCAGGAGTTTTCATTTTGCAAGTTTCCCATTTGAGCTACGAAAGGATTCTGATCTTCTTTTCAGATCTACGGAGCTTGGATGACTAGTTTTTTGAATCCGTTAGTTCCTACACATACAACGCAGTTCAAGTAACGTTTTACATGTTTTTTTCACAGTTTTTAACCGTTAAAAGCATGCGAACCACTTAGGGTGCTTTTAGACTCAATGTATGAAAAATGTATACCTATATGACCTGTAAAAAATTTTTTGTCTACATATGTATGCATATCTTACTGTAATGCACATTTGGATATAAGAAAATTTCGGTTCTGAGGCAGTGTTATTTTCTAGTTTTTGGTTAGTTTAGTCATCCTTTTTGAGGCCTAGTGAGCCTGGATTTTCAACTAAAAATGTCCATGGTAATTATGCTTTACCGTGAGGTCGATTTTTTTTTTTTTTCATAAATATGAACTATTTCTATTTTGGGTAGGTGTGCTACTGAATGGCCACCTAGGCATGCTTGTGTGCATGTGGACAGTCCATTTTACAAAGGAGACTAGCAAATATTTTTTGAAATCTTAGGTTTTAAAAAACATGCATTTTTGACTCTATGGGGAGTTTTTTACTAACCCATACAGGTTTTTTAGCTTCTAGGTTTTGAAAACATGCAGGTGTGACTTTACGAGGTATTTTTGACTGACTCATGCATGTCTTAGGACCTAGAGGTATATGTTGAACTGATTGAAAATGATAACCCACATGTTTTAGGCTTACCACATCCTTTCTGAGGTGATTTGGAGACTTGTTACCGTCAATGGATCGTGATAGTAATCAAGCAGTTCAGATGGGTTCTCCTCTGGTGTTAGACGTAGGAAGGCTTTTGATGTGCCACAGCCTCGCCCAGCTCAAACGCCTCATAAGTTGGTGGAGGCAGTGATTCATCCAGCACAAGACGAACAACTACTGGATATTGATGATGAGGAGGCTCGGTTTTTCGCTCCCCGCTCTCGCCTCCCGCCAGCTCCATGTACGGAGGCCCCTGACATTGTTGTGCCTACTCAGAAGTTGTTGGGTGACTTGAGTCGCCATCCGTCGAGATATTTTCACGCCAACAAGGTGACTTGAAGTCTTTCTTCTTTCTGGATTCTTTTCTTCCTTTTTTCTATTCTTGGGGCACAGGTTTTTGACTTGGGTTGGTTTTTTATGCAGGTTCCCAGCTTTATGCAGACTCGAGGAACTGGTTTAGTGTGCACTCCCTGTATCATACTTTGCATGAGGATTACAGGGGGATCGTAGATGGTTGGGGATTTTAGGCCTTTTTTCGATCCTTCCCTGTCGTTGCCCCTGGGGGTATATGAGGGCTTTGTCTGAGCGCTGGTTCCACTAGACTTAGTCCCTTCATTTGTTGGACTACGAGGTGAGGATAACTCCGATGGATTGGAGATTTATCACCGGTATTGAGTTTGAGGGTGAGCTAATGCTTGTTATGGCTGACATTTTACCCGCTATCGTTCGGTCCCTGTTGGGGGTTCCTACGATGGCATTCAAGGGACGGATAGTCCTATCTGGTCCCTTGAGTATAGATGCTCAGGATGGGACTTTGCAGTTACCTCCGCCTGATGATCAGAGGGCTAGAGATCGCATTCTGAGGCAATTATTTTTGTCGATCATCAGGGATTGTTTCGTGGCAGACAACTCGTCTATTGTGTCCTTCGCTTTGATCAGCGCCTCTCGACATGTATAGTTCCTTAGTGACTATGATTGGGGCTCCTATACCTTTGCCTATTTTCTCCGGGGCATGCGCATGCTTTCGGTGGGTACGACGAAGGCTTGGTTAGGATTTTACCTGTTTCTGCTGGTGAGTACATCTTTTTGTACCTTTTTGATTTCGACATTCTTGTCCATCTTGATCACTGAAGACTTTTGATATTTATATGTTAGTTTTGGGCATTTGAGAGGCTTCCTTGGCTACGGACCACTACTGCTCTAGGTCTGGAGACCTATCCTCGAGGACGGAGGTGGCATCACTTCACTTTGACGGAGGTCCCTGTTGCTGAGGGATTCACTCATGCCTATCTGCAGTTGAAGCTTTTGACGGCGGGTTCGATCACATGGACACCGTATACATCTGAGTACTTGACCGTCGGATTCAAGGGAGGCGTCCCTACTGGCCAAGAGTTTGATTTGTCGACCCGCAAGGTACCTTTGGTGACAAAGGAAGGCTGATGCTCTATCTTGGAGAGCGTGCTATTAGGAGCATCACAGGGGAGATCCGCATTCCCATTGTTCCTCCAGCTTGGCATCATTGGTCATTGATTGTGCCTTTGACAGATATCCCTTTGGAGTGCATTAATGGATTCACCCTATCAGAGGGTTAAAATGATACAAGAGGGCATTCACATATATGGTGGAGCTCGTCAGATTATTAAATCTCGGACACGTGTATACCCAATTCATGGCAAGTATATAGTGCGGGATCCGTGATGATGATTTAATTGGATAGCTTGTCGTGGAGAACTACTCATCATACAGAGACCGGATAGAGATCGACCTAGGAGTTGGAGAGAGCTCATTTCTTTATCAGGCACCTTGGTCGAGATCCGTCAGAGGCATCTTTTTTTGACCCGTCCAACTTAGAAGAAGGTCCCTCTTCAGGTCTATTTAGCAATAGTTTTACAGGGGCATATCCTCCCTTATACCGCCTAGATATGCCTGATCCTAGCAGCTTTGTGCCAACAAAGGAGATGGAGCAGGTTAATCGATTTGAGACTGATGTCTTCAACTTCCTCTGATAACTATTGGAGCTATACTTTTTGGTCAGCCACTGTTTTGGCTATTTGGCGGTTGTGTCATTATTTTGATAGACCACTGTAGTGGTTGGGTGGCGGTGCCCCATTTTCCCTGTATTTTTCCTTTCACTTTATATCAGGATACATGGATGATGTATACAGTAGATAACTTGTTGTAGATATTCCTGCTATATCTTATCTTCTGCAACATGTTTATATTATTGTCATCATACATGTATTATGTCATGTGTATGCATTCAGACAGCTGCAACTTGATTTGACCTCTAGAAGGTCTTGTGGTACGGTGCTACATATGACGTCATCTGCAGTCAGTCGGATTAAGCATTTACCACCGTCTGCAGTGGCAGCATCATTAAGGTCCTGGTATGATAGTCTGCCCTTTCCAGCTAGGGGGACAGTGTACCAAATGTTGGGGCATTCGTTGGCCCTTACAGATTTTCGAGTCCCGGTCGGATTTGTTGAGGGCCTCTACACCCTCACTGGATTACCGAGCGAAGCGAGTTTTCCGCTTTGGGCGGCGTGGTGAGACGACGCCGACTGGAGGAGTACTAGAGATTTAATGGTTTAGATTTAGAGTTCTCGTGCGCTCAGATGGTGATTAGCGACATGAGGAGACAATTCATTAGGTTGTCTGGTCTTCATCAGAGTGTAGTCATGGATGAGATCATTTCTGGGCACATGAACTCTATGGACTTCTTGATTGAGCACTTTGTCAAGCTTGATAGCTTTGAGTGCCATGTCGGAGATTTTGTCATTTCAGCAGAGGCGTCGTATGCATCCAGGATAGATATTCTGCTGATGTGTGTTGTGGCATATGTCTACATGCCGCTTTGCTTGGATCATCTAGATGTGGGATTGGTAGTCGTGGTTAGGGCCCTTAGACAGGGCAATACCATTATCCTGATGATATTGGCTAAGACATTTCGATCTGCCACACATTGTAGTACCCATCCAGAGGGGTTTTTTAGGGGCAGCTCGGTCTTGCTGTATATATGGCTGATGTCCCATATACGACCGATTGAATCCTTCAGGCCTCGGGGCTTTTGCTTCATTCACGAGACATCCAGAGCTTACTCCTTTCAGCCTACAGAGTGTATTGATGCAAAGTCATGGTCGGCATTTTTGTCGGATATTGAGCATCCGTTTGTGATTTTGCCATGCTCAGGGCTATCGTCCCCATATAGCTTCATTACCCATGCATCTGTCCTAGATTATTTTCCTCTAGCGAGTTTGCGTAGAGTGACTACATATCATCCTTTGGCAGCCATGTGTCAGTTTGATCAGCTACAGAGTTTGTACCACTTTAAAGGGTCTACTGATCAGAGGATGTCGGCTTCTTCTATGTCATCCGCCGACTTGGTCAGAGTATATGAGTGTTGGACTCATCGGGAGAGGGCTGATTTCTACAATAGCCATCTGGGCTATTTTTCGGAGTATTTTGCGTAGTTGGAGGCAGAGATAGGAGTGGTAGTAGAGGCTTCTTCATCTCCTAGTGTGGTAACTAACGAGGAGGAGCCCATGGAGGATCCAGATTCTCCTATCGAGGATGAGTTGTTCATGGGTTTAACTGCTGCTCTGGTTAGTGATTCCCTGACCATTCCTATGGGGACAGATCCGACTTTAGCAAACTCACAATTTAGGATGACCTTTGAGCGAGACTCGTCTAGAGCACAGATGTTGGCTGCCTTGTCTGGAAGAGATTTAGCTTTTGCTGAGAGGGATGGACTCAGGGCCACTTTGGATGCTGAATTGACTGAGCAAGAGGAGCTCCGTTCTACTCTAGATACTGCAGTTGTAGAGCAAGATGAGATCCGCTTGGATAGGGATGCAGCATATGTCGAGATCGAGGAGACTTTGATTGCTTGGGATGCAGCTTTTTTGGAGAGGGATGAGGCTATAGCTTCCCGTGATTTCCACATTGCTGATAGTACTGCTCTCCGATGTTACACCCATGGTTTAGTCACCGAGATGAGTGCATATATTGATGACCACAACACCACCTTGCATATGATCGTGGAGGTTTTGGGCCGTATAGAGGCTGAGTGGACAACACTTACAGCTACTCCACCATCTTCAGAGAGAGATGTCATGCTGGCATTGCTGAGCCACTTATCCTTGGGTCCGTAGACTAGCTTTATTTTTTTTGCACAGACTAGATCGGTCATTTTTGTCATGTACAGGGCATTATGTATATACCAAACAGTTTTATATATCAGAGAAATATATTGTTGATGCACTTCCTTAACTAGAGATGTATTGTCATTGCTGAGTGATTACCACTTCTTTTATGACTCGAAGTTGTAGATGTAATTTGAGCTCCTCCTTGATGGACTGACAGTTGAGATGTCAGGGAGTATCTCAGATGGGCCTGTTGACCAGGATAGGCTTGATAGAATTTAGCTTTTATTTGTCTTTGGTGTCTTGGAACTGGTCTTTCATTTTTTGTTTCTTCTTGAAGGTCAAACCACTCCGTAGATGGCTGCCTACGTACTCCCGGGTTGAGGGAGATTAGGTCGTTCGTAGTTCTGGCTAGTGCCGGGTTGATTTGATGCTTTTGATTTTTGGTTTTTTAATTTTTTTTTAGTTTGACCGCACCATGACGCACCGCTTATATGTACTCCTGTGTCGAGGGAGATCGAAGTCAATCGTAGTTCCGGCTAGTGCCGAGATGATTTGATGTTTTTGATTTTTGAATTTTTTGTTTAGTTTGACCGCACCAGAAATGACTCCCTACGTACTCCCGGGTTGAGGGAGATCAGGTCATTCGTAGTTTCGGCTTTCTAGTGAAAAATCAAACCTGATTTGATTTGTAGGACCTGGATGCGGGTATGCATGTGCTTCAGACGTAGTACATTTTCATAGTGTCTAAATTGATGAGTTAGGGAAATTCATTCCCATCCATCTCTTGTAGTCTGATAGCGCCTCCAGTCAAGACTTCTTTGATAATTAAAGGGCTTTCCCAGTTAGGGGCAAATTTTCCTTTGGCTTCATCCTGGTTGGCCAGGATTTTCTTTAGCACCAAGTTATTTTCTTTGAATTGCTGGATTTGGACCTTCTTGTTGTAGGATTTGGCGATCCTTTGCTGGTATAACTGTCCGTGGAAAATGGTTGTAGCCCTCTTTTCATCTATCAGAGATAGTTGTTGATACCGATCTTGCAACCATTGATCTTTGTCTATTTGAGCGTCAATTAACACTCACAAAGATTCTATCTCTACTTCTACGGGAAAGACTGCCTCCATGCCATAGACCAACGAATAGGGTGTAGCCCCAGTAGAGGTGCGCAATGGCGCCTCTGATCTTAATAGGGAGAGAGGCAAAGAGATCACGCAAGTCCTTGTGATGGCGGACATTTTCTGCATGATCTTCTTGATGTTTTTGTTGGCCGTTTCAACAGCGCCATTCATTTTGGTACGATAGATGACAGAATTGAGATGTTTACTGCACAGATTCATCATCATTTGATTGTTCAGGTTTTTGACGTTGTCTAATATGATCACCTCCGGTTGTCCATATCGATAGACGACATTATTTTTGATGAAACTAATGATGACCTCTTTTGTGACTTTGGAAAAAAGTGCTGCTTCAACCCATTTGGTGAAGTAATCGAGCATGGTGAAGATGAATCGATGACCATTACTGGCTTTGGGTTCCACTGGACCTATCACAGCTATCCCCCACATAGAGAAAGGCCATGGTGAACTCACGTTATGCAGCTCATTTGGAGGAGCATGAATGGCATTTCAATGTATTTGGCATTGAAATCATCTTCTGACGTGATCCTCGCAATCAACTTTGATCGAGATCCAGTAATGTCTTGTTCTGATTATCTTTTTGGCCAAAAAATGACCGCTCATGTGTGGGCCACAGACTCTTCCGTGGACTTCATTCATTAATCTTTGTGCCTGCTCTTTATCGAGGCATCTTAATAGGCCTATTCCAGCATCCCTTTTGTAAAGGGCAACTCCGTTCATATAGAACTTCATGGCTGAGGTACTTGCCCCAGTGGGTGTGGATCCATCATGGAGATACTTCTTGGTGTCTTGAAACCAAGGCTGCTTGACAGGAGGTATTTCATCTGATACTTCTCCCACATAACTCCCGTATGTCGGGGCTTTCTGAATTATGAATTGAATGTTATGAAATCCACTCTTATCGGACATGCAGATTAATGAAGCCAACGTTGCTAATGCATCAGTGAATTCGTTCCTACCCCGAGGAATGTGAACGAAGGTTATTGCTTTGAATTCTCGGGATACTTTGAGGACTTGCTGATGATATGGCAACAAATATAGTTCTTTAGTAAGATATACGCCGGTGGGTTGTCTGATGACCAGCTCAGAATCTCCGAAGACGAGTAGGTGTTTAATAGACATGGATTGGGCTAGTTTCAACCCCATGATACAGCCTTCGTACTCGGCCGTGTTGTTGGTGTTTCCAAATTGAAGTTTGGTTGCCACAGGATATTGATTTCCTGCACCAGAGATGAGACTGCCCCAGCTCCGGCACCTTCAATAGTTACTGCTCTGTCGAAATACATTTTCCATGGTTGGACTATTTTCTCTGATTGGAGTTGTTGAAAATTGTCATGATCCCATCGTCCGGGAAATATGTCTCCAGGGGCTCGAACCCTCTTGAAGGTGCTTCTGCTAATTGATCTACAATGCCTTGACCATTGATTGACTTCTGAGTCATGTAGACAATGTCGAATTGCTTAAGGATCAACTGCCATTTGGACAGTGGGAAATTCTACATTGGTTTATTGAATACGTATTTGAGTGGATCCATGCGGGATATGAGGTAGGTTGTATGCCCATGGAAATAGTGTTGCAACCTCATGGAGGCCCATGATAATGCACAACATGTCTTTTCCATCATGGTGTATTTCTGTTCACCACTGCTGAATCTTTTACTGATGTAGTAGATGGCTTTTTCCTTTCCACTATCATCTTTTTGTCCCAACATGCAGTCCATTGCATTGACATTGACAAAAAGGTACATGAACAAAGGGACTCCCTCCCTTGGGGGTATCAGAACAGGAGCTTCAGTCAGCTATTTCTTGATAGCAAGGAAGGCTTGTTGACAATCCTCATTCCATGTGGTGGAGTAATTCTTCCTTAACAGTTTGAAAATGGGTTCACAAGTTGCTGTGAGCTAGGAAATGAATCTGCTTATGAAATTGATCCTTCCCAGGAATCCACGTATCTCCTTCTCTGTACGAGGTATGGGCATTTCAGTAATGGCTTTGATCTTGGCAGGGTCGAGCTCGATGCCCCGATTGCTCACCAAGAATCCTAACAGTTTGCCTGCTTTAACACCAAAAGCACATTTGGCGGGATTTAGCTTGAGGTTGTACTTGCGTAACCTGTTGAACAGCTTTATGAGATGGTTGATGTGATCATCCTCCCTCTGATATTTGATGATGATGTCGTCGACATAGACTTCAATTTCTTTGTGCATCATAGTAAGAAAGAGGGTCATCATGGCTCGCTGATATGTGGCTCTGGCATTGATGAGGCCGAAGGATAGTCGTCGGTAGCAGAAAGTTCCCCAGGTATTGATAAAGGCAATTTTGTCCTGGTCTTCCTCAGCAACCATGATTTGATGGCAACCAGCAAAGTAATCCATGAAGGAATACATGCCATACTGCGCAGTATTGTCGATTAGAATGTGGATAAAAGGCACTGGAAAGTTGTCCTAGAGGCAGGCTTTATTTAGATCCCGATAATCCACGCATACTCGTACCTTCCCTCCTGGTTTAGGTACGGGGACTATGTTTGAAATCCATTCTGGGTATGTTGATACCATGATGATTCTGGCTTTGAATTGTTTAACGACTTCTTCTTTAACTTTTAAACTCCAGTTAGGTTTCAATCGCCTGAGCTTTTGTTTGACTGGCTTGAACCCTTCTTTGATAGGCATTCGATGGATGACAATGTCTGTGGATAGGCCAATCATGTCCTTATGTAACCATGCAAATACATCCTGGTACTGTGTTAGGAGGTCAATCAAGTCGTCTTTTTTGATTTAGTGTGAGGTCTGAACCTATTTGGATTTCTTTGACGTTTTCGGAGGTTCCTATGTTGATGGTGGCAGTTTATTCGAGGTTTGGTTTGGGTTTGTCTTCGACCCATTCTTTGATCTCCTCTGGTACATCATAGTCATCCTCCTCCTCTTGATTAATATCCATCAAATCGAAGTTTAATTCTACATCAAAGTCGGAGTCATTTTGACATGTTGTCATCTCATCAGCAGAGACACATACACCAATGATTATGTCCTGAAAAAATGCTTTCATTAAAATATACAATTACTTAAATACACATGGCATTTGCAAAGCATGACAAAAGTTACTGCTCTAGCTGTGCAATCAAAAGTAAGCAGTAAATGAAAGTATGATTAAGGGCAGATGTACATTCTGCCCCTTTACCCTTTTCGACTTTGGCAAGTGACACTGCTCCAGTTGTCCAGTGTTAAATTCTTATGAATTTGGAGAATCGAGGAATTATGCTCGTCTGCCTCGTCTTGGAAGATGACTGAGACATCCTTGAGAATAGGGTCGAGGCTTTTATGTGGATTGTTCCTCTTATTGATGTGAGGAATTTGAACATGATCTTCGCCGTCACTATCGGGGAGTTCATCATTCATACCCTCGTAGTTGATAATGACTCTCATGTTAGGGAATGGGTCTCGTCCTTCGTACAGGATCTTTTCTTTTCCCTTTTCGCTGTTTGCCTCAGGCTTGAGGGCTTTTCTTTCATGGACAGGTATGATTGGAGGAAACAGTATGGCCGATACCATAGTCGGGATTTTCCTCGTAGGTTTGACCAATTCGGCATTTGTGAAGTTTGGCAGCAGGATTGTGGAGGCATGAGCCTTGGGATGTTTATGTGGATTCTAGTGGCTTTACCCGAATGCATATCCCAATCCTGTTCTTCCAATCTGACTTAGGATTTGGACTGGCATCTTGATACCTTACTTATTCTTTCCTAACCCTTCTCCAGGTTGGAAACCCGAGGATACCATTTCTTGGCCCACGGTCATCACTTCAGTGGAGACTTTAGGCTTTAGGGCAGGTGACCCGATAGGTAGATACTGAGTATCGCTCACCTCGAGAGCTTGAAAACTTGCAGGTTCAATCCCCACGTCCAGGATAATCATTGGCATGTCCCCATGTATGTAGGTAGGGTATTCCGGTTCGACATTGATCGTGACGATGTACTTAAGTTGCCATTGATGATGTACTTAAGTCATCGATGGAGGTGGATGGCTCGTTTCATCCTCCGCCGGATATCATCAGAAAGTGAAGGATATCACATTGTTGTTGAAGATGTGTTCGATTACGTGACAAAATTTCGATTTGTCTCACTGTGTGATGGCAGATGGGCTTCTTCTAGTACCTTCACTAGAATGTTGTGATGGTCTTCTGATGATAGGACCAGGTTAAGGATGGATACTTTCTTAGGTGTGTTCTTCAAGCTTTGCACTATCTTGATTTCATTGTGTCCCATCTTGTTGAGGAACTCTTTGATCTTCTCTTGATACCACCTTTTTCTTTTGCTTAAGTAATCTTGGTTTGACAGGTCCCCACGAGGTGTACAATGGATTATTCTTTGACAGGATGGAAATTTTGTTTGAAGTGGAGCCTTCGATGTCCCCGTAGTTCCATGGGACCTTCTTTAGACTGATGATCGGATACTGAGGTCTGAAGGGAAAGATTAGAGGCTGGGGTGCAGCCACTTTCACAGGATTTTGAACTTCTTGGACCCTTTTCCCTGTCAGTACCAAGGGTGTTAGGATTGATTCATTATCACAGGATATGACAACCACTGTGTCCTGGCTCCATGCAGTGGGGATCCAGAGGCTGTTTTTATCTAAAAGGTCGAGGATTTGATCTCCTCTAATTAGGTCACCCTTCTCGATCAAGTCTTGAATCAGGTTCCGAAGTGCCCAGATTCTTCTTTATCATGGCCGAGAGAATTGGAATGGTACTGACATATTGGTCAGGTTTGAATTTTCTAGATTGAGGGTACAATGGGGGTAACAGATCTGCAACCATCCTCTCATTGATTAACATCTGGAGGATTTCTTCCATTGACTGGTTCAGATTGGTGAAGTTCATTTGAAATAGGAATTTTCTACCCTCTCGAGTATACTCATTTTTGACCATTGGTTGTTCGTGCGACTGGCAATGATCCCTACCAGGGATGGAATTGACTTCCGTCGTGGGAGAACGACTGCCAATGGCTTGATGGATTTGCTTCATCATCTTTCTAGTGAGTTGATGCTGGTAGACGACTAGTTCAGTCAACTTCTCTATTTGTTCCTTGAGAGATTTTATTTCTTGCTCCATCGGGAATCGCTTCTCAAAAGTTTTCCAACTCTCTTGTAAGACCCCAACTTTTATGAAAAAAAATTCAATTTCCTCTATAATTTATTTTGAATAGGAAGGGGTTGATTTGATTAATGTGGTAAGTTATGGGTAAAATGCTTAAATATTTTAAAGTAAGCAAGTGGTTATAAAATATTCATTGTTGTGGGAATATTCACTGGTCGTGGAATATTCTTGTCAGTTTGGGAATATTCAGACGACGATTCTATAATGTAAAAACTGCTTTGGATGAAGAAAACGACACAAATGAGTTTTTTAATAATAACTATGAGTTGTTATCGCTAACATCGCTTCAATACTTGGTGGGTAAAATAAAGTTATACGCTACGTTACTACACAAAGAAGATACCAGTATTGCATAATATTTTTATATTATTGTTAATTCAATAATCACTATTACACAAGATTTCCCATTATCGATCAATAATTCATATTATTTGAATAATATTATTAGATAGCATTATTGGCAATGTCTAAGGAAGTTCGCCGAGGAAAGGGTTAGTTAATCTAATCTAATTGCTTGCTAAGAAGGAGAAATCCTTATCTGGAAAGCCCTCTTTCCGGGAACGACCTAACCAATCAATATTATAGTTATGTAATATTATTTTTGAATAATTAATTATTGATTTATATGATAAGGAAATATTTATTTTGTGGATATAAAAGAAAGAAATAATCTTCGAGGCATTTTTATCAAGATTTTGGTGTGTAAAATCATCCGTTTGTGGATTTTTACATTTTTGTTTTGAATTTCAAAAACTTTCTTCCGTAAAAGTTGTAGAGAATTTAATTTCCTATGGAAAGGACATGAGATTTGAATTTTTTCTGAAAAAGGGCTATTTTTCGTGAATTATCAAGTTCGAGAATATTGTGTTTTAAGTGATTTTTGGGGTTAAAAATATTTTTTAATAAAAACATTTTTTTAATAGTGGGCCCCACTTGGTGAGTGATGAATTAGTCAAAGGTGGGCTTGATAATTTTTAAATAAAATATTATTTTATTAAATTTTTTGTTTTGGCGTTCTAAGCATTTTCCTATAAATAAGGCGTTGAATTAGAATTTGAAAATCACAACAGAATCAGAAGTTTCTCTCTCTATAATATCGAGCGTATTTTTGTGAGTATTTAGATATTTTGAGTGTTGCTATTCGGTACAAGTTTTTTTTCAGCTTTATATCCGATATTCGGGTCAGAAGTACTGTCTTTTTGAGCTAGGGGATGTTATTTTCTTTCGTAGATGATGTTATTCTTTTTAATATCATTATACCAAAATATTGGCATGAATTTTATTATGAAATTTTATTTTTCCCGCTTCGGGTTACTATTCACGATACAACACTATTCACCGTAAAATTTAAATTTTTTTTTTTATTGTCAAGTTGGCTATCAAGGTTGTTATCTTTGATTGGATCCAAGTTTTGAACTTTATTCTTAAATTTTTCTCCACAAATGATTATTATGAAGTATTTTTGAACTTGGATAAAATAAACTACTTAATCCTTACTTTTGTCCTTCATCTCATCGGATTCGTTTCTTTAAAATATTTTTCATCATCTTAAATTTTAAATTGTGATATAAAAGAATATATTCATTCGTAGAAAAAGTGGACGATTATTTTATGAATATCTTTGCTCAGAAAGCAAAAAGAAGATGAAAGTGTTGTGATGAATATGACCAATCGGGTGATATGAATGAATATCTTCGTCAGTAGTGTAAAGATGAATATTTGATTTGGGAAATATATTGATGTTATAGGGATAAAATATTAACGATGGACTTTCAAATCATAGAAGATAGTAGACATTATTTCTAGTTTACTCTTCTGATATATTGTTATTTCCGCTGCAGTTGTTGATCTAAAACTTGTTGTCCATAATATTTTATCTGATCTGTTGAAGACTAACGATAAATTATTTTTCATTATCTTAGTCATAATATATTCTTTACTGGGCTAGTTGAGCTCACCCTTTTCATCTATTGTCCTCTTCGTGAAATGAGAATGTCATGACGGACTAGTGGGAACGAGTGATGGGCGGATTTAAGAAGTAAAGAGAGTCCTCACTATTTTTATAAAATAGTGTGATAATAATTGTAATGAGGACTTAGTTTGAATGTTTAAATTTTCTAGATGTTTGTATTGACAATCACAGTGTCTGGTCGTATTTTCCACAATCTTGTGTTATAAAAAGATTGTATTTGAATTTCAGTAATATGTATTTGGCGACTCAGTAACGGGTGGGTTGACCGGACCTATTCGGGGCGCCAAATTGGTATCGTAGCTTAGGATATGATCTCCATGGAGATCGGGGAATAGAACTAGGAGGGGAGAGACAAGTAAATCCTTCGCTAGAATGTCCTACATAAGCTTATTTGGTATTTAATTGATGGGTCGAGGTATTGGGTTGATATGTTAATTTGTTGAATTAACCCTTATTTTATGGCAGTATTTGAGAATGACAGCTGAGAATGTTAACAATGGAGTGAATGAGACCATGGAGACACCTTTGATCACCAACAAGGAGAACGTGCAACATGAAGACAATATTCCTCATGTGAACAACGATACCGAACATACAATTAACGAAGGGATGTTTAGAAGCTTTTTGCAGTTCATGAAAACCCAGACGAGGGAGACTCGTGCGCAAAATACAGGTGGAAATAATAACAACATGCGAACTGTCACCGCCAAACAGTTCAAAGAGTTGGGACCACCAGAGTTTTTGGGAAAGCCGGATCCGATCAAGGCGGAGACGCGTGTTAAGCAAATTTCAAAGATATTTGATGTCTTGGGATGCACAGAGGAGCAGAAGGTTCCATTCCCCACCTTTATGTTCCGTGGAGAAAGTGATTATTGGTGGGAATCGTGAAGCGCACTCCATACTGCCGCACTCAAGATGTCTTGGGAAGCGTTCCAAAAACTGTTCAATAATAAGTACTTTCCTGAAAGTATTCATCATATGAAAGAGGTAGAGTTCATCAGACTGGAATAGAACAACATGACTGTGTCCCAGTACGAGGCTAAGTTCGCAGAGTTGTCCAGGTTTGCACCTCATTTGGTGGAGAATGAGGAACGTATGACGTGGATGTTTCTGAGAGGTTTGAAACCCGAAATACGTCAATACCTCATTTTTCACAATTTTTTTTATATTCAGATGTAGTAAACAGGGCTCAGATATTAGAACGAGATAATGATTATGTTCAACCAAGGTCGATCGATTTGGCGGTAATCATCGAAAGCAATGACAACCAATGGAAAGAAAGCATCACGACAGATAAAGAACCACTTTGGTGGTAATCGTGGGCACGATAATGTAAGAAGTGATTCAGAGGAGATTTCAAGAAGAGAAGGTACAACAATGAGATTGTGGAAGACGCCGACATCAAGATCACCATCAATCGCTTTTAGTGGAGGATCGACCACCACCGGTCGTACGCTATAAATGCGGGAAAGAGGGACACATCACCCCAAATTGGCCACAACAACTCAAGGTATGTTATAACTGTGGAAATGAAGGTCATATAGCTCAAGAGTGTCCTGTAGCAAAACCAAGTCCAGCGGGGGTGGTGATTCCAAAGGCGGTTCCGGACAAGTCGAAGTTAGTAGTTCCTGGGAGAGCGTTTGTCGTGACTGCCCAGAACGCGAGGAACCCACACGAGGTGATTACGGGAGTTAAAGGTCCAGTTACAGGAGTTGTTTGACATCGGTTTTATTCGTCCTAGTATGTCTCCTTGGGGTGCTCCTGTTTTATTCGTGAAGAAGAAAGACGGAGTATGCGACTTTTGTATCGACTATCGGGAGTTGAACCATGTCACCATCAAGAATAGGTATCTGCTACCTCGTATTGATGACCTGTTTGACCAGTTGCAAGGTGAACAATTCTTTTCAAAGATCGATCTTCGTTTTGGATATCATCAGCTGAAGATTAAAACTGAGGATATTCCGAAGACTGCATTCAGAACTCGATACGGGCATTATGAATTCTTAGTCATGTCTTTTGGATTGACTAATGCTCCTGCTGCTTTCATGGATATGATGAACCGTGTATTCAAGGAGTATTTGGATCATTTTGTGGTTGTCTTTATTGATGACATTCTCATCTATTGCAAAAGCCGTGAAGATTATGAGCACCACTTGAAGCTGGTACTTCAAAGGCTTCGTGAAAACAAGTTATATGCCAAGCTAAAGAAATGCGAGTTCTGGCTTGAGGAGGTAGCATTCCTAAGGCACGTAGTATCAAAACATGGAGTATCTGTTGACCCGACGAAGATTGAAGCAATACAAGGTTGGGAGCAACCAAAGTGCGGGATCAAATGCGTGTAGTAGCTCGGGCTTAATTTGGTTATTATCGGAGATTCATCGAGGGTTTCTCTCAATCGCTACTCCATTAACTCAAATTGACTTTTAAAGATACAAAATTGTATGGAGCGAGGAATGCGAGAAGAGCTTTCAAGAGCTCAAGAGGAGACTTATTTCTAAGACTGCTCGACTAATACCATCCGGTTCGATGGATTTGTTATCTACATCAATGCTTCAGGTAAAGGGTTAAGATGTGTTCTCATGCAACATGGGAAAGTCATAGCCTATGCCTCGCTAAAAACTCAAAGAATATGAGAGAAATTATCCTACTCATGATCTAGAGTTGGCGCAATGTTTTTGCAATACAAGATCTCTAGTGACACTATCTCAGACGGGGAAAGTGGAGATCTATACGGATCACAAAAGCCTTAAATATTTCTTCACTCAAAAGGAACTCAACACGCGACAACGACGTTGGTCGGAGCATTGAAAGATTATGACCATACCATCCAATATCATCCCGGTAAAGCAAAGGTGGTAATGACGATTAAGTAGAAGATCATATGCTGGAATGAGTGCGATGATGTCAAGTATACGCGTGGAACCAACCTTGATTGACAAAGTTAAGTTGCTCAAGCTACGGATCCGGAGTTGATGAAGATGAAGGTGCAAGAAGGTGCGGTTCCGAAAGCAAGAATCGATGAAGAAGGAATACTTCGAGTCAACTACAGACTTTGTGTTCCTAACAATTCTGACTTGAAGCATAGAATCATGATGGAGGCACACAACACACCGTTTTCAATCCATCCTGGGAGTACCAAAATGTATCGTGATCTTCGACATACATTTTGGTGGAATAATATGAAGAGAGAAATTCATGGAGTTTATCTCGAGGTGTTTAACTGTTACCGTAAATGCGAGCATCAAGCACCGAAGGGCCATTACAACCACTTGAGATTCTAAAGTGGAAGTGGGAACATATTACCATGGATTTCAAGCATGGGACTTCCCAAGGTTTCTCAAGTCATTGATGCGATTTGGGTTATTGTTGATAGATTAACCAAGTCCGCTTCATTTTTTGCCGATACGGAGACTTATTCCCTCGAACGCCTTGTCAGTATGTGACGTGAATGAGATTATGAGGTTGCATGGTATGCCAAGATCTATAGTTTCGGATCGTGACCCAAGATTCACTTCACGATTTTGGGTTAGTTCATAGTAAAGCTACGGTACGGATATACTGGCTTAGTTTCAAGATATCATCCTCAAATGGACGGGCAATCGAAAAGGACTATTCAAACTCTTAAAGATCTATTGAGACTCTGTGTTCTAGACTTCAAAGGGAGTTGGGATAAGTACCTACCATTAGTGAAATTCTCTTACAACAACAGTTATCAGGCAAGTATAGGCGTGGCTCCATTCGAGGCATTGTATGGGAGAAAGTGTCGCTCTCCAGTTTGTTGGGATGAGGTGGGTGAGGCAATATTATTGGGACCAGAGTTGGTTCATATGATTTCGAAAAAGATCCAAATGATCCAACAACGAATACAAACGGCACAGGATCGACAAAAGAGTTATGCGGATCTTCATCGAAAGGACGTGGAATTTAATGCTGGGGACCATGTGTTGTTACGTGTTGCTCCATGGAAGGGAGTCACGAGGTTTGGCAAAAGAGGAAAGCTCAATCCATTTATTCATCGGGTACATTTGAGATTCTTGACCAATAGGAAATGTGGCCTATAGACTCAAGATTACCTCCAAGCATGTCTCGTGTTCATTAACGTGTTTCACATATTCGTTACGTAAATATGTGAAAGACCAACCACATTATCGAGTTGGAACTGCATTTAGATAGTCAAGATTTAACGACGAGGAGGTAATTGCCAAGATCTTGGATAGAAGGAGCATGTCCCACGTGACAAAGGTTATACCACAAGTTAAGGTTTTGTGGAGGAACCATGCTATCGAGGAAATGACATGGAGTTGGAATCGTAAATGAAAGCGAGGTATCCTCATCTTTTAAAACACTGTGTATACACATCAATTTCGAGGATTTAAATTTCATAAGGAGGGAGGTCAGAAGACCCTCAACTTTTATGAAAAAAAAAATCAATTTCTCTATAATTTATTTTGAATAGTAAGTGGGTTGATTTGATTAATGTGATAAGTTATGGGTAAAATGCGCAAATATTTTTAAGTAAGCAAGTGGTTATAAAATATTCATTGTTGTCGGGGAATATTCGCTTGGTCGTGCAATATTCTCTTGTTTTGGGAATATTCGTATTGACTCACAAGCAGCCCAATTGTGGGCCCTATAACTAAAACCGCTTGATGAAGAAAAAATGACACAAATGAGTTTTTTAATAATAACGACGGAGTTGTTACCATTAACACTGTTGGAATAGTTGGTGGATAAAATAAAGTAATACGCGTCGTTGCACAGTATTTTTATATTATTGTTAATTCAATAATTGCTACTGCACAGTATTTCCCATTATCAGATCAATAATTCATATTATTTGAATAATATTATTAGATAGCATTATTGGCAATGTCTAAGGAAGTTCGAGGAAAGGGTTAGTTAATCTAATCATAGGCTAAGAAGTGAGAAATCCTTATCTGAAAGTTCTCTTTCCGGGAACGTACCTGGTCGCCAATATTATAGTTCTGTAATATTATTTTTGAATAATTAATTATTGATTTATATGATAAGGAAATATTTATTTTGTGGATATAAAAGAAGGAAATAATGCTAAGGTGTTTTTATAAGTATTTTGGTGTAGAAAATCATCCGTTTGTGGATTTCGTACATTTTCTCTTTGGAATTTTGAAAAACTTTCTTCTGCAAAGTTGTAGAGAATTTAATTTCCTATGAAAAGGACATGAGATTTGAATTTTTCTGAAAAAGGGCTATATTTCAGGAATTATTGAAGTTCCAGAATATTATGTCGAAAATGATTTTTGGGGTTAAAAATATTTTTTTAATAAAAAACATTTTTTTAATGGTGGGCCCCACTTGGTGAGCTGATGAATTAGTCTAAGGTGGGCTTGACAATTTTTTAAATAAAATATTATTTTATTAAATTTTCTATTTTGGCATTCTAAGCATTTTCCTATAAATAGAGCGCTGAATTAGAATTTGAAAACCACACTAGAATCAGAAGTTTCTCTCTCTATAATATCGAGCGTATTTTTGTGAGTATTTAGATATTTTGAGTGTTGCTATTCGGTATAAGTTTTCTTCAGCTTTATATCCGATATTCGGGTCAGAAGTACTATCTTTTTGAGGTAAGGGATGTTATTTTCTTTAATAGATGATGTTATTCTTTTTAATATCATTATACCAAAATATTCGCATGAATTTTATTATGAAATTCTTATTTTCCGTCTTCAGGTTATTATTCACGATAATTACATTATTCATCGGAAAATTTAAAATTTCTTTTATTGTCCAAGTTGGCTATCAAGGTTGTTATCTTTGATTCGATCCAAGTTTTGAAATTTATTCTTAAATTTTTCTCCACAAATGATTATTATGGAGTATTTTTGAACTTGGATAAAATAAACTACTTAATCCTTACTTTTGTCCTTCATCTCTCACGGATTCGTTTCTTTAAAATATTTTTCATCATCTTAAATTTTAAATGGTGATATACAAGAATATCTTCGGCCCAGTAGTGCAAAGGATGGACGATTATTTTATGAATATCTTTATTCAGTAATGCAAAAGATGATGTGTGTTGTGATGAATATGACCAACTGGTGATATGAATGAATATTTTGGTCAGAAGGCAAAGATGAATATTTGATTTGGGAAATATATTGATGTTACAGGATAAAATATTAACGATGGACTTTCAAATCATGAAGATAGTAGACATTATTTCTACTTTACTCTTCCGATATAATGTTATTTCCGCTGCAGCTTGTTGATCTAAAACTTGTTGTCCATAATATTTTATCTCGATCTCGTCAAGACTAACGATAAATTATTTTTCATTATCTTAGTCATAATATTCTTTATCGGGCTAGTTGAGCTCACCATTTTCATCTATTGTCCTCTTCGTGAAATGAGAATGTCATGGGACTAGCTTCTGGGGAACAGAGTGATGGGCGCATTTAAGAGCAAGAGTAGTCCTCACTATTTTTATAAAATAGTGTGATAATAATTGTAATGAGGACTTAGTTTGAATGTTTAAATTTTCTAGATGTTTGTATCGACATCATGTTGTGTCCGGTCGTATTTTCCATTTAATTTTGTGTTATAAAAGATTGTATTTGAATTTCAGATTATGTATTTGGTGACTCGTAATGGGTCAGTTTGATCGGACCTATTCTAGGGCGCCACATCTCGGGCCGAGATTGATTTATTTATTTCCCCAACATAGCGGAGGTACTTAAATCCTTCTCCCCTTGAGGTGTTAATCATGTTGACATTCTCCTCTTTGTGTTACGGGAGAGGATTGTCTTGCACATGGGGTTGCTCAGGCTTTGTTACCACAATCTCCCTGTTGTCAATCAAGTCTTGGATTTTATGCTTGAGAGACCAACAGTCTTGGGTGTCATGGCCAGGAGATCCATAATGATAAGCACACTTCTTATTAGGGTCAAAGTTCCTTCCGTTAGTGTTGGTTGGTAGAAGGAGTTGAACAATCTTCTTCTAAGCTATAAGAAGTTTGAAAACATTCTCGAGGGAATCCCCTAGTGTGGTGAAATTTTTTCGACGCCTGACTTCCATGTTTTTCTAGAATTGAAGGTTTGCAGGCTGTGCTGAAGCTTGGAAAGGGGTATAGTTCCTCCTTTGAATGGGCATGTGGTTTGATTCACCCCTTGAATTTTGTCCTTGTAAGATCAAGGAGACTTCTTCGTCTTTCTTTTTGTGGACCCTCCAGGGATTATTCCCGTAATTTTCGGAATGGATATGTTCGGCGATAGCTTCGAGGGCGGTTAGATCTTTTATCTTTTCGGATTTGAGCCCCATTTCTGCCATTTTTCTATAATTGATCATTTCAGAGAATGGTTTTCCTATTCCTGCTAGGACCCTCTCATAATAAGGCACTTCTTGGATATTGATGAAGGTAATGATTATTTTAGATTCACCATACCGGGGTGACTTGTGTCATGTAACTCGCCTCCATCATCGCATATTCTCTAAATGATTCTGTGACGCCCCAAAATAGGTATACATCACCCATTCTAAGTTGTCAATACACCAAGATGTAAACAACTACAACTTTATTATTACAATAGTAAAACGTGAGTTTGAATACAAATATTATCTTCTAGACAATATCTATACCCAAATAAATCCTCATCACATTTATTGATACATTATTTTACAAAAATGGTGAGGACTACTAAACAACTCTCTATAACCATCATTCCATACCCCGACTGCAGACTCGCTACATTCTCACCTCCCGAGAAGAAAAATGGAAAAAAAGGAAAAAGGTGAGCTCAACTAGCCAAAGAAGAATATTATGACTCAAGATAATATACAACAAAATTATCGTTAGTCTTCAAGAGGAAAAATCTAATAGAATACAATAGACAACAAGTTTTAAATCAATATTCGCAATGAAATAATAATTCATTTAAGAGTTAAGTAGAGAATTCAAACTACTATCTTCTATGTATGAATTTTAAAGTTCATCGCTCATCTTCTATCCCTCGTAACATCAATCAATATATATCCGAATCAAATATTCATCTTTGCACTACAGCCAAAGATATTCATCACTTGGTCATGTTCATCTAAACACCTGCTCATCTTTGCACTACGCCAAAGATATTCATCGAATCATTCATCTTTGCACCACAAAGCCAAAGATATTCATCATAAATCATTCATCTTTGCACTATGTGCCAAAGATATTCAATAATATCATCATTTAAGACCGAGGATGATGAAAAATATTTTTAAAGAAACGAATCCAAAGGAAACAAAATGACAAGGATTAAGGATTAATGATTCGTACTTTGTTTTATCCATGTCCAAAAATACCTCAAAATAATCATAGTGGTGTAAAATTCAAGAATGATCAAAACATGGATACAATCAAAGCTAGTATCCGTAATAGATATTTTGGACTAAAAGAAAAATTTTCATTTTTCGATGAATAAAGGTCGATTCGTGAATAAGATCAGATACGTGAATAAGGTCGATACGTAAATAGTAATCTACACCAAAAGTTCTAAATTTGATAAAAAAAAAAACTTCAGATCAATATTTCAAAGATAATGATATGAAGAAATAATATCATTACTTAAAAAAATAATATCCCTTACCTCGAAAAGACAAAGATTTAGTTGAAACACCGAATATCGACTACATGACTTGAACTTGCAACAGATAGCAATACTCAAAGTATACTCAAAATACTCACAAGAATACCGATAATATAGAGAGAGAAAACTTCAGCTTCGTGTAATTTTCAATTCTAACCCAAGACCCTATTTATAGAAAATGCTTGTAACACCAAAGCGTAAAATTTATTAAAATAATTTTATTTAACAAATATTCAAGCCTACTTCCCAAGAATCAATTCAAATTTCATTTACCACACACGTGGGCTTGCAAAAAACATTTTTCATGAATAAAACAATTAAAACCTCCAAAAATCAATTATTTTTTAACTTCAATAATTCATAATAAATAGCCTTTTATCGTAAAATTTCAAATCTTGCAAGAGTTTATAGGAAATTCAATTTCTACAACTTTGCGTAAGAAAGTTTTTCCAAATTCCAAACAAAATTGACCAAATCCATAAACCCGGCGATTTTATAAAGCTATAATCAAATTTCAAATAATAAATGGGGTCCATCGACATGTTTTAAACATTTATGGTAACAAAAATACTCCTCCTCCACATATACTCATATATCCCACATTCATCGTGAAAAATATCATCATTATTATATTATTAAAATATAATAATATATTTAAATGAATTATTTTATCGTAAGAAGATAAAATTTCAATTTTCAACAATTGTCACATTAAAATTTTTCCATCTATATCCACATAAAATCAATATTTTCCTTATCATATGAATCAATAATTAATTATTCACAAATAATATTACAAAATCACAATATCGACAACCATGCAGCTCCTGTGAAGCAGGGGCTTTCCAATAAGAATTTCTTCATCGGGCGCCGCAATTAGTGACCAAACCTCCTTAGATGTAACTTTCTAGACATCGCCAATAATGTTATCTAATAATATTATTCAGATAATATGAATTATTGCTTCGATAATAAAAAAAACCGTAATGACAATTATTGAAACAACAACAATATAAAATATCAACGCAAAGAATTATTGAATCAATAAAATAAAATATCAATAAAGAATTATCCGTAACCATTATCGAGTAAAGGCTTCTTCACGTAAGAATCAATAATTGGTGCAATACCCGTATAACATCGTGTTTTAATCACCGAGTATTTTAACAAGATAATCCAGAATAACCACGCCGTTATTTTTAAACAACTTATATTTGTCGCTTTCTTCATCCAATCGCTTTCACTATGGGCTCACACACGGTCGCTACTGGCCATACCTAATATTCCCCGACAAAGATTTAATATTCCACCACCAAACTAATATTCCCGACAACAATGAATATTTTATAACCACTTGCTTATTTTGAAATATTTGCGTATTTTACCCATAACTATCCACATTAATCACATCAACCCTTATTATTTCAAAATAATAATTAGAGGAAATTTCATTTTTATTAATAAAAAGTCAGGATCTTACAACCTCCCTCCTTATGAAATTTCGCCTCTAAATCGACGACGCACTGTGTGTTTCAAAAGATGAGGATACCTCGCTTTCATTTCTGTTTCCAACTCCCAGGTCATTTCCTCTATAGCATGGTTTCTCCATAAGACTTTAACTTGTGGTACAACCTTCGTGCGTAGGACATGCTCCTTCCTATCCAAGATCTTGACAGGTACCTCCTCATACGTTAAGTCTTCGGCTATCTCGTCCGGTTCTAAATCTATAACATGGTTCGGGTCTTCCACATATTTACGTAACATCGATACGTGAAAAACGTTATGAACACGCGTCATACTTGGCGGTAAAATGAGTCTATAGGCCACAGTTCCTATTCGATCGAGAATTTCAAATGGATTAATAAATCGAAGATTTGAGCTTTCCTCACCTCACCGATTCTCGCTTTTGAAATAACAACTTCTTACACCTCCTTCTTCAAATTCATCATCCCGGTATGTAGCTTGAACATCTTTAACTTTATCGATTAAAGTCGATTATACTCAGATATCATCACGCGGGTACCTAGAGTTTTCATCTCCATCTCTATTATTTGTAAGTTATACAAAATGAGTCTTTGATAATATCAGATCAGATTTGTATACGATCTTCTACTCAACACGCCACCTACCATGTTCACTTTTCCAGATGGCATGGTCGTAATACGTAACTAAATGAGTCTCCTCTCGAGTTCTTCAAGCTTTTCCCACATTCCTCGCTTCCATTCGAATTTTGCATCTCAACGAGTCTCGCCACGTTAATGGAATAGCGATTCGAGAATATCCTTTAACAAATCTTCGATAATAACCAACTAAGCCTTTGTAAAGCTACGATTTTGATTATCGATTTAGGTTGTCTCAATTACGACTCACATCCCAATCTTGGATAACACGTCACAATATCACCTATCGCTTTACTACCGCACAAATATGGCGCCCCTACAAAGAGTCTAGCTTTGCGGTATTCCAAAAGGAAGTCACCAGATAGAGGCTCGGGTATCAACTTCTACAGTTGGGTTGTTAACTCCTGAAGTTCAATAGGAGCTATTAGATATGAAATTTTAGAAATGAGTTTTGTACCGGGTTCAAAGTCTATACAAAATTTAATATCAGGCTTTGGGAGTAAGCCAAGAAATTCTTCAGGAAATACGTCAGGAAAAATCAATAACAACAGGAATATTATTCAAATCTGACGTCTTTATTCAAATCCATAACATGGACTAAGAAAACTTGACATCCATAATAAACGAATGACTTCATGGCTTGATATGAAAATGTTTGACTACAATGGTTTGATTTCTTGAATTCAATAATAAGTTGCTTAGGAATATGAAAACTAACAACCCACTTAAAATAATCAATTTTGGCATGATGAGTAGTTAACCAATCAATCCCTAAAATCACATCAAAAGCAAGTATCTTTAAAGAGATAAGGTCAATGGTAAGGTGATGGTGCCAACTTGAATCAAACAAGATTTATAAACAAAGGATGTGATGAAAGTTTCTCCCTAACTGAGTTTCCACAGATAGTCAAAGTCTAATTTCTCCTGAGTCAAGTTTAAACGCTTGAGCACAAGTAGAGAGATAAATGAATGGGTAGCACCCCAGATCAAGTAAGGTATAAACTTCGCAAGAATTTATAAATAGCTTACCCGTGATTACCTCGCTTGGGTTCCTCAGATTTTGACCAATCATAACAAACGCTTCTTCCAGAACCGCTGACTTTGACTTTTTCCGGGATGTTTTCGAGTCACCGTCCCTCACCGAACTAGGTTTCGCTACTGCATAATCTCGAAAGCGATATGTCCTTCATTTCCACAATTATAGCATACCTTTAACTCGTCAGGGTAGTTTGATTGATATGTCCTCTTTTTCGTGATTCAGTAGATATGACCGGTGGTCGCTCCCTCCTCGAACCAGCTTGTCACCGGTGCCGCCATTTTCACATTGTCGTTGTTGAATCTCCTCTTTAAAATCTCCTCCTGCTCACTTCTTCTATTCTCATGGCCACGATTACCACCCGAGTGGTTACCGCTTTGTCCGTATTCTTCTTTCTCCACCGGGTTATCGTTATTCGATGATCGCTATCTTCTAGATGATCCTCGTTATGGTCCCCATGGAACGCATACTCGCTATCTCGCCTAATAATTGAGCCCTCGCTTACAACATCCTAATAGAGAGAAAATTTATGAGAATGAGATATCGACGATGCCGGGTTTCAAACCTCTCGTAAACATCCGCTACACGCTCCTCATTCTCCACCAAATGAGGTGTAAACTCGATAACTCCGCTAACTTCGCCAGCATCGACACCGCCATGTTATTCTCTCGCCCAGCCTAATAAACTCAACTTCCTTCATACGATTTAATACTTTGTGGAAGTACTTGTCATTGAACTGCTTTCAAACATCTCCCATGACATGCCGAAAGGCAAATGATGGTACGCTTCACGTATTCCCACCAAGAATCTACCTCGTTATTTAAACATAAAAGTAGCGAATGGAACTTTTTTTCTCCGAATCCCAAGACATCGAATATCTTGGTAATTTGTTTGACCCACGCCTCCGCCTTTAATCGGATCCGCTTTCTCCTAACTCGTGGTCCCAACTTTAAATCGCGTCGTGACCAACCGTGAATCGCTATCATTTCCTCCCAGATTTTGAACACAAGTCTCCTCGCCCGATTTTTGCATGAATCGCAAAAAGCTTCTAAACATCCCTCGCTCATCATCTCGCCCGGTGGTGTTGTTCACAGGAGGAACATTACCAAACTTTATTGCACGCTCTCCTCGCTTGGTGAGTACAGACGCTCTCCACTGGCCTCATTTCCATCGTTAATATTCTCAACGACATTCTCAAATACCGCTATAAAACAAGGGTTAATTAAGCAAATCAATATATCACATAATATCCTTATATACCTAACCAACTAATAAATAAGCTTAGTAGACACACTAATTAAAGGATTTACTCTGCCTCCCTCCTAGTTCTATTCCCGATCTCCGCCAGAGATCATATCCCTAAGATCTCGATACCAACCGTGACGCCCCAAAATAGGTATACATCACCCATTCGAAGTTGTCAAATACACAGATGTAAACAACTACAACTTTATTATTACAATAATAAAACTGTGAGTTTGAATACAAATATTATCTTCTAGACAATATCTATACTCAAATAAATCCTCATCACATTTATCGATACATTATTTTACAAAATGGTGAGGACTACTAAACAACTCTCTCTATAACCATCATTCCATACCCACTGCATCGCTTACATTCTCGCCTCCCGAGAAGAAAAAATGGAACAAAAGGAAAAGGTGAGCTCAACTAGCCCAAGAAGAAATATTATGACTAAGATAATATACAACAAAATTATCGTTAGTCTTCAACAGGAAAAATCTAATAGAATACAATAGACAACAAGTTTTAAATCAATATTTGTAATGAAATAATAATTCATTAGAAGAGTTAAGTAGAGAATTCAAACTATTATCTTCTATGTATGAATTTTAAAGTTCATCGCTCATCTTCTATCCTCGTAACATCAATAAATATATATCCGAATCAAATATTCATCTTTGCACTACAGCCAAAGATATTCATCACCGTGGTCATGTTCATCTAAACACTGCTCATCTTTGCACTACGCCAAAGATATTCATCGAAATCATTCATCTTTGCACTATGTGCCAAAGATATTCATCATAAATCATTCATCTTTGCACTACACAGCCAAAGATATTCAATAATATCATCATTTAAGACCGAGGATGATGAAAATATTTTAAAGAAACGAATCCAAAGGAAACAAAATGACAAGGATTAAGGATTAATGATTCGCACTTTGTTTTATCCATGTCCAAAAATACCTCAAAAAATAATCATAGTGGTGTAAAATTCAAGAATGATCAAAACATGGATACAATCAAAGCTAGTATCCGTAATAAATATTTTGGACTTAAAAGAAAATTTTCATTTTTCGATGAATAAAGGTCGATTCGTGAATAAGATCAGATACGTGAATAGTGCCGATACGTAAATAGTAAATCCTACACCAAAAGTTCTAAATTTGATAAAAAAACTTCAGATCAATATTTCAAAGATAATGATATTCAAGAAATAATATCATTACTTAAAAAAAAATAATATCCCTTACCTCGAAAAGACAAGATTTAGTTGAAACATCTGATATCGACTATGACTTGAACTTGCAAAACAGATAAAGCAATACTCAAAGTATACTCAAAATACCTACAAGAATACCGATAATATAGAGAGAGAAAACTTCAGCTTCGTGTAATTTTCAATTCTAACCCAAGACCCTATTTATAGAAAATACTTGTAACACCAAAGCGTAAAATTTATTAAAATAATTTTATTTAACAAATATTCAAGCCCACTTCCCAAGAATCTCAATTCAGCTCATTTACACACATGTGGGCTTGCAAAAAATGTTTTTCATGAATAAAACAATTAAAACTTCCAAAAATCAATTATTTGGAACATCGTAACTTCAATAATTCATAATAAATAGCCCTTTTATCGTAAAAATTCAAATTCGCGTGTTTTTATAGGAAATTCAATTTCTACAACTTTGCGTAAGAAAGATTTTCCAAATTCCAAATGTAAATTGACCGAAATCCACAAACTACATTTTACAGCTATAATCAAATTTCAAACCAATAAATGGGGTCCATTTACATGTTTTAAACATTTATGGTAACAAAAATACTCATCCTCCATATATACTCATATATCCCACATTCATCAGAAAATATCATCATTATTATATTATTAAAATATAATAATATATTTAAATGAATTATTTTATCGTAAGAAGATAAAATTTCAATTTTCAACAATTGTCACATTAAAATTTTTCCATCTATATCCACATAAAATCAATATTTTCCATATCATATGAATCAATAATTAATTATTCACAAATAATATTACGTAATCACAATATTGACAACCAGCAGCTCTCAAGAAAGAGGGGCTTTCCAATAAGAATTTCTTCATCATGCACAAGCAATTAGGGTGACCAAACCTCTCCCTGTATGTAACTTTCTAGACATCGCCAATAATGTTATCTAATAATATTATTCAGATAATATAAATTATTGCTTCGATAATGAAAAATATCGTAATGACAATTATCAAACAACATCAATATAAAATATCAACGCAAAGAATTATTGAATCAATAAAATAAAATATCGAATAAGAATTACTATAACCATTATCGAGTAAAGGCATTCTCACGTAAGAATCAATAATTGTGCAATACCGTGTGCTATCGCGGTTTTAATCACCGAGTATTTTAACAAAGATTAATTCAGAATAACTACGCCAAGTTATTTTTAAACAACTTATATTTATCGCTTTCTTCATCCAATCGCTTCACATGGGCTCATACACGGTCAAGGCTTCGCGTATTTAATATTCCCCGACAAGCATTTAATATTCCACTTCACCAAACTAATATTCCCACAACAATGAATATTTTATAACCATTTGCTTATTTTGAAATATTTGCTTATTTTGAAATATTTGCGTATTTTACCCATAACTATCCACATTAATCACATCAACCCTTATTATGTCTAAATAATAATTAGAGGAAATTTCATTTTTATTAATAAAAAGTCGTGATCTTACAGATTCAGTGTTCTTTTTCTTGATTTTGGTTATTTGATATCTGTCTGGAGCCAGCTGAGATTTAAAACTGTACTGGCTGAGGAAGGCATGGGCCAGTTCTTCCCAACTATAAATTTTGGAATTGTCCAAGTGGGCATACCAAGCTCCGCTTCTCCTACGATTTTTTGAATAGCTACATTCAAGCTTCTCATCCTCTCGTGATAGATCCGAGTTCTCCGATGAAGACTTTCAGGTGTGTGTGAGGATCCCCCATTACGTCATATTTCTCAAAATTTGGAACTTGAAATTTTTCGAGATACCGAGCCCCGAGGAATATTCAGAGATCAGAGTAAGTAACACTACCAAATGTTCCAATTCCTTTGATAGATCGAAGGGTTTCTTCCATCTGTTCTACTTTTTATGATGTCACCAGTTTCATATTCTTTGACGAGGGGGGTGATCTCAAGAGTTTTTTGGTGGTGTCCTAGTTTTGTGGTGTAGGAATCTGAGTTTCGGCCTTTTTCAGTATCTTGACCGCCAGCACCACTACCAGATGCTCCTGGTTCTGGGTGAGTTTGAGGTTCTGGGTGAGTTTGAGATTTCTTATTTTTAAAGGCTTTACTTTGTTCTCACAGTAAAATCTGGCTAGCTTTGCTTATCCGGTTTTTCATTCTTCCAACTCTTCCTCGAGATAAGGGTGGATTCTCGTGGAGCACTTCAAGCCCATGGATGGACCGAAAGTGCTTTTTGAATTTAGATCCGTGACAGACCAATTTTTACACTTACAAAGAAACGTAGGCGTAGCAATTTCGAGGTAGGTAAGGATCGATACATGATGTGTCTTTTAGTGTTTATCCTGCAAAACTGAGGTTAGTTGTTTTGATGGCATAATGACATTTATTTGACAGGGAAAATAAATCTTTCATTATTGATATTTACATGGTGCTCCTCAGTAATTGGAGACTTGACATGGAATTGAAAGAGGAAGGCATGAAGAAGCTTTCTTCTGGATTTGGTCGATCGAGGTCGAATTTATCTTAGGTTACTCTCGCGACTTTTGTTTTGGCATGAAGGCTCCCAGATCATCGCAATCTACTAGAAGGGAAGTCAATTCGATCATTCAACTAGAGCGAATCTGAGTGGTGTATTTTCATGAGGCACCCCCAAAGACTTAGTCGTCCCTAGAGTCATTACTTAACACTGACCGGGTTATCCTCCTTGTGAGAGGGACACACAACATACATTTACATACATTGTGCCTTACCGTTTATGCATATGATGGCAGTCCGTGTGAAGCACAAAAGCAGGAAAGCATTCATTTACATTCATTCAATGTAAAGCATTCATTCACATTAAATGTAAAAATGCAGTATTCACTCATCCATTGACTGTGGAGATGCAGGATTTCACGCATTCAATAGTTTTGAAAGGGAAATATTTGAAAAGATTTGAAAGCGGCCTAAGCCCTCATCGTTCCTCAGCAGAAGTCGCCACCGCCAACGCTGAAAATTTAAAATCCTACTGCCTGGTTCATAACTCGAGTTTTCTCAAATCGACCTTCCTAAGTTCTCTCTACCCTTATTCTTTTTATTTCGGAAAAAGGTTTTGAAGGGTTTTTTAGGAAAGAGGCCAACATGTGGCATGTCGATGATTTGAACGTTTTACAGAGTCGCAAGTTGGTAGATTTGAAAATGGTTGTATCAACTCAACCGAGTTTTGATTTGAAGAGGCCCAATTGTTGGACACTGTCGAAACTTGATCTTTGAAATTGGAGTTTTGAGTTCGGGGCTCAAGTTAAGTGTGGGAAGATGTTAGGCACCCCATTTACTCCTCGAGTAAACACTTGCATCGCATCTTTTCAATATTTCCTTAAAACCGTGAATACGTGAGTGAATCCTATTTGAAAATCGGGCCTTTGATTGATTCGATCAAAGTAGTGCTTTGCTTCGCTGAACCTATATACGAAGGGTTTGATTTGATTTTGCAAGAAGTCTTTAATTTGATTTGTACAAGAGTTTTGATTAGATTTGCATAAGGTTTTCTTTTTTGAATTGAATTGACAGTGATATTTTGAAAGCTGTTTATCAAACCCCTATGCTGACATAGAATCAAGCCTTTTGATAATTCCAAATTTTATCTTTATAATTTTAAGGTCGTATGTGAATGGTGATGTGAAGCATGATCAACCATAAAAATAAATACACGTGTCGGTCTCCTCATGGGTATAAAAACCATCGGAGGGACGTTAACACGACAAACCACATTTTCATTATAATGAGACCTTAAATCCGGATAACCTTTTTAAGGTATGTGTATGTACATTTTACAGAAAAACTGGCAGGGTACATCTGTAAACTGGTGTTTGTCCATTATGGGAATTAGATCCCAATCGATTTGATCATGAATCCCATGATTCCTAGGCTCACATATGAGTAGCAAATAAACCTACACAGTTCAAATTTACACGAAAATGGGTATATACATCAGCACATTGCAATGGAACCAAGGATTCATCAATAAACTCGGTCACAGAGTACAAAGCATCTCGCTCCCACTCAGATAGCCATCTAAGGGCTCGAGTTTGCTTTCAAAGTCAAACTATAAAAATAACTAGATTTAAAGAAATTCAGCCATTATAGCTTTCTGTGTTCGCACAGACCTGCTTGAACCATCGAAAGCTAGAATCATAGATTTGGATAAATCTAGTCCTACCAAGCAGATATGTCAAAGGCATTCATATAAAATGAATATTAAATGTAGCAAATTTAATAGATGGAGTAAATATATATATATATATATATATATATATATATACAAAAGCTATAAAAGTATTATGAGTTTTCACCGCAAGTCTTAACTAGAATCAAATATATATATATATATATAAATTTATAAAATTATAAATAGCTACTTAAATAATTCAGTTTCGATGTAAATGAAATATATATATAGAAAGCAAAGAAAAGTATGATGGGTTTTCACGCCAATGCCCGCATCGATATTGAAATTGACATAACAAGAGTTTCCACCAAATGATCGAGGAGAGCTCCCAAGATTTATGTAAGTGTGCAAAAGTAGTAAATGGCCATGTAAGTAATCCAGTTGATCAATATATATATATATATATATATATATATATATATATATATATATATATATATTGACATAAATATAGTCAACCAGGACTGATATGATAACCAGTGATGGTGAAAGTCGCTATATTTATGTAAATATATATAAAAGTGGTAAACTACCTTAGATTTGACATCCCAAGCTTGATGTAATTGAAATGTTAGTACATTTACGCTAAATATATACAAAAGGGCCAAACCAGATCGAAGAAAACCCAAATCTCATGAGTTGCTGTAATGTGTGTAAAGGTATCAAGTCATTGAGTCGATGTGATCGACAATCCGAAGTTGTAGAAATGCAAAAAACTGCGTTTATATACAGAATTGTACCAAATTTTGATAAAAAAAAAGGCCACGGAACTAAGTTCCGGGCATATTCAGAAGATGAAACTTAGTGTGCAAGTGTAAAACAGTGCAAAGTAGTAATATTGACTTTTTGATCATAAAAATACTTTAAATGGACTGCAATACGAGCTTTTTACCACTTAGTGGGCTTCAAACGTCCAAATCTACCTGTGGATTTTTGATATGTGATAGTATATGGGTTTATCTACGTGTTGGAGTAAAAATATTTGGGTTTGGAAGAGGTGTAAAAGTTAGAAAATCAAACAGGCAGAGCTTTGCTGTGTTTCAGAATTATAAAAATGAAGGGGGTGAAAGTTTATTTATAGGCCAAGGAGCTTCCACTCTACTTTCTACTACCGTAGGTAGAGGTGCGGCTCCCCAGGTGGGGTACTGGGTTCCATCGTCTCGAAGTACGTGCACTCTAGACGACGCGCAGTCGAAGTCAAAATTTTTTAACTTTTGATCAAAGCGTCCGTTTGAGGCGTGCAATACCTTTTCAAAAAGACCTCGCCAAGAGTGTCGAAATGACATGGGATAAAACATTTTTTAGGTCCGAGCAGACGGGTTCATAACCAGGTCTTCGATTCCCCGTAGTTCGTGTTCTGGCTGAGTTATTCTGCTTGTTGTTGCACTCGGGATCGTTGTTGTGGTTCATTCTGACTTTGATGGCATCAATTTAGCTTGAGTTTGACCGAATCGGTTGATGTCTAATAAAATGATCATTTTGTTCCTCCTGGGGTTGCTTGTGGTGTTGGCACGGTCTTTAATGGATCCGCTTCCTGTGGTTGTCTCCTGAGTTGAGCCGCATTTCGGATCGACGCCGAGGTTGATCAGCATCTCCCGGATGAGATCGGAATGACTCGACATGTCCCGGTTGATATCTGTGTTAACCTGCACTCTCCCGTGCCGATGTCGGGTCGATTTCAAGGTCCAAATGAAGATCGGTTGATTGGTACCTCCTGCTGTCGCTTGGCCGATCGATACTCTTGCCCATCGTCGAGGCTAATTTGAAGTCCCAATATTGAGATCGGGTCCGAATCGATTGCCTCGATCGAGATCGTGGATTGATCCGATGGCCCGATATTGAGATCCGCCGATCCGCTTTCATCCGATCGACTATCGTCGGATGGATTCATCCGATTGACTATCGAGCTAGATAGACAGCTCGATTGAGATCGAATCGGATAGACGGTCTAATTGACTATCAGAGCTGGATAGATGGTCCGATTAGAGATCGGAGTCGATAATCTGGCCCGATCGACTATCGAGCCGGATCGAGTAATTCACATCGGGTGATCGGATTCGACCGAGTACCGATATTGGTGATCAGATTTGGGTTACCGATATTGGTGATCGGATTAGGGTTTACCGATATTGGGGATCGAATTTGGGTTTATCGATATTGGGGATCAGATTTGGGTTTACCGATAATGGGGATCGATTGGGTTATATCGTGATCGGATTTTGGCTCGAGGACCCAGATTGGTGGCCAGATTTGAGTCGGTTGACGATTTTGTCCTCTCACAGTGTTAGTATTTGGGCAAGGAAAATTTCGAGTGTCTACAGTCATGACCTTCATTGACATCCAAGAAGCTCCATATTATGAGAGGCTCCTAGCAGGCATAGGAAAACCATTCTCTGAAATGATTAAACACGATGAAATGGCAGAAATGGGGCTCAAATCCAAGAAGATAAAAGATCTAACCGCCCTCGAAGTTGTCATGAACATATCCCTTCTGAAAATTATGGGAGTAATCCCTGGAGGATACATAAAAAGAAAGACAAAGAAGTGTCCTTAGTATTACAAGGACAGAATCAAAGAGGCGAGTCAAATAGCATGCCCTTCAAAGGAGAAACTATACCCCTTTCCAAGCTGTAGTACAACCTTCAAACCCTCCATTCCAGAAAAATATGGAGGTCAGGCGGAGAAGAACTTTCACCCCTCTAGGGGATTCACTGGAGAACATATTCAAACTTCTGACAACTCAGAAGAAGATTGTCCAACTCTTTCCACCAACCAACACTAATGGACGGAATTTCGACCCAAGCAAGAAATGTGCTTATCACTCCGGATCCCCGGGTTATGACACCCAAGACTGTTGGTCTCTCAAGCACAAAATTCAAGATTTGATTGACAACTTAGAGATTGTGGTAACCAGACCCGAACAACCGCATGTTCATGACAATCCTCTCCCATAACATAAAGAGGAGAATGTCAACATGATCAGCACCTCAAGTCGAGAAGGATCCAAGTACCTCCGTTATGTTGAGGAATCAACTCAATCCAACAACAATAGCCTAGATAGTTGGGAACTGTCAGAAAGGCGATTCTTGATAGAGCAGGAAATCGGGTCTATCAAGGAATAAATCAAACAATTAGTAGAACTGGTCGTCTACCAACATCAGATCACTAGGAAGATGATAAAACGGACCAATCAATCGACAACGATCGTCCTCCCACGCCGGAGATCAGTTCCACGATAAATAAATATCAGCTTCAGGAACCTTGGACCGATAAGGGGGTCGAAAATGAAGGTTTCAAAATTGGTAGGAAATTCCTATTTAAGAGGAACTTCACTAACCTAAACCAGTCGATGGAAGAAATCCTCCAGATGTTAATCAACGAGGGAATGGTTGCAGATTTCTTACCTCCATTGAACCCTCGATCCAGAAAAAACAAACCTGAACAAATATGTTAGTACACCTCCAATTTACCTGGCCACGATACTGAAGATTGTTGGGCACTTCGTAACCTGATCCAAGACATGATTGAAAAGGGTGACCTAATAAAAGGAAATCAAATGCTCAATCTCCCAGATAATGACACTCTCTAGATCCCCATCAGATGGAACTGTAACACGTGGTCGCTATATCCTCGCGATAGGAATCCACCATCACACCCTTAATCCTGCCAGGAAAAGGGGTCCAAGAAATATAAAATCCTGTGAAGGTGGCCGCAGCCCGAGCCTTTAATCTTACCCTTTAAACCTCAATATCCAATCATCAGTCTGAAGAAAGTCCTCGAACTACTAAGAAAATGATGAAGGCTCCACTTCAAACAACATTGTCACAGCCAAGGATAATCCATTATATCCGCCAGAAGGGTGATCAAACCAAATATTCAACCAAAGTAAAGGTGGTCAAGAGAAAATCAAGAGTTCCTTAACAAAATGGGACACAATGAAATCAAAGTAGTGCAAAGCTTGAAGGACGCACCCAAACAAGTTTCCATCCTTGACTTGGTCTTACCCTCAGTGGATCATCGTAAAATTCTAGTGAAAGTACTGAAAGAAGTCCATTTGCCACATACTGTGGATACTGAAAAATTCCATCATATGGTGGAACACATCTTCAACAACAATGTGATATCCTTCACTGACGATGATATCCCTGCAGAGGGAACAGGCCATCATAAGTCCCTACATATAGCTGTGATGTCTTCCCGTATGCGATAGGAGGTGTACTCATCGACGGAGGATCATCCCTCAACATTTGTCCCTACGATACCTTGGAAAGAATGAAGATCAATCTAAACCAGATCAAAACCAGCCATATGGTCATCCGGACTTTTAATGGATCGAGACGCCAAGATATGGGAGAAATAGAGTCGCTTTGGAAATCAAATGCACACTTTCTACGATCTTCCAAAGCTAAACATTGCCACCAAATACAACTTTTGTCAAGCGCACTATGGATCCACATATAGGGCAAAGGTCATCCACCCTCCATCAGCAACTCAAGTACATCATCAACGAGAACCTCATCACAATGAATGCCGAACCAGAATACCCTGCCTACATACATGGAGACATGCCAGTGATTAGCTTGGATACAGGGATTGAACCTGCAAGTTTTCAAGCTTTGGAGGTGAGTGATACTCAGTACCTTCCTATTGGAGCACCAGCCCTGAAACAAAAGGTCTCCACCAAAGTCATGACAGTGGGCCAAGAGATGGTATCCTTGGGATTCCAACCTGGAGAAGGGTTAGGGAAGAATCATCAAGGTATTAAAAGCCTGATACAAATCCCGAGTCAGACTAGGAGAGCAGGATTGGGGTACTCATCCGAGTCAAGCTACAGAACCAGCATAAGCATCCCAAAGCCCATGCTTCTACCATAATTTTACCCAACCTCACCAATATCGGATGGATAAAACCTATGAGGAAAATTCCAGCTACACTGTCAACCATGTTGTTCCCTACAATCATACCTGTTAATGAAAAAAAAGCCCTTAAGAATGAGGCAGAAAGCGAAAAGAGAAAGGAAAAGGTCATATACAAAGGACAAGACCCATTCACTAATATACGCAAGTTATCATAAACTACGAAGGTACGAATGATGAGCTCCCAGATAATGTATTTATGAGGATTAGGTTCAAATTCCTCGCATCAAAAGAAAAGGGGGTATTTCAAAGAAAAATCTTGGTCTAATTGCAAAGGATGTTTTCATCATTATCCGAGGGGAGGCAGACGTGCACAATTCCTTGATTCTCCCAGTCCATGAGAATCTAGCACTGGATAACTGGAGCAAAGGTCCTCGCCTCACCGAAAAGGGTAAAGGGATGTAGAGTACATCCGCCTCTAATCATGCTTTCATTTATCGCTATTTTTGATCAGACAAATATAAAGATTAGCTTTTTGTCATGCTTTGCCAAATGCTATATATGCTTAAGCAGTTTTATATATTAAAATGAAAGCATTTTTTGTTTCAGCACCCAAGCATTGAATGTGTGTGTCTCAGATGATGAGATGCCAACCTGTCAAAGTGACTACAAATTTGATGTAGAACTGAGCTTCGACTTGTTGGATATTGATCAAGGGGAGGAGTATGACTATGAGGTGTAAGACCCCAAATTTTATAAATAAAGATTTAATTTTCTTTATATATTGTTTTAAATAAAGAAGGTGTCGATTTGATAAATGTGATAAGTTATGAGTAAGATGTGCAAATTTTTCAAAGTTAACAAGTGGTAATAAAATATTCAATTGTCGGGGAATATTCGTTTGGTCGTGGAATATTCTTGTTGTCGGGGAATATTCGTACGATGACGCAGACTTCTGTGGGCTCATAATCAATAAATCGCTAGATGAAGAAAATGATAGAATGAATTTTCTAAAAATAACCACAGAAGTTGTTACCATTAGAACTCGCTGAAGTACCCTATGGTTAAAATACAAGAAACGCAAGGTCGCAGACAAGAAGACACCAGATTACACAAGAATTCTAAATTATCGATTCAGACGTAGAAGACACTTACTCAATTATTGTTACAAAGAATAATCGCTTAATATATTATATTATTGATTCAATAATTGTTTAATATTTTATCGATTCAATAATCATGACGTTGATATTATATCATTATCAGACAAAGATTTCAAATTATCAAATTAATAATTTATATTATTTGAATAATATTATTAGATAAAGATTATCGACAATGTCTAAGGAATTTCGTCGAGTGAAAGGGTTAGTTAATCTAATCATGCGTACAAGAAGGAGATATCCTTATCGAAAAGCCCTCTTTCCGGGAACAACCTCGTTATCATTATCAGGATTCGTAATATTATTTGTGAATAATTAATTATTAATTTATATGATAAGGAAATATTTATTTTATGTGAATATAAATGATGGATATATTTATTTTATGTGGATAAAATGAAAGAATTAAGGTTGAGGTGTTTTATCAAGATTTTGTCTGAATGGAGGTATTAAAATCATCCGCTTGTGGATTTTTTGCTTATTTTTGGTTGAGAATTTGGAAAACTTTCCTTCCGCAAAGTCAGAGAATTAAATTTTCTATAAAGACATAGAATTTGTATTTTCAGATAAAAGGGTATTTATTATGAATTATTGAAGTTTTGGAAAATAAATATTTTTTAATAAAATGGTGAGCCCCACTTTTGGTGGTGTGGAAATTTTGAAATTTGGTGGGTCTCACTTCAGGATGGCCGATAATTTTGGTCAAAATGTAAAAAGAGAAAAAATAATATTATTTTATTAATTTAGTCTCTTTCATGTTTCTAAGCATTTTCCTATAAATAAAGTGCTTAGGTTAGAAATTAAAATCACACTAGTAAACATATGTTTTCTCTCTTATATTATCGAGTTTATTTTTGTGAGTATTTTGATACTTTGAGAGTTGCTATTCAAAGGCAAAGTTTTTTCAAAGACTATATCCCAAATTCCGCTAAGTACTATTCTTTCGAGGTAAGTGGATGTTATTTTCTTTCAGAATGATGTTATTGTTTTCAATATCATTTCATTGAAATATTGGTATGAATTTTATTATAAAATTTTAACTTTTTCCGCTTTTGGGTTACTATTCACGATAATTATAATTATTCATTTAATACCAGATCGCTCATTTAAAGTACTATTCATTAAGTATGATTTTTTTATGAAATTTCTATCTTTTCATGTCGTGGTTATTATTCACGATATTTACATTATTCACGATACTAAGATTATTCACAAATACTGCAGATTATTCAATTAAAAATTAAATTATCTTCTATTTGTCCAAGTTCATTTTTAGATTCATATCTTTGATCGATCCAAGTTTTGAGTTTTATTCTTGAATTTTGTTTCACAAAGTATTATTACGAAGTATTTTTGAACTTGGATAAACTAAAATATGAATCCTTAATCTTTGTCCTTTATCTCACTGGATTCATTCTTTAAAATGTTTTTCATCATCTTCAGTTTTAAAAGGTGATATTTAAAGAATATCTTCATTCAGAAAAGTAAAAGATGAATGATTATTTGATGAATATCTTTGGCCTGTAGTGCAAAGATAAATGATTACCTGATGAATATCTTTAGCCCGTAGTGCAAAGATGACAAATGTTGAAATGAACATGACCAACTGGTGATACAATTGAATATCTTCAATTCAGAGTGCAAAGATGAATATTTGATTCGAGATGTATATCGATTGATGTTAAGGTGGATAAATATTGATGATCGATTTTTAAATCATAGAAGATAGTAGACTTCATTCTCTACTCAACTCTTCTAATGAATTGTTATTTTCACGTAATATCGATCTAAAACTTGTTATCCATAATATTTTATCCGAATTGTCAAGGCTAACGATAATTTGTTTTTCATTATCTTAGTCATAATATTTCATCGGGCTAGTTGAGCTCACCCTTTTTATCTATCATTCCTCTTCGTGAAATGAGAATATCGCTGGGACTAGTCAAGAACAAAGGTGATGGGCAAGTAGTTAGATCTGTTAAGTGATCACTATTCTATAAAATAGTGAGATAATGATTGTAATAAATAAGGGATGAATTTGAATGTTTAAATTTCAGATTATATATGATTTGTATTCAAACTATCAGCCAGTATGGTCGATTTCCCACTTATTTTTGATATAAAAGATTTGTATTTGGAATTGCATCATGTATTTCAAGGCCTCGTAATGGGTTGGTATTGAACCTATTTTGGGGGCGCCACATGAGGTGCCGAGAGATCAAAGAATAGGTCAAAGACAAACCCAAACCAAACCTTGCCCAAACCATCATCACAACATAGAAACCTCCAAAATATCAAAGAAATCTAGATAGGTTTCAACCTCACACCAAATCAAAAAGCCAATTCGATCAAACTCCTAACATAGCCCAGGATGTGTTCAGATGGTCACATGATGACATGATCAGCCTGTCAACTAACATTGTTACCCATCTAATGCCCACCAAAGAAGGGTTCAAACCAGTCAAACAAAAGATCAGGCGATTGAAACCTGAATGGAGTCTGAAAGTCAAAGAAGAAGTCGTTAAACAATTCAAAGTAGGAATCATCATGGTATCAACATGCCCAGAGTGGCTGTCAAACATAGTTCTCGTGCCTAAGCCCGAGGAAAAGTGCGAGTGTGCATGGACTACTGGGTTTGAATAAAGCCTGCCTCAAGGACAATTTCCCGGTACCTTTCATCCACATCCTGATCGACAATACGACACAGTATGACATGTATTCCTTCGTAGATTGCTTTGTTGGTTATCATCAAATCATGGTTGTTGAAGAGGATAGGGAGAAAACAACATTCATTACTCCCTGGGGAACCTTCTGCTATAGGCAACTATCCTTCGACCTCATCAATGCCGGAGCCACGTATCAGTGAGCCATGATGGCCCTATTTCATGACATGATGCACAAACAGATAGAGGTTTATATGGATGACATCATCGACAAATCCCAGAGAGAGGATGATTATATCGACCATCTTGTAGAAGTCGCTCAACAGTCATGCGTAAATACGACCTCAAGCTAAATCCCACTAAATGTGCTTTTGCATCAAAGGTGCAAGTTGTTAAGATTCTTGGTGAGTAATTGAGGCATCAGCTAGACCTACCTAATATCAGAGCCATCAATGAGATGCCAATACCTCGAACAGAGAAGGAGATACGAGGATTCCTGGGAAGGATCAACTTCATAAGTCGATTCATTTCCCAAATTTCAAAAAGAACTCGCTAACCTATATTCAAGCTATTAAGTAAGAATTCCTCCATCACATGGAATGAGGATTGTCAACAAGTCTTCCTTGCCATCAAGAAGTAGCTGATCGAAGTACATGTATTGGTACCACCGAAGGATGAAATTCCATTGTTCATGTACATGTCAGTCAATGTCAATGTAATGGGTTGCATGCTGGGACAAAAGGAGGATAGTAATAAAGAAAGAGTCATCTACTACATTAGCAAAAGATTCAGTAGTGGTGAGCAAAAGTACACCTTAATCGAAAAAGATATGTTGTGCATTTGCATGGGCCGCCATGAGGTTGCAACACTATTTGTATGGGTATACGACCTACCTCATATCCCGTATCGATCCACTCAAATACGCGTTCAACAAGCTAATGTTAAATTATCGACTGTCCAAATGGTAATTAATCCTACAGTAGTTCATCATTAGTTTCATCGGAAACAATGTCATCTGTCGATATGGACAACCAAAGGTGATCATATCGGATAACGCCAAGAACCTAAACAATCAGATGATGATAGAGCTGTGCAATAAGTTCCACATCAAGCATCTCAATTTCATCATCTATCAGCCCAAGATGAATAGTGTTGTTGAAGCGGACAACAAAAAATCAAGAAGATCATGCAGAAAATGTCCATCACCATAAGGAAACTACCGACATGTTACTCTATCCTCATAGCAAACAGACGCCAATGCGACTCTCACCTGGGCAACCCCTATTCGTTGGTCTATAGTATGGAGGTAGTCCTTCCCGTAGAAGTATATATATGGAGTCCTTGCGAGTATTAATCGACGCTCAGTTGGACGAAGATCAATGGTTGCAAGACCAATATCACCAACTGTCCTTAATAGATGAAAAGAGGGCTACAACCATTTTTCACGGATAGTTATACCAACAAAAGATCTTTAAATCCTATAACAAAAAGGTCTGAATCCGACAATTCAAAGAAAATGACTTGGTGCTGAAGAAAGTTTTGGCCAATCAGGATGAAGCTAAAGGAAAGTTCGCCCCAAATTGGGAAGACCCTTTCATTGTCAAAGAAGTATTGACAGGAAGAGATAGTAGACTATAAGAAATGGACGGGAACGAATTTCCTCATCTCATCAACTCAGACACCATAAAAAGGTATTATATCTGAACTACATGCATACCCACGTCCGGGTCCTACAAATCAAATCAGGTTCGATTTTTCATTAGAAAGCCAGAACTACGAATAACCTGATCTCCCTCAACCCAGGAGTACGTAGGCTACCATTTCAAAAGCACAAACAAAAAAACTCAAAAACTCATCAAACCAAACTCAAAAACCCAAAATAAATATTTTTCACACCTCTCTCATACAAAACTTAAACTACGAATGACCTGATCTTCCTCAACTCAGGAGTACGTAGGCAGCCATCTATGGTGCGGTTTTACCTTCAAGAAAATATAAAAATTAGTTCCAAGACACCCAAAGCCATATAAGAGATGAGTCCTATCAAGCCTCCCTTGGTCAACAGGCCCATCTTAGATACTCCCTGACATCTCAACTGTCAATCCATCAAGGAGAAGCTCAAGATATATCAACAATCGCAAGTCATGAAAGAAGTGGCAATCACTCAGTAATGACGATAAGCATCCAAACATGGAAGTAAATCAAAAATATATTTCTCTGATATATAAAACTATTTGATATATACATAGTGCCCTGTACATGAAAAAATGGATGATCTAGTATGTGCAGTAAAATTAAAGCTAGTCTATGGACCCATGGACAAACGGGCCAGCAATGCCACCATGGCATCTCTCTCTGAAGATGGAGGAGCAGCTGCTAATGCAATACCATCACCACATACTACCAAAACCTCCATACCATCTCAGAACGTGGCAATCGTGGGTCATCAATGTACACACTCATATTTCCAGAATCAAACCATGGGTGTAAGATAAAAGAGCTGCAGATCGACCAGAATGTGAAAATCTTGGGAAACTATAGCCTCGTCCCTATCAACAAAGGCGGTATCCCGAGCAATCAAAGTCTCCTCGATCTTAACATATGTCAGATCCTCGAAGAGTGGATTTCATCCTTTCACCAAAGTTAAATCCTCGCCGTAAAAAGCACAAGATCTCGGTTTCAAGTCGAATCTCACCAAAAGTTATCCCTTAACAAGTGAGTTTACAAAGTCGAAATCCAAGGGCTCGCAGGAATAATCGGGGATCACTAATGAGTGTCAGCCACAAACCTCCGTGAACAACTCATCCCTGTAGGAGAATTCGAATCCTCCACAAGTTCCTCCTCGTCAGAGTCCACAATCGAAGATAAATGAGGTGTTGCTGCTACTGCTATATCTGCCTCCAACCACGCAGAGTACTCCGAAAAATGACCCGAATGGCTACTGGAGGAACCAGCCCTCTCTCTATGAGTCCAACACGTATACTTTGACCAAGCTTCAAGATATGACATAGACGGTCGACATCTTCCGATCAACAACCCTCAAATCAACGCAGTTCGAACCGATCAAATTGCTCCATAACAGCCAAGGGATGATAAGTAGTCACTCCCTTCAAACCGGCTAGGGGCATGTAATCCAGGCCGGAGGCATGGGTGATAAAGCTATATGAGGATGTTAACCCTGAGCATGGCAATATCAAGAATGGATGCACAATATTCGATAGAAATGTCGACCGTAACTCTGCATCAATGCACTCTGCAAGATGAAAGGAGTAAACTGTGGATATCTCGTGAGAAAGAAAGCAAAACCCCGGATGGAAAAATACGACCTATTCAGAAACGGGACATGAACCATACATACATAAAAACCAAACTACCCCTAAAAACCCCCTCTAGATGGGTACTGCAATGGGTAACTGATCTCAACGTCTCGGCCAATATCATTGGGATGATAGTTGTCGACGCCGGGCGGAAAAAGATTTTGTCCATCTTTATGCCCCTTCCTTTTGTCAAGGAGGGATTTTTTTTTTTTGGAGTTGTTTGCAATCGCCTTTTATCCGGGGGACGAGAGAGGAATGCCTCGATATCCTAATTTTATTCTTTTCCCTTTCGCTTTCGCTTTATCTTTGGGGTTTTGTTTTAAAGGGTAAATTTTGTGGGAAAGAGTTACCGACATATGTGTCGATGATTTTGAAAAGATTGATTTTATTGATTGGACCGATTGAGACAGAGTCGCCAGTTGGTATTTTGGAAATGGATGTACCAACTCATCCAAGTTTTAATAGTTTTTTCGCAAGATGGTACAATGTGTGACTCTTTGATTTGACCATGAAACCCAAGATTTGTGGAATCCGGGGGCTAGGTTAAGTGGGGGGAAGGTGTTAGCACTTTAATTCTCGCAAGTGCTACCTGCAAAAGATCTTATTGATTTTCTTATGCAAAAAGTGTGTGTGTGTGTGTGTATGTGTTTTGATTTTGAAAGCTTTATTAGTTTGTTTCTAAGTCTTTTTAGTGACTTGAAAGTAGTGATGTACCTCTTTTCCGCCTAGGTACGAAGGATTTGATTTAGCGAAATATTCAATTTTAACAAGATATGTAAATTGAAATGAGGTTTTGGAAAGTAAGGTTTTCAAATCCTTTGCCCGGCTAGGAATCGAGGACTTTGATACTTCCTTTTATTCTTTACGTTGATTACGTGATCTACCCCGAATCACTTTATTTCATTAAAAGCTCTTTGTGGTTTTTTCTTTGAGAAATCATTTTGATGATATTCATGCTAAAGCGTTAAGAACGTTCGGATCATCATCGGGTATAAAAGCCATCTTCATAAACCGATCTCTAGTAATGAAAGTTTTCACTATCACGATATCTTGAATCCGAGCTCTTGAGACTAACCCCTCGAGTTTGTTTTTGAGATCCAAATATTACATGTACATCGATATTTACGTTATTTAAAGCAATTACAACATAAAATCGGGTCCATCAGTGGGAATCAAGTTTGATCCATTCAGGATCTCAACATCTGGATTCCTAGGCTCACATAATTTGTACAAAATAATATATACATAACATCCACGACTTTGATACTAAGTGATTTCATCGGTTGAAATCACCGTTCATACCTATTCGGCCCCCCTTTCACCTCTGAATATAGATTTAGGGCTATACGGGTTAATCCAGATTTATTCAAAAGTAATAAATACATAGATATACCACTTGATATAAGTAGTTATAGCTCCCTGTTGAAGCATCATGATAACAAACCTCCTGGAGCTAGATTAGCTTAAATTTTAAGGTATATCTAGCCTCCAAGTCAATATACAACGACAATACACAAAATAATCGATAGAAATGCAAAAACTATCAACTATTACACAATATGCTTAAAATACCACAAGTATAGCTATATTCAAACAAGATACTTCATTAATCTATCATTTGAACATAGTTTACAAAGAAATCAAAGCTAAAAGTGCGTTATTTCACCTTGGGGGACGCGTGAACAAGCGTTTTGACTCCCGAATGAACTAAAAACACTAAGATGGCTTCAAGTAGATGCTAGATGGAAGATTTGAGCTTCAAATGGCTTAGTTGATGTTCAACCCGAGCCTCTCTCTCTCTCTAGAAATCTCTTTCTCTCTCTAAATGTCTCTTTTCTTTTTTAAAAAAAATGAACTAAGTGGGGATTTAAGTTGCTCTGTGTAGCCACATACATGTATCCGGCCAGCCACATACATGTGTGAGGCTACCCAAGTGGGCCCCCATTGGTTATCGGGTCCTTCGATCTCTGCTCGCAGGTCGACGCCTCGCCACTTGATCTTTCTGACCGCTTTCGACAAACACAAACGAGATAAGATCGAGTCCGATCAATTAGGGTTATGGAAGTCGATATCAGAATGGAGATACCTTCCAAGTCCAGATATCTGTCTGTAGGCTTATCTCTTAATGGCACGCCATTCGAGGTTTGCTGAGGTGGTTTCCGATGATCACTGTCACAACTCATCGATCTTCGAATCGGGTTACGGTGTGTTCGGATTTCATTGGTCCTCTTCATCATTCCCGAGGTTGTCTCCGAGATGACCGGGATCTTTTGCCCTACCTCGGGGTTGTCTTCGAAGTAAAATGATGTTTTTACCCTCCTGCAGGGTTAGTACGACAAAATTAAAATTTTGAGTGTCTACAATAGTGCTACCCTGTCTAAGGGTCCGCACCACAACTACCATCCCACATCTAAGTGATCTAAGCGCAGCGGCATATATACGTATACCACAATGCACATCAGCAAAATGTCTACTCGAGCCAAACACCATGCCTCGGCCGATACAATGAAGTCCATAACATGTCAATCATAGCTATCAAGCTCACCAAATCAATCGATCAAGAAGTCAATGGAGATCACATGTCCAGAAATGATCTCATCCATGACTACGCTCTGATGAAGACCAGACATCCGAATAAACAGTCTCCGTATATCTCTAATCACCGTGCGAGTACATGGAAAATCCAGATCTAGACCAGTAAACCGCTCGTGCTCCTCAAGAGTCAGAGTCAACTCACGCCACCCGATGCGAAAAACCTGTCTCTCAGGTATCCAGAAGGGTAAGATGCCATCCACAACCCTATATGGAACTTAAAAATCGGCAAGGGCCAATGAATGCCCTAACATATGGTCCACTGTCCCCCTAACTAAGAAGGGAAGACTCTCATACCATGACCGCAATGATGTTGCCACCTCAGACGGTGGTAAATGCTCAATACGGCTGACAGAAGGTGACGTCATTTGTATCACCGTACCATAAAATCATCCAGGGGTCAAATCTAAACTCATCTGTCTGAATGCATACACATGACATAATATATGTATGATGACAGTAATAAACATGATGACAGTAGATAAGAAATATCATGAATACCTACGGTAAACTATCTGCTGCAAGCATCATCCCTGTCTAATAATATAGAGTAAAATGAAGAATACAGGGAAATGGGGCACCACCACCTAGCTAATAACAGGGTCTATCAAAATGATGGCACAGCAGCCCAAATAGCCAAAATAGTGGTTGACCAAAAGGTATAGCTATAATAGATATCAAAGGAAGTCGATGACATAAATGTTAAAACGATCGACCGCCCATCTCCCCTATGGATGCAAACCGCCGCTATCGTGCATGTCTATATGATATAAAGAATGATCTGCCCCTGCAAAACTGCTGGAAAATGGACCTGAAGAGGGACTCACTCCTGAGCTAAATGGGTCAAAAGAAGTTAACTCTGACGGATCTCTGCCAAGATACCTGATAAAAAGGCGAGCACTATCCAACTCCCGGGTCAGATCTGCAATCTGGTCTAAATGAGTCAGCTCCCTGAGGCAAGCTATCCAATTTGTCATCATCACAGACCCTGGCCTTATGTCTGCCATGAACTGGGTGGCATGAGTTTAAGCTCCAATCGTGCGAGGACTCCACCAACTGCTAAATGTCGCTTGGTTGTACGGGCCCTCTGATAAAGCACAACCATCTATGCCCTCCATAGGGATGTCTGTCAATGGCAAAGTCAACGGCCAATGATGCCAAGTAGGAGGAATAATGGGAATGCGGATATGCCCCGTAATACTCCTGATAGCATGCTCTCCAAGATTGAGCTCACAGCTTCCCTCCGTCAACAATGGGACTCTGCGGGTCGATAAAGTAAACTCCCGACCAGTAGGGACACCTCCCTCAAATCCGAAGGCCAATAACTTAGAGGTATACAGTAATCTGTGTGATCGAACCAATGGCCAAAAGCTCTAATCAGAGATGGGCATGATAACCCTCCGCAATGTGGACCTCTCACAAAGTGTGGTGATGCCATCGTCAGTCCCTCAGATAGGTCTCCAAACCTAAAGCAGTAGCAGGGTCGTAGGCAAGGAAGCCTCTCAAATACTTAGAGCTGACCATATAAATATCAAAAGTCCTCAGTGACCAAGATTGACAAATATAAGTGCAGTAAATCAAAAGGTACAAGAATAATGTACTAACCAAACAGAAACCTAGTGGAATCCTAACTAAGCTCTCCGTCAGACCCTTCAAAAGCACGCAGATGCCTCAAGAAAATAAGCAAAGGTATGGGAGCCCCAATCATAGTCACTGAGGCGCTCTACATGTCGGGTGGCGCTAATCAAGGCAAAGGACACAGTAGACGAGTTGTCTGCCAAAAAATAACCCCTAATGATCATCAAAAATAATCACCTCAGAATGCGATCTCTAGCCCTCTAATCATCAGGCGGGGGCTTCAACAAAGCCCCACTCTGGGAATCTATACTCAAGGGACCAAATCAGACCGTCCAACCCTTGAATGCCATTGTAGGGACTCCTAACAGGACCGAATGGCAAGAAGCGGTTGTCACCAAGACAAGCAATCGCTCACCAAACTCAATGCTCTGGTGATAAACCTCCAATCCATAGGAATCATCATCACCACAGCCCAAAGAGATGAAGGGACCGAACTGTGGAACCAACGCCAAACAAAGCCCTCATATACCCCTCTGTGGGCATCTCATGGGAAGAATAAAAAGAATGCTCGAATCCTTTGGGCCGCTTATAATGTCTATGCACTTCGATGCATCGTCTTATATAGGGAATGCACACTAAACCAGATCCCTCGAGGCTACGTAAAGCCGAGAACCTGCATCAAAAACCAACCCATGTCAATAACCTGTGCCCCGAGAATGGCAAAAGGAAGAAAAGAATCTTGAGAAGAGAAAAGTTTCAAGTCACCTCGTTGGCATAGAGATATCTCGAAGGATGACGACTCAAGTCGCCCAACAACTCCTGGATAGGCAAAACGATGCCAAGAACCTCTGCACGTGGAGCGTGAGCTAGAACAGGAGCAACAAAAGAAGCCTCCTCATCATCAATGTCAAGTGGATGCTTGTCCTGCGCTGGACGAATCACCGACTCCACCAATCTGCGAGGTGGTCTAGCTGGACGTGGCTGAGGAATATCAGAAGCCCTCTTACATCTAACACCAAGATACCTCGCTAGAACCGCCTTGCCTATCACGGTCCATCAACATCAACAAGTCTCCAAATCACCTCGTAAAGGGGTGGTAAGACTAAAACCTGTGGCTTATTATTTTCAATCAGTCTAACATATATCTCTAAGTCCTAAAACATGAATGAATCAGTCAAGAATACCTAGTAAAATCAAAACTGCATGTTTTTCAAATGCTAAACCTGCATGGGTCAGTCAAAAATCCCCAGTAGAGTTAAAACTGCATGTTTTAAAATGCCTAAGATTTTGGAAAAAAAATTCCAGAGTGTTCTTTGTAAAATGGATTGTCCACATGCATATAAGCATGTCTAGGTGGTCATTCAGTAGCACACCTACCAAAAACAAATATAGTTCATATTTATGAAATAAAATCAAAAGTCAACCTCACATGGAAGCCAAATTACCATGGACATTTTTAGTTGAAAATTTAGGCTCAATAGGCCTCAAAAAGGATGACTAAACTGACCAAAAATAGCAAAATAACACTGTCTCAGAATATGAATTTTCTTACATCTAAAGATATGCATACATATGAAGTCAGAAAATTTTTAGCAGGTTAAATAGGCATACATTTTTCATACATCAATTGCTATAAGGCCCCACGTGGTTTACATGCTTTTAACAAACCAAAACTTGTGAAAAAGGATGTAAAACATTACATGATGCAATCGAATGCGTAGGAACCAATAGACTCGTAAAAACAATGCCTTAACTCCGTAGATCTCAAAAAAGAATATTGAAATCCTTTTCAAACTCAAATGAAACTTTCAAGAAATGAATTCTCACGCCCAATATAAAGCCCAGATAAGAAGGGCCCATTTGAGGCACATCGTGCAGGGTCCCACTCCTGGCCTCGCCTCGTTCAAGTTAAAATGGAGTTTCTATGCACTGCCAAGCCAAATCTGAAGACAAATCGCCACGATTGAGCTAAGTTATCCCGAAATCTCATGACGCTCGTAATCAGTCCACCAACCCAACCCATTCTGAGTTGCCAAATACATGGTACAGAATTCAAATACAATCTTTTATAACACAAGGTCATGGAAAATACGACCAAACACTGTGAGTGTCAATACAAACATCTAAAAAATTTAAACATTCAAACTAAGTCCTCATTATAATTATTATCACACTATTTTATAAAATAGTGAGGACTACTATTGCTCTTAAGTTTGCCCATCACTATGTTCCCCGACTAGTCCCCGCAACATTCTCATTTCCTGAAGAGGAAAATAGATAAAAAGGTGAGCTCAACTAGCCAAGTAAAGAATATTATGACTAAGATAATGAAAAAATAATTTATCGTTAATCTTCAATGATCGATAAAATATTATGGACAACAAGTTTTAGATCAACAATCGCAATGAAATAATAATATACCGTAAGAGTAAAGTAGAAAATAATGTCTACTATATTCTATGATTCAAGGTCCATCATTAATATTTTATCCTCAGAATATCAATATATTTCTCAAATCAAATATTCATCTTTGCACTACGACCAAAGATATTCATTTATATCACCAGTTGATCATGTTCATCACAACACCTGTAATCTTTGCACTACAGGTCAAAGATATTCATAAAATAATTATTCATCTTTGCACTACAGGCCAAAGATATTCTTTTATATCACCATTTAAAATTTAAGATGATGAAAAATATTTTAAAGAATCTAATCCAAAGGAGATGAAGGACAAAAGTAAGGATTTATAGTTTATTTTATCCAAAGTTCAAAAATGCTCCATAATAATCATTTGTGGAGAAAAATTTAAGAATAAAGTTCAAAACTTGGATCCAATCAAAGATAACAACCTTAATAGCCAACTTGGACAATAAAAGAAATTTTAAATTTTCTATGAATAAGGTCGATACGTGAATAAGTAACCCCGACGGAAAAGTAAGAATTTTATAATAAAATTCATGCCAATATTTTGGTATAATGATATTAAAAAGAATAAAGATCATCTACTTAAAGAAAATAACATCCCTTACCTCAAAAAGAGACAATTTCAATCCAATATCTGATATAAAGTCAAGAAAACTTGTAAAAATAATAACAACACTCCAAATATCTAAATACTCTCAAAAATACGCCGATATTATAGAGAGAGAGACTTTCGATTTGGTGTGATTTTCAAATTCTAATTCAAATACCTATTTATAGAAAATGCTTTAATTCAAAAAATAAAAAATTTAATAAAATAATATTTTATTTAAAAATTGTCAAGCCCACCTTTGACTAATTCATCACTCACCAAGTGGGGCCCACCATTAAAAAATGTTTTTATTAAAAAATATTTTAACCCCAAAAATCACTTCCCACATAATATTCGAACTTCAATAATTCATGAAAATAGCCCTTTATTAGAAAAATTCAAATCTCATGTTCTTTTCTATATGAAATTAAATTTCTACAACTTTGCGTAAGAAAGCTTTTTCAAATTCCAAAATGTAAAATGTCCAAATCCACAAACGGATGATTTTCCAACACCAAAATACCGATAAAAAACACCTCAAAGATTATTTCCTTCTTTTTATATCCACAAAATAAATATTTCCTTATCATATAAATTAATAATTAATTATTCAAAATATTACAGTAACCATAATATTGACAACTGTGTCGCTCCTGTGAAAGCAGGGGCTTTCCGATAAGGATTTCTCTCATCGACGACGCAGCAATTAGATTAACCTAACCCCTTTCCTCGATGTAACTTCCTTAGACATTGCCAATAATGCTATCTAATAATATTATTCAAATAATATGAATTATTGATCCGATAATGGGAAATATGTGTAAAGAGTAATTATCGAATTAATAATAATATAAAATATTCTGCAATAATACCGTGTGCTATCGTGCAACGACGCCAGACATTTTATTTTACCCACCAAGTATTCCAACAAGTTGTTAAAGGTAATAACTCCGCCCGCTATTATTAAAAAACTCATTTGTGTCGCTTTTTCATCCGACGCTTTTTCACATGGGCCCACAAATGGTCGTCGCTACGCCGCATTTAATATTCCTCAACAACAAGAATATTCCACTTACCAAGTTTAATATTCCCGACAACAATGAATATTTTATAACCACTTGCTTGCTTAAAAATATTTATGCATTTTACCCATAACTTACCACATTAATCAAATCAACCCCTTACTATTCAAAATAAATTATAGAGGAAATTGAATTTTTTTTTTTATTCATAAAAGTTGGGGTCTTACAACCTCCCTCCTTATGAAATTTCGTCCACTTAAAATCGACGCGGTATACCGGTGTTTCAAAAGATGAGGATACCTTCGCTTTCATTTCCGATTCCAACTCCTGTGTCATTTCCTCAATAAAGCATGGTTCCTCCACAAAACCTCGACTTGTGGTATAACCTTTCAGGCGTAGGACATGCTCCTTTCTATCCAAGATCTCGACAGTACCTCCTCGTGACATTAAATCTTCTTCACTATCTCGTCCTGGCTCTAACTCAATAATGTGGTTCGGGTCTTTCACATATTTACGTAATACCTGATATGTGAAACACGCCAGAAGACGAGACATGCTTCGAGGTAATGCGAGTCTATAGCCACATTTCCTACTTCCTGGCCAAGAATCTCAAATGGACCAATGAATCGTGGATCGAGATTTTCTCTTTGCCAAACCTCGTAACTCCCTTCCACGGAGAGCAACACGTAATAAACACATGGTCCCCAACATTAAATTCCACGCCCTTTCGGCGAAGATCCGCATAACTCTTTTGTCGATCTTGTGGCATTTGTATACGCTGTCGGATCATTTGGATCTTTTTCCGTAGTCATACGAACCAACTGTGGTCCCAATAATATTGCCTCACCAACCTCATCCCAACACACCGAGAGCCGACACTTTCTCCCATACAATGCCCTCAATAGAGCCACACCTATACTTGCCTCGTAATCGTTGTCAGAAGAGAATTCCACTAATGGAAGGTACTTATCCCAACTCCCTTTAAAGTCTAGAGCACGTAGTCTCAATAGATCTTCAAGAGTTTGAATAGTCCTTTCCGATCGCTTCATCCATTTGAGGATGATATGCCAACTAAACCAGAACTGCGCTCCATAGCTTTCTCGTAAGCTAACCCAAAATCGTGAAGTGAATCTTGGGTCACGATCCAAACTATGGATACCGGCATACCATGCAACCTCATAATCTCATTCACGCATATACGAGCAAGATGTTCAAGGAATAAGTCTCCCGATTTCGGCAAGAAATGAGTAGACTTGGTTAATCTATCAACAATAACCCAAATCGCATCCATGCCTTTGAGAAACCTTGGGAAGACCCATAACTAAATCCATGGTAATATGTTCCTCACTTCCACTTTGGAATATCAAGTGGTTGCAATGGCCCTTCTGCACTGATGTCCGCCTTTACACGCTGACAAGTTAAACACCTCGAGATAAACTCCGCAATTTCTCTCTTCATATTGTTCCACCAAAATGTATGTCAAGATCACTTAAACATTTTGGTACTCCTGTGATGGATTGCAAACGGTGTGTCGTGGTTCCTATATCATGATTCTATGCTTCAAGTCGTAATTGTTAGAACACAAAGTCCGGAGTTGACTCGAAGTATTCCTTCTTCATCGATTCTTGCTTCCGAAACTGCACCTTCTTGTACCTTCTTCTTCATCTCCATTAACTCCGGATCCGTAGCTTGAGCAACTTTAACTTTGTCAATCAAAGTTGGTTCCACGCCAGATACTTGACATCATCGCACTCATTCCAAAGATATGATCTTCTACTTAATGAGTCACCTACCACGCTCGCTTTTACTAGGATGATATCGATGGTATGGTCATAATCTTTCAATTAGCTCCACCAACGTCGTTGTCGCATGTTGAGTTCCTTTTGAGTGAAGAAATATTTAAGGCTCTTGTGATCCGTGATAGATCTCCACTTTCTCCGTACGATAAGGTCTCCAGATCTTCAACGCGAAAACGATCGCCGCCAACTCTAGATCATGAGTAGGTAATTCCTCTCATATTTCTTCGAGTTGTCGCGAGGCATAAAGGCTATGACTTTCCCATGTTGTATGAGAACACATCCTAACCCTTTGCCTCAAGCATCGTCAGAGATAACAAATCCATCCGAACCAGATGGTATTGTCGTAACAAGCCGTAAATAAGTCTCCTCTCGAGCTCTTAAAAGCTCTTCTCGCATTCCTCGCTTCCATACAAATTTTGTATCTTCTCGAGTCACCGAGTTAATGGAGTAGCGATTCGAGAGAATCCTCCATGAATCTCCGATAATAACCAGCCTAAGCCGTAAAGCTACGACTTCAACACCGACTTTGCTGTTTCCCAACTTCAGATTGCTTCAATCTTCGCTTCGTCAACAGATACTCCATGTTTTGATACAACGTACAAAGAAATGCTACCTCCTCAAGCCAAAATTCTCATTTCTTCAAATTTTGGCATATAACTTGTTTTCACGGGTTTTCAAGTACCAAACCAAGTCGTGTTTCATGATCTTCATGGCTTTTGAATAGATGAGAATGTCATCAATAAAGACAACCACAAAATGATCCAAATACTCCTTGAATACACTGTTCATCATATCCATAAAAGCAAAGCAGGAGCATTAGTCAATCCAAAAGACATGACTAAGAATTCATAATGCCCAGACGAAGTTCTCGAATGTAGTCTTCTGAATATCCTCGCTTTTAATCTTCAAATGATGATATCCAGAATCTAAGATCGATCTTTGAAAAGAATTGTGCACCTTGAAATCGGTCAAACAGTCATCAATACGAGGTAATGGATACCTATTCTCGATGGTGACATGGTTCAACTCCCGATAGTCAATACAAAGTCGATACCCCGCCTTTTCTTCTTTACTTAATAAAATAGAGCACCCCAAGGAGACGATTTAGAGATTAATAAAACCGGCGTCCAACAACTCCTCAGAATCGAACCTTTAACTCCGGAGTTCAATAAGAGCCATTCGATATGGGGTTTTAGAAATGGGTTTTTTACCGCTCAAGGTCAATAAAGAATTCAACCTCACGCTCGAGGTAGACCGAAGTTCTTCGGGAATACATCGTGGAACTCATTAACAATGTAAATATCATTTAAACCCCGACGATTCTCGATTTAGATCGCTGATATGAGCTAAGAAAGCTTGACATCCATTTTTCAATAAACGAATAGCTTTATGACTTGAAATGACATCGATCGATTTTAGTGGTTCGTTGTTTGATTCGCACAACAAAGTTGGTTAGAATATGAAAACTAACAACCTTATGGAAATAATCAATTTTGGCATGGTAAGTGGTTAACCAACCAATTCCTAAAATCACGCCAAATGCAAGTATTTTCAAAGATATAAGATCAACAGTAGGGTGAGGGTACCAATCAATTAAGCAAGATTTGTAAACTATAGATGTAATAAAAGTTTCACCCAACTGAGTTTTAACAGATAACTCAAAGTCTAGTTTTCGTGTGTCAAATTTAAACGCTGAGCACAAGCAGTGAAATAAAAGAATGGGTAGCACCAAAGATTCAACATGGTGTAAACTTCGTAAGAGTTTATTATTAGCTTACCCAGAATCACCTCGCATGTTGTTCCTCACGCTCAAGGGAAACCACGACAAACGCCTCCCAGAACCACCGACTTTGACTTGTTCGAACCGCTTTTGAATCACCACCTCACTGGACTTGGTTTTGCCACAAGACACTCTCGAGCTATACGACCTTCCTTTCCACAGTTATAACATACCTTGAGTTGTTGTGGGCGCTTGGGTTGATGTGTCCTCTTTCCCAAGATTTATAAGATACAACCCGGTGGCATTCATTCACGCCCCTTAGAAACAGCTTGATGGTGATGTCGATGTCGACGCCTTCACACTCTCATTGTTGTACCTTCTTCTCTTGAAATCTCCTCCTAATCACTTATTCTATATCGTGGGCTAATTACCACCAGAGTGGTTACCGCTTCATCATGATGCTTTCCTCCCACCGGGTTGTCATTGTTCGATGATTGCCGCCACCTGCAGACGACTTTTTGTTGTTGTCCCTCGTGAAATATAATCATTATCTCGCTCTAATAATCGAGCCCTGCTTACTACATCCGAATATAAAGAAAATTTGTGAGAAATGAGGTATCGACGATTTCGAAGTTTCAAACCTCTCGTAAACATCCGCCTATACGCTCCTCATTCTCCACCAAATGAGGTGCAAACCGATAACTCGCGAACTAATCCTCGATCGGGACATACCATGTTGTTCGCTCTCAGCTTGATGAACTCTACCTCTTTCATACGATTTAATACGCTCAGAAAGTACTTATCATGAATAGTTTCTAGAATGCTTCACAAGACATCTTGAAAAGTATAATATGGGTACGCTTCACGATTCCCACCAAGAATCCGCCTCTCCACGAAACATAAAGGTGGCGAATGGAACCTTCTCGCCTCCTCCGCATCCCAAGACATCAAATATCTTTGAAATTCGCTTAACCCACGCCTCCGCCTTTGATCGGATCCGGCTTCCCAAAAAAAACTCGTGGTCCCAACTCCTTGAATTGTTTCAAGGTGATAAAACCGCGTGTTGTTATTATTTCCACCAGATTTTGCGCACGAGTCTCCTCGTCTCTGGGTTTGTATGAACCGCAAAAAGCTTCTAAACATCCCTTCGTTAATTGTTTTTCTTCAGATCGTTGTTCACATGAGGAATATTGTCTTCCCGCTGCACGCTTCTCCTCGCTGGTGATCAAAGGTGTCTCCATGGTCTCATTCACTCCATTGTTAACATTCTCACCGCCATTTTCAACATCGCCATAAAACCAGGTTAATTCAACAAACCAACATATCAACCCTATACCCCACCCATCAATTAAATACCAAATAAGCTTTAGTTAGAACATTATAAATAAGGATTTACTCGCCTCCCTCCTAGTTCTATTCCCCGATCTCCGCCAGAGATCATATCCCTAAGCTCTGATACCAACTGTGACGCCCCCAGAATAGGTCCAATCAACCCAACCCATTCTGAGTCGCCAAATACATGGTACAGAATTCAAATACAATCGTTTATAACATAAGGTCGTGGAAAATACGCACCGCATACTCATGAGTGTCAATATAAACATCTAGAAAATTTAAACATTCAAACTAAGTCCTCATTATAATTACTATCACACTATTTTATAAAAAATAAGGAGGACTACTATTGCTCTTAAGTTTGCCCATCACTCTGTCCCCCGACTAGTCCCCACAACATTCTCATTTCCTGAAGAGGACAATAGATAAAAAGGGTGAGCTCAACTAGCCCAGTAAAGAATATTATGACTAAGATAATGAAAAATAATTTATCGTTAGTCTTCAACAGATCAGATAAAATATTATGGACAACAAGTTTTAGATCAACAACTACAGCGGAAATAATAATATAACAGAAGAGTAAAGTAGAAAATAATGTCTACTATCTTCTATGATTCAAGGTCCATCATTAATATTTTATCCCTCAGAACATCAATATATTTCTCAAATCAAATATTCATCTTTGCACTACTACCAAAGATATTCATTTATATCACCAGCTATCATGTTCATCATCACAACACCGCCATCTTTGCACACAAAGCCAAAGATATTCATAAAATAATCATCCATCTTTGCACTACAGCAAAAGATATTCTTTTATATCACCATTTAAAATTTAAGATGATGAAAAATATTTTAAAGAATCTAATCCAAAGGAGATGAAGGACAAAAGTAAGGATTTATAGTTTATTTTATCCAAGTTCAAAATGCTCCATAGTAATCATTTGTGGAGAAAAAATTAAGAATAAAGTTCAAAACTCGATCCAATCAAAGATAACAACCTTAATAGCCAACTCGACAATAAAAAAAATTTTAATTTTTCTATGAATAGTGTCGATACGTGAATAAGAACTCCCGACGGATAAAATAAGAATTTCATAATAAAATTCATGCCAATATTTTGGTATAATGATATTAAAAAGAATAACATCATCTACGAAAGAAAATAACATCCCTTACCTCAAAAAGACAAAGATTTCCAATTCAATATCTGGATATAAAGTCAAGAAAAACTCAAAATTAATAACAACACTCAAAATATCTAAATACTCTCAAAAATACGCTCGATATTATAGAGAGAGAGACTTCTGATTCTGGTGTGATTTTCAAATTCTAATTCAGCGCCCTATTTATAGAAAAATGCTTAGAACGCAAAAATAAAAAATTTAATAAAATAATATTTTATTTAAAAAATTGTCAAGCCAACCTTTGACTAATTCATCAGCTCACCAAGTGGGGCCCACCATTAAAAAAATGTTTTTTATTGAAAAAATATTTTTAACCCCAAAAATCACTTCCGACATAATATTCTGGAACTTCAATAATTCATGAAAAATAGCCCTTTTTATCAGAAAAATTCAAATCTCATGTTCTTTCTATATGAAATTAAATTCTACAACTTTGCGTAAGAAAGCTTTTTTCAAATTCCAAAATGAAAATGTCCAAATCCACAAACGGATGATTTTCCAACACCAAAATACCGATAAAAACACCTCAAAGATTATTTCCTTCTTTTATATCCACAAAATAAATATTTCCTTATCATATAAATTAATAATTAATTATTCAAAATATTACAGTAATCCATAATATTGACAACTGTGTCGCTCCTGTGAAAGAGGGGCTTTCCGATAAGGATTTCTCCTCATCGACGCCGCAATTAGATTAACCTAACCCCTTTCCTCGATGTAACTTCCTTAGACATCGCCAATAATGCTATCTAATAATATTATTCAAATAATATGAATTATTGATCCGATAATGGGAAATATCGGTAAAGAGTAATTATTGAATTAACAATAATATAAAAATATTCTCGCAATACCGCGTGCCATCGCAAGCAACGACGCCAGACATTTTATTTTACCCACTGTGTATTCCAACAAAGTGTTAATTCGTGAATAACTCCGCCGTTATTATTAAAAAACTCATTTGTGTCGCTTTTCTTCATCCCACGCTTTTCCGTTATGGGCTCACAATTGGTCGCGCCACATATACTAATATTCCCTCAACAACAAGAATATTCCACCACCAAGTTAATATTCCTCGACAACAATGAATATTTTATAACCACTTGCTTGCTTAAAAATATTTGCGCATTTTACCCATAACTTACCACATTAATCAAATCAACCCCTTACTATTCAAAATAAATTATAGAGGAAATTGAATTTTTTTTTTATTCATAAAAGTTGGGGTCTTACAACCTCCCCTCCATATGAAATTTCATTCATTTAAATCGACGCATACCGGTGTTTCAAAAAGATGAGGATACCTTCGCTTTCATTTCCGATTCCAATTCCTGTGTCATTTCCTCAATAAGATGGTTCCTCCACAAAACCTCGACTTGTGGTATAAACCTTTGGCGTAGGATATGCTCCTTTCTATCCAAGATCTTGACAGTACCTCCTCGCACATTAAATCTTTCACTATCTCGTCCGGGTTCTAACTCAATAATGTGGTTCTGGTCTTTCACATATTTACAGTAACACTTGATATGTGAAACACGCCAGAAGACGAGACATGCTTGGAGGTAATGCGAGTCTCAGAGGGCCACATTTCCTACCTGGCCAAGAATCTCAAATGGACCAATGAATCGTGGATTGAGATTTCCTCTTTTGCCAAAACCTCGAACTCCCTTCCACAGAGCAACACGTAACAACACACATGGTCCCCAACATTAAATTCCACGCCCTTTCGATGAAGATCCGTGATAACTCTTTTGTCGATCTTGTGGCATTTGTATACGTTGGCGGATCATTTGGATCTTTTCCGTAGTCATACGAACCAACTGTGGTCCCAATAATATTGCCTCACCAACCTCATCCCAACACACTGGAGAGCGACACTTTCTCCCATACAATGCCTCGAATAGAGCCACACCTATACTTGCCTCGGTAATCGCTGTTGAAGAGAATTCCACTAATGGAAGGTACTTATCCCAACTCCCTTTAAAGTCTAGAGCACGTAGTCTCAATAGATCTTCAAGAGTTTGAATAGTCCTTTCCTATCGCCCATCCATTTGAGGATGATATGTCGAACTAAACCAGAATCTGCGCTCATAGCTTTCTGCAAGCTAACCCAAAATCGTGAAGTGAATCTTGGGTCACGATCCAAAACTATGGATACTGGCATACCATGCAACCTCACAATCTCATTCACGTACATACGAGCAAGATGTTCAAGGGAATAAGTCTCCCGTATCGGCAAGAAATGAGTAGACTTGGTTAATCTATCAACAATAACCCAAATCGCATCCATGCCTTGAGAAACCTTGGGAAGACCCGTAACGAAATCCATGGTAATATGTTCCCACTTCCACTTTGGAATATCAAGTGGTTGCAATGGCCCCTTCGGTACTCGATGCTCCGCCTTTACACGTTGACAAGTTAAACACCTCGAGATAAACTCCGCAATTTCTCTCTTCATATTGTTCCACCAAAATGTATGTCGAAGATCACGAAACATTTTGGTACTCCCAGGATGGATTGCAAACTGTGTGTCGTGGTTCCTATATCATGATTCTATGCTTCAAGTCGTAATTGTTAGAACACAAAGTCCGGAGTTGACTCGAAGTATTCCTTCTTCATCGATTCTTGCTTCCGAAACTGCACCTTCTTGTACCTTCTTCTTCATCTCCATTAACTCCGGATCCGTAGCTTGAGCAACTTTAACTTTGTCAATCAAAGTTGGTTCCACGCAGATATTTGACATCATCGCACTCATTCCAAAGATATGATCTTCTACTTAATGTAGTCGCCTACCACGCTCGCTTTTACTAGGATGATATCGATGGTATGGTCATAATCTTTCAACAGCCCACCAACGTCGTTGTCGCATGTTGAGTTCCTTTTGAGTGAAGAAATATTTAAGGCTCTTTGTGATCCGTGATAGATCTCCACTTTCTCCCGGTATGAGATAGGTCTCCAGATCTTCAACGCGAAAACGATCACGCCAACTCTAGATCATGAGTAGGTAATTCCTCTCATATTCTTTTGAGTTGTCGCGATGCATAGGCTATGACTTTCCCATGTTGCATGAGAACACATCCTAACCCTTTGCCTCAAGCATCACAGAGATAACAAATCCATCCGAACCAGATGGTATTGTCGTAACAAAAGTGCTTAAATAAGTCTCCTCTTGAGCTCTTAAAAGCTCTTCTCGCATTCCTCGCTTCCATATTAAATTTTGTATCTTTCGAGTCACCGAGTTAATGGAGTAGCGATTCGAGAGAATCCTCCATGAATCTCCGATAATAACCACTAAGCCCGTAAAGCTACATGACTTCAACATCGACTTCGCTGCTGTCCCAACTTTGTATTGCTTCAATCTTCGTCAGTCAACAGATACTCCATGTTTTGATACTACGTACAAAGAAATGCTACCTCCTCAAGCCAAAATTTCATTTCTTCACCAGCATATAACTTGTTTTCACGAAGCCTTTGAAGTACCAACTTCAAGTCGTGCTCATGATCTTCATGGCTTTTGGAATAGATGAGAATGTCATCAATAAAGACAACCACAAAATGATCCAAATACTCCTTGAATACACGGTTCATCATATCCATAAAAGCAAATAGGAGCATTAGTCAATCCAAAAGACATGACTAAGAATTCATAATGCCCAGATCGAGTTCTCGAATGCGCCTTTTGAATATCCTCGTTTTAATCTTCAATTTGATGATATCCGTAACTAAGATCGATCTTTGAAAAGAATTGCACACCTTGCAATCGGTCAAACAGTCATCAATACGAGGTAGCGGATACCTATTCTTGATGGTGACATGGTTCAACTCCCGATAGTCAATACAAAGTCGCAAACTCCCGTCTTTCTTCTTTACGAATAAAATAGGAGCACCCCAAGGAGACGTACTAGGACGAATAAAACCGATGTCCAACAACTCCTGTAACTGAACCTTTAACTCCTGGAGTTCAATAGGAGCCATTGGATATGGGGTTTTAGAAATGGGTTTTGTACCGGGCTCAAGGTCAATAAAGAATTCAACCTCACGCTCGGAGGTAGATCGAAGTTCTTCGGAAATACATCGTGGAACCTCATTAACAATGTAAATATCATTTAAACCCGACGATTCGATTTAGATCGTTGATATGAGCTAAAAAAGCTTGACATCCATTTTTCAATAAACGAATAGCTTTATGACTTGAAATGACATCGATCGATTTTAGTGGTTTGGTTGTTTGATTCGCACAACAGTTGGTTAGGAATATGAAAACCAACAACCTTACTAAATAATCAATTTTGGCATGGTAAGTGGTTAACCAACCAATTCCTAAAATCACGTCAAATGCAAGTATTTTCAAAGATATAAGATCAACAGTGTAGGTGAGGTACCAATCTAAATTAAGCAAGATTTGTAAACTATAGATGTAATAAAAGTTTCACCCAACTGAGTTTTAACAGATAACTCAAAGTCTAGTTTCTCGTGTGTCAAATTTAAACGTTGAGCACAAGTAGTGAAATAAAAAAGAATGGGTAGCACCCAGATTCAATATGGTGTAAACTTCAGAAGAGTTTATTATTAGCTTACCCGTAATCACCTCGTATGGGTTCCTCACGCTCGGGCAAACACGATAAACGCCTCCCCAGAACCATCGACTTTGACTTGTTCGGAACCGCTTTTGAATCACCATTTCACGGACTTGGTTTTGCCACAAGACACTCTCGAGCTATATGACCTTCCTTTCCACATTTATAACATACCTTGAGTTGTGTGGGCGCTTGGGTTGATGTGTCCTCTTTCCCAAGATTTATAAAGATACGACCCGGGTGGTCTCATCACGCCCCTTAGAAAACAGCTTGATGGTGATGTCGATGTCGACGCCTTCACACTCTCATTGTTGTACCTTCTCTTCTTGAAATCTCCTCCTAATCACTTCTTCTATTGTCGTACACGATTACCACCGAGTGGTTACCACTTCACATGATGCTTTCTCCCCGCTAGTTGTCATTGCTTCTCGATGATTGCCGCCACCGAACGACCTTCGTTGTTGTCCCTTCGTTGAATATAATCATTATCTCGCTCTAATAATCGAGCCCTGCTTACTACATCCAATATAAAGAAAATTTGTGAGAAATGAGGTATCGACGATTTCGGGTTTCAAACCTCTCGTAAACAACCGCATACACGCTCCTCATTCTCCACCAAATGAGGTGCAAACCCGATAACTCTCGCGAACTAATCCTCAGATCGGGACACAACCATGTTGTTCTATTCAAATCGATGAACTCTACCTCTTTCATATGATTTAATACGTCAGGAAAGTACTTATCATTGAATAGTTTCTGTAATGCTTCACAAGACATCTTGAGTGCGATAATATGGGTACGCTTCACGATTCCCACCAAGAATCCGCCTCTCCACGTAAAACATAAAGGTGGCGAATGGAACCTTCCGCTCCTCCGCGGCATCCCAAGACATCAAATATCTTTGAAATTCGCTTAACCCACGCCTCCGCCTTGACGGATCCGGCTTCCCCAAAAACTCTCGTGGTCCCAACTCTTGAATTGTTTGGCGGTGACAAACCGCTGTGTTGTTATTATTTCCACTGTATTTTATGCACGAGTCTCCTCGTCTGGGTTTGTATGAATCGCAAAAAGCTTCTAAACATCCCTTCATTAATTGTTTCTTCAGATCGTTGTTCACACGAGGAATATTGTCTTCTTGTTGCACGCTCTCCTCGCTGGTGATCAAAGGTGTCTCCATGGTCTCATTCACTCCATTGTTAACATTCTCACCGCCATTTTCAACATCGCCATAAAACCCAGGTTAATTCAACAAACTAACATATCAACCCTATACCCCACCCATCAATTAAATACCAAATAAGCTTAGTTAGAACATTATAAATAAGGATTTACTCGCCTCCCTCCTAGTTCTATTTCCCGATCTCCGCCAGAGATCATATCCCTAAGCTCGATATTAATCTGTGACGCCTGCAATAGGTCCAATCAACCCAACCCATTCTCGAGTCGCCAAATACATGGTATGTAATTCAAATACAATCGTTTATAACATAAGGTCGTGGAAAATACTTACCGCATAATCGTGAGTGTCAGTATAAACATCTAGAAAATTTAAACATTCAAACTAAGTCCTCATTATAATTACTATCACACTATTTTATAAAATAGTGAGGACTACTATTGCTCTTAAGTTTGCCCATCACTCGTCTCCGACTAGTCCCCACAACATTCTCATTTCCTCAAGAGGACAATAGATAAAAAGGGTGAGCTCAACTAGCCCAAAGAAAGAATATTATGACTAAGATAATGAAAATAATTTATCGTTAGTCTTCAAATGATCGAGATAAAATATTATGGACAACAAGTTTTAGATCAACAACTACAAATGAAATAATAATATAATGTAAGAGTAAAGTAGAAAATAATGTCTACTATCTTCTATGATTCAAGGTCCATCATTAATATTTTATCCTCAGTAACATCAATATATTTCTCAAATCAAATATTCATCTTTGCACTACGACCAAAGATATTCATTTATATCACCATTGGTCATGTTCATCACAACACCGCCATCTTTGCACTACTAAAGCCAAAGATATTCATAAAATAATCATCCATCTTTGCACTCACAGTGCAAAAGATATTCTTTTATATCACCATTTAAAATTTAAGATGATGAAAAATATTTTTAAAGAACGAATCCAAAGTGAGATGAAGGACAAAAGTAAGGATTTATAGTTTATTTTATCCAAGTTCAAAAATGCTCCATAGTAATCATTTGTGGAGAAAAAATTAAGAATAAAGTTCAAAACTTGGATCCAATCAAAGATAACAACCTTAATAGCCAACTTGGACAATAAAAAAAAATTTAATTTTTCGGTGAATAGTGTCGTATACGTGAATAGTAACCCCGACGGATAAAATAAGAATTTCATAATAAAATTCATGCCAATATTTTGGTATAATGATATTAAAAAGAATAACATCATCTACGAAAGAAAATAACATCCCTTACCTCAAAAAGACAGTACTTCTGACCCGAATATCGGATATAAAGTTGAAGAAAACTTGTACCGAATAACAACACTCAAAATATCTAAATACTCTCAAAAATACGCTCGATATTATAGAGAGAGAGAGAGACTTCTGATTCTGGTGTGATTTTCAAATTCTAATTCAGCGCCCTATTTATAGGAAAATGCTTAGAACGCAAAAATAAAAAATTTAATAAAATAATATTTTATTTAAAAAATTGTCAAGCCCACCTTTGACTAATTCATCAGCTCACCAAGTGGGGCCCACCATTAAAAAAATGTTTTTTATTAAAAAAATATTTTTAACCCCAAAAATCACTTCCGACATAATATTCTGGAACTTCAATAATTCATGAAAAATAGCCCTTTTATCAGAAAAATTCAAATCTCATGTTCTTTCTATATGAAATTAAATTCTCTACAACTTTGCAGAAGAAAGCTTTTTTCGAAATTCCAAACAGAAAATGTCCGAAATCCACAAACGGATGATTTTCCAACACCAAAATACTGATAAAAACACCTCAGCATTATTTCCTTCTTTTATATCCACAAAATAAATATTTCCTTATCATATAAATTAATAATTAATTATTCAAAATATTCTGTAATCCATAATATTGACAACTGTGTCGCTCCGTGAAAGAGGGGCTTCCGATAAGGATTTCTCCTCATCGACGCCGCAATTAGATTAACCTAACCCCTTTCCTCGATGTAACTTCCTTAGACATTGCCAATAATGCTATCTAATAATATTATTCAAATAATATGAATTATTGATCCGATAATGGGAAATATCGCAAAAGAGTAATTATTGAATTAATAATAATATAAAATATTCTCGCAATACTGCAAAGCATCTTGCAAATCTACGCCAGACATTTTATTTTACCCACTGTATTCCCAAGCGTTGTTAACAGTAATAACTCCACTGCTATTATTAAAAAACTCATTTGTGTCGCTTTTCTTCATCAGATAGTTTTAGTTCATGGGGCCTACAATTGGGTCGCTACCACATACCTAATATTCCCCAACAACAAGAATATTCCACTTACCAAGCTTAATATTCCTCGACAACAATGAATATTTTATAACCACTTGCTTGCTTAAAAATATTTGTGCATTTTACCCATAACTTACCACATTAATCAAATCAACCCCTTACTATTCAAAATAAATTATAGAGGAAATTGAATTTTTTTTTTATTCATAAAAGTTGGGGTCTTACAACCTCCCTCCTTATGAAATTTCGCCCACTTAAATTGACGCGGCATACCGGGTGTTTCAAAAAGATGAGGATACCTTCGCTTTCATTTCCGATTCCAACTCCTGTGTCATTTCCTCAATAAGATGGTTCCTCCACAAACCTTGACTTGTGGTATAACCTTTGTGCGTAGGACATGCTCCTTTCTATCCAAGATCTTGACAGGTACCTCCTCGTACATTAAATCTTCAGCTATCTCGTCCGGTTCTAACTCAATAATGTGGTTCGGGTCTTTCACATATTTGCGTAACACGGATATGTGAAACACGTTGTGAAGACGAGACATGCTTGGAGGTAATGCGAGTCTGTAGGCCACATTTCCTACTCGGTCAAGAATCTCAAATGGACCAATGAATCGTGGATTGAGATTTCCTCTTTTGCCAAACCTCGTAACTCCCTTCCACAGAGCAACACGTAACAACACATGGTCCCCAACATTAAATTCCACGCCCTTTCGATGAAGATCCGTATAACTCTTTTGTCGATCTTGTGGCATTTGTATATCGTTCAGCGGATCATTTGGATCTTTTTCCGTAGTCATACGAACCAACTGTGGTCCCAATAATATTGCCTCACCAACCTCATCCCAACACACTGGAGAGCGACACTTTCTCCCATACAATGCCTCGAATAGAGCCACACCTATACTTGCCTGGTAACTGTTGTTGTAAGAGAATTCCACTAATGGAAGGTACTTATCCCAACTCCCTTTAAAGTCTAGAGCACGAGTCTCAATAGATCTTCAAGAGTTTGAATAGTCCTTTCGATTGCTTCATCCATTTGAGGATGATATGTTTAACTAAACCAGTAACTGCGCCCATAGCTTTCTCTAAGCTAACCCAAAATCGTGAAGTGAATCTTGGGTCACGATCGAAACTATGGATACTGGCATACCATGCAACCTCACAATCTCATTCACGTACATACGAGCAAGATGTTCAAGGGAATAAGTCTCCCGTATCGGCAAGAAATGAGTAGACTTGGTTAATCTATCAACAATAACCCAAATCGCATCCATGCCTTGAGAAACCTTGGGAAGACCCGTAACGAAATCCATGGTAATATGTTCCCACTTCCACTTTGGAATATCAAGTGGTTGCAATGGCCCCTTCTTGACTGGATGTCTCGCCTTTACACGTTGACAAGTTAAACACCTCGAGATAAACTCCTAATTTCTCTCTTCATATTGTTCCACCAAAATGTATGTCGAAGATCACGAAACATTTTGGTACTCCCAGGATGGATTGCAAACGGTGTGTCGTGTTCCTATATCATGATTCTATGCTTCAAGTCAGAATTGTTAGGAACACAAAGTCTGGAGTTGACTCGAAGTATTCCTTCTTCATCGATTCTTGCTTCCCAAACTGCACCTTCTTGTACCTTCTTCTTCATCTCCATTAACTCCGGATCCGTAGCTTGAGCAACTTTAACTTTGTCAATCAAAGTTGGTTCCACGCAGATACTTGACATCATCGCACTCATTCCAAAGATATGATCTTCTACTTAATGAGTCACCTACCACGCTCGCTTTTACTAGGATGATATTGGATGGTATGGTCATAATCTTTCAATGACTCCAAACCAACGTCGTTGTCGCATGTTGAGTTCCTTTTGAGTGAAGAAATATTTAAGGCTCTTGTGATCCGTGATAGATCTCCACTTTCTCCGTACGATAGTGTCTCCGGATCTTCAACGCTTAAAACGATCATCATCAACTCTAGATCATGAGTAGGGTAATTCCTCTCATATTCTTTGAGTTGTCGCGAGGCATAGGCTATGACTTTCCCATGTTGCATGAGAACACATCCTAACCCTTTGCCTGAAGCATCGCTGTAGATAACAAATCCATCCGAACCAGATGGTATTGTCAGAACAGGTGCCGAAATAAGTCTCCTCTTGAGCTCTTAAAAGCTCTTCTCGCATTCCTCGCTCCATACAAATTTTGTATCTTTCTGAGTCAGCTGAGTTAATGGAGTAGCGATTCGAGAGAATCCCTCCATGAATCTCTGATAATAACCAAATTTAAGCCTTTAAAGTTACGCGACTGATCAACACCGACTTCGGTTGCTCCCAACTTTGTATTGCTTCAATCTTCGTCGGGTCAACAGATACTCCATGTTTTGATACAACGTGCCAAAGAAATGCTACCTCCTCAAGCCAAAATTCTCATTTCTTCAGCTTGGCATATAACTTGTTTTCACGAAGCCTTTGAAGTACCAGCTTCAAGTCGTGCTCATGATCTTCATGGCTTTTGGAATAGATGAGAATGTCATCAATAAAGACAACCACAAAATGATCCAAATACTCCTTGAATACACGGTTCATCATATCCATAAAAGCAGCAGGAGCATTAGTCAATCCAAAAGACATGACTAAGAATTCATAATGCCCGTATCGAGTTCTGAATGTAGTCTTCGGAATATCCTCAGTTTTAATCTTCAGCTGATGATATCCAGAACGAAGATCGATCTTTGAAAAGAATTGTGCACCTTGAAACTGGTCAAACAGGTCATCAATACGAGGTAGCGGATACCTATTCTTGATGGTGACATGGTTCAACTCCCGATAGTCAATACAAAGTCGCATACTCCCGTCTTTCTTCTTTACGAATAAAATAGGAGCACCCCAAGGAGACGTACTAGGACGAATAAAACCGATGTCCAACAACTCCTGTAACTGAACCTTTAACTCCTGGAGTTCAATAAGAGCCATTCGATATGGGGTTTTAGAAATGGGTTTTTTACCGGGCTCAAGGTCAATAAAGAATTCAACCTCACGTTCTGGAGGTAGACCGGGAAGTTCTTCGGGAATACATCAGGGAACTCATTAACAACAGAAATATCATTTAAACCTGACGTATTCTGATTTAGATCAGTGATATGAGCTAAGAAAGCTTGACATCCATTTTTCAATAAACGAATAGCTTTATGACTTGAAATGACATTGACTGATTTTAGTGGTTTGGTTGTTTGGATTCGCACAACAGGTTGGTTAGGAATATGAAAACTAACAACCTTACGGAAATAATCAATTTTGGCATGGTAAGTGGTTAACCAGTCAATTCCTAAAATCACGTCAAATGCAAGTATTTTCAAAGATATAAGATCAACAGTGGGGTGAGGGTACCAATCAATTAAGCAAGATTTGTAAACTATAGATGTAATAAAAGTTTCACCCAACTGAGTTTTAACAGATAACTCAAAGTCTAGTTTTCTCGGTGTCAAATTTAAACGTTGAGCACAAGCAGTGAAATAAAAGAATGGGTAGCACCAGTATCTAACATGGTGTAAACTTCGTAAGAGTTTATTATTAGCTTACCCGTAATCACCTCGTGCGTGTTCCTCACGCTCAAGGGGCCACGACAAACGCCTCCAGTGAACCATCGACTTTGACTTGTTCGGAACCGCCTTTGGAATCACCACCCCCGCTGGACTTGGTTTTGCCACAGTACACTCTCGAGCTATATGACCTTCCTTTCCACAGTTGTAACATACCTTGAGTTGTTGTGGGCAGTTTGGGTTGATGTGTCCCTCTTTCCCGCATTTATAGCATACGACCGGTGGTCGGTCACGTCCCTTAGAAACAGTTGATGGTGATGCTGATGTCGACGTCTTCACACTCTCATTGTTGTACATTCTCTTCTTGAAATCTCCTCCTGAATCACTTATTCTATTGTCGTGGCCACGATTACCACCAGAGTGGTTACCGCTTCTGTCATGATGCTTTCCTCCCCGCTGGTTGTCATTGCTCTGATGATTGCCGCCACCGGTACGACCTTGGTTGTTGTCCCTTGGTTGAACATAATCATTATCTCGTTCTAATAATCGAGCCTGCTTATTACATCCGAATATAAAGAAAATTTGTGAGAAATGAGGTATTGACGTATTTCGAGTTTCAAACCTCTCAGAAACATCCGCGTCATACGTTCCTCATTCTCCACCAAATGAGGTGCAAACCTGGATAACTCTGCGAACTAATCCTCGTGATCGGGATTACCATGTTGTTACGCTCGATTTGATGAACTCTACTACCTCTTCATATGACGAATACGTTCAGGAAAGTACTTATCATTGAATAGTTTCTAGAATGCTTCACAAGACATCTTGAGTGCGACAATATGGGTACGCTTCACAGATTCCCACCAGTAATCTGCCTCTCCACGAAACATAAAGGTGGCGAATGGAACCTTCTGCTCCTCCGTGCATCCCAAGACATCAAATATCTTTGAAATTCGCTTAACCCACGTCTCCGCCTTGATCGGATCCGGCTTCCCCAAAAACTCTGGTGGTCCCAACTCCTTGAATTGTTTGGCGGTGACAGTCCGCGTGTTGTTATTATTTCCACCTGTATTTTGCGCACGAGTCTCCTCGTGCGGGTTTGTATGAAGCGCAAAAAGCTTCTAAACATCCCTTCATTAATTGTTTCTTCGGTATCGTTGTTCACATGAGGAATATTGTCTTCTTGTTGCACGTTCTCCTCGTTGGTGATCAAAGGTGTCTCCATGGTCTCATTCACTCCATTGTTAACATTCTCAGCTGCCATTTTCAAATACTGCCATAAAACCAGGGTTAATTCAACAAACTAACATATCAACCCTATACCCCACCCATCAATTAAATACCAAATAAGCTTAGTTAGAACATTATAGCGAAGGATTTACTCGTCTCTCCTCCTAGTTCTATTTCCAGATCTCGCATGGAGATCATATCCCTAAGCTCTGATACCAACTGTGACGCCCAGAATAGGTCCAATCAACCCAACCCATTCTGAGTCGCCAAATACATGGTACAGAATTCAAATACAATCGTTTATAACATAAGGTCGTGGAAAATACGACCAGACACTGTGAGTGTCAATATAAACATCTAGAAAATTTAAACATTCAAACTAAGTCCTCATTATAATTACTATCACACTATTTTATAAAATAGTGAGGACTACTATTGCTCTTAAGTTTGCCCATCACTCTGTCCCCCGACTAGTCCCCACAACATTCTCATTTCCTGAAGAGGACAATAGATAAAAAGGGTGAGCTCAACTAGCCCAGTAAAGAATATTATGACTAAGATAATGAAAAATAATTTATCGTTAGTCTTCAACAGATCAGATAAAATATTATGGACAACAAGTTTTAGATCAACAACTACAGCGGAAATAATAATATAACAGAAGAGTAAAGTAGAAAATAATGTCTACTATCTTCTATGATTTGAAGGTCCATCATTAATATTTTATCCCTGTAACATCAATATATTTCTCAAATCAAATATTCATCTTTGCACTACGACCAAAGATATTCATTTATATCACCAGTTGGTCATGTTCATCACAACACCTGTCATCTTTGCACTACAGGCCAAAGATATTCATAAAATAATCATCCATCTTTGCACTACAGGCAAAAGATATTCTTTTATATCACCATTTAAAATTTAAGATGATGAAAAATATTTTAAAGAACGAATCCAGTGAGATGAAGGACAAAAGTAAGGATTTATAGTTTATTTTATCCAAGTTCAAAAATGCTCCATAGTAATCATTTGTGGAGAAAAAATTAAGAATAAAGTTCAAAACTTGGATCCAATCAAAGATAACAACCTTAATAGCCAACTTGGACAATAAAAAAAAATTTTAATTTTTAAGGTGAATAGTGTCGATATCGTGAATAAGTAACCCGACGACCGGATAAAATAAGAATTTCATAATAAAATTCATGCCAATATTTTGGTATAATGATATTAAAAAGAATAACATCATCTACTAAAGAAAATAACATCCCTTACCTCAAAAAGACAAGATTTCCGAATCTTAATATATCGGATATAAAGTCAAGAAAACTTAAAATAGAATAACAACACTCAAAATATCTAAATACTCTCAAAAATACGCTTTCGATATTATAGAGAGAGACTTACGATTCGGTGTGATTTTCAAATTCTAATTCAAATACTCTATTTATAGAAAAATGCTTAGACGCAAAAAAAAAAAAATTTAATAAAATAATATTTTATTTAAAAAATTGTCAAAGCCAACCTTTGACTAATTCATCACTCACCAAGTGGGGCCCACCATTAAAAAATGTTTTTATTGAAAAATATTTTAACCCCAAAAATCACTTCCTACATAATATTCGAACTTCAATAATTCATGAAAAATAGCCCTTTTATCGTAAAAAATTCAAATCTCATGTTCTTTCTATATGAAATTAAATTTCTACAACTTTGCGGAAGAAAGCTTTTTTCAAATTCCAAAATGAGAAAATGTCCAAATCCACAAACGGATGATTTTCCAACACCAAAATCTTGATAAAAACACCTCAAAGATTATTTCCTTCTTTTATATCCACAAAATAAATATTTCCTTATCATATAAATTAATAATTAATTATTCAAAATATTATGTAACTCATAATATTGACAACTGTGTCGTTCCTGGGGAAAAGGGGCTTCCAGATAAGGATTTCTCTCATCGACGCCAAGCAATTAGATTAACCTAACCCCTTTCCTCGACAGAACTTCCTTAGACATTGCCAATAATGCTATCTAATAATATTATTCAAATAATATGAATTATTGATCTGATAATGGGAAATACTGTGCAGTAGCAATTATTGAATTAACAATAATATAAAAATATTCTGCAATACCGTGTGCTACTGTGCAACGACGCGTATTACTTTATTTTACCCACCAGGTATTCCAACAGTGTTAACGGTAACAACTCCGCCGTTATTATTAAAAAACTCATTTGTGTCGTTTTCTTCATCCAAAGCGGCTTTTCCGTTATGGGGCCCCTGATTGGGTTACCAGTACCAATACCGAATATTCCCCAACAACAAGAATATTCCACGACCAAGCGAATATTCCCCGACAACAATGAATATTTTATAACCACTTGCTTGCTTAAAAATATTTGTGCATTTTACCCATAACTTACCACATTAATCAAATCAACCCCTTACTATTCAAAATAAATTATAGAGGAAATTGAATTTTTTTTTTTATTCATAAAAGTTGGGGTCTTACAACCTCCCCTCCTTATGAAATTTCGTCCACGAAATTGACGTGCATACCTGGTGTTTCAAAAAGATGAGGATACCTTCGCTTTCATTTCCGATTCCAATTCCCAGGTCATTTCCTCAATAGCATGGTTCCTCCACAAAACCTTGACTTGTGGTATAACCTTTGTGCGTAGGACATGCTCCTTTCTATCCAAGATCTTGACAGGTACCTCCTCGTACATTAAATCTTCAGCTATCTCGTCCGGTTCTAACTCAATAATGTGGTTCGGGTCTTTCACATATTTGCGTAACACGGATATGTGAAACACGTTGTGAAGACGAGACATGCTTGGAGGTAATGCGAGTCTGTAGGCCACATTTCCTACTCGGTCAAGAATCTCAAATGGACCAATGAATCGTGGATTGAGATTTCCTCTTTTGCCAAACCTCGTAACTCCCTTCCACAGAGCAACACGTAACAACACATGGTCCCCAACATTAAATTCCACGTCCTTTCGATGAAGATCCGCATAACTCTTTTGTCGATCTTGTGGCATTTGTATACGTTGGCGGATCATTTGGATCTTTTCCGTAGTCATACGAACCAACTGTGGTCCCAATAATATTGCCTCACCAACCTCATCCCAACACACTGGAGAGCGACACTTTCTCCCATACAATGCCTCGAATAGAGCCACACCTATACTTGCCTGGTAACTGTTGTTGTAAGAGAATTCCACTAATGGAAGGTACTTATCCCAACTCCCTTTAAAGTCTAGAGCACAGAGTCTCAATAGATCTTCAAGAGTTTGAATAGTCCTTTCCTATTGCCCGTCCATTTGAGGATGATATGCCGAACTAAACCGTAAATCCGTGCCCATAGCTTTCTGCAAGCTAACCCAAAATCGTGAAGTGAATCTTGGGTCACGATCCGAAACTATGGATACTGGCATACCATGCAACCTCACAATCTCATTCACGTACATACGAGCAAGATGTTCAAGGGAATAAGTCTCCCGTATCGGCAAGAAATGAGTAGACTTGGTTAATCTATCAACAATAACCCAAATCGCATCCATGCCTTGAGAAACCTTGGGAAGACCCGTAACGAAATCCATGGTAATATGTTTCCACTTCCACTTTGGAATATCAAGTGGTTGCAATGGCCCCTTCGGTACTCGATGCTCCGCCTTTACACGTTGACAAGTTAAACACCTCGAGATAAACTCCGCAATTTCTCTCTTCATATTGTTCCACCAAAATGTATGTCGAAGATCACGAAACATTTTGGTACTCCCAGGATGGATTGCAAACGGTGTGTCGTGTTCCTATATCATGATTCTATGCTTCAAGTCAGAATTGTTAGGAACACAAAGTCTGGAGTTGACTCGAAGTATTCCTTCTTCATCGATTCTTGCTTCCGAAACTGCACCTTCTTGTACCTTCTTCTTCATCTCCATTAACTCCGGATCCGTAGCTTGAGCAACTTTAACTTTGTCAATCAAAGTTGGTTCCACGCGTATACTTGACATCATCGCACTCATTCCAGCATATGATCTTCTACTTAATGAGTCAGCTACCACGTTCGTTTTACTAGGATGATATTGGATGGTATGGTCATAATCTTTCAACAGCTCCAGCCAACGTCGTTGTCGCATGTTGAGTTCCTTTTGAGTGAAGAAATATTTAAGGCTCTTGTGATCCGTATAGATCTCCACTTTCTCCGTGTACAGATAGTGTCTCCAGATCTTCAACGCGAAAACGACTGCTGTCAACTCTAGATCATGAGTAGGGTAATTCCTCTCATATTCTTTGAGTTGTCGCGAGGCATAGGCTATGACTTTCCCATGTTGCATGAGAACACATCCTAACCCTTTGCTCGAAGCATCATTTGTAGATAACAAATCCATCCGAACCGGATGGTATTGTCGTAGCAGTCCGAAATAAGTCTCCTCTTGAGCTCTTAAAAGCTCTTCTCGCATTCCTCGCTCCATACAAATTTTGTATCTTTCTGAGTCAGCTGAGTTAATGGAGTAGCGATTCGAGAGAATCCCTCCATGAATCTCTGATAATAACCTTAAGCCTTAAAGCTACGCGACTTGCCATCGACTTTGTTGTTCTAACTTTGTATTGCTTCAATCTTCGTCGGGTCAACAGATACTCCATGTTTTGATACTACGTGCCAAAGAAATGCTACCTCCTCAAGCCAAAATTCTCATTTCTTCAGCTTGGCATATAACTTGTTTTCACGAAGCCTTTGAAGTACCAACTTCAAGTCGTGCTCATGATCTTCATGGCTTTTGGAATAGATGAGAATGTCATCAATAAAGACAACCACAAAATGATCCAAATACTCCTTGAATACACGGTTCATCATATCCATAAAAGCAGCAGGAGCATTAGTCAATCCAAAAGACATGACTAAGAATTCATAATGCCCGTATCGAGTTCTGAATGCAGTCTTCGGAATATCCTCAGTTTTAATCTTCAATTGATGATATCCGTAACTAAGATCGATCTTTGAAAAGAATTGTGCACCTTGCAATGGTCAAAACAGTCATCAATACGAGGTAGCGGATACCTATTCTTGATGGTGACATGGTTCAACTCCCGATAGTCAATACAAAGTCGCAAACTCCGTCTTCTTCTTCTTTATTTAATAAAATAGGAGCACCCCAAGGAGACGTCTTTCAGACGAATAAAACCGATGTCCAACAACTCTCAGAATCGAACCTTTAACTCCTGGAGTTCAATAGGAGCCATTGGATATGGGGTTTTAGAAATGGGTTTTGTACCGGGCTCAAGGTCAATAAAGAATTCAACCTCACGTTACGGAGGTAGACCGGGAAGTTCTTCGGGAAATACATCAGGGAACTCATTAACAATGTAAATATCATTTAAACCCTGACGTATTACGATTTAGATCGGTGATATGAGCTAAAAAAGCTTGACATCCATTTTCAATAAACGAATAGCTTTATGACTTGAAATGACATGGATCGATTTTAGTGGTTTGGTTGTTTGATTCGCACAACAAAGTTGGTTAGGAATATGAAAACTAACAACCTTACGGAAATAATCAATTTTGGCATGGTAAGTGGTTAACCAGTCAATTCCTAAAATCACGTCAAATGCAAGTATTTTCAAAGATATAAGATCATTGGTAGGGTGAGGTACCAATCTAAATTAAGCAAGATTTGTAAACTATAGATGTAATAAAAGTTTCACCCAACGGAGTTTTAACAGATAACTCAAAGTCTAGTTTCTCAGGTGTCAAATTTAAACGTTGAGCACAAGTAGGTGAAATAAAAGAATGGGTAGCACCGGTATCTAACATGGTGTAAACTTCGTAAGAGTTTATTATTAGCTTACCCGTAATCACCTCGTGCGGGTTCCTCACGTTCTGGCGATCCACGACAAACGCCTCCCAGAACCATCGACTTTGACTTGTTGGAACCGCTTTTGAATCACTCATTTCATTGGACTTGGTTTTGCCACAGTACACTCTCGAGCTATATGACCTTCCTTTCCACATTTATAACATACCTTGAGTTGTTGTGGCCAGTTTGGGTTGATGTGTCCCTCTTTCCCGCATTTATAGCATACGACCGGTGGTCGGTCACGTCCCTTAGAAACAGTTGATGGTGATGCTGATGTCGACGTCTTCACACTCTCATTGTTGTACCTTCTCTTCTTGAAATCTCCTCCTGAATCACTTCTTCTATTGTCGTGGCCACGATTACCACCAGAGTGGTTACCACTTCTGTCATGATGCTTTCCTCCCCGCTAGTTGTCATTGCTCTGATGATTGCCGCCACCGGAACGACCTTGGTTGTTGTCCCTTGGTTGAACATAATCATTATCTCGTTCTAATAACTGAGCCCTGTTTACTACATCTGAATATAAAGAAAATTTGTGAGAAATGAGGTATTGACGTATTTCGGGTTTCAAACCTCTCAGAAACAACCGCGTCATACGTTCCTCATTCTCCACCAAATGAGGTGCAAACCTGGATAACTCTGCGAACTAATCCTCGTACTGGGACACAGTCATGTTGTTCTATTCCAGTTTGATGAACTCTACCTCTTTCATATGACGAATACGTTCAGGAAAGTACTTATCATTGAATAGTTTCTAGAATGCTTCACAAGACATCTTGAGTGCGACAATATGGGTACGCTTCACAGATTCCCACCAGTAATCTGCCTCTCCACGAAACATAAAGGTGGCGAATGGAACCTTCTGCTCCTCCGTGCATCCCAAGACATCAAATATCTTTGAAATTAACCCACGCCTCCGCCTTGATCGGATCCGCTTCCCCAAAAACTCCGGTGGTCCCAACTCCTTGAATTGTTTGGCGGTGACAGTCCGCGTGTTGTTATTATTTCCACCTGTATTTTACGCACGAGTCTCCCTCGTCTGGGTTTGCATGAACTGCAAAAAGCTTCTAAACATCCCTTCATTAATTGTTTCTTCGGTATCGTTGTTCACATGAGGAATATTGTCTTCTTGTTGCACGTTCTCCTCGTTGGTGATCAAAGGTGTCTCCATGGTCTCATTCACTCCATTGTTAACATTCTCAGCTTCCATTTTCAAATACTGCCATAAAACCAGGGTTAATTCAACAAACTAACATATCAACCCTATACCCCGACCCATCAATTAAATACCAAATAAGCTTAGTTAGAACATTATAGCGAAGGATTTACTCGTCTCTCCCCTCCTAGTTCTATTCCCCGATCTCCGCCAGAGATCATATCCCTAAGCTCTGATACCAACTGTGACGCCCCCAGAATAGGTCCAATCAACCCAACCCATTCTGAGTCGCCAAATACATGGTACAGAATTCAAATACAATCGTTTATAACATAAGGTCGTGGAAAATACGACCAGACACTGTGAGTGTCAATATAAACATCTAGAAAATTTAAACATTCAAACTAAGTCCTCATTATAATTACTATCACACTATTTTATAAAATAGTGAGGACTACTATTGCTCTTAAGTTTGCCCATCACTCTGTCCCCCGACTAGTCCCCACAACATTCTCATTTCCTGAAGAGGACAATAGATAAAAAGGGTGAGCTCAACTAGCCCAGTAAAGAATATTATGACTAAGATAATGAAAAATAATTTATCGTTAGTCTTCAACAGATCAGATAAAATATTATGGACAACTAGTTTTAGATCAACAACTACAATGAAATAATAATAATATAATGTAAGAGTAAAGTAGAAAATAATGTCTACTATCTTCTATGATTCAAGGTCCATCATTAATATTTTATCCTGTAACATCAATATATTTCTCAAATCAAATATTCATCTTTGCACTACGACCAAAGATATTCATTTATATCACCAAATTGGTCATGTTCATCACAACACCATCATCTTTGCACTCTGTGCCAAAGATATTCATAAAATAATCATCCATCTTTTGCACTACGTGCAAAAAGATATTCTTTTATATCACCATTTAAAATTTAAGATGATGAAAAATATTTTAAAGAACGAATCCAGTGAGATGAAGGACAAAAGTAAGGATTTATAGTTTATTTTATCCAAGTTCAAAAATGCTCCATAGTAATCATTTGTGGAGAAAAAATTAAGAATAAAGTTCAAAACTTGGATCCAATCAAAGATAACAACCTTAATAGCCAACTTGGACAATAAAAAAAATTTAATTTTTCGGTGAATAGTGTCGTATACGTGAATAGTAACCCCGACGGATAAAATAAGAATTTCATAATAAAATTCATGCCAATATTTTGGTATAATGATATTAAAAAGAATAACATCATCTACGAAAGAAAATAACATCCCTTACCTCAAAAAGACAGTACTTCTGACCCGAATATCGGATATAAAGTTGAAGAAAACTTAACTTCTAATAACAACACTCAAAATATCTAAATACTCTCAAAAAACGCTCGATATTATAGAGAGAGAGAGAGACTTCGATTCTCGGTGTGATTTTCAAATTCTAATTCAAATACACTATTTATAGGAAAATGCTTTAACGCTAAAAATAAAAAAAATTTAATAAAATAATATTTTATTTAAAAATTGTCAAGCCCACCTTTGACTAATTCATCACTCACCAAGTGGGGCCCACCATTAAAAAAAATGTTTTTATTAAAAAATATTTTAACCCCAAAAATCACTTCCGACATAATATTCTGGAACTTCAATAATTCATGAAAAATAGCCCTTTTATCAGAAAAATTCAAATCTCATGTTCTTTCTATATGAAATTAAATTCTCTACAACTTTGCAGAAGAAAGCTTTTTTCGAAATTCCAAACAGAAAATGTCCGAAATCCACAAACGGATGATTTTCCAACACCAAAATACTGATAAAAACACCTCAGCATTATTTCCTTCTTTTATATCCACAAAATAAATATTTCCTTATCATATAAATTAATAATTAATTATTCAAAAATATTACAGAACTACAATATTGACAACCAGGTCGTTCCCAGGAAAGAGGGGGCTTTCCGATAAGGATTTCTCCTTACTGACGCGCAATTAGATTAACCTAACCCCTTTCCTCGACAGAACTTCCTTAGACATTGCCAATAATGCTATCTAATAATATTATTCAAATAATATGAATTATTGATCTGATAATGGGAAATACTGTGCAGTAGCAATTATTGAATTAACAATAATATAAAAATATTCTCGTAATACTAAGTATGCCATCGTGGTAAACGACGCCAGACATTTTATTTTACCCACTGTATTCCAATGTTGTGTTAGCAGTAACAACTCCGCCGTTATTATTAAAAAACTCATTTGTGTCGTTTTCTTCATCCGACAGTTTTCCGTTATGGGGCCCACAATTGGCTGCGCCGTCATACGAATATTCCCCAACAACAAGAATATTCCACGACCAAGCGAATATTCCCCGACAACAATGAATATTTTATAACCACTTGCTTGCTTAAAAATATTTGTGCATTTTACCCATAACTTACCACATTAATCAAATCAACCCCTTACTATTCAAAATAAATTATAGAGGAAATTGAATTTTTTTTTTTATTCATAAAAGTTGGGGTCTTACAACCTCCCCTCCTTATGAAATTTCGTCCCACTTAAATTGACGCGTACATACCGGTGTTTCAAAAGATGAGGATACCTCGCTTTCATTTCCGATTCCAACTCCCAGGTCATTTCCTCAATAGCATGGTTCCTCCACAAAACCTTGACTTGTGGTATAACCTTTGTGCGTAGGACATGCTCCTTTCTATCCAAGATCTTGACAGGTACCTCCTCGTACATTAAATCTTCAGCTATCTCGTCCGGTTCTAACTCAATAATGTGGTTCGGGTCTTTCACATATTTACGTAACACGGATATGTGAAACACGTTGTGAAGACGAGACATGCTTGGAGGTAATGCGAGTCTGTAGGCCACATTTCCTACTCGGTCAAGAATCTCAAATGGACCAATGAATCGTGGATTGAGATTTTCTCTTTTGCCAAACCTCGTAACTCCCTTCCACGGAGCAACACGTAACAACACATGGTCCCCAACATTAAATTCCACGTCCTTTCGATGAAGATCCGCATAACTCTTTTGTCGATCTTGTGCCATTTGTATATGTTGTCGGATCATTTGGATCTTTTCCGTAGTCATACGAACCAACTGTGGTCCCAATAATATTGCCTCACCAACCTCATCCCAACACACTGGAGAGCGACACTTTCTCCCATACAATGCCTCAAATGGAGCCACACCTATACTTGCCCGGTAACTGTTGTTGTAAGAGAATTCCACTAATGGAAGGTACTTATCCCAACTCCCTTTAAAAGTCTAGAGCACAGAGTCTCAATAGATCTTCAAGAGTTTGAATAGTCCTTTCCGATTGCCCAACCGTTTGAGGATGATATCTTTAACTAAACCAGAACTCCGCTGCCCATAGCTTTTTCAAGTAAGCTAACCCAAAATCGTGAAGTGAATCTTGGGTCACGATCCAAAACTATGGATACTGGCATACCATGCAACCTAACAATCTCATTCACGTACATACGAGCAAGACGTTCAAGGGAATAAGTCTCCCGTATCGGCAAGAAATGAGCAGACTTGGTTAATCTATCAACAGTAACCCAAATCGCATCTATGCCTTGAGAAACCTTGGGAAGACCCGTAACGAAATCCATGGTAATATATTCCCATTTCCACTTTGGAATATCAAGTGGTTGCAATGGCCCCTCCGGTACTTGATGCTCCGCCTTTACACGTTGACAAGTTAAACACCTCGAGATAAACTCCGCAATTTCTCTCTTCTTATTGTTCCACCAAAATGTATATCGAAGATCACGATATATTTTGGTACTCCCAGGATGGATTGCAAACGGTGTGTTGTGTACCTCCATCATGATTCTATGCTTCAAGTCAGAATCGTTAGGAACAAAACGTCTGGAGTTGACTCGAAGTATTCCTTTTTCATCGATTCTTGCTTCCGAAACCGTACCTTCTTGTACCTTCTTCTTCATCTTCATCAACTCCGGATCCGTAGCTTGAGCAACTTTAACTTTGTCAATCAAAGTTGGTTCCACGCGTATACTTGACATCATCGCACTCATTCCAGCATATGATCTTCTACTTAATGCGTCAGCTACCACGTTCGCTTTACCAGGATGATATTGGATGGTATGGTCATAATCTTTCAATAGCTCTAGCCAATGTCGTTGTCGCATGTTGAGTTCCTTTTGAGTGAAGAAATATTTAAGGCTCTTGTGATCCGTATAGATCTCCACTTTCTCCCCGTACAGATAGTGTCTCCAGATCTTCAACGCGAAAACGACTGTTGCCAACTCTAGATCATGAGTAGGGTAATTCCTCTCATATTCTTTGAGTTATCGCGAGGCATAGGCTATGACTTTCCCATGTTGCATGAGAACACATCCTAACCCTTTGCATGAAGCATCGCTGTAGATAACAAATCCATCCGAACCAGATTGTATTGTCAGAACAAATGTCGAAATAAGTCTCCTCTTGAGCTTTTGAAAGCTCTTCTCACATTCCTCGCTCAATACGAATTTTGTATCTTTCTAAGTTAGTTGAGTTAATGGAGTAGCGATTTGAGAGAATCCCTCCACGAATCTCCGATAATAACCAGCTAAGCCCAGAAAGCTACGCACTTCAGTCACCGACTTCGGTTGCTCCCAACTTTGTATTGCTTCAATCTTCGTCGGGTCAACAGATACTCCATGTTTTGATACTACGTGCCCAAGGAATGCTAGCTCCTCAAGCCAAAATTCGCATTTCTTTAGCTTGGCATATAACTAGTTTTCACGAAGCCTTTGAAGTACCAGCTTCAAGTGGTGCTTATGATCTTCACGACTTTTGGAATATATGAGAATGTCATTAATAAAGACAACCACAAAATGATCCAAATACTCCTTGAATACACGGTTCATCATATCCATAAAAGCAGCTGGAGCATTAGTCAATCCAAAAGACATGACTAAGAATTCATAATGCCCGTATCGAGTTCTGAATGCAGTCTTCGGAATATCCTATGTTTTAATCTTCAACTGATGATATCCAGAACGAAGATCGGTCTTTGAAAAGAATTGTGCACCTTGCAACTGGTCAAACAGGTCATCAATACGAGGTAGCGGATACCTATTCTTGATGGTGACATGGTTCAACTCCCGATAGTCAATACAAAGTCGAAAACTCCCGTCTTTCTTCTTTACGAATAAAATAGGAGCACCCCAAGGAGACGTACTAGGACGAATAAAACCGATGTCCAACAACTCCTCAGAATCGAACCTTTAACTCCCGGAGTTCAATAGAGCCATTCGATATGGGGTTTTAGAAATGGGTTTTTGTAACGCTCAAGGTCAATAAAAAATTCAACCTCACGTTCTGGAGGTAGACCGGGAAGTTCTTCGGGAAATACATCAGGGAACTCATTAACAACAGAAATATCATTTAAACCTGACGTATTCTGATTTAAATCAGTGACATGAGCTAAGAAAGCTTGACATCCGTTTTTCAATAAACGAATAGCTTTATGACTTGAAATGACATTGACTGATTTTAGTGGTTTGGTTGTTTAGATTCGCACAACAGGTTGGTTAGGAATATGAAAACTAACTACCTTACGGAAACAATCAATTTTGGCATGGTAAGTGGTTAACCAGTCAATTCCTAAAATCACGTCCAATGCAAGTATTTTCAAAGATATAAGATCAACAGGTAGGGTGAGGGTACCAATCTGAATTAAGCAAGATTTGTAAACTATAGATGTAACAAAAGTTTCACCCAACGGAGTTTCAACAGATAAGTTAAAGTCTAGTTTCTCAGGTGTTAAATTTAAACGTTGAGACAAGCAGGTGAAATAAAAGAATGGGTAGCACCGGTATCTAACAAGGTATAAACTTCGCAAGAGTTAATTATTAGCTTACCCGTAATCACCTCGTGCGGGTTCCTCGCGTTATGGGCAGTCACGACAAACGCTCTCCCAGGAACCACTGACTTCGACTTGCCCGGAACCACCTTTGGAATCACCACCCCCGCTGGACTTGGTTTTGCCACAGTACACTCTCGAGCTATATGACCTTCCTTTCCACAGTTATAACACACCTTGAGTTGTTGTGGGCAGTGTGGGCCGATGTGTCCCTCTTTCCCGCATTTATAGCATACGACCGGTGGTCGGTCACCTCCGTTAGAAATAGTTGATGGTGATGCTGATGTCGACGTCTTCACACCCTTATTGTTGTACCTTCTCTTCTTGAAATCTCCTCCTGAATCACTTCTTCTATTGTCGTGGCCACGATTACCACCAGAGTGGTTACCGCTTCTGTCATGATGTTTTCCTCCCCGCTGGTTGTTATTGCTCTGATGACTGCTGCCACCGGTACGACCTTGGTTGTTGTCCCTTGGTTGAACATAATCATTATCTCGTTCTAATAACTGAGCCCTGTTTACTACATCTAAATATAAAGAAAATTTGTGAGAAATGAGGTATTGACGTATTTCGGGTTTCAAACCTCTCAGAAACATCCGCGTTACACGCTCCTCATTCTCCACCAAATGACGGTAAAACTCGGATAACTCGTGAACTTAGACTCGTCTTCGGGACACACCATGTTGTTCTATTCAAATCGATGAACTCTACCTCTTTCATATACGACGAATACTTTCGTGAAAGTACTTATCATTGAACAGTTTCTAGAACGCTTCCCAAGACATCTTGAGTGCGGTACAGATGGGTACGCTTCATGAGATCCCACCAAAGAATCCGCCTCTCCACGAAACATAAAGGTGGTGAATGGAACCTTCGCTCCTCAGTGCATCCCAAGACATCAAATATCTTTGAAATTTGCTTAACCACGTCTCCGCCTTTGATCGGATCCGGCTTCCCCAAAATCCCTGGTGGTCCCAACTCCTTGAATTGTTTTGGCGGTGACATCCAGCGTGTTGTTATTATTTCCACTGTATTTTGCATGACGAGTCTCCTCGTCTGGTTTGTATGAACTCGCAAAAAGCTTCTAAACATCCTTCGTTAATTGTTTCTTCAGACGTTGTTCACATGAGGAATATTGTCTTCTGTTGCACGTTCTCCTCGTTGGTGATCAAAGGTGTCTCCATGGTCTCATTCACTCCATTGTTAACATTCTCATTTGCCATTCTCAACATCGCCATAAAACAAGGGTTAATTCAACAAACTAACATATCAACCCTATACCCCGACCCATCAATTAAATACCAAATAAGCTTATGTAGAACATTCTAGCGAAGGATTTACTCGTCTCTCCCCTCCTAGTTCTATTCCTCGATCTCCGCCAGAGATCATATCCCTAAGCTCTGATACCAACTGTGACGCCCCCAAAATAGGTCCAATCAACCCAACCCATTCTGAGTCGCCAAATACATGGTACAGAATTCAAATACAATCTTTTATAACATAAGGTCGTGGAAAATACGACCGTATTAATCATGAGTGTCAATACAAACATCTAGAAAATTTAAACATTCAAACTAAGTCCTCATTATAATTACTATCACACCTGCTTTTATAAAATAGTGAGGACTACTATTGCTCTTAAGTTTGCCCATCACTCGTGTCCCCGACTAGTCCCCCGCAACATTCTCATTTCTGAAGAGGACAATAGATAAAAGGGTGAGCTCAACTAGCCCAAAGAAAGAATATTATGACTAAGATAATGAAAATAATTTATCGTTAGTCTTCAACAGATCAGATAAAATATTATGGACAACAAGTTTTAGATCAACAATCGCAATGGAAATAATAATATACCGTAAGAGTAAAGTAGAAAATAATGTCTATTATCTTCTATGATTCAAGGTCCATCATTAATATTTTATCCTCAGAACATCAATATATTTCTCAAATCAAATATTCATCATTTTTGTACTACTACCAAAGATATTCATTTATATCACTAGTTGGTCATGTTCATCACAACACCTGTCATCTTTACACTACAGGCCAAAGATATTCTTTTATATCACCATTTAAAATTTAAGATGATGAAAAATATTTTAAATAACGAATCTAGTGAGATGAAGGACAAAAGTAAGGATTCATAGTTTATTTTATCCAAGTTCAAAAATGCTCCATAATAATCATTTGTGGGGAAAAATTTAAGAATAAAGTTCAAAACTTGGATCCAATAAAAGATAACAACCTTAATATCCAACTTGGACAATAAAAGAAATTTTAAATTTTTCGGTGAATAGTGTCGTATACGTGAATAGTAATCCCGACGGAAAAATAAGAATTTCATAATAAAATTCATGCCAATATTTTGGTATAATGATATTAAAAAGAATAACATCATCTACGAAAGAAAATAACATCCCTTACCTCAAAAAGACAGTACTTCTGACCCAAATATCGGATATAAAACTAAAGTAAACTTGTACCGAATAACAACACTCAAAATATCTAAATACTCACAAAAATACGCTCGATATTATAGAGAGAGAGAGACTTCTGATTCTGGTGTGATTTTCAAATTCTAATTCAGCGCCCTATTTATAGGAAAATGCTTTAACGCCAAAATGTAAAAATTTAATAAAATAATATTTTATTTAAAAAATTGTCAAGCCCACCTTTGACTAATTCATCAGCTCACCAAGTGGGGCCCACCATTAAAAAAATGTTTTTTATTAAAAAAATATTTTTAACCCCAAAAATCACTTCCGACATAATATTCTGGAACTTCAATAATTCATGAAAAATAGTCCTTTTATCAGAAAAATTCAAATCTCATGTTCTTTTTATAGGAAATTAAATTCTCTACAACTTTGCAGAAGAAAACTTTTTTCGAAATTCCAAACAGAAAATGTCCGAAATCCACAAACGGATGATTTTCCTACACCAAAATACTGATAAAAACACCTCAGCATTATTTCCTTCTTTTATATCCACAAAATAAATATTTTCTTATCATATAAATCAATAATTAATTATTCAAAAATATTACAGAACTACAATATTGACAACCAGGTTGTTCCCAGGAAAGATGGGGCTTTCCGATAAGGATTTCTCCTTACTGGCGCGCAATTAGATTAACCGACAGAACTTCCTTAGACATTACCAATAATGCTATCTAATAATATTATTCAAATAATATGAATTATTGATCTGATAATGGGAAATACTGTGCAGTAGCAATTATTGAATTAACAATAATATAAAAATAATGTGCAATCTGGTATGCCATCTTTGCAACGACGCCGTATTATTTTATTTTACCCACCACTGTATTCCAACAAATTGTTAATTAGTAATAACTCCGCCAGATTATTATTAAAAACTCGTTTGTGCTGTTTTCTTCATCCGACAGTTTTTCAGTTATGGGGCCCATAATTGGCATGCGCCGCCGCATTTAATATTCCCTACAAAGAAGAATATTCCACGACCAAGCGAATATTCCCGACAACAATGAATATTTTATAACCACTTGCTTGCTTAAAAATATTTGCGCATTTTACCCATAACTTACCACATTAATCAAATCAACCCCTTACTATTCAAAATAAATTATAGAGGAAATTGAATTTTTTTTTATTCATAAAAGTTGGGGTCTTACAACCTCCCCTCCTTATGAAATTTCGTCCACAAAATTGAAGTTCATACCTGGTATTTCGAAAAGATGAGGATACCTCGCTTTCATTTCCGATTCCAACTCCCAGGTTATTTCCTCAATAGCATGGTTCCTCCACAAAACCTTGACTTGTGGTATAACCGTTGTGCGTAGGACATGCTCCTTTCTATCCAAGATCTTGACAGGTACCTCCTCGTACGTTAAATCTTCAGCTATATCATCCGATTATAACTCAATAATGTGGTTCGGGTCTTTCACATATTTACGTAACACGGATATGTGAAACACGTTGTGAACACGAGACATGCTTGGAGGTAATACGAGTCTGTAAGCCACATTTCCTACTCGGTCAAGAATCTCAAATGAACCAATGAATCGTGGATTGAGCTTTCCTCTTTTGCCAAACCTCGTAACTCCCTTCCATGGAGCAACACGTAACAACACATGGTCCCCAACATTAAATTCCACGTCCTTTCGATGAAGATCCGTATAACTCTTTTGTCGATCGTGTGCCATTTGTATACGTTGTCGGATCATTTGGATCTTTTCTGTAGTCATACGAACCAACTCTGGTCCCAATAATATTGCCTCACCCACCTCATCCCAATATACTGGAGAGCGACAATTTCTCCCATACAATGCCTCAAATGGAGCCACACCTATACTTGTCTGGTAATTGTTGTTGTAAGAGAATTCCACTAATGGAAGGTACTTATCCCAACTCCCTTTAAAGTCTAGAGCACAGAGTCTCAATAGATCTTCAAGAGTTTGAATAGTCCTTTCCGATTGCCCGTCCGTTTGAGGATGATATGCCGAACTAAACCGTAAATCCGTGCCCATAGCTTTCTACAAGTTAACCCAAAATCGTGAAGTGAATCTTAGGTCATGATCAGAAACTATGGATACTGGCATACCATGCAACCTAACAATCTCATTCACATACATACGAACAAGACGTTCAAGGGAATAAGTCTCCCGTATCGGCAAGAAATGAGCAGACTTGGTTAATCTATCAACAATAACCCAAATCGCATCTATGCCTTGAGAAACCTTGGGAAGACCCGTAACGAAATCCATGGTAATATGTTTCCACTTCCACTTTGGAATCTCAAGTGGTTGCAATGGCCCCTTCGGTACTTGATGCTCCGCCTTTACACGTTGACAAGTTAAACACCTCGACATAAACTCCGCAATTTCTCTCTTCTTATTGTTCCACCAAAATGTATGTCGAAGATCACGATACATTTTGGTACTCCCAGGATGGATTGCAAACGATGTGTTGTGTACCTCCATCATGATTCTATGCTTCAAGTCAGAATCGTTAGGAACACAAAGTCTGGAGTTGACTCGAAGTATTCCTTCTTCATCGATTCTTGCTTCCGAAACCGCACCTTCTTGTACCTTCTTCTTCATCTTCATCAACTCCGGATCCGTAGCTTGAGCAACTTTAACTTTGTCAATCAAAGTTGGTTCCACGCGTATACTTGACATCATCGCACTCATTCCAAAGATATGATCTTCTACTTAATCGCCTACCACGCTTTGTTTTTTACCGTGATGATATCGATGGTATGGTCATAATCTTTCAATAGCTCCCACCAACGCCGTTGTCGCATGTTGAGTTCCTTTGAGTGAAGAAATATTTAAGGCCCTTGTGATCCGTAGATAGATCTCCACTTTCTCCCCGCATGATGATAGTGTCTCCAGATCTTCAATGCGAACGATCGCCGCTAACTCTAGATCATGAGTAGGGTAATTCCTCTCATATTCTTTGAGTTGTCGCGAGGCATAGGCTATGACTTTCCCATGTTGCATGAGAACACATCCTAACCCTTTGCCTGAAGCATCGTTGTAGATAACAAATCCATCCGAACCAGATGGTATTGTCAGAACAGGTGCCGAAATAAGTCTCCTCTTGAGCTCTTGAAAGCTCTTCTCGCATTCCTCGCTCCATACGAATTTTGTATCTTTCCGAGTCAGCTAAGTTAATGGAGTATCGATTCGAGAGAATCCCTCCATGAATCTCCGATAATAACCAGCTAAGCCCAAAAAGCTACGCACTTCAGTCACTAACTTTGGTTGCTCCCAACTTTGTATTGCTTCAATCTTCGTCGGGTCAACGGATACTCCATGTTTTGATACTACGTGCCCAAGGAATGCTACCTCCTCAAGCCAGAATTCACATTTCTTCATCTTGGCATATAACTTTTTTTCACGAGGCCTTTGAAGTACCAGCTTCAAGTGGTGCTCATGATCTTCACGGCTTTTGGAATAGATGAGAATGTCATCAATAAAGACAACCACAAAATGATCCAAATACTCCTTGAATACACGGTTCATCATATCCATAAAATCAACAGGAGCATTAGTCAATCCAAAAGACATGACTAAGAATTCATAATGCCCGTGACGAGTTTCGAATGCGATCTTGAATATCCTCGCTTTTAATTTTCAAATTTGATGATATCCGTAAGCTAAGATCGATCTCGAAAAGAATTGTGCACCTTGTAATCTGGTCAAATAGGTCATCAATACGAGGTGGCGGATACCTATTCTTGATGGTGACATGGTTCAACTCCCGATAGTCAATACAAAGTCGCATACTCCCGTCTTTCTTCTTTACGAATAAAATAGGAGCACCCAAGGAGACGATTAGGATTTAATAAAACCGATGTCCAACAACTTCAGAATCGGACCTTAACTCTCGGAGTTCAATAGAGCCATTCGATATGGGGTTTTAGAAATGGGTTTTGTACCGGGCTCAAGGTCAATAAAGAATTCAACCTCATGTTCTGGAGGTAGACCGGGAAGTTCTTCGAGAAATACATCAGGGAACTCATTAACAATAGAAATATCATTTAAACCTGATGTATTCTGATTTAGATCAGTGACATGAGCTAAGAAAGCTTGACATCCTTTTTTCAATAAACGAATAGCTTTATGACTTGAAATGACATTGACTGATTTTAGTGGTTTGGTTGTTTGAATTCGCACAATAGGTTGGTTAGGAATATGAAAACTAACAACCTTACGAAAATAATCAATTTTGGCATGGTAAGTGGTTAACTAGTCAATTCCTAAAATCACGTCCAATGCAAGTATTTTCAAAGATATAAGATCAACAGGTAGGGTGAGGGTACCAATCTGAATTAAGCAAGATTTGTAAACTATAGATGTAACAAAAGTTTCACCCAATGAAGTTTCAACAGATAAGTCAAAGTCTAGTTTCTCAGGTGTCAAATTTAAACGTTGAGCACAAATAGGTGAAATAAAAGAATGGGTAGCACCGGTATCTAACAAGGTGTAAACTTCGTAATAAAAGATATTCTTTTATATCACCATTTAAAATTTAAGATGATGAAAAATATTTTAAAGAACGAATCCAGTGAGATGAAGGACAAAAGTAAGGATTCATAGTTTATTTTATCTAAGTTCAAAAATGCTCCGTAATAATCATTTGTGGAGAAAAATTTAAGAATAAAGTTCAAAACTTGGATCCAATCAAAGATAACAACCTTAATAGCCAACTTGGACAATAAAGGAAATTTTAAATTTTTCGGTGAATAGTGTCGTATACGTGAATAGTGCCGTATACGTGAATAGTAATCCAGACGGAAAAATAAGAATTTCATAATAAAATTCATGCCAATATTTTGGTATAATGATATTAAAAAGAATAATATCAGCTACGAAAGAAAATAACATCCCTTACCTCAGAAAGACAGTACTTCTGACCCGAATATCGGATATAAAGCTGAAGAAAACTTGTACTGAATAACAACACTCAAAATATCTAAATACTCACAAAAATACGCTCGATATTATAGAGAGAAACTTCGATTCGGTGTGATTTTCAAATTCTAATTCAAATACTTCTATTTATAGGAAAATGCTTTTAACGCTAAAATAGAAAATTTAATAAAATAATATTTTATTTAAAAATTGTCAAGCCCACCTTTGACTAATTCATCAGCTCACCAAGTGGGGCCCACCATTAAAAAAATGTTTTTTATTAAAAAAATATTTTTAACCCCAAAAATCACTTCCGACACAATATTCTGGAACTTCAATAATTCATGAAAAATAGCCCTTTTATCAGAAAAATTCAAATCTCATGTTCTTTCTATAGGAAATTAAATTCTCTACAACTTTGCGTAAGAAAGCTTTTTTCAAATTCCAAACAGAAAATATCCAAATCCACAAACGGTTGATTTTCCTACACCAAAATAATCGATAAAAACACCTCAAAGATTATTTCCTTCTTTTATATCCACAAAATAAATATTTTCTTATCATATAAATCAATAATTAATTATTCAAAATATTACGAGAACCACAATATTGACAACTGTGTTGTTCCTGTGAAAGATGGGGCTTTCCGATAAGGATTTCTCCTCATCGCGCGCAAGCAATTAGATTAACCTAACCCTTTCCTCAATGTAACTTCCTTAGACATTGCCAATAATGCTATCTAATAATATTATTCAAATAATATGAATTATTGATCCGATAATGGGAAATATCTGTGCGAGAGCAATTATTGAATTAATAATAATATAAAATATCTGCGGTAATACCGTGGTACTCGCTTGTAATGACGCAGACATTTTTATTTTACCCACCGTGTATTCCAACAAGTGTTAATCAGTAATAACTTCGTCGTTATTATTAAAAAACTCATTTGTGTCATTTTCTTCATCCGACAGTTTTCCGTTATGGGGCCCACAATTGGTCATGCTACGTCGCATTTAATATTCCCTGACAAAGAAGAATATTCCATGACCAAGCGAATATTCCCCGACAACAATGAATATTTTATAACCACTTACTTGCTTAAAAATGTTTGTGCATTTTACCCATAGCTTACCACATTAATCAAATCAACCCTTTACTATTCAAAATAAATTATAGAGGAAATTGAATTTTTTTTTTATTCATAAAAGTTGGTGTCTTACATCCTGCGTTTAAGCAGCGTAATCCTGACAGAAAAGGGAACTCTATGAAAACCCTTGGTATTCATCTCGGAGTAATTTCTGGGGTCCACATATGATGATTGCTGAAAAACTACTGAAAAACGGCATCAAACTGAAAAAATCAACATTGTCGAAGTTCGGGTACCGACCAAAGCAAGTTTTAGCCGTTGGTTCAACTCCAACAAAGTTCGAGTACAAATCGAATCTAGTTTTAGCTATTGGTTCAACTCCAACAAAGTTCGAGTACAGATCGAATCCAGTTTCCGTCGTTGGTTCAACTTCAATGGAGTTCGAGTACAGATCGAATCCAGTTTTAGTCGTTGGTTCAACTTCAACGGAGTTCGAGTACAGATCGAATCCAGTTTCAGTCGTTGGTTCAACTCCAACAATGTTCGAGTACAGATCGAATCCAATTTCTGCCATTGGTTCAACTCCAACAATGTTCGAGTATAGACCGAATCCAGTTTCAGCCGTTAGTTCAACTCCAACGAAGTTCGGGTACCAACCGAAGAAAGTTCAGCCGTTGGTTCAACTCCAACGATGTTCGAGTATAGATCGAATCCAGTTTCAATCATTGGTTCAACTCCGACGAAGTTCGAGTACAGATCGAAGCCGAGCCAATTTATTGGTTCCAATCGGTGAAGTTCTGCATGCATCAATCCGGTTCAGAGGAAAACAATATATCAATCTACTCCCACTAGGGATAGATGATGGAATTTGTTATACACATCCTCAAAGAGAATAGGGTGAAAGATTAGGGATTCAGTTCCATACTGCCAACTGTCAAGTGTAAACTATCATCAGGATAAGCGTCAGAAGCTCCCATTAAGGTGACTTGTTACCTGAGGGATACCCTCATCAGAGGAGCCTTCAGAAATGTATAACGACATCAGCAAAAAGAAAATCAGCCCACTGATAATACCGACATATATGGAAAACCATGAGTCTTAAACCATGGTAGGATCAACATAATGATATCCCCATCAGAGTCAAACGGGCTACTATGAATAACGTCACCCTCACCAGAAATTGACGTAACCATTCAAGGGTAACCCTAATATCTCGAAGGTATCCAACCTCAGATAAGATACCTCATAACTGTCACATTTCAAGTGTCTAGCAATCTTTATCCTGCTCATTCCATTGCATTACATGAACATGATAAAGAAGGCCATCTGTAGACACTCACAATTTCATTTTTCTGTTATTAACTTTGTAGAAGGGCAAAGCCGTCTACTCAAGTCAAATCTGATCACCAATATCGGTACTTAAGTCAAATCTGATCACAATATCGGTACTCTAGTCAAATCCGATCACCAATTCGGTACTCTATTCAAATTTGATCACCAATATCAGTACTCAAGTCAAATCCGATCACCAATATCGGTACTCAAGTAAAATCTGATCACCAATATTGGTACTCTAGTAAAATTTGATCACCAATATCGGTACTCCGGTCAAATTTGATCACCAATATCGGTACTCAAGTCAAATCCGATCACCAATATCAGTACTCAAGTCAAAACTGATCACTAATATCGGTACTCAAGTAAAATTCGATCAACAATATCTATACTCTAATCAAATCTGATCTCCAATCAGACCGTCAATCCAGCTCTGATCTCCAATCGGACAGTCAATCCAGCTCCGATCTCCAATCGGGCCGTCAATCCAGCTCCGAACTCCAATCGAACAGTCAATACAGCTCCGATCTTCAATCGGACAGTCAATACAACTCTAATCTTCAATCGGATCATCAATTTAGCTCTGATATCCAATCAGACCGTCAATCCAGATCTGATCTCCAATCGAACCATCAATCCCGCTCCGATCTTCAATCGAATAGGCAATCCAACTTTGATATCCAATCGGACCATCAATCCAGCTCCGATCTCCAATTGGACCGTCAACCCATCCCTGATCTTCAATCGGATCGTCAATCCAGCTCCGATCTTCAACCGAACTGTCAATCCAGCTCTGATATCTAATCAGACCGTTAATCCAGCTCTGATCTCCAATTGAATTGTCAATCCATACCCGATCTTCAATTGGACTGGCAATCCAGCTCCGATCTCTAATCGGACCGTTAATCTAGCTCTGATATCCAATCGAACCGTCAATCCTGCTCTGATCTCGAATTGGACCGTCAATCTAGTTTCAATCTTCAATTGGACCGGCAATCCAGCTTCAATCTCCAATTGGACCATCAATCCAACTCTGATCTCCAATCGGATTATCAATCCAGCTCCGATCTCTAATCGAACAGTCATTCCAGCTCCGATCTCCAATCGGACCGTCAATCCAGCTCCGATCTCCAATCGGACCATTAATCCAGCTCCGATATTTAATCGGACCGACAATCCAGTACCGATCTATAATCGGACCGATAATCCAGTTCTGATCTCCAATCGGACCGTCAATTCAGCTCTGATCTCCCATCAGACCGTCATTCCAGCTTCGATCTCTAATCGGACCATCAATCCAGCTCCGATCTTTAATCGGACCATCAATCCAGCTCCGATATATAATCGGACCGTCAATCCAACTTCGGTCTTAAATCGGACCGTCAATCCGGTTCCAATCTTCAATCAGACCGGTAATCCGACTTCGATCACCAATAGGACCGTTAATCTATCTCTGATCTCCAATTTGACCGTCAAACTAGCTTTGATCTCCAATCAGACCGTCAATCCAGCTCTGATTTTTAATCTGACCATCAATCCAGCTCTAATCTCAAATCGGACCATCAATCCAGCTCCGATCTTCAATCAGACCGTTAATCCAGCTCCGATCTTCAATCAGACCTTCAATCCAACTCCGATCTCCAATTGGACCGTTAATCCAGCTTCGATCTCCAATCGGATCGTCAATCCAGTTCTGGTCTCTAATTGAACCGTCAGATCAACCCCGATCTCAATATCGGGCTGTCAAGTCTACCCCGACATCAACCCGGGATGTACAGGTCAACCCCGACATCAACCTGGGACATGCCAAGACATCCTCGGTCTCAACCTAGGAGGTACAGATTATCCCCGACATCAATCCGGGAAGTGCAGTTCAGCCCCAGAGATAACCTTGGGAATCCAAAGACACAAAGGACCACCTCGGGAGGGGCAAGATGGTTATTTTACAAACTTGAAGCCGATTTGGTCAAACTCAAGCCAAATCGATGACACCAAAGTCAGAATGAACCATAACGACGATCCCGAGTGCAAGAAACGCAAGACAACTCAATGGTTAAACTACGGGAAATCAAAGACCTGGTTATGAACCCATCTTCTTGGACCCAAAAAATGTTTTATCCCATGTCATTGTGACACTCTCAGCAAGGGCTTTTCGAAAAGGTATAGCACGCCTCAAACGAACGCTCCGATCAAAAGTTAGAAAGTTTCAGACCTGACATCACATTTCTCAGAGTGCACGAACTTCGAGACGACAAAGTCGAACACGTGGGCCCCACTAGGGGAGCTACACCTCTACCTGCGGTAGCAGTAGGTAGAGTGGAGGCTCCCTGACCTATAAATAAACGTTCCCCTTCATTGTAAAAAAAATTTTGAAACGCAATGAACCTCTCGTCTGCTTGATTTTATGACTTTTTCACCTCTTATAAACCCAAATATTTTCACTCTAACACGTAGATATACCCACATACTACCACATATCAAATATTAATCCAGAGATTTGGACGTTTAGAGCCTATGATTTGGTAAAAAGCCCGTGTAGTGATCCATTATAAGTATTTTATGATCAAAAGTCAATATCGCTTCTTTGGACTTTTATACACTTCGCACATTAAGTTTCGTTTTAAAATGCTCGGAACTTAGTTTCATGGGCCGCTTTTCATCAAAATTTGTTACATTTTTGTACATAAACTCAATTTTTGGCATTTCTACAACTTGGATTGACGATCCGTCACTCCAAAGAAACTTTAGTGCACTAGCACCTTCGCTTAAGCTACTTCACCGGATTTGGGTTATTTTCCCCGATCTAGGTTTTAACCCTTGTTTATGTTTTTTAACTATATATATACTAACTTTTCAATTATATCAAGTTTGTATGTCAAATCTGAGGTAGTTCTTCGCTTTTATATATATTTATGATTATATAAGCGACGCCTTCACCACCACCGGGTTCTCTTTCCGGTCTTGGTTGACTACATTTATGTCAATATATATATACATATCAGTCCCACTTGGATTATTTCGTGGCCTTTATAATTGCTTTTTTGCACTCTTCGCCATTATGGGTGATCTTTGATCCTGGTTGACTACTTTTATGTTAATTTATATTCCGATTGCTTTGAATTATTTTGTGGCCTTTATACTATTTTTTGTACTCTTCGCCATTATCTTGGGTGATCTTCCCAGGTCCTCAGTTAACTAATTTTTGTACATTTACATTTCATTTAGCCTGGATCATTTTGTGGCTTTTTTTTTACCGCTTTTATATATAAATATGCATATATATAAAGATTCACCACCACTTGGGTTCTCTTCCCAAATCTTGGTTGACTACTTTTCTATCATATATATATATATATATATATATATATATATATATATATATATATATATATATATTTCAATTCCGATTCAGCACCAGCGTGAAAACCCATCGCCCTTTCTGACTTTTACGTACATATAATTGTGTATATTGCTTTACTCGCTTTTTTATTAAATCTGTTGCTTTAAATATTCATATTATATGAATTGGCATCACATATCTCATAGCAAGGACTAGATTTATTTAAATCTCGATTCTAGCTTTCAAACGGTTCAAAACATGTACTGGTGAACCGAGTAAAGCTAGAATGACCGAGATTTCTTAAATCTAGCTTTCTTTCTAGTTTCAGTTTTGAAAGTAAACTCATGCCCTTAGATAGCTATCTAGTGGGGAATGAGACGCTTTGGCCATGTGCAACTGTGATTTCTTGATGAATTCTTTGTTCCATTGCGACGTGAGGATGCATATATCTGTTTCTGTACAAATTTGAGTTATGAAGGTTTTTTGGCTACTCAAATGTAAGCCTATGAATCGTGGGATTCGTGATCAAACTGATCAGAATCTGATTCCCACGATGGACAAACTCCAGTTTACGAATGTACCCTGCCAATTTTTCTGTAGAAATGTACATACAATAGACCTTAAAATGGTTATCCGGATTTAAGGTGTCAACATAGTGAAAATGTGGATTGCTGTGTCAGCCTCCCTCCGATGGTTTTCATGCCCATGAGGAGACCGACACTTATATTTATTTATGTGGTCGAGGATGCTTTGCAGCCAAACAAATCACCATTCAAATGCAGCCTTAAGGCTAAAAAGATTTAAAAAATGGAAGTATCAACAGGCTTCAATTCCAATGTTAGCGCAAGGGTTTGATAACCAGCTTTCAAAACCTCACATTCAAAATTAATCAAAAGAAAAGCTTTTGCAAATCAAATTAAAACACTTTTGCAAATTAAACCCTTTGTATATAGGTTCAACGAAGCAAAGCACTACTTTCAATCAATCAAACATAGGCCCAATTTTCAAATAGCACTCACTCACGCATATCAGTTTTAAAGGGAAATATTGAAAAGATGTGGTACCGTGTTTACACGGTAGTCATGGGGTGCCTAACACCTTCCCCACACTTAACCAAGCCCCGAGCTCAAACTTTGTTTTCAAAGATCAAGTTTCGACAGTGTCCAGTAATTGGGCCTCTTTCAAACAAACTCGGTTGAGTTGGTACAACCATTTCAAATCTACCAACTGGCGACTCTGTAAAATGAACAAATCATTGACATGATACATGTTGGCCTTTTCCTAAAAAACCCTTCAAAAACTTTTTCCTAAATAAAAAGAGTGAGGGTAGAGATAAGAAGTTTTGGGTTGTGACCCGACCCACGGAATTTTTCCAACGTCGACAGTGACCATGCAAACACATCCTGGTACTGAGTTAAGAGTTTAATCAGGTTGTATTTCTGGTCTTGAGTGAGGTCTAGGACTATCTGGATTTCTTTGAGGTTTTCAAAGGTTTCGATATTGACAGTGGTGGTTTGGTCGAGGTTTGGTTTGGTTTGGGTTTGTCTTCGTCCCATTCTTTGATTTCCTCGGGCACCTCACAGTCATCTTTCTCCTCTTGATCTATATCCATCAACTCAAAGTTCAGTTCTACATCAAAGTTGTAGTCACTGTGACAGGTTGGCATCTCATCAGTAGTGACAAACAAATCCAACTCTGCAGTCCTGAAAACAAGATGGTTTTGCTTTAATATATACAGCTACTTAAACATACAAAGCGTTCATTAAAGTATGACAAAAGTTACTACTATAGCTATGCAATAAAATAAGCAGTAAACGAAACCATGTTACAGGGCAGATGGATTCTCTGCCCTTTACCCTTTCATGGTAAGGCATGGGATACTGCTCCAGTTGTCCAAGGTCAGATCTTCATGGATAGGGAGGATGCCAGAGCTGTGCTCATCTGTATCGTCTTGGATAATGACTAAGACATCCTTTAGAGCAAGGCCGAGGTTTTTCTTTGAACTTTTCCCCTTCTTGATGCGAGGAATTTGGACATGATCTTCGTCGTCACTGTTTGGGATCTCATTATTCATACCCTCGTAGTTTATGATAACCCACGTGTTAGTGAATGGGTCTCATCCTTCGTGCATGATCTTCTAATTTCCCTTTTGCTATCTGTTTCGAGCTTGAGGGTTTTCCTTTCACTTACTTATATGACTGGAGGGAATAACATGTCCAACACCACAACCGAAATCTTCCTCAAGGGTTTCACCCTTCTGTCATTAGTGAGGTTTGGTAGCAGAACTGTGGAAGCATGAGCCTTAGGATGCTTGTATGGGCTCCGATGGTTTTACTTGGATGAATATCCCAATCCGGCTCTTCCTGACTGGCTCGGGATTTATACTTGGCTCTTAATAGCTTGCTGGTTCTTTCCCAATCCTTCTCCAGGTTGGAAACCCGAAGATACCATCTTCTGGCCTACTGTCATCACTTCGGTGGAGACCTTCGATGTAAGACCCCAAATTTTATGAATAAAGATTTAAATTTCTTTATATATTACTTTGAAATAGAAGGTGTTAATTTGATAAATGTGGTAATCTATGGGTGGAATATGTAAATTTTACAAAGTTAGCAAGTGGTAAAAATATAGTCATTGTTGTCGGCGAATATTCGTTTGGTCGTGAAATATTCTTGTTATCGAGGAATATTCGTACGACGACATAGCTATTTATAGGCCCCACAACGGAATAACGTCGGATGAAGAAAATGACAAGAATGAGTTTTCTATAAATAAACGGCGTAGTTGTTATCGTTAGAACTGTTGAAATACCCGGTGGTTAAAATATAGTAATACACGGTGTTGCACAGTAACGCACACGGTATTGCACAGTAATTCTAATTATTGATTCTTACATAAGAAGTCACTACTCAATAATTGTTACAGTAATTACTGTTCAATATTTTATATTATTGATTCAATAATTGCTACATTGATAATTGCATAATATTTTATTGATTCAATAATTGTCATTGCACAGTATTTCAAATTATCAAATCAATAATTCATATTATTTGAATAATATTATTAGATAGCATTATTGGCAATGTCTAAGGAAGTTCTGTCGAGGAAAGGGGTTAGGTTAATCTAATTGTGCACCAGTAAGGAGAAACCCTTATCAGAAAGCCCTCTCTTTCCTGGGAACGACCTGATTGTCAATATTGTAGCTCTGTAATATTATTTGTGGATAATTAAATTATTGATAAATATGATAAGTAAATATTTATTCAATTTTGATATAAAGGGAAGAATTTTTAGTATGAGACATTTGTTGAAAAATTGGCATTTTATCTTCTCCGATAAAATATTTATTCAAATATATTATTATAATATTACATTATAATATTATAATGTGATAATATAATAAGTACAATTTCATAATTTGAAGAAGTGATATTGTGTAATAAATTTATGGCATAAAAATAAAATGAGATGGAAAAGAAAACAATTGAATTGGAATTCTTTTAATAATTATAAATGTTTTTTATATATATATATATATATATATATATATATATATTATATAAAACATGTGGGATATATTTTTTCTTCTTAAGTGCCGCTAAACTTGCCAAAATTTTCAAAACATAGAAATTTCTCAAGAATGCTTCTTTTTGTCGACATTGGCGTACGGAGCTTTTCCTATAAATAGGGTGCTTAGTTAGAAATGCAAATCACACCAGAATCAGAAAATTTTCTCTCTATTATATCGAGCGTATTTCTTGTAAGTATTTAGATACTTTGAGTGTTGATAGCAGTGAAAGTCTTCGTCCACATAATATCCGATATTCCAGTTAAAACTACTCTCCTGTTAAGGTAAGGGATGTTATTTTCTTTCGTAAATTATGTTATTCTTCTCAATATCATTATACCAAAATATTGGCATGCATTTTATTATGAAATTCTTACATTTTTCGTCGGGGTTACTATTCACGTATACGACACTATTTACAAATACAATACTATTCACGAGTACTATTCATGAAGTATGATTTTTCCTATGAAATTTCTATCTTTTTCATGTCGGGGTTTCTATTCACGTATACGGCACTATTCACGTATACGACACTATTCACAAATACGGTACTATTCGCCAAAAAATTAAATTTTCTTCTAATTGTCCAAGTTACCTGTTAAGGTTCCTATCTTTAATTGAATCCAAGTTTTGAGTTTTATTATGGAATATTTTTGAAGTTAGATAAACTAAAATACGAATCCTAAATCTTTGTCCTTTATCTCACTGGATTCATTCTTTAAAATATTTTTCATCATCCTCAGTCCTAAATGGTGATATAACTGAATGTCTTTGGCCTGTAGTGCAAAGATGAATGATTACCTAATGAATATCTTTGGCCTGTAGTGCAAAGATGGACAGGTGTTGAGATGAACATGACCAGTTGGTGATACAAATGGATATCTTTGGCTCGTAGTGCAAAGTTGAATATTTGATTCGAGATGTATATTGATTGATGTTACAGGGATAAAATATTGATGATGGAATTTTAAATCGTAGAAGATAGTAGACTTCATTCTCTACTTAACTCTTCTAATGAATTGTTATTTTCGCTACGAATATTGATCTAAAACTTGTTGTCCATAATATTTTATATGAATTATTGAAAACTAACGATAATTTATTTTCTATTATCTTAGTCATAATATTTTTTATTGTGCTAGTTGAGCTCACCTTTTTTATCTATTGTCCTCTTCAGGAAATGAGAAATGTTATGAACTAGTGGGGATCAGTGTGATGGTCAGAATAGAGCAGTAATAGTCCTCGTGATTTTTGTAAAATAGTAGGATAATAATTTTAATAAAATAGGAATGAATTTGAATGTTTATATTTCGTATTATATACAATTTGTATTGTCATTCACAGTTGTATGGTCGTATTTCTCACGACCTTTTGTTATAAAAGATTTGTATTTGAAATTATGTACCATGTAATTGACGACTCAGAAAGGGTTGGTATTCAACCTATTTTGGGGGCGTCACAATTGGTATCAGAGCTTAGGGATATGATCTCTGGCGGAGATCTGAGAATAAAATTAGGAGGGGAGAGACGAGTAAAACATTCGCTAATGTGTCCTACCTAAGCATATTAGGTATTTAATTGGTCGGTCGGAACCTAGGGTTAATATATGATATGTTAATTTGTTTAATTAACCCTTGTTTTATGGCAGTATTTGAGAATGGCAGCTGAAAATCTAAGCAATGGAGTGAATGAGACCGTTGAGACACCTCTAATCACCAACCAGGAGAACGTGCAACAGGAAGGAAATAATTCTCCGGTAAACAACACCATCGATCAGCCGATGAATGATGGGATGTTTAGAAGTTTTTTGCAGTTCATGCAAAACCAGACGTGGGGGACTCGTGTTCATAATACATGTGGAAATAACAACTCGCGGCTTATCACTGCCAAACAGTTCAAAGAGTTAGGACCACCAGAGTTTCAGGGAAAGCCAGATCCAATCAAGGCAGAGACGTGGGTTAAACAAATTACCAGGATATTTGATGTCTTGGGATGCACGGAGGAACAGAAGGTTTCATTCGCCATGTTTATGTTCCGCGGAGAGGCAGACTACTGGTGGGAATCTGTGAAGCGTACCAAGCCTTCCGCACTCAAGATGTCTTGGGAGGAGTTCCAAAAACTGTTTAATGACAAGTACTTTTCAGAAAGTATTCGTCATATGAAGGAGGTAGAATTTATCAGACTCGAAACGAGAACAACATGGCGATGTCCCAAAGACGAGGCTAAGTTCATTTGAGTTATCCGGTTAGCACCTCATTTGGTGGAGAATGAAAGCGTATGGCGGATGTTTCTGAAAGGTTTGAAACCAGAAATTTGCCAATACCTCATTTCTCATAAATTTTCTCTATATTCGGATGTAGTGAACAGGTCCCAATTATTAGAACGAGATAATGATTATGTTCAACCAAGGGACAACAACTAAGGTCGTACCAGTGGCAGCAGTCATCGGAACAATGACAACCAGCAGGGAGGAAAGTATCATGACAGAAGCGGTAACCACTCCGGTGGTAATCATGGTCATGATAATAGAAGAAGTGAGTCGGGGGGAGATTCCAAGAAGAGAAGGTATAACAATGAGAACATGAAAACATCGACAATAGCACCAACATCAACTGTTTTGGGGGAGGACGATCGTATCGGTCGTATGCTATAAATGCGGGCAAGAGGGATACATCAGTCCCAACTACACACAGCAATCCAAGGTGTGTTATAACTGTGGAAAGGAAAGACATATAGCTCGAGTATGTCCTGTAACAAAACCAAGTCCAGCGGGGGTGGTGATTCCTAAAGCTGTTCAGGATAAGTCGAAGTCAGTGGTTTCGGGAAGGGCTTTTGTTGTAACTGCCCAACAAGAAAGGAACCCGAATGAGGTTATTATGGATAAGCTAATCATAAACTCTTGTGAAGTCTATACCTTATTAGAAACTGGTGCTACCCATTCTTTTATTTCACCTGCTTGTGCTCAACGTTTGAACTTGACACGTGAAAAATTAGACTTTAACTTATCTGTTGAAACTCCGTCGGGAGAAACCTTTGTTACATCCACAGTTTACAAGTCTTGCTTAATTCAAATTGGTACCCTCACCCTACCTATTGATCTTATATCTTTGAAAATACTTGCATTTGACGTGATTTTAGGAATTGACTGGTTAACCACTTATCATGCCAAAATTGATTGTTTTCGTAAGGTTGTTAGTTTTCATATTCCTAATCAACCTGTTGTACGAATCCAAACCACCAAAGCACTAAAATCAGTCAATATCATTTCAAGTCATAAAGCTATTCGTTTATTGAAAAACAGATGTCAAGCTTTCTTAGCACATGTCACTGATCTAAACCAGAATACGTTAGGTTTGAATGATATTTTTGTTGTTAATGAGTTTCCTGATGTATTTCCCAAAGAACATCCCGGTCTACCCCCAGAACGTGAGGTTGAATTCTTTATTAACTTTGAACCCGGTACAAAACCCATTTCTAAAACCCCATAGCGAATGGCTCCTATTGAACTTCAGGAGTTAAAGGTCCAACTACAGGAATTGTTAGACATCAGTTTTATACGTCCTAGTACATCTCCTTGGGGTGCTCCCGTTTTATTTATAAAGAAGAAAGATGGGAGTATGCGACTTTGTATTGACTATCGGGAGTTGAACCATGTCACCATCAAGAATAGGTATCTGCTGCTACCTTGCATTGATGACCTGTTCGACCGATTGCAAAAGTACACAATTACTTTCTAAGATCGATCTTCATTCTGGATATCATCAACTGAAGATTAAAACTGAGGATATTCCAAAGATTTCTTTCAGAACTCAGTACGGATATTATAAATTTGTAGTCATGTCTTTTGGATTGACTAATGCTCCTACTACTTTTATGGATATGATGAATCATGTATTCAAGGAATATTTGGATCAGTTCGTGGTTGTCTTTATTTATGACATCCTCATCTATTCCAAAAGTCGTGAAGATCATGAGCACCACTTGAAGCTAGTACTTCAAAGGCTTCGTGAAAACAAGATATATGCCAAGCTGAAGAAATGTGAGTTATGGATTGAGGAAGTAGCATTCCTTGGGCACGTAGTATCAAAACTTGGAGTATCTGTTGACCCGGCGAATATTGAAGTAATACAAAGTTGGGAGCAACCTAAGTTGGTGACTGAAATACGAAGCTTTCTGGGCTTAGCTGGTTATTATCGGTGATTTGTGGAAGAATTTTCTCGAATCGCTACTCCATTAACTCAATTGACTCGGAAAGATACAAAATTCATATGGAACAAGGAATGTGAGATGAGCTTCCAAGATCTTAAGAGAAGACTCATTTTGGCTCCTGTTCTGACGATACCATCTGGTTCGAATGGATTTGTCATTTACAGCGATGCTTCAGCCAAAGGGTTAGGATGTGTTCTCATGCAACATGGGAAAGTCATAGCCTATGCCTCACGAAAACTCAAGGATTATGAGAGGAATTATCCTACTCATGATCTAGAGTTGGCAGCAGTTATTTTTGCGTTAAAGATCTGGAGACACTACCTGTATGGAGAGAAAGTAGAGATCTATAGGGACCATAAGAGTCTTAAATATTTCTTCACCCAGAAGGAACTCAACATACGGCAACGATGTTGGCTTGAGCTGTTGAAAGATTACGATCATACCATCCAATACCATCCTGGAAAAGCGAACGTGGTAGCAGACGCATTAAGTAGAAGATCATATGTGGGAATGAGTGCGATGATGTCAACATAAAAGCCAATTTTGTGTGATTTACAAAAGATGAAGATAGAGTTCAAGACTCCGGGGACCCATGCAATGATGTCAAGTATACACGTAGAACCAGCTTTAATTGATAAAGTTAAAGCTGCTCAAGCTACAGACCCGGAGCTGATAAAGATGAAGAAGAAGGTGCAAGAAGGTGTTATTCCAGAAGCAAGAATCGATGAAGAAGGAATACTTCGAGTCAACTCCAGACTTTATGTTCCTAATGATTCTGAGTTGAAGTGTACAATCATGATGGAGGCACACAACACACCATTTGCAATCCATCCTGGGAGTACCAAAATGTATCGTGATCTTCGACATACATTTTGGTGGAGCAATATGAAGAGAGAGATCGCGGATTTTATCTCGAGGTGTTTAATGTGTCAATATGTCAAGGCGGAGTATCAAGTGCCAAAGTGTCCATTGCAACCACTTGAGATTCTAAAGTGGAAGTGATAACACATTACCATGGATTTCGTTACGGGTCTTCCCAAGGTTTCTCAAGGCATAGATGCAATTTGGGTTATTGTTGATAGATTAACCAAGTCTGCTTATTTCTTGCCAATACGGGAGACTTATTCCCTTAAACGTCTTGCTCGTATGTATGTGAATGAGATTGTGAGATTTCATGGCATGCCAGTATCCATAGTTTCGGATTGTGACCCCAGATTTACTTCACGATTTTGGATCAATTTGCAGAAAGCTATGGGCACGAATTTAAAATTCAGTTCTGCATTATCATCCTCAAACGGGCGGGCAATCGGAAAGTACTATTCAAACTCTTGAAGATCTATTGAGACTTTGTGTTCTTGATTTCAAAGGAAGTTGGTATAAGTACTTACCATTGGTGGAGTTCTCCTACAACAACAGTTATCAGGCAAGTATAGGAGTAGCTCCATTTGAAGCGTTGTATGGACGAAAGTGTCGCTCTCCAGTATGCTAGGAGAAGGTGGGTGAAGAAACATTGTTGGGACCGGAGTTAGTACGTATAACTACGGAAAAGATCCAAATTATCCGGCAACGTATACAAACCGCACAAGATTGACAAAAGAGTTATGTGGATCTTCATCGTAAGGACGTGGAATTTAATGTTGGGGATCATGTATTGTTATGTGTTGCTCCATGGAAGGGAGTTACGAGATTCGGGAAAAGAGGAAAGCTCAATCCTCGATTCATTGGTCCATTTGAGATCCTTGACCAAGTAGGAAAGGTGGCCTATAGACTCGTTTTGCCTCCAAGCATGTCTCGTGTTCATAATATTTTTCACATATCCGTGCTTTGTAAATATGTGAAAGACCCAAACCACATTATTGAGTTAGAACCAGACGAGATAGTCGAAGATTTAACGTATGAGGAGGTACCTGTCAAGATCTTGGATAGGACGGAACATGTTCTATGCTCAAAGGTTATACCTAAAGTCAAAGATTTATGGAGAAACCATGAAATTGAGGAAATGACCTGGGAGTTAGAATCGGAAATGAATTATTATCAAATTAATAATTCATATTATTTGAATAATATTATTAGATAGCATTATTGGCAATGTCTAAAGAAGTTCTGTCAAGGAAAGGGGTTAGGTTAATCTAATTGCGCGCCAGTAAAGAAAAATTCTTATCGGAAAGCCCCTCTTCCACGAGAACGACACAGTTGTCAATATTATAGCTCGTAATATTATTTGTGAATAATTAAATTATTGATAAATATGATGAGTAAATATTTATTCAATTTTGATATAAAGGAAAAATTTTAGTATGAGACATTTGTAGAAAAATTAGCATTTTATCTTCTCCGATAAAATATTTATTCAAATATATTATTATAATATTACATTATAATATTATAATGTGATAATATAATAGTACAATTTTATAATTTGAAGAAGTGATATTGTTGTAATAAATTTATGGCATAAAAATAAAATGAGGTGGAAAAAAAAAGAATTGAATTGTAATTCTTTTAATAATTATAAATGTTTTATTATATATATATATATAACATGTGGGATATATTTTTTTCTTCTTAAGTGTGCTGCCAAACTTGCCAAAATTTTCAAAACATAAAAATTTCTCTGAATGCTTCTTTTGTCAACATTGGCATGTGGAGCCTTTCCTATAAATAGGGTGCTTAGTTAGAAATAAAAATCACACCAGAATCAGAAAATTTTCTCTCTATTATATCGAGTGTATTTCTTGTGAGTATTTAGATAGAGTGTTGATAGCAGTGCAAGTCTTCGTCCACATAATATCCGATATTTCAGTCAAAACTACTCTCCTATTAAGGTAAAGGATGTTATTTTCTTTCGTAAATAATGTTATTCTTCTCAATATCATTATACCAAATTATTGGCATGAATTTTATTATGAAATTCTTACTTTTTTTCATCGGGATTACTATTCACGTATACGGCACTATTCACGAATACTATTCACGAATTATGATTTTTCCTATGAAATTTCTATCTTTTTCATGTCGGGATTACTATTCACGTATACGAAACTATTCACAAATACGGTACTATTCACCGAAGAATTAAATTTTCTTCTAATTGTCCAAGTTACCTGTTAAGATTCCTATCTTTGATTGAATCCAAGTTTTGAGTTTTATTCTTGAATTACGCTTTCAACAAAGTATTATTATGGAATATTTTTGAACTTGGACAAACTAAAATACTGAATCCTAAATCTACATCCTTTATCTCATGAATTCGTTCTTTAAAATGTTTTTCATCATCCTCGGTCCTAAATAGTGATATAATGAAATATCTTTGTTTTGTAGTGCAAAAGATAAATGATTACCGATGAATATCTTTTGGCTGCGATAATGAATATCTTTGGCCCGTAGTGCAAAGATGAATATTTGATTCGAGATGTATATTGATTGATGTTACAGAGATAAAATATTGATGATGGACTTTTAAATCGTAGAAGATAGTAGACTTCATTCTCTACTTAACTCTTCTAATGAATTATTATTTCCACTGCGAATATTGATCTAAAGTTTGTTGTCCATAATATTTTATCTAAATTGTTGAAGACTAACGATAATTTATTTTCCATTATATTAGTCATAATATTCTTTACTGTGCTAGTTGAGCTCGCTCTTTTCATCTATTGTCCTCTTCAGGGAATGAGAATGTTGCGGAAACTAGTCAGGGATCAGTGTAATGGTCAGAATAGAGCAGTAGTAGTCCTCACTATTTTTGTAAAATAGTGGGATAATAATTGTAATAAATAAGGAATGAATTTAAATATTTATATTTCGTATTATATACGATTTGTATTGACATTCACAGTTGTATGGTCGTATTTCTCACGACCTTTTGTTATAAAAGATTTGTATTTAAAATTCTGTACCATGTAATTGACGACTCTGAATGGGTTGGTATTGAACCTATTTTGGGGGTGTCACATTCGATGTCAGGGCTGGTGGTCTGATAGGTAGGTATTGGGTATCGCTCACCTCTATGGCTTGAAAACTTGGAGGTTCAATTCTTGCATCCATGTTGATCACTGGCATATCCCCCAGTATGCAGATAGGGTATTCTGGTTAGGCATTGACCGTGATTAGGTTGCCATTGATGATGTATTTGAGTTGCTGATGGAGGGTGGATGGTACTGCGCCCGCCATGTGGATCTATGGCTTGCCTAGCAACAAGTTGTATCTGGTGGCTATGTTGAGCACATAAAAAGATACATAGAAGATGTGCGGGCCAATCTCTAGTGGAAGCTTGATTTCTTTCATAGCTTATCGGCGAGATCCATCGAAAGCCCGGATGATCACATAACTAGCTTTAATCTTGTTTGGATTGATCTTCATTCTTTGCAAGGTATCATATAGACATATATTGAGGGAAGATCCTTCGTCTATATGTACACCCCTAATCACATATCCAGATGACATGACTGCTATGTGCATGGATTTACGGTGACCCGTTCCTTCTGCGGGTATATCATCGTCAGTGAAAGAAATCACATTGCGTTGTTGAAGATGTGTTCTATCACGTGTCAGAATTTCTCGACATCCACCGTATGTGGCAGATGGGCTTCTTCCAGTACCTTTACTAGAATGTTATGGTGATCCACTGAGGATAAGACCAAATCCAGAATAGACATTTGATTAGGTGCATCTTTCAGGCTTTGCACCACCTTGATCTTGTTGTGTCCCATTTTGTTGAGGAACTCTTTGATTTTCTCTTCAGCTGCCTTTTTCTTGGCTTCGATGACTGGTTTGATCACCCGCTGAGGCAGGTATAGTGGATTCTCCTTTGGTATGATGGTAATGTTGTTTGAGGTGGAAACTTCATCATTCCCGTAGTTCCAGAGGACTCTCTTTAGATTGATAACTGGATACAAGGGTCTGAAGGGTAATATCAAAGGTTCGGGAGCCGCCACCTTCACAAGATTTTGTATTTCTTGGACCTCCTTCCCTGGCAGTATTAAGGATGTGAGTGTTGACTCCTTATCATATGAAATAACAGCCAGAGAGTGTCTTCATCTGGGAGGCCATAATCTCGATTCCCTCTTATCAATTCACCATTTTCGATCATATTCTGAATTAGGTTACGAAGTGCCCAGCAATCTTCAATGTCATGGTCGGGTGCATTGGAGTGGTATTGACAAGTTTGGTCAGACTTGAATTTCCTGGATCATAGGTTCAATGGAGGTAATAAATCTACAACCATTCCCTCATTGATTAACATCTAGAGGATTTCCTCCATTGGCTAGTTCAGGTTAGTGAAATTCCTTTGAAATAAAAATTTCCTAACAGCTTGGAAATTCTCATCTTTGTCCATCTTGTCAGCCCAGGGTTCATGCTCATGACACTGGTAGTGATTCTTCATTGGAATAGGACTGATCTTCGATGTGGGAGGATGATCTGCATCAGACTGGTGGGTCTGGTTCATCATCTATCTGGTGATCTGATGTTGGTATATAACCAGTTCTGCTAACTGTTCAATCTGTTCTTTGATAGACTTGATCTCCTGCTCTATCAGGAATCACCTTTCTGAGACTTCCCAACTGTCTAGGTTGTCATGGCTGGATGGAGTTGACTCTCCCACATAACGAAGGTACTTGGATCCTTCTCCGTTTTTGGTGCAAATCATATTGACATTCTCCTCTTTGTGTTGAGTGAGGGGATTGTCTTGTACGTGTGGTTGTTCAGGCTTTGTTACCACAATCTCTCCATTGTTTATCAAGTCTTGAATTTTGCACACTTTTTGCTTGGGTCAAAATTCTGACCACCGGTGTTGGTTGGTGGTAGAAGTTGGACGATCTTCTTTTGTGTTGTCAATAGTTTCAACACATTTTCGAGTGAATCCCCTAAGGGGGTGAACGTTCTCTGACGTCTAACTTCCATATTCCACTGGAATGACGGGTTAGCAGGTTGTGCAGAAGTTTGGAAAGGGGTATAATTCCTCATTTGAATGGGCATGCAGTTGGAATCGCCTCTTTGATTTTGTCCATGCAATACTAAAGATACTTCTTCGTCTTTCTTCTTGTGTACCCTCCGGGAATTACTCCAGTAATTTTTGGACTAGATATGCTCAACAACAACTTCTAAGGTGATCAGGTCCTTAATCTTCTCCGACTTCAGTCTCATCTCAATCATTTCGCCGTGTTTGATCATTTCAGAGAATGGTTTTCCTATGCCTGCTAAGACCCTCTCATAATATGGGGCTTCTTGAATATCGATGAAGGTCATGACTATCTCAGACTCAGTCATAGACGGGGTGACTTGTGTCGCAACCCACCTCCACCGTTGAGCATATTCCTTGAATAATTCCGTGTTCTATTTCTTGATATTGGTTACTTGGTATCTGTCTGAAGCCAGCTGAGATTGGAAGCTGTATTGACTGAGGAATGCATGTGCCAGTTCTTCCCAACTTTGGATTTTGGAGTTGTCTAGACAGGCATACCAGACTCTTGCCTCTTCTAGGACTCTTCTTTAAATAAGCTGCATTCGAGTTTCTCGTCCTCTGCGTAGTATCCGAGGTTCTCCAATGAATACTTTTAAGTTAGTGTAGGGATCTCCCAATCCATCATATTTCTTGAAATCAAGGACTTAAAATTTTTTTGGATAACGAGCCCCGGGGGAATATACAGAGGTCTAAATAATCGACGCTGCCAAATGCCCCATTCCATTAAATAGACCGGAGAGTTTCTTCCATCTGTTGTACTTTCTTCAGAATGTCCCCAGCTTCCTGTTCTTTGTTTAGGATGGTGATTTGAGGGGTTTTGTTGGTTGTGTCCTAGTTTTGGGGTCCAAGAATCTGAGTATCTCGTCTTTTCGGTCTCTTAATCGCCACCACTACCACCTGTGTGTGTTCCTAGTTCAGTATGAGCTTGAGCTTGCTTCCCTTTAAGAGCCCTACTTTGTTCTCTCAGAAATTGGCCAATTCGCCATCCGGTTCTTCGATCCTTCGAACTCTTCCCTAGTGACAGGGGTGGATTCTGGCTGAACACTAGAAGTCATGTCCGTGGATGGACTCGGTGCTTTCTTAGAATTAGACCTAGTAACAGGACCAATTTTTCACCTACAACAAAATGTAGGCGTGTCAATTTCTTGAGGTATGTAGGGCTAGGATGCATGCCATGATGTATTTTTTGTGGTTTTTTAATTTTATCCTGCAAAATGGAGGTTAGTTGTTTTGATGATAGGATGACATGATAGGGTATATACAACAGGAAATGTAAATCTTTCATTATGATATTACATTGTTTCATTACATTTGGAATTAAAAAAAACTTGACATTGAATTGAAAGAGGAAGGCATGAAGAAGCTTCCCATCGGATTTGGTTAATCAGAGGCTGATCTATCTTAGGTTACTCTCGCGGCTTATTTTTTTGCATTAAGGTCCCCAGATCATCGCAATTTACTAGAGTGAAAATTAATCTGATCTTTCAACTGGAGCGAATCTGGGTGGTGCATTTTCATGTGCCCTAGAGACTTAGTCGTCCCCAAAGACATTACTTATCACCTACGGGTTTTCCTCCTTGAGAAAGCAATCACACAACATACATTCACATACATCGTGCCTCACCGTATACATATGTTGACATTGGGGTGAAGTAATAATAAAGCCGAAAAGCATTTATTCACATTCATTCAATGTAAAGACGCAGCATTCATGCATTCATTAAATGTAAAGACGCATCATTCACACATTCATTCAAATGTAAAGACGCACCATTCTCACATATGCAGATAAGAAGGAAAATGTTTGAAAAGATTTGAACGCGACCTAAGCCCTCTACTGTCCCCAGCAGAGTCGCCACTTGTCGACGTCGGTGAAAAAATCCGCGGGTCGAGTCACAACCTAGGATCCTTCTCTCTTCCTAAAGTGGTGTCTTCCCTCACTCTTTTTTATTGTGAAAAAGGTTTTGAAGGTTTTTTTAGAAAAAGGACAACATGTATTATGTCGACAATTTGAAAGTTTTACAAAGTCGTCAGTTGGTAGATTTGAAATGGTTATACCAATTCAATCGAGTTTTGTTTGAAAAGAGACCCAATTGTTGGACACTGTCGAAACTTGATCTTTGAAATCGAAGTTTTGAGTTCAGGGGCTTGGTTAAATGTGGGGAAGGTTTTAGACACCCCACAACTCCCATGTAAACATTGTACCACATCTTTTCAATATTTTCCTTTTTATCTGCAATGCGTGAAGAATTAGGACTGTTATTTGATTGATTGAAAGTAGTGTTTTTCTTCGTTGAACCTATATACAAAGGGTTTGATTTGATTTTCAAAAGTGTTTGATTTGATTTGCAAAAGCTTTTCTTTCTTGATAAGATTTAACATGATGTTTTAGAAAAGTAGTTTTTCATACCCCTACGCTAACATAGGAATTGAAACAATTTGATACTTCCATTTTTTATCTTTTAGCCTTATGGCTCATTGTGAATGGTAATTTGTCGAGCTGCGAAGCATCCTAGACCACAAAATATATACAAGTGTCGGTCTTCTCATGGGCATGATAGCCATCGGAGTGACTCTGACACGACATACCATTTTTCCACTATGTTAGACCTTAAATCTGGATAACCGTTTTAAGCTCTTTTTCTATGTACATTTTTACAAAAAAAACTGGCAGGGTACATTTGTAAAGTGGAGTTTGTCCATCGTGGGAATCAAAATTCGATCGATTTGATCATGAATCCCACGATTCCTAGGCTCACATATGAGTAGCCAATAAACCTATACAGCTAAAATTTATACAGAAATATATCTAAACGCTATAACGGCCAAGGATCCATCAGTAAATCCTGGCTAGCGCAAACCGAAGCATCTCGTTTTCACTAGATATCGATCTAAGGGTCATGAGGTTGCTTTTTTAATCTGAAACTAGAAAAATAACTAGATTTAAGTAAATCTCGGGCATTCTAGCTTTGGCTTACATCTAAACTGCTTTTGAACCATTGGAAAGCTAGAGTTGGCTATATTTAAAGAAATTTTTAGTTCGTCATGAGATATGTCAAAGGCAAATTCATAGCAAGTGAATATTTAAAGCGTAAGTTTAATAAGAATGAGTAAACAATATATATATATATATATATATATATATATATATATATATATATATATATATATATACTGAAAGTTAAAGAAAGGCAATGGGTTTTCACCGCAAGCCTGCATTTGAAATTGAAATATTTATATATATATATATATATATATATATATATATATATATATATATATATATATTCTAAAAGCTTTAAAAGCCACGGAATGATCCATTTGGATGAGAAAGTAAATATATATATATAGAAAAGCTATAAATAAGTCACAGAGGTGTCCAGTCTCGACAGAATTGAAATATATATATATATATATATATATATAAGAGATAAAGATATGGGTTTTCACGTATGTGACCGGACTGGAATTGATATATATATATATTGTTGGGATTGTACGTAGCGCGATCATGCAATCAAATCACATAAACATAGGCGAAAGCGCGAAGAACAAGGTTTTAAAATTTTTATACAATCTCATCACCCATGATCATGCTTTATGCTAGACATCAATAATAGAAAGGAGATAAATCGTAATTATACCTTTGAAGATCCAGCGTCCTCGGGTACTAGTTCTACTCCTTGCTTCCTTTAATTCCTCTGCAGTGGCTCCTCCCTTTGATCATTGCCAGCCACCCAATTGTTTGGCCTCTAATGGTGATCCACCAAGGAAGATGAAGAACTTAGGAAGATGGGTTATTGGCTTAACCCTTTGTTTCTATCTCTATAGAATTTGTGCACTCCCAACAGTTGGAAAAACTCGCGTACGTAAATTTGATATAAGACCTTCTTATATAGATATTAGGTTAACCCTCCTAATCCAATTAGGATTGGGTTTAATTAATTAATTACTTTTAATTAATTTCTCCTAATCTCATTAGGATTGAGTGAGAGTACTAATATTAAATTAATCCCTAAACTCCTTTAGGATTAAAATAATAATAATAATAATAATATTAATATTAATATTAATAAGATTCCTCTTATTAATTTATATTTAATATTTCTAAAATATTAAATAATAAACATTAAGCTATTTAATTTATTCTATCACCATAGATTAAATTAATTACACTTAATGCATTATTACCATTATGTCATTTTCTTCTTAAATTGTTCTTCTTTTTATGGTGTGACCCATTAGGTTCTCCATATTAAATCGGTTGTGAATAAATTAATTAGAACAATTCTAATCTTATTTAAATAAATAAATTAATCTAATAATCTATTTAAATAAATAATATTTATTCTACAATAGGATAAGCCTCCCCTAGCGATCAACGACTTTCCGGATAATATAGATTTCAACATAAATCATAAAAAGAACCTCGTGAGTTAATAGTAACCGTGCAATTTAATCCTTCCATTATTAATAATGTCCCAATAAAATATAAGACATGGATTTACTGTCAAGTCTTATTTTTATTTAATCATATGTATTTCGATTAGAAAATGCACAACTCCATATACTGACAATTAGAAACCCCTTTCTAATTTCATTCCACCTTGGCCAAGGATTCCCGGGTTATCATTTTACGAATCACATAGGACATATCTCCTCTTTTACTAGAGGTGGTAGATTCTTTATGGATCATACATTATCTCCATATGTAACTCATCATGTGATGCCCCCAAAATAGGTTCAATACCAACCCATTCTGAGTCACCAAATACATGGTATAGAATTTCAAAAACAAATCTTTTACATCAAAAGGTCATGGGAAATACGACCATACAACTGTGAGTTTGAATACAAATCGTATATAATACGAAATTTAAACATTCAAATTCATCACTTATTTATTACAATTATTATCTCACTATTTTATAGAACAGTGAGGACTTCAACAAATCTAACTCTGACCATCACACTGTTCCCCGACTAGTCCCCGCGATATTCTCATTTCCTGAAGAGGACAATAGATAAAAAGGGTGAGCTCAACTAGCCCAATAAGAAATATTATGACTAAGATAATGAAAAACAAATTATCGTTAGCCTTCAACAATTCAGAAAAAATATTATGGACAACAAGTTTTAGATCAATAATCGCAGCGGAAATAACAATTCATTAGAAGAGTTAAATAGAGAATAAAGTCTACTATCTTCTATGATTTAAAAGTCCATCATCAATATTTTATCCCTGTAACATCAATCAATATACATCTCGAATTAAATATTCATCTTTGCACTACGGGCCAAAGATATTCATTTATATCACCAGTTGGTCATGTTCATCTCAACACCTGTCATCTTTGCACTACAGGCCAAAGATATTAATCAGGTAATCGTTCATCTTTGCACTATAGGCCAAAGATATTCATCAAATAATCATTCATCTTTGCACTACAGGCCAAAGATATTCAGTTATATCACCATTTAGAACTGAGGATGATGAAAAATATTTTAAAGAACGAATCTAGTGAGATAAAGGATAAAAATTAGGAATTCGTATTTTAGTTTATCCAAGTTCAAAAATACTCCATAATAATTTGTGATGTAAAATTAAAGAATAAAGCTCAAAACTTGGATCCAATCAAAGATATGAATCCTAACAGACAACTTGGACAAATAGAAGAAAATTTAATTTTTTGGTGAATAGTACCGTATTTATGAATAGTGTCGTATACGTGAATAGTGACGTATACATGAATAGTGCCGTATATATGAATAGTAATCCCGACATGAAAATGATAGAAATTTTATAAGAAAAATATACTTCGTGAATAGTACACATGAATAGTGTCGTATTCGTAAATAGTGTCGTATACGTGAATAGTAACCCTGACGAAAAAAGTAAAAATTTCATAATAAAATTCATACTAATATTTTGATGAAATGATATTGAAAGCAATAACATCATTTACGAAGAAAATAACATCCTTTACCTTCACCGGAGAGTAGTTTTGGCTGGAATATCGGATATAAGGCTAAAGAAAACTTGCACGGAATAGCAACTCTCAAAGTATCAAAATACTCACAAAAATACGCTCGATAATATAGAGAGAGAAAACTTATGTTTCTGGTGTGATTTTCAATTCTAACCTAAGCACCTATTTATAGAAAAATGCCAGAACACCAAAGCTGACAAAACCTGCCACTCGCTGCTGCAACCGGAGGCTTTGCAAAAATTCAAAGCGTATGAATTCATATTTTTCCACATAAAACCAAAAGTGGGCCCACCATTTTATTTTAAAAAATATTTATTTTCAAAACTTCAATAATTCATAATAAATACCCCTTTATCAAAAAAAAAAATACAAATTTTATGTCTTTCTATAGGAAATTTAATTCTCTACAACTTTGCAGGAGAAAGTTTTCCTAAATTCCCAACCGAAAATATCCGAAATCCACAAACGGATGATTTTTAATACCTTCATTTCAACAAAATACTGATAAAACACCTCAACTTTAATTCCTTCATTTATATTCACATAAAATAAATATTTATTTATCATATAAATTAGTAATTAATTATTCACAAATAATATTACAGAATCACAATAATGACAATCAGGTCGTTCCCAGGAAAGAGGGGGCTTTCCGATAAGAATTTCTCCTTACTGGCGCGCAATTAGATTAACTTAACCCCTTTTCTCAACAGAGCTTCCTTAGACATTGCCAATAATGTTATCTAATAATATTATTCAAATAATATGAATTATTAATTTGATAATTTTAAATACTATGCAATGACAATTATTGAATCAATAAAATATTAAACAGTAAATACTGTAACAATAATTGAGTAAGTGCCTTCTTACGTAAGAATCAATAATTTGAATTACTATGCAATATCGTGTCCTACTGTGCAATACCGCATATTACTGTATTTTAACCACCGAGTATTTCAACAATTCTAACGGTAACAACTACGCCGCTATTTTTAGAAAACTCATTCCTGTCATTTTCTTCATCTGACAGTTATTCCGTTATGGGGCCTACAGAAATCTGCGCTGTCGTACGAATATTCCCCGACAACAAGAATATTCCATGACCAAATGAATATTCCCCGACAATTGAATATTTTATTATCACTTGTCACTTTGAAAATTTTGCACATTACTCCCATAACTTATCACATTTATCAAGACAACACATTGCTGTTTAAAACAATATATAAAGAAAATTAAATCTTTATTTAAAAATTTTGGGGTCTTACAACCTCCCGTCCTTATGAAATTTCGTCCTCGAAATTGACGTACGTACCTGGTATGTCGAAAAGGTGAGGATACCTCGCTTTCCTTTCCGATTCTAACTTCAAAGTCATTTCCCCAATAGCATGATTTCTCCACAAAACTTTAACTTGTGGTATAACCTTTGAGCGTTGAACATGCTCCTTCATATCCAAGATCTTGACAGGTACCTCTTCGTACGTTAAATCTTCTATTATCTCGTTCGATTCTAACTCCATAATGTGGTCTGAGTCCTTCACGTATTTACGTAGCACAGATATGTGAAAAACATTATAAACATGACACATGCTTAGAGGTAAAACGATTCTATAGGCCACAATTCCTACTCGATAAAGAATTTCAAATTAACCAATAAATCGTAAATCGGTGTCCATAGCTTTCTGCAAGCGGACTCTTTGGCACTTGATGTTCCGCCTTGACACGTTTACCCGTTAAACACCTCAAGTTAAACTCCGCGATCTCTATCTTCATATTGCTCCACCAAATTGTATGTTGATGATCACTATACATTTTGGTATTTTCAAGATGGATTGCGAACGGTGTGTTGTGTGTTTCCATCATAATTTTATACTTCAATTTAGAGTCGTTAGAAACACAAAGTCTGGATTTGACTCGAAGTATTCTCTCTTCATTGATTCTTGCTTTGGGAATAGTATCTTCTTGCACCTTCTTCTTCATATTCGTCAGCTCCGGATCTGTAGATTGAGCAGCTTTAACTCTATCCATTAAATCTGGTTCTATACGTACATTTGACATCATTACGTAGGTCTTCGGAGTCTTTAACTCTATCTTCATCCTTTGTACGTCATACAAAATGGTCTTCGTGTTGATAATATCGCACTTGTACCCACATACAATCTTCTACTCAACGCGTCAGCTACCACGTTCGATTTTTCCAGAATAATATTGGATGGTATGATCGTAATCTTTCAACAGCTCCAACCAACGTCGTTTTTGCATATTGAGTTCTTTTTGGAAAAATATTTGAGGCTTTTGGAGTATATTAGGATGTTATCAATAATAACAAGCACGAAATGATCCAAATATTTGATACCAACTGTGACTCATGTCCCAACCTTGGATAGCACCTCACAATTGGTTGACCAGGTCATCAATACGAGGTAACAGATACCTATTCTTGATGGTGACATGGTTCAACTCCCGATAGTCAATACAACGTTGTATACTGCCGTCTTTCTTCTTTACAAAAAAAATAGGAGCAACCCAAGGATATATACTAAGACGTATAAAGCCGATGTCTAACAACTCCTGTAGTTGGATTTAACTCCTGAAGTTTAATAGGAGCAATTCGATATGGGGTTTTAAAAATTGGTTTTGTACCAGGTTCAAGGTCAATAAAGAATTCAATTCACGTCTAGCGGTAAACCGGGAAGTTCTTCGGGAAATACATCAGGAAACTCATTAACAACAGAAATATCATTCAAATATGATGTATTCTGATTTAAATCAGTAACATGTGCTAAGAAAGCTTGACATCCGTTTTTTAATAAACGAATAGCTTTATGACTTGAAATGACATTGATTGATTTTAGTGGTCTGGTTGTTTGAATGAAAGCTAACAACCTTATGAAGCAATCAATTTTGGCATGATGAGTGGTTAACCAATCGATTCAAAAAAAATTACATCAAATGCAAGAATTTTTAAAGATATAAGATCAACAGGAAGTGTGAGGGTACCAATTTGAATCAAACAAAATTTGTAAACTATAGATGTAACGAAGGTTTCCCCCAACGGAGTTTCAACAGATAAGTCAAAGTCTTATTTCTCAGAATTCAAGTTCAAACATTGAGCACAAGTATGTGAAATAACAGAATAGGTATAACCGGTTGTTGGGATTGTACGTAGCGCGATCATGCAATCAAATTACATAAACAAAGGCGGAAGCGCAAAGAACAAGGTTTTAAAATTTTATACAATCCCATCACCATGATCATGCTTTATGCTAGATATCAATAACATAGAAGTAAGAAATCAGAATTATACCTTTGAAGATTCGAGCTTCCTCAGGTACTAGTTCTACTCCTTGCTTCCTTTGATCCTCCTTGAATGTTCTGCAGTGGCTCCTCCCTTTGATCAATGTCAGCCACCCAATTGTTTGGCCTCTAATGGTGATCCACCAAGGAAGTTGAAGAACTCAGGAAGATGGGTTTTTGGCTTAACCCTTGTTTCTATCTCTATAGAATTTGTGTACTCCCAACTATTGGAAAAACTCACGTACCAAAATCTGATATAAGACCTTCTTATATAGATATTAGGTTAACCCTCCTAATCCAATTAGGATTGGGCTTTATTAATTAATTAATTAAACACCCTTAATTAATTTCTCCTAATCTCATTAGGATTGTGTGAGAGTACTAATATTAAATTAATCCCTAAACTCCTTTAGGATTAAAATAATAATAATAATAATAATAATAATAATAATAATAATAATAATAATAATAATAAGACTCCTCTTATTAATTTATATTTAATATTTCTAAAATATTAAATAATAAACATTAAGCTATTTAATTTATTCTATCACCATAGATTAAATTAATCACACTTAATGTATTATTACCATTATGCCATTTCTTCCTAAATTGTTCTTCTTCCTTTTATGGTGTGACCCATTAGGTTCTCCATATTAAACCGGTTATGAATAAATTAATTAGAACAATTCTAATCTTATTTAAATAAATAAATTAATCTCATAATTTATTTAAATAAATAATATTTATTCTATAATAGGGATAAACCTCCCTAGCGATCAACGACTTTCCAGATAATATAGATTTCAACATAAATCATTAAAGAACATGTGAGTTGATAGTTACCGTACAATTCAATCCTTCCACCACGCAATGTCCTGATTAAATATAAGACATGGATTTACTGTCAAGTCTTATTTTATTTAATCATATGTATTTCGATTAGAAAATGCACAACTCCATATAATGACAATTAGAAACCCTTTTCTAATTTCATTCCACCTTGGCCAAGGATTCTCGGGTTGTCATTTAACGAATCACATAGGACATTTCTCCTCCTTTACTAGAGGTGGTAGATTCTTTGTTGATCATTCATTATCTCTATGTGTAACTCATTATACCCAAGCATACCCTATATATACCTTAAAAGGCCTTAAGGAATAAGTAAAAGTATAATTAATTACATATAAGATACTATGATGATCTCAAGTCCAAGGATCACTTGTACTACTATCACATTTGGAATTCCTATTTGACAGGCAAGTAAAACTCCATTGGGTATTCCATAGCGAGTCACGTTCAGTGAACTTATTCTCTAATAAGCACCTACATATTAGCTTTAGTGTCTCCACACAAATGACCATGAGATCAGTCATCCTCATCCAATGAGCAAGCAACATATGTACCAATCTATCCGGATTTACTAATCCCCTTTTTAGTAATCCCTCGATTGGGAACTATTTTAGTTTTTAAGCTTTCTATGAATTTAGATCTCATCAGCATGATCTCATCATGATTCTAAAATATTGCTTAAAACTATGGGTTATTTACATATTATAAAAACAGCTCTATGTAGATAATTAAATGCCTTAAATGAATAATTTATTAATAAATAAATAAGATTATTTACACAGTATGTACTTTATCATCACACGTGATTGGCTTGTATGCACACTACTATCAATCTCCCAGTTGCACTAAAGCCAATCGCCACGGTATCTCATACCCATCTTCTCTAAGTGACGATCAAACTGTTGTTGTGTTATAGCTTTAATAAATGGATCTGCAATGTTATCTTGAGAGTTTATATGTTCCTCTTACAATGATTTTATAATCAAGGTGCCGCAACACATGTTTAGATTCAAGATGAGACTTAGGAACTATTCCCTGTTCTGTAATGAACTTTTCATCCTAAACATCAACTTGCAGCATCACTTACAGTTTTATACTTTGTCTTTGTCACTAAACCAACAACCCATTGTTGTTTGGAATTTTTCCAATTCACTGCACCACCCTTCAAGGTAACGACTTACCTTATAGTGGATTTATCGTCGTCTTGTCGCCTAAAAACTTGAGTCCATCTAGCACTCAAGATTAATTCGCACTCCACCATGTGTCATGTTAACATTCTTAGTATCGATTAAGTACTTTGAGATGTTTATCAACATCTCACGTTGATCTTCTCGTAATATGATTGATCAACATCAAGTCTCGTATATTTCATTGTATACATGATAGTTACTCATGCGATCTCTCTTTTATGAGGACAATTTTAGAGAGATTCACTCCATGGCTCATCATCATGAGGCACCCTTTTTGGAGTTTGCCATGCTAAACGTGTGACGCCCCCAAAATAGGTCCATTCCATCCAACCCATTCTGAGTCGCCAAATACATGGTACAGAAAATAACTACAACTTTATTACAATAATTGTCGTACAAAATACAACAACACATATGTTGTGAGTTTGGATACAAATATATACCAATTGTGACTCATGTCCCAATCGTGGATAGCACGTCACAATCACACCTTACATAAAGGTATAGTCAAAAACTGTTTTAGAAATTAGAATTTTTGGGAAGTGCTCAAGGAAACCTTCGTACATGGGAGGCCATGCTTCTAGGTTATGATAGATATCATATGGCCACAGAATTATCCTTGGTTGACCCAATAGACCCCAAAGAAAAACGAGAAGATTACTATCATATTCTTCCCAATGATGAGTCTTCTCTTGACTTATCATTATCTCCACTGTCTCAAATTGAGAATTATACTTCAAACAAACACCAAGATTATATAGGTAGTGCCCGTAAATATACTCAAAGAAGTGGATGAGCACAACCCTATCTTATGATGACACGAGGTTGTATGTCATTAGACATCTTGTATGATAGTGGCAAAACACCTTCCAACATTGGGTTTTCGCCTCCCTATATGATTCACCAAATATAACTACTAAAAGATGTATACAACACACTTGTTTATCTTTGTTTAGGAGAAATCCATGACTAGAGACCACCGTTCTATTCCCTTGTTACCCCTTTCTCGACCCAATTTACACTTTAATTACCGAAAGGAATTGTGAAGCAAAAGGGTGAGCACAACTAGCTCAGTAAAGAATATCATGACTAAAGATAATTAAATTATCAATAGCCTTCATCAATTACAAATTAGAGATTTAGAACATATGGTAGATGATAAAAATTTCAACCATAGTTGCAGCGGAATGAGCAATCCATTAGAAGAGTCAAATAGATAATACAGTCTATTATCTTCTCTATGTTAAAAGTCCACCAACAATGTTTTATCCCTGTAACATCAATCAACAGTTCCTTTCCACAATTACATGAATATCTCATGATCATAATTGTGATTCTAAATTCCTCTTCGTACCCAGGACGAATATAATTTTCATCACATGTCTTTACCTGAAACATCAAAGATCATGGTTATACCAAATCAGAGTTCCTGTTCATAATTATACTAATAAATTCATCTTTGCACTACGGGCCAAAGATATTCATCCACAGTTCATCTTCGCACCACTGGCTAAAGATATTCAACAACAGGTCATCTTTGCACTACGGGCCAAAGATATTCATTAACAGTTCATCTTTGCACTACTAAAGAAGATATTCATCAATAATTCATCTTTTACACTACAGCCAAAGATATTAATATCTCAAAGAAATATATAATCATTTCGTAATTTATATAAACAATAATTATAACCATGTTGATCAATTCACCTTTGCACTTAAGCTAAAGATATTCAATTATAAATTCAATGGTCATGATCATACCAAACCACAATTCAACTTTTCACCATCGCCAAAGAGAACCCTAGTAATGTGATCATACCAATAATCTACTCATCTTTACACTCCAAATTGAAAGAGAATTTCAACATCGAGGTTATAAAAATATTATATATGATAATAAAATCAATATAATCAATATATAGTTTTAATATCCAAAGTAATATTCATAAATCAACTATAATTTGGTTAGAAAAAGAAACCAATTTTGTAGTGAATAGTACCCGTGAATAGTAACTCGTGAATAGTAACTCATGAATAGTAACTCATGAATAGTAACTCTGACACAAAAAGGTAGAAATTCCACAATAAAATCCATACCAATATTTTGGTATAATAATATTGAAAGAATAACATTTCTTAAACTTATAAACAATTTATTTTAATTGTTTACACTTTACTAAATAATGCATTTAATCATCATAAAATGCCAAACTTATAAGGTTTCATCACCAATAACTAAAACCCTTATCAAAAATCTGCATATACCTCATATAGGATTATCAAGCCATAAAATCCTATTTTCCAATTTTCTTCCTTCACATAACATATTTAATTCATTTATTCATAACTAGTCCATTTTCATGAAAAATACCAAATCAGCCCAAAAATATTTTTTTCCGGGATTTAGCATAATATAGTCCCATAGTGAACATATATTTTTCTTAATTTTTAAAATTCATTTACTATTTTTCATATGGCCAAAACCACTTAATATTTAGACATTTATCATAAATTGTACTTTTATCCAAAAATTCCGAAATTCACAGAGTACACTGATATTATATAGATGTACTCTCAATATAAATTTCATCAATTTTAGAGTTAACCACAAGGAATTATAAGCGGTTACTTTTAAAATAGTTTTTTCTCATTAAATTCATAACTCTTAATCTATACATCCAAAAATCATCATTTTTGGAAAGAATCAATAAAACTCATCAAAATATCATTTCAAATTTTTCCAGAATTTTTAAAGGTTAGAAAAATTACGAAACTGAAAAACATAACAACTCTTAAAATCCCTTACTATCCCTTACCTCAAAAGAGCAGCACTTCTTACTGGATATCAGATATGACGCTTAAGGAAACTTGCACTGATGAATATCAACTCACCAAGTATCTAAATACTCATAAAATACACTCAATAATCTAGAGAGAGAAAGAGAGAAAGCTTATGTTTCTGGTGTGATTTTCAATTCTAACTTAGCCCTCTATTTATATGAAAATTTTAGCAGACTTGACCTGCAACCTGATGGCTTTACCTGCTACTATTCTCACCCACCACATTTGAAATAAAATTCAGCACATTTCTTCACCAACCACAAGTGGGGCCCACTCAATTCTAGAATTTTCCACCAAAATGCTAAATTCGGATACTTCAACAATTTCTGAACCATTCACCTCTTAAAATTCATAACAAATCATACGTTCATTTTTAACGGTTCAAAATTTGTGGACATATAATCAACTTATATATGTATAACATATCCAAAAATTACAACGATCCAACGGTCGGATTAAAAATTATAACTCACGCAATACATCTCAAAAAAACACTGGTTTAATTTTTAATACCTCCATTCCGACAAAAATACTGATAAAACACCTCAACATTAACTCCTTCATTTTTAACCACAATAAATATATCCAACATTTATATCCACGTAAAATAAATATTTCCTTATCAAATAAATCAATAATTAATTATTCACAAATAATATTACAGAATCACATTTATGACAACCAGGCCGTTCCCAGGAAAGAGGGTGCTTTCCAATAAGAATTTCTCCTTATTGGCGCGCAATTAGGTGACAAAACCTCTCTTTGACAGAACTTTCTAGACATTGCCAATAATGCTATCTAATAATATTATTCAAATAATATGAATTATTGATCTGATAATGGGAAATACTATGCAGTGACAATTATTAAAACAATAATAATATAAAATATCAACGCAAAGCAATTATTGAATCAATAAAATAAAATATTGAATAAAGAATTCATCGTAATAATTATTAAGTAGTGCCTTCACGTAAGGATCAATAATTCATCAATGTCTTTGTGCATCCACGCCAGACATCGTATTTTAACCACCGGTATTCCAACAAGTGTTAATTCAGAATAACTTCTACCGTTATTTATAAAACTCAAACTTGTCATTTTATTCATCCGACAGCTTATTACATTATGGAGCTCACAAATGATCACAAGGCGTCGTCATTTAATATTCCCCGACAACAAGAATATTCCACGACCAAACGAATATTCCCCGACAATAATAATTATTTTATAACCACTTGCATATTTTGCAAAATTTGCACATTTCACTCATAACTAGAGAATTATATCAAATTAATACCTTATTATTCACAAATATAATTAGAGGAAATTCGATTTTATTTATAATAAGTTGGGGTCTTACAAAACGCCTTTAGCATCTAATGAAAATACATTTCCTTGGGTTAAGCCGAACATCCTTTCAAATCTATTAATACAGATTTATATCCCCAATACGGGATGTTCTACCCAAATCATTCATGGAGGAATGTTTAGACAACCTTATTTTGATTGATTTTAGTATAGGAATTTCATTCCCTATCAGTAATATATCATCAACATATAATACAGAGAATAAAACAGCGCTCCCACTAACCTTCTTGTACACACATGGTTCATCCTCATTTTTGATAAAATCAAACCCTTTGATTGTCTCATCAAAACGAATGTTCCATCTACGAGAATCTTGCGTCAATCCATGAATGGATTGTTGTAGCTCATATACATGATTTGCTTCAACCATTGAAACAAAAACCATCTACCTGTATCATACATACATTATCCTCTAATACTGTATATTTGAGGAAGGGCGTCTCCACGTCCATTTTGCCACATTAAGTAAAATAAGCTGCAATCACAAGAAAAATCCTAATGGAATTGAGCATGGCTCCAGAATCCATTTTAGATTTTATGGTCATCTACCATTTCTCTGAGTGTTTATCACTCATAGCCTGTTTTCGTTATCCTCTATAACGAATCCATACCTCTCAAGCATCTTTGTATTTCTTCCATTTACTTAATAGGGTGTTGTATACTGATGAGTTCTTCCACTTGGTCAGGTACTTGACTTTGATCCGTGGCAACTTGTGGTTCTTGAACTTCTTCAAGATATATCTTACTCCCACTGACCCCTTCATAGATAAACTCCTTTTCCAAGAAGGTAGCATGTTTCGCAACAAACACCTTTTGATCAGTTGGATGATATAAATAATACTCTGCTGTTTCTTTAGGGTATCCCATAAATCTACATTTTTTTGGATTTAGTCTGTAGCTTATCATTATCAAACCTTTTGACATAAGCTGGACAACCCCAAGTCTTAACATGCTTAAGATTTGGTTTCTTCCCCTTCCACATCTCATATGGAGTCTTTGGGGTGGATTTGGTAGGTACCTTGTTAAGTAGGTATGCAAATAGCTTCTAGGCATATCCCGTAAGGAAATTGGAAGGTCAGAAACTAATCATGGATCGAACCATGTCCAACAGTGTTTGATTTCTCCTTTCAGATACCCCATTTAACTATGGTGTACCTGGAGGAGTCCATTATGAGATTATACCATTTTCTTTAGGAAAATCGAGAAACTCACCACTTAAGTATTCTCCACCTCGATCTGATTGAAGTATCTTAATACTCTTGCCCGTTTGTTTCTCTACTTCACTTCTGAACTCTTTGAACTTTTCAAATGATTCTGATTTCTATTTCATTAAATACACATATCTGAATCTTGAGTGATCATCAGTGAAAGTAATAAAATAAGAATACCCGCCCCATGCACTTGTTGTCATAGGTCCACAAACGTCTATGTGAATCAATGCCAACAACTCTGTAACTCTTTCTCCTTTTCCACTAAAAGGAGATTTAGTCATTTTACCCATGAGACAAGATTCACAAGTAGGATATGATTCATAATCAGATAGCTCTAAGAGCCCATCTTTATGCAACTTAGATAATCTTGTTTCATTGATATGACCGAGCCTACAATGCCACATATAGGTATAATTAACATCATCTCGTTTCCTTTTCTTAGTTAGTTCAATTTGAAATATATTTTCTTGTAGGTCAAGTAGATACAATCCATTTCGCAAATTTCCAATACCATATAAAACACCGTCTTTATAAATTGAACAACCATTGTTCTTTATAATAACATCATGTCCTTCCATATCCAATATAGAAATAGAAATAATGTTTTTAATAATATTCGGAACATAATAACAATTATTAAGATAAATGGATTTGCCCGAAGGCATTGCTAAACAATAAGTTCCTACAGTTAATGCAGCAACCTTTGCTCCATTTCCCACTCATAGGATCACTTCATTTTGTTCAAATTCTTCTTCGACCTACCCCCCTGACATTGTTACATATGTGAGAACCACAGCCGGTATCCAATACCCAAGTAAAATTATGACTTTCAGAAAAATTAATTTCAAGCATGAACAAACCATGATTGGAAGTTGAAGCTTCTCCAAGTTTTTTCTATGCTAGATATTTCTTGCAGTTCCTCTTCCAATGTCCCGGCTTATTACAGTGAAAGCACACTCCTTCAGCTGGTTCAGATTTCTTTTGCTCCTTCTCTTTCCCTTTTCCCTTAGCCTTCTTGAATTTCTTCTTTTCAGAAGATACCTTGGGTCCCTTCCTTTTCTTGGAAGAATCCACCATCAAGACTTGGTTCTTCTTGGATGGGAAGTGACCTTCTGCAGTTTTTAGTATGTTAAGCAGCTCAGGCAAGCTAACATCTAGCTTATTCATGTGAAAATTTACCATGAACTGCGAGAAGGTCTCAGGGAGTGACTGCAAGACCAAGTCTTGACTTCAGCTCCCCATCCATGATTTAACCCAAGTCGCCCAAGCGTTCAATCGATTGATTACCTTCAGACATGAGTCTCAACGACAAGACTTCTGGCCATCCGAGATCGGAAGAGCTCCTTAGATATCTCATATCTAGCGATCCCACTACATTCACCATACAACTCTTCGAGGTGAAGCAAAGATAAGTAGGAGCATCCATTTTTCGCCGACGACCAAGCTCGTTATTCATGGATGAGAGCATGATGCATTGAGCCACAGATGCATCATCTTGCCACTTTCTAAAAGTAGCAATCTCTTCCTCAGAGGCTATTTCTGAAACAGTTTCAGGGACAGGTGAATTTAGGACATAAGAAATCTTTTCAGCAGTGAGAACAATTCTCAGATTTCTTAGTCAGTCCTCATAATTAGGTCTGGTAAGTTTATTTGCATCAAGTATGCTTCGCAGTGAGATTAGTGATTTTGACATTTTTTAAATTCTGCATGTGAAAAGACAACATTTTAGCAAACATTCCTTTTATTAATTTTTCATACCAAAATAAATTTAGGTCTTTATTTGAAATTGGTATCTCCCACTATTTTCATCAAAATGTATTACCCTTATGAATACAGTTCGACAACATCTAATTAAAGATTTACTAGTGAGATTAAGGATCCCATTTCAAATGTATATAACCTTGTGGATAAGACAAACAAGCGATATACAAATAAATAGGTAGACAACTCTTGTCAATTACATCACCATGTAACTCCTTTTATTTTTCCTCTTAAATCATAATGGTCAAGTGGTGGCACATCCGAACTAAAATGATTTAAGTTAAGTCCAGCCTAGCACTCCATAAATTCAAAAGGAAAAATTTTCGTCCTTGTGGAAAACACAACAAGACTAGATCGGTCAATTTCTTGATAAGCATCAAATGTGATTAATTAACATCTTAAATATTCAATACTCGCCTTGTGGATAGCACAACAAACTCATATTAAATATTTAATACTCTATTAATTAACCATGCTAGAAGGCGACGTTCGATATTCTAAATATCTTTAAACGCTTCGGACTTAATATTATTTCTTTGAGGGGTTTGTTATTATTTGTCTCATCTTATTTAGCGCGCATGTAAATATATATATATAGAATACACGTCATTTTATTAAACATACATGGCATGTTTATATAAAATATAATATATATAATATTTAGCATGCATATATAGAATACTATATTCTACCCGGATTGATTATGGACTTTTATCCTAGTTTGGTTCACGAGAGCCACCAAGTGAACCAAAAGGTCAAACCTAGGAGTGCAAGAATTAAATTTTAAACGTAACTGTTACATTTAAACCAGGGCTCCATACAAATGGGTCTTCACGCGCTCCTTTGATCCTTGCTCCTTGGTCTTCTATTTCCTTCAAGATAATTCTAACTATTTCTATTGCATAAAACTATTTCTATAAATAGAAACCTTGATCAGCAGTCAAGTGGAAGTATATAGAAGGTAGATAGAATTTACATCGAGAATAAAATAAAACCAGAGAAGGCGAGGTACACAGACCCCATTTAATAAAACCCATTCATTCATGCATTCATCTAAAATAAAATCCAATCACATTGGTCATAGTCCATAATCAATCCCCATTATTATCATACATATCAACATATGCATCAATAAATATCCATTCATCTTATGAATAATAAAGTTATTCCATGTATAGATCGATGTTATTTAATGGACAAAAGTTTTGCTAAATTTTATTTTAATCAAAAAGAAATCCAAATTAAACTCCTTTAATTTTAGCAATCTGAAATCATATTTCAAACAAAAATAAACATCTTTATTTTAAAACTTTATTAATTAAAAAAAATTTACTTAATTAAATAAAAACAAAAATTAAAATTTTAGCTTTCAAGACATCGGTTTGCCACAATTTCTGCTACAAGAATGCACTAAAGCGGTTACAAGAATCACTAAAAATTAAGGTCAATCGAAAATCTTGACTTGCAGCAGTGCAAGGCCAAGAATGAATCATAAATTACACATTACTACGATCGCTTCAAGAAATCGCAAAATTTTTTCATTTTGTCCAAAAAATTCTATCCAATCTCACATCAATTCATACATGGAATTATATAATTGATATATAGCACTAAGTTAGGCTCTGATACCACTGTTGGGATTGTACGTAGTGCGATCATGCAATTAAATTACATAAACAAAGGCGGAAGCACGAAGAACAAGGTTTTAAAATTTTATACAATCCCATCACCATGATCATGCTTTATGCTAGATATCAATAACATAGAAGTAAGAAATCAGAATTATACCTTTGAAGATTCGAGCTTCCTCAGGTACTAGTTCTACTCCTTGCTTCCTTTGATCCTCCTTGAATGTTCTCCGCAGTTGGCTCTTCCCTTTGATCAATGTCACCACCCAATTGTTTGGCCTCTAATGGTGATCCACCAAGAAGTTGAACAACTCGGGAAGATGGGTTTTGGCTTAACCCTTGTTTCTATCTCTATAGAATTTGTGTACTCCCAACTATTGGAAAACTCACGCATCAAAATCGATATAAGACCTTCTTATATAGATATTAGTTAACCCTCCTAATCCAATTAGATTGGGTTTTTATTAATTAATTAATTAAACACCTTTAATTAATTTCTCCTAATCTCATTAGGATTGTGTGAGAGTACTAATATTAAATTAATCCCTAAACTCCTTTAGGATTAAAAAATAATAATAATAATAATAATAATAATAATAATAATAATAATAATAATAATAATAATAATAATAATAATAATAAGACTCCTCTTATTAATTTATATTTAATATTTCTAAAATATTAAATAATAAACATTAAGCTATTTAATTTATTCTATCACCATAGATTAAATTAATCACACTTAATGTATTATTACCATTATGCCATTTTCTTCCTAAATTGTTCTTCTTCCTTTTATGGTGTGACCCATTAGGTTCTCCATATTAAACCGGTTGTGAATAAATTAATTAGAACAATTCTAATCTTATTTAAATAAATAAATTAATCTCATAATTTATTTAAATAAATAATATTTATTCTACAATAGGGATAAGCCTCCCTAGCGATCAACGACTTTCCAGATAATATAGATTTCAACATAAATCATTAAAGAACATGTGAGTTGATAGTTACCGTACAATTCATCCTTCCACCCAGCAATGTCCCGATTAAATATAAGACATGGATTTATTGTCAAGTCTTATTTTATTTAATCATATGTATTTCGATTAGAAAATGCACAACTCCATATAATGACAATTAGAAACCCTTTTCTAATTTCATTCCACCTTGGCCAAGGATTCCCGGGTTGTTATTTAACGAATCACATAGGACATTTCTCCTCCTTTACTAGAGGTGGTAGATTCTTTGTTGATCATTCATTATCTCCATGTGTAATTCATTATACCCAAGCATACCCTATATATACCTTAAAAGGCCTTAAGAAATAAGTCAAAGTATAATTAATTACATACAAGATACTATGATGATCTCAAGTCCAAGGATCACTTGTATTACTATCACATTTGGAATTCCTATTTGACAGGCAAGTAAAACTCCATTGGGTATTCCATAGCGAGTCACGTTCAGTGAACTTATTCTCTAATAAGCACCTACATATTTGCTTTAGTGTCTCCGCACAAATGACCATGAGATCGGTCATCCTCATCCAATGAGCAAGCAACATATGTACCAATCTATCCGAACTTAATAATCCCCTTTTTAGTAATCCCTCGATTGGGAACTATTTTAGTTTTTAAGCTTTCTATGAATTTAGATCTCATCAGCATGATCTCATCATGATTCTAAAACAATGCTTAAAACTATGGGTTATTTACATATTATAAAAACAGCTCTATGTAGATAATTAAATGCCTTAAATGAATATTTTATTAATAAATAAATAAGATTGTTTACACAGTATGTGCTTTATCATCACACATGATTGGCTTGTATGCACACTACTATCACCGGTATCTAATATGGTATAGGCTTCGCAAAAATTTATGATTAACTAACCCGTGATAAATTCATTCGGGTTCCTTGCATTTTGGGCAGTCACGACAAACGCTCTTTCAAGAATCACCGACTTTGATTTGTTCGAAACAGCCTTAGGAATCACCACCCCCGCTGGACTTGGTTTCGCTACAGGACATACTCGAGCTATATGTCCTTCCTTTCCATGCTTATAGCTTTTACCTTTGATCACGCGTGTGCGATTGAACCGATGTGTCCTCTTGCACGATTTATAGCATATACCGACCGGCAATGTTTCTCCTCCCCCTAAAACAATTGGTGTTCTTTGCCGATGTTTTCACGTTCTCATTGTTGTACCTTCTCTTCTTAAAATCTCCTCCCGACTCACTTCTTCTATTATCATGACCACGATTACCACCGGAGTGGCTACCGCTTCTGTCATTATACTTCCCTCCCTGCTGGTTGTCATTGGTCCAATGACTGCTGCCACCGGTACTGACAAATGAGGTATTGACGAATTTCTGGTTTCAAACCTCTCAGAAACATCCGCGTCATACGTTCCTCATTTTCCACCAAATGAGGTGTGAACTAAGATAACTCCGCGAACTTAGCCTCATACTGGGACACCGTCATGTTGTTCTGTTCCAGTCTGATAAATTCTACCTCCTTCATGTGATGAATACTTTCTAGAAAGTATTTATTATTGAACAGTTTCTGGAACGTCTCCCAAGACATATTGAGTGCGGCTGGCTGGGTACGCTTCACAGACTCCCACCACTAGTCTGCCTCAACACAGAATATAAAGGTGGCGAATGGAACCTTCTGTTCCTCCGTGCATCCCAAGACATTAAATATCTTGATAATTTGTTTAACCCACGTTTTCGCCTTGATCGGATCCGACTTTTCTACAAATTCTGGTGGTCCCAACTCTTTGAACTGCTTGGCTGTAACAAGCCGTGTGTTGCTATCATTTTTGCTCGTATTTTGTACACGAGTCTCCCTCGTCTGATTTTGCATGAACTGTAAAAAGTTTCTAAACATTCCATCATTCATCGTTTGTTCGGTAGTGTTGTTTACAGGAGGAATATTTCTTTCCTGTTGCACGTTCCCCTTGTTGGTGGTTAGAGGTGTCTCAACGGTCTCATTTACTCCATTGCTTAGATTTTCAGCTGCCATTCTCAAATACTGTCATAAAATAAGGGTTAATTCAACAAATTAACATATCTCATATTAACCCTATATGCTCCGACCAACCAATTAAATACCACATAAGCTTAGGTAGGACACACTAGCGAGGTTTTACTCGTCTCTCCCCTCCTAGTTCTATTCCCAGATCTCCGTCAGAGATCATATCCCTAAGCTCTGATACCAACTATAACACCCCCAAAATAGGTTCAATACTAACCCATTCTGAGTCGCCAAATACATGGTACAAAATTTCAAATACAAATCTTTTACATCAAAAGTTCGTGGGAAATACGACCATACAACTGTGAGTTTGAATACAAATCGTATATAATACAAAATTTAAACATTCAAATTCATCACTTATTTATTACAATTATTATCTCACTATTTTATAGAACAGTGAGGACTTCAACAAACCTAACTCTGACCATCACACTGTTCCTCGACTAGTCCCCGCGATATTCTCATTTCCTGAAAAGGACAATAGGTAAAAAGGATGAGCTCAACTAGCCCAGTAAGAAATATTATGACTAAGATAATGAAAAACAAATTATCGTTAGCCTTCAATAATTCAGAAAAAATATTATGGACAACAAGTTTTAGATCAATAATCGCAGCGGAAATAACAATTCATTAGAAGAGTTAAGTAGAGAATGAAGTCTACTATCTTCTATGATTTAAAAGTCCATCATCAATATTGTATCCCTGTAACATCAATCAATATACATCTCGAATCAAATATTCATCTTTACACTACGGGCCAAAGATATTCATTTGTATCACCAGTTGGTCATGTTCTTCTCAACACCTGTCATCTTTGCACTACAGGCCAAAGATATTCATCAGGTAATCATTCATCTTTGCACTACAGGCCAAAGATATTCATCAAATAATCATTCATCTTTGCACTACAGGCAAAAGATATTCAGTTATATCACCATTTAGAACTGAGGATGATGAAAAATATTTTAAAGAACGAATCTAGTGAAATAAAGGACAAAAATTAGGAATTCGTATTTTAGTTTATCCAAGTTCAAAAATACTCCATAATAAAACTTTGTGAAGTAAAATTCAAGAATAAAGCTCAAAACTTGGATCCAATCAAATATATGAATCCTAACAGACAACTTGGACAAATAGAAGAAAATTTAATTTTTCTATTGAATAAGACCGTATTTGTGAATAAAGGTCGTACACGTGAATAAGTGACGATATATGAATAGTGCCGTATACATGAATAAGAACCCGAACATGAAAATGATAGAAATTTTATAAGAAAAATATACTTCGTGAATAAAGACACGTGAATAAGGTCAGATTCGTGAATAAAGGTCGTATACGTGAATAGTAATCCTGACGAAAAAGGTAAAAATTTCATAATAAAATTCATACTAATATTTTGATGAAATGATATTGAAAGCAATAACATCATTTACGAAGAAAATAACATCTCTTACCTTAACCGGAGAGTAGTTATGGCTGGAATATCGGATATAAGACTGAAGAAAACTTGACATGAATAAAGAACTCTCAAAGTATCAAAATACTCACAAAAACACGCCGATAATATAGAGAAAACTTATATTTCGTGTGATTTTCAATTCTAACCCTAAGCACCTATTTATAGGAAAATGCCGAACACCAAAGTCGATAAAACTCGCCACCATCGGGTCTGTCAAGAACCGGAGGCTTTGCAAAATTAAAGCGCATGAATTCATATTTTTCCACATAAAACCAAAAGTGGGGCCCACCATTTTATTTAAAAAATATTTATTTTCCAAACTTCAATAATTCATAATAAATACCCTTTTATCAAAAAAATACAAATTCTATGTCTTTCTATAGGAAATTTAATTTCTACAACTTTGAGAAGAAAGTTTTCCTAAATTCCCAAGCTTAAAATATCCGAAATCCACAAACGGATGATTTTTAATACCTTCATTTCAACAAAATACTGATAAAATATCTCAACCTTAATTCCTTCATTTATATCCACATAAAATAAATATATCCATCATTTATATCCACATAAAATTAATATTTCTTTATCAGATAAATTAATAATTAATTATTCATAAATAATATTACAGAATCACAATAATGACAACCAGGTCGTTCTCAGGAAAGAGGGAATTTTCGATAAGAATTTCTCCTTATTGGCGCGCAATCAGATTAACCTAACCCCTTTCCTCAACAGAGCTTCCTTAGACATTGTCAATAATGCTATCTAATAATATTATTCAAATAATATGAATTATTAATTTGATAATTTGAAATATTGTGCAATGACAATTATTGAATCAATAAAATATTAAACAGTAAATATTGTAACAATAATTGAGTAAGTGTCTTCTTACGTAAGAATCAATAATTTGAATTACTGTGCAATATCGTACTCATCACTTGCAACACCGCCAGACATCTTGTATTTTAACTACTGTGTATTTCAACAGCTTCTAACCAGAATAACTATGCCGTTATTTTTAGAAAACTCATTCCTGTCGTTTTCTTCATCCGACAGTTATTCCGTAATGGGGCCCACAGAAGTCTACGCCGTCATACGAATATTCCCCGATAACAAGAATATTCCACGACCAAATGAATATTCCCCGACAATTGAATATTTTATTACCACTTGTCAACTTTGAAAATTTTGCACATTACTCCCATAACTTATCACATTTATCAAGACAACACATTGCTGTTTAAAATAATATATAAAGAAAATTAAATCTTTATTTAAAAATTTTGGGGTCTTACACATCATACCTAAGCATACCCTATATATTCCTTAAAAGGCCTTAAGGAATAAGTCAAAGTATGATTAATTACATACAAGATACTATGATGATCTCAAGTCCAAGGATCACTTGTACTACTATCACATTTGGAATTCCTATTTGACAGGCGAGTAAAACTCCATTAGGTATTCCATAGCGAGTTACGTTCAGTGAAATTATTCTCCAATAAGCTCCTACATACTTGCTTTAGTGTCGCCACATAAATGACCATGAGATCAGTCATCCTCATCCAATGAGCAAGCAACATATGTACCAATCTATCCGGATTTACTAATCCCCTTTTTAGTAATCCCACGATTGGAAACTATTTTAGTTTTTAAGCTTTCTAAGAATTTAGATCTCATTAGCATGATCTCATTATGATTCTAAAACTTTGCTTAAAATTATGGGTTATTTACATATTATAAAACAGCACCATGTAGGTAATTAAATGCCTTAAATGAATATTTTATTAATAAATAAATAAGATTGTTTACACAGTATGTGATTTATCATCATACATGATTGGATTGTATGCACACTACTATCAATCTCCTACTTGCACTAAAGCCAATCACCATGGTATCTCATACCCATCTTCTCTAAGTGACGATCAAACTGTTGTTGTGTTATAGCTTTAGTAAATGGATCTGCAATGTTATCTTAAGAGTCAACACGCTCCAAGGTGACGTCTCCTCTTTCAATGATCTCCCTGATCAAGTGAAATCGCCGTAATACGTGTTTGGATTTTTGATGAGACCTGGGTTTCTTAGCCTATGCAACTGCTCCGGTGTTGTCACAGTATACGAGAACAGCTTCTCGAATGCTAGGAACCACACCAAGTTCAGTTATGAACTTTTTCATCCAAACAACTTCCTTTGCAGCCTTCACTTAAAGCCTATGTACTCGCTTCATCCTTTAATCAAGAATCGTTGTCGCTTGAACTCTTCCAACTCACTGCTCCTCCGTTCAAGGTAAACACATACCCTGAAACAGATTTACTGTCATCTTGGTTTATTTGAAAACTTGAGTCCGTGAATCCCTCGAGTTTTAATTCGCGGACCCATCAGAGACAAGAAGAATATCTTTAGTCCTTCTCAAGTACTTTAGGATATTCTTCACTGCTTTTCAGTTCTCTTCTCCTTGATTCGACTGGTATCTGCTCGTTACACTAAGTGCGTGAGCAACATCCAGTCTAGTACATATCATACCGTACATGATAGATCCTATTACAGAAGCATAAGGGATCTTACTCATCCGGTCTCTCTCCACAGGTGTCTTTAGGGCCTGTTTCTTGGAGAGATGTATTTCATGGCTCATCGGCATGAGACCTCTTTTGGAATCTTCCATGCTAAACCTCTTTAGCATGGTATCAATGTATTTAGGATAAGTCGAGCATCCTTTTAGATCTATCTCTATAGATCTTTATCCTCAAAATATAGGATGCTTCACCCAAGTCCTTCATGGAGAAGTGTTTAGATAACCAAATTTTAATTGATTGTAACATAGGAATGTCATTCCCTATTAGTAATATATCATCAACATATAATACAAGGAATGATACTGCGTTCCCACTAACCTTCTTGTATACACATGGTTCATCCTCATTTTTGATAAAATCAAACTCTTTGATTGTCTCATCAAAACGAATGGTCCATCTACGAGAAGCTTGCTTCAACCCATAAATGGATCGTTGTAGCTTACAGACTTGATTTGTTCCAACCTTTGAAACAAAACCCTCTGGCTGTGTCATATACACATCCTCCTCAAGTTTCCCATTAAGGAAGGCCGTTTTCACGTCCATTTGTCAGATCTCATAGTCATTATAAGCTGCAATCGCGAGCAAAATCCGAATGGACTTGAGCATAGCTACTGGTGAGAAGGTTTTCTCATAGTCAACACCTTGTCTTTGTTTGAAACCTTTTACAACCAATCTGGCCTTATAGGTCTCTACCTTGCCATCCACTCTAGTCTTTCTTTTAAAGACCCACTTACACCCAATAGGCTTAATGCCTTCAGGTGTTGAAACCAAAATCCATACTTTGTTTTTATACATGGAGTCCATCTCGGATTTCATGGCCTCAAGCTATTTCCCTGAGTCTTTATCACTCATAGCATGTTCATAATTCAATGGATCATCATCATTCATGATGTGTACCTCATCGTTATCCTCTATAACGAATCCATACCTCTCAGACATCTTCGGTACTCTTCTAGATTTACAAATAGGGTGTTGTACAGTGGGTTCTTCTACTTGGTCAGGTACCTAACTTTGATCAGTGGAAACTTGTGGTTCTTGAACTTCTTCAAGATATATCTTACTCCCACTGACCCCTTCATGGATAAACTCCTTTTCCAAGAAAGTAGCATGTTTCGCAACAAACACCTTTTGATCAGTTGGATGATAGAAATAATACCCTGCGGTTTCTTTAGGGTATCCCATAAATCTACATTTTTCGGATTTAGTCTGTAGCATATCATTTTCAAACTTTTTGACATAAGTTGGACAACCCCAAGTCTTAACATGCTTAAGATTTCGCTTTCTCCCTTCCACATCTCATGTTGAGTCTTTGGGGTGGATTTGTAGGCCCTTGTTAAGTAGGTATCTGACCTTTTCTAGGCATATCCCCGAATGAAATTGGAAGGTCGGTAAAATCATCATGGATCGAACCATGTCCAACAGTGTTTGATTTCTCCTTTTAGATACTCCATTTAACTGTGGTATACCTGGAGGAGTCCATTGTGAGATTATACTATTTTCTTTGAGACAATTGAGAAACTCACCGCTTAAGTATTCTCCACCTCGATCTGATTGAAGTATCTTAATACTCTTGCCCGTTTGTTTCTCTACTTCACTTCTGAATTCTTTGAACTTTTCAAATGATTCTGATTTGTATTTCATTAAATACACATATCCGAATCTTAAGTGATCATCAGTGAAAGTAATAAAATAAGAATACTCACCCGTGCACTTGTTGTCATAGGTCCACAAACGTTTGTGTGAATTAATGTCAACAACTCTGTAACTCTTTCTCCTTTTCCACTAAAAGGAGATTTAGTCATTTTACCCATGAGACAATATTCACAAGTTGGATATGATTTATAATCAGATAGCTCCAAGATCCCATCTTTATGCAACTTGGATAACATTGTTTCATTGATATGACCGAGCCTACAGTGCCACATATAGGTATAATTAATATCATCTCTTTTTTTTTCTTAGTTTGTTCAATTTGAAATATATTTTCTCGTAAGTCAAGTACATAAAGTCCATTTTGCAAATTTCCAATACCATATAAAACATTGTCTTTATAGTTAGAACAACCATTGTTCTTTATAATAACGTCAAATCCTTCCATATCCAATACAGAAATAGAAATAATATTTTTAATAATATTCGGAACATAATAACAATTATTAAGATAAATGGATTTTTCCGAAGGCATTGCTAAACAATAAGTTCCTACAGCTAAAGCAACCTTTGTTCCATTTCCCACTCGTAGGATCACTTCATTATTGTTCAGGTTTTTACTTCCCGATCCGATCCCCCGCAATTGTTACATATGTGAGAACCAAAGCTTCAGATCCAATACCCAAGTAGAATTATGACTTTCAAAAAAATTAATTTCAATCATTAACAAACCTTGATTGGAAGTCGAAGCTTCTCCAAACTTCTTCTCCGCTAGATACTTCTTGCAGTTCCTCTTCTAATGTCCCGGATTATTGCAATGAAAGCACATTCCTTCAGCTGGTTCAGGTTTCTTTTGTTCCTTTTCTTTCCCTTTTCCCTTAGCCTCCTTGAATTTCTTCTTTTCAGAAGATACCTTGGGTCCCTTCCTTTTCTTGAAAGAATCCACCATCAAGACTTGGTTATTCTTGGATGGGAAGTGACCTCCTGCAGTTTTTAGCAGGTTAAGCAGCTCAGGCAAGCTGACATACATCTTATTCATGTGAAAATTTATCACGAACTGCGAGAAGGTCTCAGGGAATGACTGCAAGACCAAGTCTTGACTCAGCTCCCCATCCATGACGAACTCAAGCTGTCCAAGGCGTTCAATCAAATTGATTACCTTCAGGACATGAGTCTCGACGGCAGTACCCTCGGTCATCCGAGATCAAAAGAGCTCCTTAGATATCTCATATCTAGCAGTCCTACTTTGTTCACCATACAACTCCTTGAGGTGAACCAGCATAGTAGGAGCATCCATGTTTACGTGCTGACGCTGAAGCTCGTTATTCATGGAAGTGAACATGATGCATTGAGCCACAGATGCATCATCTTGCCACTTTTTAAAAGTAGCAATCTCTTCCTCAAAGGCTATTTCCGAAATAGATCCAGGGACAGGTGAATTTAGGACATAAGAAATCTTTTCAGCAGTGAGAATAATTCTCAGATTTCTTAGCCAGTCCTCATAATTAGGTTTGGTAAGTTTATTTGCATCAAGTATGCATCGCAGTGAGATTTTGACATTTTTAAAATTTTGCATGTGAAAAGATAACATTTTAGCAAACATTCATTTTATTAATTTTGCATACCAAAATAAATTAAGGTCTTTATTTGAAATTAGTATCTCCCGCTATTTTTATCAAAATGTATTACCATCATGAATACAGTTCAGCAACATCTAATTAAAGATTTGCTAGTGAGATTAAGGATCTCATTTCAAATGTATATAACCTTGTGGATAAAGACAAAAGTTTATATACAAATAAATATGTAGACAACTCTTGTCAATTAAATCACCATGTAACTCCTTTTATTTTTCCTCTTAAATCATAATGGTCAAGTGGTGGCACATCCGAACTAAAATGATTTAAGTTAAGTCCAACCTAGCACTCCATAAATTCAAAAAAAAAAATTCATCCTTGTGGAAAACACAACAAGACTAGATCGGTCAATTTCTTGATAAGCATCAAATGTAATTAATTAACATCTTAAATATTCAATACTCGCCTTGTGGATAGCACAACAAACTCATATTAAATATTTAATACTCTATTAATTAACCATGCTAGAAGGCGACGTTCGATATTCCAAATATCTTTGAACGTTTTGGACTTAATATTATTTCTTTGAGGGGTTTGTTATTATTTGTCTCATCTTGTTTAGCGCGCATGCACATATATATATATATATATATATATATATATATATATATATATATATATAAATACGCGTCATTTTATTAAACATACATAGCATGTTTGTATAAAATATAAAATATAATATTTAGCATGCACATATAGAATACTATATTCTACCCGGATTGATTATGGACTTTTATTCTAGTTTGGTTTACTAGAGCCACCAAGTGAACCAAAAGGTCAAACCTAGGAGTGCAAGAATTAAATTTAAACGTAATTATCATATTTAAACCAGAGCTCTATACAAATAGGTCTTCACGCGTTCCTTGCTCCTTGCTCCTTGGTCTTCTATTTTCTTCAATATAATTCTAACTATCTCTATTACATAAAATTATTTAAATAAATAGAAACCTTGATTAGCAGTCAAGGAGAAGTACATAGGAGGGAGATAGAATTTACATCGAGAATAAAATAAAATCAGAGAAGGCGAGGTATGCAGACCCCATTTAATAAAACTCATTCATTCATGCATTCGTCCAAAATAAAATCCAATCACATTGGTCATAGTCCATAATCAACCCCATTTATTATCATACACATCAACATATGCATCAATAAATATTCATTCATCTCATGAATAATAAAGTTATTCCATATATAGATCGATGTTATTTAATGGACAAAAGTTTTGCTATATTTTATTTTTGAAAATAAGCTCCTTTATTTTAACCAAAATAAATCCAAATTAAACTCCTTTAATTTTACCAATCTGAAATCATATTTCAGATAAAATAAACATCTTTATTTTAAAACTTTATTAATTAAATAAATAATTTACTTAATTAATTAAAAAAATAAAATTTTAGTATCTTTCAGTATTCTAAGACAATTTGCGCCTCAAATACCTTTGGGAGTCAGCAGCAATTGCTGCAGTAGTAATTTTCATTTAGTTTCCTAAATCCCACAGAAGGCAAGGCCAAGAATGAATCAAGGCAAATGCAAGAATCGCAACGCCATTCGTCGCAGAAAAGTCCAGAAAATTTATTTTTTCCAGAAAATTCGATCCAATCTCACATCAATTCATACATGGAATCATATAATTGATATATAGCACAAAGTTAGGCTCTGATACCACTGTTGGGATTGTACGTAGCGCGATCATGCAATCAAATTACATAAACATAGGTGGGAGCGCGAAGAACAAGGTTTTAAAATTTTTATACAATCCCATCACCATGATCATGTTTTATGCTAGACATCAATAATAGAAAGGAGATAAATCAAAATTATACCTTTGAAGATCCAAGCTTCCTTGGGTACTAGTTCTATTCCTTGCTTCCTTTAATTCCTCCCGCAGTTGGCTCCTCCTTTGATCAATGTCAGTCACCCAATTGTTTGGCCTCTAATGGTGATCCACCAAGGAAGATGAAGAACTTAGGAAGATAGGTTATTGGCTTAACCCTTTGTTTCTATCTCTATAGAATTTGTGCACTCCCAACTGTTGGAAAACCTCACGTACGTAAATCTGATATAAGACCTTCTTATATAGATATTAGGTTAACTCTCCTAATCCAATTAGGATTGGGTTTTATTAATTAATTAATTAATTACTTTTAATTAATTTCTCCTAATCTCATTAGGATTGAGTGAGAGTACTAATATTAAATTAATCCCTAAACTCCTTTAGGATTAAAATAATAATAATAATAATATTAATAAGACTCCTCTTATTAATTTATATTTAATATTTCTAAAATATTAAATAATAAACATTAAGCTATTTAATTTATTCTATCACCATAGATTAAGATTAAATTAATTACACTTAATGCATTATTACCATTATGTCATTTTCTTCTTAAATTGTTCTTCTTCCTTTTATGGTGTGACCCATTAGGTTCTCCATATTAAACCTGGTTGTGAATAAATCAATTAGAACAATTCTAATCTTATTTAAATAAATAAATTAATCTAATAATCTATTTAAATAAATAATATTTATTCTACAATAGGATAAGCCTCCCTAGCGATTAACGACTTTCCAATTAATATAGATTTCAACATAAATCATAAAAGAACCTTTGAGTTAATAGTTAATATGTGCGATTCAATCCTTCCACCACACAATGTCCCAATTAAATATAAGATATGGATTTATTGTCAAGTCTTATTTTTATTTAATCATATGTATGTCGATTAGAAAATGCATAACTCCATATAATGACAATTAGAAACCCTTTCTAATTTCATTCCATCTAGGCCAAGGATTCTCGAGTTGTCATTTAACTAATCACATAGACATATCTCTCTCTTTTACTAGAGGTGGCGATTCTTTATTGATCATACATTATCTCCATATGTAACTCATCATACCCAAGCATACCCTATATATGCCTTAAAAGGCCTTAAGGAATAAGTCAAAGTATGATTAATTACATACAAGATACTATGATGATCTCAAGTCCAAGGATCACTTGTAGACATTATCACATTTAGAATTCCTATTCGACAAAGTAGTAAAACTCCATTAGGTATTCCATAGCGAGTCACGCTCGGTGAACTTATTCTCCAATAAGCACCTACATACTTGCTTTTAGTGTCTCCACACAAATGATCATGAGATCACCATCTCATCCAATGAAAGCAAGCAATATATGTACCAATCTATCCGAATTTACTAATCCCCTTTTTAGTAATCCCACGATTGGGAACTATTTTAGTTTTTAAGATTTCTAAGATTTTAGATCTTATTAGCATGATCTCATCATGATTCTAAAACTTTGCTTAAAACTATGGGTTATTTACATATTATAAAAACAAAGACAATGTAGATAATTAAATGCCTTAAATGAATATTTTATTAATAAATAAATAAGATTGTTTACACAGTATGTGATTTATCATCATACATGTTTGGCTTGTATGCACACTACTATCATATATATATTTAGTAAAAGCTGTAAAAAGCCACAGAATGATCCAGGCTTGATATAAAGTAAATATATATATAGACAGAAAAGTAGCCAATCAAGACTGGGAAGATAACCTACTATGGTGAATGTTGTGTGTGTGTGTATATATATATATATATATATATATATATATATATATATATATATATATATATATAAGAGAAAAGGTCACAGAATGAATCAAAGCCAAACCGAATGTAAATATATATATGTACGTAAAAGTAGTCAACCAAGACTCGGTAGGTAACCCAAGTGTGGTGAATGTTGCTTATACATGGATAAATATATAAAAGCAAAGAACTACCACGTAATTACACATCCGGAAAATGCGTTTATGTACAAAATGTACCAAAAGTTGACAAAATGGCCACAGTAACTAAGTTTTGGGCATATTTGTAAGACCCCAAATTTTAGTAATAAAGATTTAATTTTTTTACATATTATTTTGAAACAAAGAATGTGTTAATTTGATAAATGTGGTAAATTAAGGGTGGAATGTGCAAATTTTACAAAATAAGCAAGTGGTTATAAAATATTCATTGTTGTTAGGGAATATTCGTTTAGTCGTGGAATATTCTTGTCATTTCGGAGAATATTCGCATTTACTCACAAGCAATCATTTGTGGGCTCTACAACGAAATGAATGCTCGGATATGAAAGTGACATAAATAACATTTTTATAAATTAATTCAGTAAAATCTTATTACGGTTAAACCTGTTGAAATACCCTTGGTTAAAGTAATATGAAGAATATACGGTGTTGCGCACAAGAAGATATTACCAGTACAGCATGATAATTTTAATTATTGATTCTTACGTAAGAAGTCACTACTCAATAATTGTTACGGTAATTACTGTTCAATATTTTATTTTATTGATTCAATAATTGCTACGTTGATATCTCATATTAATGATTAAATAATTGTCATTGCACAGTATTTTAGATTATCAAATCAATAATTCATATTATTTGTGAATAATTAATTATTGATTTATATGATAAAGAAATATTTATTTTTGTAGATATAAAAGAAGGAATCAAAGTGTTGAGGTATTTTATCTAAGATTGGTTGTTAATATTGTGAGTTATAATATCAATAATGAATAATTGTTGAAATATTAAAATTGTGTTTATTGAAGATAAGTGAATTACAAGTTAAGTGGGAATAATATAAATTTGGAAAACTTTAGGGGTAGCAAAGTGTAAGAAGTTAACCAATCCATGTGAACTTGAATCAACCAATCAGAGAAGAGATGATGCAAGCATGGTGTAAGCATTAAATCATCCTTAAAAAAACACAATGATGATGTAAGGATGATGCAAGGATGATATCATCATCATGATGATGTCACGATGATGTCACATGGACTAAAGTGCATTTAATGAGGTACTAAACTATAATAAGTCGAGCCCCTAACGTGTAATTATTGAAACTATGGTTTCCTATAAATAGAAGCTCATTTCTTCATTATTTCACACAAATTCACTAAATTTATAGAGAGAGAAACTATAGAGAGAAAGAAGAGGAGTATTTTGCTACTTCACTATTGCAGTTTCCAAACTTCTACTAAGGTAAGGGATATTATTATTTTTTTTCTCATAAGGGTATATTTCTTTCGTATTCATGAAGAGTTATTTTCTTTCAATACTCGTAAGAGTTGTTATTTCATTCTTTAATATTTCATTGAAATAACTTTTCACGCTGACGGATTCTGCATTGCATGGTGAAATTCTGTTGTTATTCCATTCTTTATTATTCTGTTGGAGTAATCTGTCTACGTGGATTACCGCATGCATGGTAAAATCCTGTTGTTATTCCATTCTTTATTATTCTGTGGGAATAACCTGTCGGCGCGGACTACCGCCTGCCTGGTGAATAACTCTTCGTTTTCATTTGTTGTTAAATTATGGAAATGATCTGCCGGCGCGGATTACCGCCTGACGGGTGAAAATCCATTTGCAGTTTCGTATGTTGTTTTATATTCCTAACTCTAAACTTACTACAGTAAGTATTGCTTCTATAATTCCTGAAATGATAAGAATTTTTCTTGAGTTTTGCGTTTCATCTAGTATCATTTCACCGGAATAATTTTCTAAATTTTCTCATGAAATTTTTATGTTGAGTTACTATTCACAAGGTACTATTCACGGTAAAAAAATATTTTTTTTTCTTCTTTGATTGTATCCAGGTTTTGATCTTCATTTTTGAACTCTGGATAAATTCTCTAATATTTGTCCTTTATCTCACTGGATTCGTTATTCGTATTATTTTTCATCATCCTCAGTCCTAAATGGTGATATAACTGAATGAATGATTACTTGATGAACATCTTTGGCCTGTAGTGCAAAGATGAATGATTACCTGATGAATATATTTGACCCGTAGTGCAAGGATGACAGGTGTTGAGATGAATATGACCAACTGGTGATACAAATGAATATCTTTGGCCCGTAGTGCAAAGATGAATATTTGATTCAAGATATATATCTTCTATTTTCTTCAATATAATTCTAACTATCTCTATTACATAAAATTATTTAAATAAATAGAAACCTTGATTAGCAGTCAAGGAGAAGTACATAGGAGGGAGATAGAATTTACATCGAGAATAAAATAAAATCGAGAGAAGCGAGGTATGCAGACCCATTTAATAAAACTCATTCATTCATGCATTCATTCAAAATAAAATCCAATCACATTGGTCATAGTCCATAATCAACCCCATTTATTATCATACACATCAACATATGCATCAATAAATATTCATTCATCTCATGAATAATAAAGTTATTCCATATATAGATCGATGTTATTTAATGGACAAAAGTTTTGCTATATTTTATTTTTGAAAATAAGCTCCTTTATTTTAACCAAAATAAATCCAAATTAAACTCCTTTAATTTTACCAATCTGAAATCATATTTCAGATAAAATAAACATCTTTATTTTAAAACTTTATTAATTAAATAAATAATTTACTTAATTAATTAAAAAAATAAAATTTTTAATCTTTGTTAGTCTAAAAGACAATTGCTACTCAAATACATCTGAGGGAGGCAAGAATTGCTTGGTAGTAAGTCGCTTCTGCTAGTTTCCTAAATAAGATAACTGCTTGCCAAGAATGAATCTGGCAAATACAAGAATCGCTACGCTTCATTCGCAGAAAAGTCCGAAAATTTATTTTTTCCGTAAAATTCGATCCAATCTCACATCAATTCATACATGGAATCATATAATTGATATATAAGACAAAGTTAGGCTCTGATACCACTGTTGGGATTGTACGTAGCGCGATCATGCAATCAAATTACATAAACATAGGTGGGAGCGCGAAGAACAAGGTTTTAAATATTTTATACAATCCCATCACCATGATCATGTTTTATGCTAGACATCAATAATAGAAAGGAGATAAATCAAAATTATACCTTTGAAGATCCAAGCTTCCTTGGGTACTAGTTCTATTCCTTGCTTCCTTTAATTCCTCTGCAGTGGCTCCTCCCTTTGATCAATGTCAGTCACCCAATTGTTTGGCCTCTAATGGTGATCCACCAAGGAAGATGAAGAACTTAGGAAGATAGGTTATTGGCTTAACCCTTTGTTTCTATCTCTATAGAATTTGTGCACTCCCAACTGTTGGAAAACCTCACGTACGTAAATCTGATATAAGACCTTCTTATATAGATATTAGGTTAACTCTCCTAATCCAATTAGGATTGGGTTTTATTAATTAATTAATTAATTAATTACTTTTAATTAATTTCTCCTAATCTCATTAGGATTGGTGAGTACTAATATTAAATTAATCCTAAACTCCTTTAGGATTAAAATAATAATAATAATAATAATAATAATAATATTAATAAGACTCCTCTTATTAATTTATATTTAATATTTCTAAAATATTAAATAATAAACATTAAGCTATTTAATTTATTCTATCACCATAGATTAAATTAATTACACTTAATGCATTATTACCATTATGTCATTTTCTTCTTAAATTGTTCTTCTTCCTTTTATGGTGTGACCCATTAGGTTCTCCATATTAAACTGGTTGTGAATAAATCAATTAGAACAATTCTAATCTTATTTAAATAAATAAATTAATCTAATAATCTATTTAAATAAATAATATTTATTCTACAATAGGGATAAGCCTCCTAGCGATTAACGACTTTCCAATTAATATAGATTTCAACATAAATCATAAAAGAACCTTTGAGTTAATAGTTACCGATAGATTCAATCCTTCCACCACACAATGTCCCAATTAAATATAAGACATGGATTTCTTGTCAAGTCTTATTTTATTTAATCATATGTATGTCGATTAGAAAATGCACAACTCCATATAATGACAATTAGAAACCCTTTCTAATTTCATTCCATCTAAAGCCAAGGATTCTCGAGTTGTCATTTAACGAATCACATAGGACATATCTCCTCTTTTACTAGAGGTGGCAGATTCTTTATTGATCATACATTATCTCCATATGTAACTCATCATACCCAAGCATACCCTATATATGCCTTAAAAGGCCTTAAGGAATAAGTCAAAGTATGATTAATTACATACAAGATACTATGATGATCTCAAGTCCAAGGATCACTTGTATTACTATCACATTTAGAATTCCTATTTGACAGGCGAGTAAAACTCCATTAGGTATTCCATAGCGAGTCACGTTCAGTGAACTTATTCTCCAATAAGCACCTACATACTTGCTTTAGTGTCTCCACACAAATGATCATGAGATCAGTCATCCTCATCCAATGAGCAAGCAATATATGTACCAATCTATCCGAATTTACTAATCCCCTTTTTAGTAATCCCACGATTGGGAACTATTTTAGTTTTTAAGATTTCTAAGATTTTAGATCTTATTAGCATGATCTCATCATGATTCTAAAACTTTGCTTAAAACTATGGGTTATTTACATATTATAAAACAGCACAATGTAGATAATTAAATGCCTTAAATGAATATTTTATTAATAAATAAATAAGATTGTTTACACAAGATGTGATTTATCATCATACACATGTTTGGCTTTATGCACACTACTATCATATATATATTTAGTAAAAAGTTGTAAAAAGCCATGTAATGATCCAGCTTGATATAAAGTAAATATATATATGTATGTAAAAGTAGCCAATCAAGACTGGGAAGATAACCTACTATGGTGAATGTTGTGTGTGTGTGTGTATATATATATATATATATATATATATATATATATATATAAAGATAAAAAAGGTCACAGAATGAATCAAAGCCATTTGGAATGTAAATATATATATAGATGTAAAAGTAGTCAACCAAGACCGAGAAGGTAACCCAAAGGTGGTGAATGTTGCTTATACATGGATAAATATATAAAAGCGAAGAACTACCACTTAATTACACATCCAGAAAATGCGTTTATGTACAAAAATGTACCAAAAGTTGACAAAAATGGCCACAGAACTAAGTTTTGGGCATATTTGTAAGACCCCAAATTTTAGTAATAAAGATTTAATTTTTTTTACATATTATTTTGAAACAGTAATGTGTTAATTTGATAAATGTGGTAAATTAAGGGTGGAATGTGCAAATTTTACAAAATAAGCAAGTGGTTATAAAATATTCATTGTTGTCTGGGAATATTCGTTTAGTCGTGGAATATTCTTGTTGTCGGAGAATATTCGTACGACGGCGCAATCATTTGTGGGCTCCACAACGAAATGAATGTCGGATATAGAAAGTGACATAAATAACATTTTTATAAATTAACGGTAAAAATTATTATTAAAACATTGAAATACCCGGTGGTTAAAGTATAAAGAATACGGTGTTGCACAAAGAGTACACACACAGTATTTACAAGTAATTTTAATTATTGATTCTTACGTAAGAAGTCACTACTCAATAATTGTTACGGTAATTACTGTTCAATATTTTATTTTATTGATTCAATAATTGCTACGTTGATATCTCATATTAATGATTAAATAATTGTCATTGCACAGTATTTTAGATTATCAAATCAATAATTCATATTATTTGTGAATAATTAATTATTGATTTATATGATAAAGAAATATTTATTTTTGTAGATATAAAAGAAGGAATCAGTGTTGAGGTATTTTATCGGTATTGGTTGTTAATATTGTGAGTTATAATATCAATAATGAATAATTGTTGAAATATTAAAATTGTGTTTATTGAAGATAAGTGAATTACAAGTTAAGTGGGAATAATATAAATTTGGAAAACTTTAGGGGTAGCAAAGTGTAAGAAGTTAACCAATCCATGTGAACTTGAATCAACCAATCAGAGAAGAGATGATGCAAGCATGGTGTAAGCATTAAATCATCCTTAAAAAAACACAATGATGATGTAAGGATGATGCAAGGATGATATCATCATCATGATGATGTCACGATGATGTCACATGGACTAAAGTGCATTTAATGAGGTACTAAACTATAATAAGTCGAGCCCCTAACGTGTAATTATTGAAACTATGGTTTCCTATAAATAGAAGCTCATTTCTTCATTATTTCACACAAATTCACTAAATTTATAGAGAGAGAAACTATAGAGAGAAAGAAGAGGAGTATTTTGCTACTTCACTATTGCAGTTTCCAAACTTCTACTAAGGTAAGGGATATTATTATTTTTTTCTCATAAGGGGTATATTTCTTTCGTATTCATGAAGAGTTATTTTCTTTCAATACTCGTAAGAGTTGTTATTTCATTCTTTAATATTCTGTTGAAATAACACGCTCACGCTTTGGACACCGCATGCATGGTGAAATTCTGTTGTTATTCCATTCTTTATTATTCTGTTGGAGTAATCTATCTACGTGGATTACCGCATGCATGGTAAAATCCTGTTGTTATTCCATTCTTTATTATTCGTAGGAATAACTTTTGCCACGCGGACTCTGCTTTTGCACAGTGAATAACTCTTCGTTTTCATTTGTTGTTAAATTATGGAAATGATCTGCATTGGTAGCGGATTCTGCACCGACGGTGAAAATCCATTTGCGATAGCCAGTATGTTGTTTTATATTCTAACTCTAAACTTACTACAAGTAAGTATTGCTTCTATAATTCACGAAATGATAAGAATTTTTCTTGAGTTTTATGTTTCATCTAGTATCATTTTCACCTAATAATTTTCTAAATTTTCTCATGAAATTTTTATGTTGAGTTACTATTCACAAGGTACTATTCACGGTAAAAAATATTTTTTTTCTTCTTTGATTGTATCCCAGTTTTGATCTTCATTTTTGAACTCGGATAAATTCTCTAATATTTGTCCTTTATCTCACTTTGGATTCGTTATTCAGTATTATTTTTCATCATCCTCATCTAAATGGTGATATAAATGAATGAATGATTATTGATGAACATCTTTGGCTGTAGTGAAAAGATGAATGATTACCGATGAATATATTTGACCAGTAGTGCAAGGATGGCGGTGTTGAGATGAATATGACCAACTGGTGATACAAATGAATATCTTTGGCCCGTAGTGCAAAGATGAATATTTGATTCAAGATATATATCTTCTATTTTCTTCAATATAATTCTAACTATCTCTATTACATAAAATTATTTAAATAAATAGAAACCTTGATTAGCAGTCAAGGAGAAGTACATAGGAGGGAGATAGAATTTACATCGAGAATAAAATAAAATCAGAGAAGGCGAGGTATGCAGACCCCATTTAATAAAACTCATTCATTCATGCATTCGTCCAAAATAAAATCCAATCACATTGGTCATAGTCCATAATCAACCCCATTTATTATCATACACATCAACATATGCATCAATAAATATTCATTCATCTCATGAATAATAAAGTTATTCCATATATAGATCGATGTTATTTAATGGACAAAAGTTTTGCTATATTTTATTTTTGAAAATAAGCTCCTTTATTTTAACCAAAATAAATCCAAATTAAACTCCTTTAATTTTACCAATCTGAAATCATATTTCAGATAAAATAAACATCTTTATTTTAAAACTTTATTAATTAAATAAATAATTTACTTAATTAATTAAAAAAATAAAATTTTTAATCGTTGTGTAATTCTAGAAGCAACAAATAGCGCCTCAAATACATTTGGGAGTCACAAGAATTTCTACAGAGTAGGTCGCTTCTGCTTAGTTTCCCAAACCCAAGATAATCATGCCAAGAATGAATCGGCAACAACAAGAATCTACCGTTCGTGCGTAAAGTCCGAAGAAAATTTATTTTTTCCAGAAAATTCGATCCAATCTCACATCAATTCATACATGGAATCATATAATTGATATATAGCACAAAGTTAGGCTCTGATACCACTGTTGGGATTGTACGTAGCGCGATCATGCAATCAAATTACATAAACATAGGTGGGAGCGCGAAGAACAAGGTTTTAAAATTTTTATACAATCCCATCACCATGATCATGTTTTATGCTAGACATCAATAATAGAAAGGAGATAAATCAAAATTATACCTTTGAAGATCCAAGCTTCCTTGGGTACTAGTTCTATTCCTTGCTTCCTTTAATTCCTCTGCAGTGGCTCCTCCCTTTGATCAATGTCAGTCACCCAATTGTTTGGCCTCTAATGGTGATCCACCAAGGAAGATGAAGAACTTAGGAAGATAGGTTATTGGCTTAACCCTTTGTTTCTATCTCTATAGAATTTGTGCACTCCCAACTGTTGGAAAACCTCACGTACGTAAATCTGATATAAGACCTTCTTATATAGATATTAGGTTAACTCTCCTAATCCAATTAGGATTGGGTTTTATTAATTAATTAATTAATTAATTACTTTTAATTAATTTCTCCTAATCTCATTAGGATTGAGTGAGAGTACTAATATTAAATTAATCCCTAAACTCCTTTAGGATTAAAATAATAATAATAATAATAATAATAATAATATTAATAAGACTCCTCTTATTAATTTATATTTAATATTTCTAAAATATTAAATAATAAACATTAAGCTATTTAATTTATTCTATCACCATAGATTAAATTAATTACACTTAATGCATTATTACCATTATGTCATTTTCTTCTTAAATTGTTCTTCTTCCTTTTATGGTGTGACCCATTAGGTTCTCCATATTAAACTGGTTGTGAATAAATCAATTAGAACAATTCTAATCTTATTTAAATAAATAAATTAATCTAATAATCTATTTAAATAAATAATATTTATTCTACAATAGGGATAAGCCTCCCTAGCGATTAACGACTTTCCAATTAATATAGATTTCAACATAAATCATAAAAGAACCTTTGAGTTAATAGTTACCGTGCAGTTCAATCCTTCCACCACACAATGTCCCAATTAAATATAAGACATGGATTTACTGTCAAGTCTTATTTTTATTTAATCATATGTATGTCGATTAGAAAATGCACAACTCCATATAATGACAATTAGAAACCCCTTTCTAATTTCATTCCATCTAGGCCAAGGATTCTCGAGTTGTCATTTAACGAATCACATAGGACATATCTCCTCTTTTACTAGAGGTGGCAGATTCTTTATTGATCATACATTATCTCCATATGTAACTCATCATACCCAAGCATACCCTATATATGCCTTAAAAGGCCTTAAGGAATAAGTCAAAGTATGATTAATTACATACAAGATACTATGATGATCTCAAGTCCAAGGATCACTTGTATTACTATCACATTTAGAATTCCTATTTGACAGGCGAGTAAAACTCCATTAGGTATTCCATAGCGAGTCACGTTCAGTGAACTTATTCTCCAATAAGCACCTACATACTTGCTTTAGTGTCTCCACACAAATGATCATGAGATCGGTCATCCTCATCCAATGAAAGAAGCAATATATGTACCAATCTATCCAAATTTACTAATCCCTTTTAGTAATCCCACGATTGGGAACTATTTTAGTTTTTAAGATTTCTAAGATTTTAGATCTTATTAGCATGATCTCATCATGATTCTAAAACTTTGCTTAAAACTATGGGTTATTTACATATTATAAAACAGCACAATGTAGATAATTAAATGCCTTAAATGAATATTTTATTAATAAATAAATAAGATTGTTTACACAGTATGTGATTTATCATCATACATGTTTGGCTTGTATGCACACTACTATCATATATATATTTAGTAAAAGCTGTAAAAAGCCACAGAATGATCCAGGCTTGATATAAAGTAAATATATATATAGACAGAAAAGTAGCCAATCAAGACTGGGAAGATAACCTACTATGGTGAATGTTGTGTGTGTGTGTGTATATATATATATATATATATATATATATATATATATATAAACAGTAAAAAGGTCACAGAATGAATCAGGCCAAACTGGAATGTAAATATATATATAGACAGAAAAGTAGTCAACCAAGACTGAGAAGGTAACCCAGTGTGGTGAATGTTGCTTATACATGGATAAATATATAAAAGCAGTAAACTACCACGAATTACACATCCAGAAAATGCGTTTATGTACAAAAATGTACCAAAAGTTGACAAAAATGGCCACAGAACTAAGTTTTGGGCATATTTGTAAGACCCCAAATTTTAGTAATAAAGATTTAATTTTTTTTACATATTATTTTGAAACAGTAATGTGTTAATTTGATAAATGTGGTAAATTAAGGGTGGAATGTGCAAATTTTACAAAATAAGCAAGTGGTTATAAAATATTCATTGTTGTCGGGGAATATTCGTTTAGTCGTGGAATATTCTTGTTGTCGGAGAATATTCGTACGACGGCGCAATCATTTGTGGGCTCCACAACGAAATGAATGTCGGATATAGAAAGTGACATAAATAACATTTTTATAAATTAACGGTAAAACTGTTACGGTTAAACTGTTGAAATACCCGGTGGTTAAAGTACAGTAATACACGGTGTTGCACAGTAGCACACGGTATTGCACAGTAATTTTAATTATTGATTCTTACGTAAGAAGTCACTACTCAATAATTGTTACGGTAATTACTGTTCAATATTTTATTTTATTGATTCAATAATTGCTACGTTGATATCTCATATTAATGATTAAATAATTGTCATTGCACAGTATTTTAGATTATCAAATCAATAATTCATATTATTTGTGAATAATTAATTATTGATTTATATGATAAAGAAATATTTATTTTTGTAGATATAAAAGAAGGAATCAGTGTTGAGGTATTTTATCGGTATTGGTTGTTAATATTGTGAGTTATAATATCAATAATGAATAATTGTTGAAATATTAAAATTGTGTTTATTGAAGATAAGTGAATTACAAGTTAAGTGGGAATAATATAAATTTGGAAAACTTTAGGGGTAGCAAAGTGTAAGAAGTTAACTAATCCATGTGAACTTGAATCAACCAATCGGAGAAGAGATGATGCAAGCATGGTAGAAGCATTAAATCATCCTTAAAAAAAACACAATGATGATGTAAGGATGATGCAGGATGATATCATCATCATGATGATGTCACGATGATGTCACATGGACTAAAGTGCATTTAATGAGGTACTAAACTATAATAAGTCGAGCCCCTAACGTGTAATTATTGAAACTATGGTTTCCTATAAATAGAAGCTCATTTCTTCATTATTTCACACAAATTCACTAAATTTATAGAGAGAGAAACTATAGAGAGAAAGAAGAGGAGTATTTTGCTACTTCACTATTGCAGTTTCCAAACTTCTACTAAGGTAAGGGATATTATTATTTTTTTCTCATAAGGGGTATATTTCTTTCGTATTCATGAAGAGTTATTTTCTTTCAATACTCGTAAGAGTTGTTATTTCATTCTTTAATATTCTGTTGAAATAACCTGTCTACGCGGATTACCGCATGCATGGTGAAATTCTGTTGTTATTCCATTCTTTATTATTCTGTTGGAGTAATCTGTCTACGTGGATTACCGCATGCATGGTAAAATCCTGTTGTTATTCCATTCTTTATTATTCTGTGGGAATAACCTGTCGGCGCGGACTACCGCCTGCCTGGTGAATAACTCTTCGTTTTCATTTGTTGTTAAATTATGGAAATGATCTCGTTTGCGGATTTCTGCTTTGACGGGTGAAAATCCATTTGCAGTTTCGTATGTTGTTTTATATTCCTAACTCTAAACTTACTACAGTAAGTATTGCTTCTATAATTCCTGAAATGATAAGAATTTTTCTTGAGTTTTGCGTTTCATCTAGTATCATTTCACCGGAATAATTTTCTAAATTTTCTCATGAAATTTTTATGTTGAGTTACTATTCACAAGGTACTATTCACGGTAAAAAATATTTTTTTCTTCTTTTGATTGTATCCGTGTTTTGATCTTCATTTTTGAACTCTGGATAAATTCTCTAATATTTGTCCTTTATCTCACTGGATTCGTTATTCGTATTATTTTTCATCATCCTCAGTCCTAAATGGTGATATAACTGAATGAATGATTACTTGATGAACATCTTTGGCACGTAGTGAAAAAGATGAATGATTACCGATGAATATATTTGACCAGAGTGCAAGGATGATGATGTGTTGAGATGAATATGACCAACTGATGATACAAATGAATATCTTTGGCCCGTAGTGCAAAGATGAATATTTGATTCAAGATATATATTAATTGGTGTTACAGGGATAAAATAGTGATGATGGACTTTTAAATCATAGAAGATAGTAGACTTCATTCTCTACTTAACTCTTCTAATGACTTGTTATTTCTGCTGCGATTATTGATCTAAAACTTGTTGTCCATAATATTTTGTCTGATTTATTGAAGACTAACGATAATTTATTTTCCATTATCTTAGCCATAATATTCTTTATTGGGCTAGTTGAGCTCACCCTTTTCATCTATTGTCCTCTTCAGGGAATGAGAATGTTACGGGGACTAGCCAGGGAACAGTGTGATGATCAGAGTTTGATCTGTAGAAGTCCTCACTATTCTATAAAATAGTGGGATAATAATTGTAATAAATAAGGAATGAATTTGAATGTTTAAATTTCGTATTATATACGATTTGTATTCAAACTCACAGATGTATGGTTGTATTTCCCACGACCTTTTGATATAAAAGATTTGTATTTGAAATTCTATACCATGTATTTGACGACTCAGAATGGGTTAGTATTGAACCTATTTTGGGGGCGTCATAATATTTAGAAAATGAAAATTGAAATGCAAGTGTAAAACACTATAAAGAAGTAGTATTGACTTGTTGATCATAAAAATACTCATAATGGACTGCTACACGGGCTTTTTGCCAAATCGTAGGCTTTAAATGTTTGAATCTATCGGTTATTTTCTGATATGTGGTAGTATGTGGGTATATCTACGTGTTAGGGTGAAAAAATTTGGGTTTGGAAGACAAGGAAAAGGATGGAAAACCAAAAAGGCAGCGGTTCAGAACGTTTCTGAATTCTTGAAATGAGAGGGGGGTGCCCCTCTATATATAGACCAGGGAGCCTCCACTCTACATGTTGCTGTCGCAAGTAGAGGTACGGCTCCATGTCCCACGTGGTGGCTCTCGACGTCTCGAAGTACGTGCACTTCGTGCAATGCGATGTCAAGTTTGAAAATTTCTAACTTTTGATTGGAGCATCCGTTTGAGGCATGTTGTACCTTTCCAGAAATCCCTCGCCGAGAGTGTTACAATTACATAGGAGAAAACTTTTTCCGAGTCCAAAAAGATGGGTTCATAACCAAGTCTTTGATTCCTCGCAGTTTGTCCGTTGAGTTGTCTTGCACTGCTTGCACTCGGGATCATTTTTATGGTTCATTCTGACCTTGTTGACATTGATTCGGCTTGATTTTATCCAAATCAGCTTCAAGTTGATAAAATAACCATTTTGCCCCTCCCGCGGTGGTCCCTTATAGATTTGGCTTCCCAGAGTTGTCTCTATGGCTGAACTGCACTTCCCGATTAAGATTGGGGCTGATTTGTACCTTCCGGGTTGAGACTGGGGATGACCTGTACCTCCCGGGTTTAGACCGGGGCTGACTTATATCTCCCAGGTTGAGACCAGAGTTGACCTGTACCTCCCGGGTTGAGACTGGGGCTAACCTGTACCTCCTGGGTTGAGACCGGGGCTGACCTGTACTTCCTGGGTTGAGACCAGGGATGACCTGTACCTTCTGGGTTGAGACCGGGGCTGACCTGTATCTCCTGGGTTGAGACCGGGGCTGACCTGTACCTCCCGGGTTGAGATTGGGGCTGGCCTGTACCTCCCCAGTTGAGACCGGGGTTGATCTGTACCTCTCGGGTTGAGACTAGGGTTGACCTGTATCTCCCAGGTTGAGACCGAGGCTGACCTGTACTTCCCGGGTTGAGACTAGGGTTGACCTGATGGCCCGGTATTGAGACCAGAGTTGATTTGATGACCCGGTATTAAGACCGGGGTTGACTTGATGGTCTGGTATTGAGATCGGGGTTGATTTGGAGGCTCGATATTGAGACCAGGGTTGATTTGACTACACGGTATTGAGACCAGGGTTGATTTGATGGCCCGGTATTGATATCGGGGTTAACTTGATGGCCCGATATTGAGACCGGGGTTAACTTGATGACCCGGTATTGAGACCGGGGTTGATTTGATGGCCCGGTATTGAGACCAGGGTTGACTTGATGACCCGATATTGAGACTGGATTTGATTTAACGACTTGGTATTGAGACCAGGGTTGATTTAACTACCCGATATTGAGACTGGGGTTGATTTGATGGCCCGGTATTGAGACCGGGGTTGACTTGATGGCCCGACATTGAGACCGAGGTTAATTTGACTACCCGGTATTGAGACTGGGGTTGATTTAAAAAGACGTTCTTGCCCTCCTACAGTGTTAGTAGCAGGGAAATAAAATTTCGAGTGTCTACACACCACATAATAATTATTCACAATTAATATTATAAGTTCACAATATTAACAACCAGATCATTCTCAGGAAAGAGGGAGCTTTCCGATAAGGATTTCTCATTACTAGGGCGTAATTAAATAACCTAACTCCTTTCCTCGATAGAATTTTCCAGACATTGTCAATAATGTTATCTAATAATATCATGTAAATAATATGAGTTACTGTGTTGTGGCAATTATCACTGTAGTAATTATTGAATAAAATACTGAGTGACTTCTTACGTAAGCATCAATAATTAGAATTACTGTGCAATACCGTGTGCTACTGTGCAACAACGCGTATTATTGTTCTTTTATCACCGGGTATTTCAACAGTTTAACGGTAAAAGTTTTGCCGTTATTTTTATAAAATTTATTCTTGTCGTTTCTTCATTCGACAGTTATTCCGTTGTGGGGTCCACTAATGACTACGTCGTCGTACGAATATTCTCCGACAAAAAAAATATTCTCTGACCAAGCGAATATTCCTCGACACAACGAATATTTTATGACCACTTGCTTACTTTGTAAAATTTGCACATATCACCCATAACTTATCACATTTATCAAATCAACGCCTTACTATTTAAAATAATATATAGAGGAAATTAAATCTTATTCATAAAAAGCTGGGGTCTTACAACCTCTCCTCCTTATAAAATTTTATCCTCGAAATTGACGTACGTACCTGGTATTTCAAAAAGGTTAGGATACCTTGCTTTCATTTTCGATTCTAACTCCAGGTCATTTTCTCGATATCATGGTTTCTCCACAAAACTTTGACTTGAGGTATAATTTTTGAGCGTAGAACAAGTTCCTTCTTATCCAAGATCTTGACAGGTACCTCCTCATACGTTAAATCTTCGGCTATCTCGTCTGGTTCTAATTCAATAATATGGTTTGGGTCTTATATATTTACGAAGCATGGATATGTGAAAAATGTTATGAACACGAGACATGCTTGGAGGTAAGGCGAGTCTATAGGCCACAATTCCTACTCGGTCAAGGATTTCAAATGACCCAATAAATCTTGGGTTAAGCTTTTCTCTCTTTCCGAATCTCGTAACTCCTTTCCATGGAGCCACACGTAACAATACATGGTCTCCGACATTAAATTCCACGCTCCTTCAATGAAGATCCGCAAAACTCTTTTGTCGATCTTGTGCTGTTTGTATACGTTTTCGGATCATTTGAATCTTTTTCGTAGTCATACGTACTAACTTTGGTCCCAAAAATGTTGTTTCACCCACCTCGTCCCAGCATACTGGAGAACGACACTTTCTTCCATGCAACGCCTCGAATTGAGTCATGCCTATATTTTCCTGATAACTGTTGTTGTAGGAGAATTCTACCAACGGTAAGTAATTGTCCCAACTTCCTTTGAAGTCTAGAACACAGAGTCTCAATAGATCTTTAAGAGTTTGAATAGTCTTTTCCGATTGTCCGTTCGTTTGAGGATGATATGCAGAACTGAATCGTAAATCGGTGTTCATAGCTTTCTGCAAGCTGACACAAAATCGTGAAGTGAATCTTGGGTCTCGATCAGAAACTATAGATATTGTCATACCATGCAGTCTCATAATATCATTTATGTACATACGAGCAAGACGTTCAAGTGAATAAGTCTCTCGTATAGGCAAGAAATGATCATACTTGGTTAATCTATTGACAATAACCCAAATTGCATCTATGTCTTGAGAAACCTTAGGAAGACTGTTGGGTAAAATCAGTTACGCACAACACGCAAATATATGTGGTCAACAAGTAATAAAGTGAAAGTAAAGTATCGTTCTCACGAGGAATTATTTAATAAGAATCACCAAGTACTAACCCGTAACCAACTCAATCTTATCTAAACGAATGAATTTCAATTTAAATAATTAAACTACTATTAAATTTCAGTAGTTAAATTAAGATTACGGAGATTTAAGATCACAACTTCACTTATTGCTTCATTTAAGTTAACATACTTCTCATCAATTATTCTCTATTCTGAATTGTTAATCAAGAACACGAAAGTAAATATAACCGCCTCACGATGCATCATATCATACTCACTCAAATCCACAGATGATAGAATTAAGTAAGACACCCTAATTAACTAAACCACTATATTTCTATGTGAATTATAATTGAAAAGGATTTAATCACAAGTTCTCTATAAGATTACATATGGCGTAAAGGGATATCTCTACCCTAAACACGAATCATAATTTTCATCTACGCAGAAATCACAAACACATGCTATCATGATCAGATCTAAATCTATACTCCTCAATCAATTCATATAGATTATCCCGGTAATTGATCATGAGTCAATTAAACAATTATTCCAAATCATAATAGACAATTCACAATAATAGATCACAATAATTGATAGAGAAATATATTAAAATAAACTACACAATAAGATCCATTGCAATCTTAAACAAAGAATTAGTTCATTGAATTAAAACTAAGAATCCACAATTGAATACACATTAAAAGATAGAGATAAAAGTAGAGTACAGAATAAATCTGTTGTCAGCAAATCATCAAGCTCCCTCTTGCTCTTGATCTGGATCTCCAATGGCCTCCAATTGCTTCAATCTCTAAATTCCCCTTTCAACAAGGGTTTATTTATTTAATTGAAAACTAAAATAAAACTAAACTAATAGAATTTATTATTAAGATATACTATATATATCTTACATAAGCTAAGCTCCTCGCCTTTTATAATCATGCTGCAAGGTGCAAGCCCATAATCCATCCAAGTTATAAGTGGAATAGGAGTCACCATCTCACGTGCGTGTCATATCAAGTCCCCTCCTTAAGCTGCTGACTTAATTCCTTGTTATCCAATACTCCTCTTCATCCCGTGCACTAGCAACCTTATGTAACAGATGAAGTCCTTTTTAAATCAACTTGCACAATCCAATTTGGAACAGGATTTCAGCCTACCCACTCGCGCATCTCCGCCCCAGCGGAGATATCCTTTCTTAATGACCCGCCCCAGCGGGGTAATGTACTGTCCGGCCTGTAATACTCCCGCCCCGGCAGGTAATTCCTTTGTCAATCCCCCGCCCCAGCGGGGAGTCTTCATGCATACAAGTCCAGCCAAAGTTGATTCAATTTCCCTTTTTTTTATCAGTGAGCTGCTCAAGCTTTGCATGTGCATGACCCAAACCGTGGCCCCCACACATAATGATCTTGATTACTTAATTTTGTGAGCTCCTTTAATTGTCGAATTGGGTCATCTCATTTGATCCCGATTTGAGCTCCAATTTGTCCTTTTAACCTCCTTTTGCATATATTTCAATTCATGCACAATAAAGTATAAATTGAGGTAAAATGATAGGTAAATTACTCGAAAACATTCAGAATCAAGCTATAACGACTACCGATGAATAGGTATAAAACTCACTTATCAAAGACCCGTAACGAAATCCATGTTGATGTGTTACCACTTCTATTTTGGAATTTCAAGTGGTTGTAATAGACCCTTTGGCACTTGATGCTCCGCCTTGACACGTTGACAAGTTAAACATCTCGAGATAAACTCCGCGATTTCTCTCTTCATATTGCTCCACCAAAATGTATGTCGAAGATCATGATACATTTTGGTACTCCCAGGGTGGATTGCAAACAGTGAGTTGTGTGCCTCCATCATGATTTTATATTTCAAATCAGAGTCGTTAGGAACCCAAATTCTAAAGTTGACTCGAAGTATTCCTTCTTTATCGATTCTTGCTTCTGAAATAGCACCTTCTTGCACCTTCTTCTTCATATTCATCACATTCGGGTCTGTAGCTTGAGCAGCTTTAACTTTATCAATTAAAGCTGGTTCTACGCGTATATTTTCCATCTTCATGTGGGTCCCTGGAGTTTTTAACTCTATTTCCATCCTTTGTAAGTCATACAAAATGGGCCTTTGTGTTGACAGCATCGCACTCGTTCCCGCATATGATCTTATACTCAATGCGTCAGCTACCACGTTCGCTTTTTCAGGATGGTATTGGATGGTATGGTCGTAATCTTTCAACTGCTCAAGCCAATGTCGTTGCCGCATGTTAAGTTCCTTTTGAGTGGAGAAATATTTAAGGCTCTTATGATCCGTATAGATCTCCACTTTCTCCCCATACAGGTAGTGTCTCTAGATCTTCAACGCGAAAACGACAGCTGTCAACTCTAGATCATGAGTAGGATAATTCCTCTCATATTCTTTAAGTTATCGTGAGGCATAGACTATAACTTTTCCATGTTACATGAGAACACATTCTAACCCTTTGCCTAAAGCATCACTGTAGATGACAAGTCCATCTGAACCAGATGGTATTGTCAGAACAGGTGCTGAAATTAGTCTCCTCTTGATCTCTTGGAAGCTCTTCTCGCATTCCTCGTTGTATCCGAATTTTGTATCTTTTCGAGTCAACTGAGTTAATGGAGTAGCAATTCTAGAAAATCCTTCCACGAATCTCCGATAATAACCAACTAAGCCCAGAAAGCTACGTACTTCGGTTACCGACTTAGGTTGCTCCCAACTTTGTATTGCTTCAATCTTCGCCAGGTCAACTGATATTCCATATTTCGATACCACGTGCTCAAAGAATGCTACTTCCTCAAGCCAGAACTCGCATTTCTTCAACTTGGCATATAGTTTGTTTTCACGAAGCTTTTGGAGTATCAGCCTCAAGTGTTGTTCATAATCTTCACGGCTTTTGGAGTAAATGAGGATGTCATCAATAAAGACAACCACAAAATGATCCAAATATTCCTTGAATACCCGGTTCATCATATCCATAAAAGCAGCAGGAGCATTAGCCAATTCAAAAGACATCACTAAGAATTCATAATGCCCGTATCGAGTTTTAAAGACAGTCTTCGAAATGTCATCAGTTTTAATCTTTAACAGATGATATCCAGAACAAAAATCGATCTTTGAGAAGAATTGCACACCTAGCAACTGGTCGAACATGTCATCAATGCGAGGTAACGGATACCTATTCTTGATGGTGACATGGTTTAACTCCCGATAGTCAATACAAAGTAGCATACTCCCATATTTCTTCTTTACAAATAAAACAGGCGCACCCCAAGGCGATGTACTAGGACATATAAAGTCGATGTTTAACAACTCCTGTAGTTGGACATTTAACTCCTGAAGTTCAATAGGAGCCATTCGATATGGGGTTATGGAGATGGGTTTTGTACCGGGTTCAAGGTCAATAAAGAATTCAACTTCACGTTCTGGGGGTAGGCCAGGAAGTTCTTCGAAAAATACATCAGGGAATTTATTAACAACAAAAATATCATTCAAATCTGACGTATTCTTGTTTAAATCGGTAACATGGGCTAAGAAAGCTTGGCAACCATTTTTCAATAAATGAATAGTTTTATGACTTGAAATGACAGTGATTGATTTTAGTGGTTTGGTTGTTTGAATTCGCACAATAGGTTGGTTAGGAATATGAAAGCTAACAACCTTACGGAAACAATTAATTTTAGCATGATGAGTGGTTAACCAGTCAATGCTTAAAATCACATCAAATGTAAGTATTTTCAAAGAGATGAGATCAACAGGTAATGTGAGGGTGCCAATTTGAATCAAACAAGATTTATAAACTGTGGATGTAACGAAGGTTTCTCCCAACGGAGTTTCAACAAGATAAATCAAAGTCTAATTTCTCGGGGTCAAGTTCAAACGTTGAGCACAAGCAGTGAAATAAAAGAATAGGTAGAACCGGTATCTAATAAGGTATAGACTTTGCAAGAGTTTATAATTAGCTTGCTCGTGATAACTTCGTTCGGGTTCCTCACTTTTTGGGTAGTCAAGAAAAAAGCTCTCTCGTGAACCACCGACTTTGACTTGTCCAGGACAGCCTTTGGAGTCACCATCCCAACTTGACTTGACTTCGCTACAGGGCACACTCGAGTTATGTGACCTTCCTTTTTGTAATTGTAGCACACCTTGGATTATTGTGTGCAGTTTGGACTAATGTGTCCCTCTTGTCCGCATTGTAACATACGACTGGTGGTAGTTCTCTCTCCTAGTAACAGTTGTTGGTGCTGCTACCGATGCTTTTCTGTCGTCATTGTTGTACCTTCTATTTTTGAAATTTCCCCCCGACTCACTTCTTCTATTATCTTGGCCATGATTACCACTGAAGTGATTACCGCTTCTGGCATGAAAACTTCCTCCACGCAAGTTATCATTGTTTCAATGACTGTTTCCACCGGTACGACTATGGTTGTTGTCCTTTTGTTGAACAGACTCATTATCTCGTTCTAACAATTGAGTCATGTTCACAACATCTGAATACAAACAAAGTTTATGAGATACGAGTTATTGACGAATTTCAGGTTTCAAACCTCTCAGAAACATTCGTGTCATTCATTCCTCATTATCCACCAAATGGGATGCAAACCAGGATAATTACGCAAACTTGGCCTCGTATTGTGATATCGTCATATTGTTCTATTCCAGTTTGATGAATTCTATCTCCTTCATATGACGAATACTTTCAGGAAAGTACTTGTCGTTGAACAATTTTTGGAATTCCTCCCAAGACATCTTAAGTGCGGAAAGCTGAGTACGCTTCACAAATTCCCACCAGTAATCTGCCTCTCCACGGAACATAAAGGTAGTGAAGGGAACCTTTTGCTCCTCTGTGCATATCAGGACATCAAATATCTTGGTGATTTGCTTAACCCAAGCTTTTGACTTGAGTGGATCTGGTTTTTCCAAAAACTCCGGCGGTCCCAACTCCTTGAATTGCTTGGTAGTGACAAGCCGCGAGTTACCATTGTTTCCACCTGTATTTTGAATAGGAGTCTCTTTTGCCTAGTTTTGCATGAATTGTAAAAAGTTTCTAAGTATCCCATCATTCATCGTTTGATTAGTGGTGTTATTTATCGGAGGATTATTTCATTCATGTTGCACATTATCCTGGTTAGTGATTAGAGGTGTCTCAATGGTCTCATATGCTCCATTGTTTATATTTTCAGATGTCATTCTCAAATACTTCCACAAAATAAGGGTTAATTAAAGAAAATTGACATGTCACATATTATCCCTATGTTTCGACCGACCAATTAAATAACAAGTAAGCTTAGGTAGGACACACTAGTAAAGGATTTACTCATCTCTCCCCTCCTAGTTCTATTCTCAGATCTTCGTCAGAGATCATATCCCTAAGATCTGATACCAACTGTGACGCCCCCAAAATAGGTCTAATACACAACCCATTCTGAGTCGCCAAATACATGGTACATAATTCAAATACAAATCTTTTTATATCAAACGTTCGTACAAAATACGACCACACAAACTGTGAGCTTTAATACACATCGTATATAATATGAAATATAAACGCTCAAATTCAATCCTCATGAATTATAATTATTATCACACTATTTTACAAAATAGTGAGGACTACTACAGCTCTATCTCAAACCATCACTCTATTCCCTAGTTAGTCCCAACTATATTCTCATTTCCTGAAGAGAACAATGAAAGAAAAGGATGAGCTCAACTAACCCAATAAAGAATATTAGGACTAGGATAATGAAGAAATAAATTATCGTTAACCTTCAATAAATCAGATAAAATATTATGGACAACAAGTTTTAGATCAACAACTGCAGCGAAAATAACAATTCATTAGAAGAGTTAAGAAGAGAATGATGTATATTATCTTCTATAATTTAAAAGTCCATCATCAATATTTTATCCTTGTAACATCAATCATAAATATTTCAAATCGATAATTTTTTTTTTGCACTACGGGCCAAAAATATTCATTTGTATCACCAGTGATCATGATCATACCAAACACTTGTCCATCTTTGCACTACGGGCCAACGATATTCATCAATCAATGGTTGATCTTTGCACTACGGGCCAAAGATATTCATCAATCAATAGTTCATCTTTGCACTACAGGCCAAAGACTGAGGATGATGAAAAATGATATAAAGAACCAATCAAATGAGATCAAGGATAAATATTACAAGTTTATAAATCAATTTATCAAGAGTTCAAGAATATTTTGTCAACATGATAATCAATTGTGGAGCAAAATTCAAGAATGATATTCATATATCAAAAATAATTTGGACAGAAAAGAACAAAATTTCCTCATGAATAGTACCCCGTGAATAGCGTACATATAAATAGTACCGTACTTATGAATAGTAATCCAACATGAAAAGGTAAAAAATTCATAAGAAAGTTCAGACAAATATTCTGGTGAAATGATATTAGATGAAGCACAAAACTCAAGGTCATTTCTGGAATTATAGAAACAATACTTATCATAGTAAGTTTAAATTTAGGAATATGAAACGAAATAGTATTACTTACATACTATAAAGTATGGAAGAAAATAATATTCTTTACGAATATTGAACGAAAATAATATCTTTTACGAGAAAAATAATATCATTTACCTTAATAGGAAAGTAGTTCTGACTGGAATAACGGAGATTGTGTTGAGTAAATCTTGCACTGTTGTCAACACTCAAAATATCTTTATACTCACAAGAAATACGGTCAATATTATAGAGAGAAAAATTTTTGATTCTGGTGTTATTTTAATTTCTTAATTAAGCACCTTATTTATAGGAAAGTGGTAGAACACCTGTAACGATCCCAAAATTCATACAATATAACTCTCGACATCGGTCATTAACAATACATCTTTATTCAGACTTTACATCATTAATCAATGATACAATCACTAAAAATACGGAATATTTAAAACTTTTATATTATTCCTTCTTCATTTTCCTGAATCTCAACCTTTATCATTACATAACTTCGATTCAACTTTATTTCATGAATCACTTTGTCAAAGTTATTATAAATTAAAACTTACAACTACGTTCAATAACCCTTAAACGTCGGGTAAAACTTAAACTTTACAATTCAATATCTGTTAACCATCATACATCATCAACTACATTAACTGAAACCTTAAACAGGGTCCAAAATAATAACAATTCAGCCAAAGTATATAAATCTTCATGCATTACATCTGATTCATTTCTTTCAAGTAGTACATAGCGTTACCTTGAGTCCTTAACCTGTAAAAATGATTATTTGCAAGAATGAGCTTGACAGCTCAGCAAGATCTACTAGCTTTCATGCATCATATAGCACATAAATACATGCTCAACATACATCTCATAATAATTAAAGTAACATGGTATACATGCTTTGTGACGAACGAGATTTTTGTAATTAATTTTAATATTTATTGAATTAAATAAATATTTTTGATGATTTAATTATTGGATTAAATAATTATTTGATGCAATTGTGGTAGATTAAGTTAATTATATGTGTTACATTTATTAAATTAATGTAGAGAATAATTATTATTCAAGTAGGTAATTATGTGAGCTTATGGAATTAAATGAAATATTTAATTAAGCATGATGTTATTTAATTAATTTAATTATTAATTAGAGATTTAATAATTTGACATTATTAATTAATGAGAAAATTAAATATATGACTATGTGAATTTATGAGAAGTTATTATATTTTATTTATATTAAATACGATATATGAATTATTGTGTAAAAGTGAGTGTGACATGATTTAAACTATATTGTAAAGGTTTTATTAAATTAAATGGTTTTGTAATCTATCCTAACTAGCCAAACAAGGCCCTAAGGGGAGTTATTGCTGTTAACCCATGATTGGGCCAACTAACCACATCGCGTCAGTTCTATTACAATTGACGTCTTCTCATTCTTTCTTTCTTTCTTTATTTTTCTAAGTCTAAAAATAGTCGTGAGTATTTAAGAGATTCGTAGAGAGAAATTTATATCTCGTGAAAGAGAATTGATAGTGAAGTATCTAAGCCTATTAAATTATACTCATCTTGGGTAATCTTCTCCTTCCCAATTTTCTAATTTACGTTGTTTAAGTTTCATGAATATGGCTTTCATAGTTTTTGGTTTAAACCTCGTAATTGGGATAGGAGTAATGATTATGGGTTGTATATGTGTTATGATTTATCAAATCGTATTTAATTATATATATGTTGTAAACCATAACATCAAATTCATGAAAACATGTCAGTATATATGATTTCTACAAAAGTACTGAGTATGGGTTTTGGCCTTATAGCCTTATACGTGATATTTTATGTATTGATCAGATATTATCCCTAAATTTTTCACTCGTATATTGTTATGCATGTTGATACTGAAGAGACCCTAAGTTTAAATAAACGGATTCGGTGTTATAACGAATCCGTAGTGACAATTTTCATATTTTATTTTCTAAACCTTCATGAACATCAAAGTCAGTGAAATTCACATGCTTTAATTCTATAATTAAGCGATTAAATGGGTTAAAGTCAGTATATAAATGTTGGGTTATGATTATACATGACTTATAACATGTGGGTATGTCTAAATTCGTGTAGTAATATTTTAAATTGGAGTTTTTGGCTGTGTTCTGCAATTTTCGCTAATTTGCGAGCAGGTTCAACTCGCTCACAGCAGGCCGCGCCAGAGATCATGCCTTATGTCTCACACTGCTAGCATACTACCGCTGCCAAGCAGCTCCATGTCTCGAACAGCAACGCTTTAAGAGTCCCATCATAGCATCGCCATCAGGCCATGCAAATATGAAGATCATGTATAACTAATGGCGCCGCATTGCCACTCCAGAAAATTCAGAATGAGTTATTTTAATAATGTTTAAGTCTAACAATGTGTTAGTGAATTAATGTAATGAACATGTAAACATGTTAGAAGTATAATGAGATGTAAAATAGATGCTTAACATGTAAATAACATAATTGCATGTAGACTGAGTTATTAAATACATAATTAGCTTGTTATTCATGAAGTATGAGACAAAGTGGTAATTTGACTAAGTATAGTCAATAATTAAAGTAGACAAAGAGAATGAGTTTATGATGATTAGTTAAGTTATAATTAACTAGTATTGTGTATGTGAATGGTATGTAGGATTAAATTCAAAGCACGTGCTTAGTTAAAGTGTAATCTACGCACGAGGCAAGTTTCCTAACCCTACTTGTCATTATTGTTCAAGTTATTATTTACCTCGAGTAAATTATCATTACTATTATTCAATTTCAAATGTTATATTAAAGATTGATTATCTTTTCAAAGCATGATTCAGTTATACAATAATTGTTCTATTGTATACTTCCTGAGATTATTATTCAATTTGAATATCATTATTATTGAACCTTATTAGACTAGCGAACCCCTATTGATTCGACTAGTCCATAGTTGATAAGCGTTCTAAATTTGTAACCCTTGATGAATTATCCAAACCAAACTTCCTTTAGTGCGGACTCGAATGTCAAACCGAGATGAACAACCCTACAAAGGGATTTACTTATGCGTTAGCGTTAAGATATTGTGTACGATGATGGTACTAAGGGTCGATCCCCTAAGTACGAGAAAAAGGTCCATAGTCTTACGATCGTTAAAGGTTTCAAGTATAACCTTTGATAACCTAGGACATAGTTCAAGGTCTTATGACCCTCGTAAATCTTTTGATTCTTGTTATTCATTCTTGATTTAAAAGTTGAGCTTTTATTGGATGTCTTTGATTCACTCGCATGTTATTATATTGTTATTTCATTTTTATACTTGTGGGCATTTGTGCTCATTCTTGCGTAATAATAACATTGCGATTAAGAACGAAAGAACCAATTTAACCTCTCTACTAAAGTAAAGGCAAGGGCAAGGTTAACAAGTGATCAAGACTTGTTGTTTTATATGATGATGTATTTGTTTAAGACTTAAGTTAATGATGTTGTTTAAGACTTGATTGTTTATGATTCCGCACAGATGTTTAAGGTTAGAGTAACCTGGGATTGTATTTATTATGTAGTTGATGTAACCCCATAAGGGGAGATTTATTATTATTTCTATCTATTGCATGGTTTGCATTTATTATGGGTAGATAGATAGATGATATTTGTACAGTGAACACCAAATCCCGTGGAATTGAAGTACCCGGATTTGGGGGTGTCACATGCTTTACTTCACATAACAAATATAAAGATTGAGTTCCTCACTCAATCAATATTCTTTAATCAATCAATGTAGTCATAAGTTGACTTTAACATCTCATTCTTACAATATATATACAACATATCATGCTCTCTGCAAAATAATTTAATACAGTTCATCATCAAGTTCACGTAAAAAATAGGAACTGAAAGACTTGTCTTGATCGTTATTTACCAATAATAACGGTTTAACGACTTAAGATTCGCAGACTTCACGTGCCCTACATAATTATATAATCATGCACATCAACTATTAGTCACATAGCAATACATATTAATTGTAATGTAAACTTTACTCTACATCCCATAACCCTTCTTATTAATCGATACACAATGTTCAATTTGATTGTGTTAACTTTCGACTTATATCTCACTATATTTCTTTTTCGTAATATTTGAAATTCATTCAAGTGTTTAAGTCATGCTAGGACTACTTATTGGTTTTATACTAACCCCATTTCATAGCTTATAAGGTTCATTTCATATGACTTAAAACACCTTTTACGTTCATTAACACTTGTCACGGCGTTTCGACGTTCATTCGTCACACGCCCGAATTATCTCTCTTATGCATGCTTTGTGTGCTTATATAACTAAGCGAATACATCATTTATTAATATTAAGCATCATTATATATACTAACGTTCATGTTTTATAACTTAGGACAACATCTTTTAGCGTCTAAAGCACTACACTTGCATATGTGCATGCCCGACGCCCTCCGATTGCCTCCGAATACACAGTAGTCCCAAAAATAACCATTTTGACCCTAGCTACTGACCTCAAATTAAAAAACTTAAAGAACAAAAGTTGTAGGTCTACTCGTGCTCGTTCTAAATCATCTTGAATCTCCTCAATCGAAGTTCGTATGAAAACGTTATGGCTGTTTTACCACAGGAGGACAAAATAGTCCCGGACTGACATTGAACACGACGCAGCTGCACCCCAATTAGCCTTGGGGGCAGCGCAGCTACGCCCCTGGCAGCATGTCACGCAACTTTTTTGTCCAGTATGTTGTTCTGACGAATTTTTTAACCCTTTTCTCCTTCCAATCATCATAAATCAAGCTATACACATCCGATTGAGTCCGTTTTTGACTCTATGGATTCGTAATTCATATAAATATAACATAACAAAGAAATCTATAATTTACAGAAACATTAAGTAACCTAAATTTTGACCTAAAACTCATGTTCATGCTAGTTTTACATGTTTTAACATGTTTTAGCAAAATCATTCACCATGGATTCTATTCCTAACCAAATCAATCCGTTTAAACTTCGCTGTTTTCGTCTTTCAACATACTAACAACATATATTATCAATTTCAGATTATATCCATGAATTAACCATCAATTTAAGCCTTAAAATAGACAAAAATACATATACTAAGCCATAACCCAAATTGCTTCATCTTCCAACACATCTTTATGAATTTGATTTCTTAAAAATCACTTTTAGATGATATAAAACATATTAAACATAGCCATTAATATGTATAACCAATTCCTTAACGAATTAACCATAGAAATCCTACTTTTCAAGGAATACTCAAGAAAATAAAACTAAGAATTCAAAACTAGATTATTACCTTTGATTCTTGTTTAGATTATCTAGATGATTAGAGCAACCTTGGTTGAATCATCTTCCTTCTTTGAATTTATAAAACATCTTCTCAATTTTTCCTCTAGGCTCTCTCTTCTTCTCTGTTCTTCTTCTTCTTAGCCTTAGGAATAATACTACGTGAATAAAACTGACAAAGCCTTAACAATATTTTTAACGCATCAGTTAAAATACAAAGAGCTGTTTAAAATACCAAAGGTCATAAGACCTTGTTTGGCTAGCATCAAATAACACTCTTCTAATTTATTTTAATATTCCTCTACTATATGGTACATTTGTCACACATAACAAAACCAATATTATAATTTCATATTAAATTACAGTGGGTTTATTAATAACTTAATTTATCAAATCACTCCTTATCAACATAATAAATTTATTTAATAAATCATTCATCCTCTAATTTAATTATTTAATTAAATTAGAGCATTGGCATTCCATTAGCGTAATAAAATACGCACTGATTATAAAATTGTTTATCATCAATTTACTTAATATCATCATACATGAATAAATTATTCCATAATAATTTTCATCAAATATTTACTTTATTTAATAAATATCTCAACTAAAATATTTATTTTACTTGATAATTATCTTAACTATTTACTTAAATTCACAATCAAATTACATTAACATATTACATTTATATGTAACACATTACCCTCTTATTTTATTAAAATAAATATATTATATTAATTCACTATTTTAATTAAGTGAATTACTCTCATTATTTATGAAATTTAATTCATAATAATTCCAACGCCAACAAGAGGGTAATAACCAAATTATAATATTTCATAATATAATCTTTAACTTAATTAAATTAACTAACAATATTCAGATTAATTTCCTTTTCATAATAATTTCATTTAATTTCTTCAACAGTTAAATTAAATTAAATATTAAACATCATTCTTTCAACATATATAATATATATATATATATATATATATATATATATATATATATATCTTCTATATTCACACCACCACATCGTATACTTCACAACATATAAACATATATACACATATCTAAACTCAAAACATCTTGTAATAAGAATTTTATTTATTAAATTTTTATTATAATAATTTTCGAAAATTCGGGTTGTCACATCATTCCCTCCTTATAAGGATTCCGTCCTCGGAATCACCGAAACCCTACTTACTCAGTTTTTCATCAAATCTCTTTAAAAATATTTATCGTTGAATAACTTCAACACATTACCTTAATATAGGATATACATATATATTCAACTACACCCATTTCTTCAACAAATTCTAGGTTTTATTTCATAACCTTCAATTAAACATAATTATGTTTAAAATATTATATATTCTCTAACTCGTTCATTTCCTTTCTAAGGATCATTACCATATACTTTACTCGTCGAAGACATACTTCATAATTCACTATCTTATGAGTATTCGGGTTACCACAACACCACTTCTAACAAACTATGCAGGAGGCGTATGCTTGTTTTGAAAAAGGACATGCAACATACAAATTTTGAAATAAAAGAGCACAAAGCCAAGCTTCTCACTTTTCTCAATTATCACATGTTTTTAATTTATTTAAAAAAACATTTATAATTATTAAAAAGAATTCAAGTTTAATTTGCTCTCTTCCACCTCATTTTATTTTTATATCATGAATTTATTATAATAATATTACCATTTAAATAATAAAATTATACCATTATATTATCACATTATACTATTATAATGTAATATTATAATAATATATTTGAATGAATTATTTTATCAGAAAAGATAAAATGTCAACTTTTAACAAATGTTTCATATTAAAAATTCCTCCATTTATATCAAAATTGAACAAATACCCACCACATAATAATTATTCATAATTAATATTATAAGCTCACAATATTAACAACCAGATCATTTTCAGGAACGAGGTGGCTTTCCGATAAGGATTTCTCCTTACTGGCGCGTAATTAAATAACCTAACCTCTTTCCTCAGCAGAATTTTCTGGACATTGTCAATAATGTCATCTAATAATATCATGTAAATAATATGAGTTACTGTGTTATGGAAATTATCACTGTAGCAATTATTGAATGAAATACTGAGTGACTTCTTATGTAAGCATCAATAATTAGAATTACTGTGCAATACCGTGTGCTAATGTGCAACAACGCGTATTATTGTTCTTTTATCACTGGGTATTTCAACAGCTTAACGATAAAAAATTTATCGTTATTTTTATAAAACTTATTATGTCGTTTCTTCATCCGACAGCTATTCCGTTGTGGGGTCCACCAATGACTGCGCCGTCGTACGAATATTCTTCGACAAAAAGAATATTCTCCGACCAAACGAATATTTCCCGACACAACGAATATTTTATGACCACTTGCTTATTTTATAAATTTTGCACATATCACCCATAACTTATCGCATTTATCAAATCAACGCCTTACTATTTAAAATAATATATAGAGGAAATAAAATCTTATTCATAAAACTTGGGGTCTTACAACAGAACTTAGACATTGTCAATAATGGTAACTGATCTAATAATATGATATTAAATCATATGAGTTACCGTGTCGTGTCAATGAATGATTTAATAATATGAATTATTGTACATTTGTTACTGTAATAATTATTGAATCAATAATATGAAGTACTGTGTGATACTGTGAAATGCCATGTGTCATTGTATAATACTATGTGCTACTGTATTTTATCACATGGTATTTAAACAGTTAAAATTGATATTATCGTTAACAATTTTTATTTAAAACGTTTTTTATGTAATTTTCCGCATCCGAAAATATTTTGTTGTGAGACATACCAATGATCGGTTATTTCGACACCGTCGTACTTTTACCTTATATTCCTGACAAAACGAATATTTGCCAACACAATAAATATTTCTTGACATAATTTACACATATCACCATTAACTTTACTTTTTTATAAATTTAACCATTACTATTTAGAATAATTGTAAGACACCAACTTTTATGAATAAAAAAAATTGAATTTCCTCTATAATTTATTTTGAATAGTAAGGGGTTGATTTGATTAATGTGGTAAGTTATGGGTAAAATGCGCAAATATTTTTAAGTAAGCAAGTGGTTATAAAATATTCATTGTTGTTGGGGAATATTCATTGGGTCGTAGAATATTCTCATCGCTTGGGAATATTCGTACGACTCACGCAGCCCAATTATGGGCCCCATAACGGAAAACTGTCGGATGAAGAAAACGACACAAATGAGTTTTTTAATAATAATTCACGAGTTGTTACCAATTAACTTTGTTGGAATACTTGGTGGGTAAAATAAATAATCTGAGTCGTCAGAAGACACTTACGGTATTGCCTGATTTTTTATATTATTGTTAATTCAATAATTGCTACTGCACAATATTTCCCATTATCAGATCAATAAGTCATATTATTTGAATAATATTATTAGATAGCATTATTGGCAATGTCTAAGGAAGTTCTGTCGAGGAAAGGGGTTAGGATAATCTAATTGTGCGCCAGTAAGGAGAAATCCTTATCGGAAAGCCCCCTCTCTCCTGGGAACGACCTGGTTGTCAATATTGTAGTTGTGATGCCCCCAAAATAGGTATACAACACCCATTCTGAGTTGCCAAATACATGGTACATAAAGCAAACTACAACTTCAATAATACAAATGTCGTGTGAAATAGGACAATACATACTGTAAGTTTAAATACAAATATTGTCTTCTAGACAATATTCACACTCAAATAAGTCCTCATTACAATTATTCAAACACTATTTCTGTAAAATAATGAGGACTACTAAAACATCTTTCTAGAACCATTAGTCCATACCCCGACTCGATCCTGCTATGTTCTCACCTCCTGAGAAGAAAAATGGAACAAAAAGGAAAAGGGTGAGCTCAACTAGCCCAGTAAAGAATATTATAACTAAGATAATATACAACAAATTATCATTAGTCTTCAACAGAGAAAAATCTGATAGATTATAATAGACAACAAGTTTTAGATCAACAACTGCAGCGAAAATAGCAATCCATTAGAAGAGTCAAGTAGAGAATGAGTTCTACTATCTTCTAAGATTTAAAAGTCCATCATCAATATTTTATCCCTGTAACAACAATCAATATACATCTTTAATCAAATATTCATCTTTGCACTACAGGCCAAAGATATTCATTTGTATCACCAGTTGGTCATGTTCATCCCAACACATGTTCATCTTTGCACTACGGGCCAAAGATATTCATCAATTAATCATTTATCTTTGCACTACAGGCCAAAGATATTTAGTAATATCATCATTTAGGACTGAGGATGATGAAAAATATTTTAAAGAAAACGAATCCAGTGAGACGGAAGGACAAATATTAGGGATTCGTATAACAGTTTATCCAAGATCAATAATACTTCATAAATACCAATTTTGAAAGTAATTCAAAATAAAGATCAAAACATGGATACAATCAAAGATAGTAACCATAATAGACATCTTGGACAAAAAGGAGAAAATTTTATTTTTCGGTAAATAAGGTCAGATACGTGAATAAAGTCCGTATACGTGAATAGTAACTCCCAACACAAAAAGTTCTAAATTTAATAAAAGTTCATACTAATATTTCTAAGATAATGATATTGAAAAAATATCATTTTAAGAAGAATATAACACCCTTACCTCAAAATAACAGTATTTTTGATGAATTTTGGATATAGTCTTTGTGAAACTTGCTTTGAATAACAAATCATCAAAGTATCAAAATACTTACTAAAATACGCTCAACAATATAGAGAGAAAGAAAACTTATTTCTGGTGTGATTTTCAATCCTAACCTAAGCGTCTATTTATAGGAAAATGCTAGAACGCCATAGGAGACTAAATAATAAAATAATATTATTATTAATCAAAATTTCCTACACATGCTATATAGACCATGACCAGCCACCACCTTGGAAAAATTTCCAGCAGCCCATGTGTTTGAAAAACCAAAAGTGGGTCCCCTCATAAATTTAATAAAAATTATTTTATTTTCCGAAACTTCAACAATTCATAGAAAATAGCCCGGTTATCAGAAAAATTCGAAACTCGCGTGTTTCCATAGGAAATTTAATTCTCTACAACTTTGAAAGTTTAAGTTTTTCCAAATTCCAAACATAAAATATCCGAAATCCATAAACGGATGATTTTTAATACCTCTATACCGACAAAATACTGATAAAACACCTCAGTATTAATTCATTCATTTTTATCCCCATAAAAATAAATATTTCCTTATCATATGAATCAATAATTAATTATTCACAAATAATATTATGTAATCACATTTACGACAACCGGTAGTCCTCAGAAAAGGGGCTTTCAATAAGAATTTCTCCTTCTTGGCGCCGCAATTAGGTGACAAACCTCTCCTCGATGTAACTTTCTAGACATTGCCAATAATGCTATCTAATAATATTATTCAAATAATATGAATTATTGATCCGATAATGGAAAATATCATGCGTTGACAATTATTGAAACAACAATAATATAAAATATCAACGCAAGCAATTATTGAATCAATAAAATAAAATATTGAATAAAGAATTTATCGTGTAACAATTATTGAGTAGTGCCTTACTACGTAAGGATCAATAATTCATTAATATTGTGCATCCACGCCAGACATCGTATTTTAACCACCGGGTATTCCAATGGTGTTAATTCAGAATAACTACGCCATTATTTATTTAAACTTTTCATTTTCTTCATCAAGCGACGCTTATTACGTTATGGGGCCCACAATGATCTAGCGCCGTCAGCATTTAATATTCCCCAAACAACAAGAATATTCCACGACCAAACGAATATTTTTAATACAACAATGATTATTTTATAACCACTTGCTTATTTTGCAAAATTTGCATATTTCCCCCATAACCAGAGAATTATATCAAATTAATACCTTATTATTCACAATAATAATTAGAGAAAATTCGATTCTATTTATAATAAATTGGGGTCTTACAACCTCCCCTCCTTATGAAATTTCGTCCTCGAAATTGACATACGTACCTGGTGTTTCGAAAAGGTGAGGATACCTCGCTTTCATTTCTGATTCCAACTCCCAGGTCATTTCTTCAATAGCATGGTTTCTCCATAAAACTTTAACTTGTGGTATAACCCTTGTGCGTAGGACATGTTCTTTCCTATCTAAGATCTTAACAGGTACTTCTTCGTACGTTAAATCTTCAGCTATCTCGTCTGGTTCTAACGCAATAATATGGTTTGGGTCTTTCACATATTTATGAAGCATGGATATGTGAAAAACATTATGAACACGAGACATACTTCGAGGTAATGCGAGTCTATAGGCCACATTTCCTATTAGGTCAAGAATCTCAAATGGACCAACAAATCGTGGATTGAGCTTTCCTCTCTTTCCAAATCTTGTAACTCCCTTCCATGGAGCAACACGTAACAATACATGATCTCCAATATTAAACTCCACGTCCTTTCTATGAAGATCAGCATAACTCTTTTGTCGATCTTGTGAGGTTTGAATACGTTGTCGAATCATTTGGATCTTTTCTGTAGTCATGCGTACTAATTCTGGTCCCAACAACGTTGCTTCTCCCACCTCGTCCCAACATACTGGAGAACGACACTTTCGTCCATACAACGCCTCAAATGGAGTCATGCCTATACTTGCTTGATAACTGTTGTTGTAGGAGAATTCCACCAGTGGCAAGTACTTATCCCAACTTCCTTTAAAATCTAGGACACAAAGTCTTAATAGATCTTCAAGGGTTTGAATAGTCCTCTCTGATTGTTCGTCCGTTTGAGGATGGTATGCTGAACTAAATCATAAATCTGTGCCCATAGCTTTCTGCAAGCTAACCCAAAATCGTGAAGTGAATCTTGGGTCACGATCCGAAACTATGGATACTGGCATGCCATGCAATCTCACAATCTCATTCACGTACATACGAGCAAGACGTTCAAGGGAATAAGTCTCACGTATCGGCAAGAAATGGGCAGACTTGGTTAATCTATCAACAATAACCCAAATCGCATCTATGCCTTGAGAAACTTTCGGAAGACCTGTAATGAAATCCATAGTAATGTGTTCCCACTTCCATTCCGGAATCTCAAGTGGTTGCAATGGACCTTTTGGCACTTGATGCTCCGCCTTTACACGTTGACAAGTTAAACACCTCGAGATAAACTCTGCGATCTCTCTCTTCATATTATTCGACCAAAATGTATGTCGAATATCATGATACATTTTGGTACTTCCAGGATGGATTGCAAACGGTGTGTTGTGTGCCTCCATCATGATTCTATGCTTCAAATCAGAGTTGTTAGGAACACAAAGTCTGGAGTTGAATCTAAGTATTCCTTCTTCATCGATTCTTGCTTCCAGAATAGCACCTTCTTGCACTTTCTTCTTCATACGCATTAGCCCCGGGTCCATAGCTTGAGCATGTGACACCCCCAAAACAGGTATACATCACCCATTCTGAGTTGTCAATACACGGTACAGAAACAACTACAACTTTATTATTACAACAGTAAAACTGTGAGTTTAAATACAGATATTGCCATCTAGACAATATCCACATACAAATAAATTCTCATCATAATTATTGATACATTATTTTACAAAAATGGTGAGGACTACTAAACAACTCTCCCTAGAATCCTTCATTCCATACCCCAGGCTCGCACTCGCTTATATTCTCGCCTCCCGAGAAGAAAAATGGAACAAAAAGGAAAAGGGTGAGCTCAACTAGCCCAAGAAGAATATTATGACTAAGATAATATACAACAAATTATCGTTAGTCTTCAACAGGAAAAAATCTAATAGAATACAATAGACAACAAGTTTTAAATCAATATTCGCAATGAAAATATTAATTCATAGTAAGAGTTACGTAGAGGATGAAATCTACTAATATCTATGAATTTAAAAATCCATCATCAATATTTTTATCCTCAGTAACATCAATCAATATATATACGGAATCATATATTCATCCTCGCACTACTGTGCCAAGGACATTCACCGATTGGTCATGTTCATCTAAACACTGCTCATCTTTGCACTACGAGCCAAAGATATTCATCGAAATCATTCATCTTTGCACCACAGCCAAAGATATTCATCGAAATCATTCATCTTTGCACTACATGCCAAAGATATTCATCGAAATCATTCATCTTTGCACCATGTGCCAAAGATATTCAATAATATCATCATTTAAGACCGAGGATGATGAAAATATTTTTTTTTTTTTTTAAAAGAAACGAATCCAATTGAAACAAAATGACAAGGATTAAGGATTAAGGATTCGTACTTTGTTTTATCCACGCCCAAAAATACCTCAAAAATAATCATAGTGGTGTAAAATTCAAGAATGATCAAAACATGGATACAATCAAAGCTAGTATCCGAATAGATATTTTGGACGAAAAGAAAAATTTTCATTTTCGATGAATAATGCCCGATTCGTGAATAAGATCAGATATCGTGAATAAAGGTCGATACGTGAATAGTAACTCACACACAAAAGTTCCAAATTTGATAAAACTTCAGATCAATATTTCAAAGATAATGATATTGAAGAAATAATATCATTACTGAAAAAACAATATCCCTTACCTCGGAAAGGCAAGATCTTCACCGAATGGAATCTTTGGATATAAGCTATAACTTGAACTTTCATAGTATAGCAATACTCAAAGTATACTCAAAATACTCACAAGAATACGCCGATAATATAGAGAGAAAACTTCAGTTTAAAGGCGTAATTTTCAATTCTAACCTAAGCACCTATTTATAGGAAAATGCTTTAGAACACCAAAGCGTAAAATTTATATAATATTATTAATTAATTTAAATTTTCCTACGCCATCTTTTGTAGAACTGAATTCAGCCACCTTTGTTGCCCCACAATAATGACAAAACAAAAAAAGCGTTTTTGTTATTAAAACAATTAAAACTTCCAAAATCAATTATTTTGAGCTTTGAACTTCAATAATTCACAATAAATAGCCCTTTTGTCGGAAAATTGAATCTCGCAAATTTTTATAGGAATTTCAATTCTCTACAACTTTGCGTAAGAAAGTTTTTCAAATTCCAAACAAAATTGATCAGAAATCCACAAACGGGCAATTTTACAAAGCTATAATCAAATTTCGGTCAATAAATGGGGTCCATTGAGCATGTTTTAAACATTTATTGCAACAAAAATACTCTTCCTCCTCAGATACTCATATATCCCACATTCGTTGTAAAAATATCACCATTATTATATTATTAAAATATAATAATA